>OVBL01000315.1:0-600000 GCA_900406555.1 Pseudoturritis turrita | reverse complement strand
AAAAAAAAAAACTAAACGTAACAAACTATATTCACAAAAATAAAATAAAAAACGTAATCCCCAAAAATAACTTATGTTTTACGATTTTAACCCAAAAATATATATTTTAACACAAAAAGTATAAAATTAGTAAAAAATGTAAAACATGTTAATCGGGTCTAAACGGGCCTGTATAAACCCAGCGGGGTTTACTGTAAACGGATGTTAATCGGGCTCAGACTTAAACGGGCCTAAACGGGCTAACACTAAACGGGGCGGACCTAAACGGGCTCGGGCCTAAACGGGCTTGGGCCTAAACGGGCCGAACCCGCCCATTTTAACATCACTAGTTTGAGATAATTCTGATGAAAAATAACCTATTATTTATAATATATTCTCTCACCTAGCGTTTTCTTCTACACTCGATGGGAGCCCAAAAAATAAAACAAGAAGAATATCTTATTATAAACATTTATACGATGTACATATACTCATACATACAATATATTTGCTTCATGATAAGTTTTACAAAATTTAAAATTTAGAGGTTCAATTAAAATTTATAGAAAACATATTTTCTCATATAATCGATTATATTTGATATCATATAATTACTTATTTTATTAAAATAAATAAAATAATATATAAAATTAATCCCCGATTAATCTCTGCTTTTTTTCGTTAGGCGCTAGGTCCAATCCGAACGTTCAATTAGCACCTAGCAAAATTTTGAACATGGATTTTACTTAGAGGTGTACATTTCGATTTGACAATTTGATAATGTGAACCTTTTATTCTCTTTGATTGTTTTTTTTTTTTTTTTTAACAAGAAGCTTGGTCCATTTTGCTCTAGAAATAATTATCTACAACTTCGCTAAACCACTCCTATTAATGCAATCGAAACTATTTATCCCCAAAATTTATGGTTCATCGCTATACCACTCAAACTACCAAATTTCATTGCTATACAACGTAAATTATTTAATTTTAAGTATTCTACCCGTTAGGCAAAGCCATTGAATGAAAAAGAGGGTTCAAAGACACCTCATTTTCGACTCATTAGTCAAAATCAATTTGGGAAAGTACATGGTTTTAGGGTTCTTCGTATCTTTGGGATAGTTGGGTGGAAGATTATGAAGGTGGGAGAGGAGAAGATTGTTAGAACCCGGAATTAGAAACTGCTTTATAAAACTGATAAACGATCAATAAAAGCGTAACCGAATCAAAAAATAAAATAGAAACGGAAAAGCAATTCAAAGAAGCGAGATGAATCTCTTTCCTTAATTCAAAATATCCCTCGTAGTGTGACGGTCTAATGCGATAATGAATCCCAGGATACGACCTTGACGAGACTGATTCGCAACACCCGAAATCAGAATCTACGAACTAAAACTACGATATACTCTCGACTAAACTTACTTTTGAAGAAGAGACGAAAGAGGAGAGAGAGAGAGAGAGAGAGAGAGAGAGAGAGAGAGAGAGAGAGAGAGAGAGAGAGAGAGAGAGAGAGAGAGAGTTGGATGTTTTTTTGCAGAGCATGAGCAACAAACGAATGAAGAGATGGCTTGTTTTATAACCAAGGAGTGTGCGGTTATGTGATCCGAGAATCTCTCTCACGTGGAGGAAATCTCTCAGCAGTTTTAACAAAGTGGAGAGAGGAGTGGAAAACGTTGGGCGAGATTTATGGAGTCAAAAGATATATCAAAAAAAAAATATATCTTTGACTCGGACGCGGATCCAACAGAAACCAAGATCCGACCCGACGACACATACCCAAATACCCAAGTACCCAAGTGCCCTAAGTGCAAATTAAAAGACAAACGAGCAAACGAGCCACCGAGCCCACGGCCCACGACCCACGCCCGGCCCGGTTCGGTTCGGCGGCGGCGGCGTGCGTGTGGTATTTTTTCTCCTCTCTTACACATACCATGGTGTTAACCATTTGAACAAATACATATCTTTGTATATATTTATACTAATCCAAAGATGTTGATTTGGTCGATGTGGGACAAAAATCACTTTCATTTCTTTTCAAACCATAATAAAATTAACGAGGCCCATTGGCCCATTAAGTTTGTTCCAACAATCCCCCACATGAATAGAAATAACTCTAAACATATGAAGACTCAACAGACTCGATAGACTATACACGACTTGCCTAGACTAGACACGACTTGACTAGACTAGACAGACTTTCAAGAGTATATGCGAAAACTAACTGTGTCTGAGTTGGTGGCGTTTTTCAACCTTGAACCACTCATTGTTAATATCTGTCGGGTTTACTTGGCCAGATGGTGAACATGATGTCTTGAACCATCCGGAGTTTGGTGTAAATCGAGACAACAACTATAACCCAGCTTCGTTTTCTCGTAGAACTAAGTTCTCTATTGTGTTCGTTGTGGCCCTGAACATGCATGGTTAATCATGAGTGAACTTGGAGAATATAGGATTTCCTTCATTCTCCTAGAAACGACCCCATTTCACACTCACAAGGTGATTTTCCATTAACTTTGTTTGCAGAAGTATCCTGTAATACTTCATTGATATCTCAAAGTTATTGACTCAAATCATTAAAAGCAAAGCTTATCCTCTACACATACATGAAGCATTGTACATCATCCTGGGTACTGGGAGAAGACAGTAGTCTCTCAGTGCTCTTAGCAGATTCGGCTTGATTTAGTTTTTCCTTTGAACCTACATCATGGGATCTCCAGTCATAGTAGGTGGGGTTTCCATCAAACATCCTCTTAATTCGTAGGCTTTAAACCCATTCCTCTTGATGATTTTGCAACTTGATCTCGTGTCAAACCTTTAGTAAATGGATCCGCTAGGTTTTCTACTGACTTAATGTAATCTAACATGATTACACCATTTGAGATTAGTTGTCTAATGGTTTTATGTCGTCTTCTGATATAATGCGATTTACCATTATATAGGTTACTATGTGCCCGTGCTATAGCTGATTGACTATCACAGTGTACACGTATTGGAGGCACAGGTTTCTCCCACATTGGGATATCTTCCAAGATATTTCGAAGCTACTCTGCTTCCTCTGCAGCTTTGTCTAAAGCTTTAAACTCAGATTTCATGGTCGATCTGGCCAACAGAGTTTGTTTGGAAGATTTCCAGGACACTGCTGCACCGCCAAGTGTAAAGATGTATCCGCTAGTGGATTTTGAGTTTTTGGAATCTGCGATCCAGTTTGCATCACTGTATCCTTCCAAAACTGCTGGTTCTTTACCATAGTGTAGGCCATGATTTGTGGTATAACGTAAGTAGTTTAATACTCTAGTTATAGCTTTCCAATGCTTATGTCCCGGATTACTGGTATAGCGACTAAGTACGTTTACTGAGTGCGCCAAATCGGGTCTAGTATAGTTTGTTAAGTACATCAGACTTCCGATTACTCTTGCATACTCCACTTGTGACACCGCTTCACCAGAATTTTTGGTCAAGTGAAGTTGAGGGTCTACTGGAGTTTTTGCAGTTCCAGTCGAGTAGATCTTAAATCTATTGAGTATATTTTCAGCATAATGATCTTGGGATAGGGTGATTCCTTTGGGAGTTCTTATAATTTCTATCCCTAGAATTACATCTGCTAGTCCCATGTCTTTCATGTCAAATTTTACTTTGAGCATGCTTTTAGTTTGATTGATAATGTCTTTATTGTTTCCAATAATGAGCATATCATCTACATATAAACCCAACAAAATATACCATTTTGGAGTAATTTTGATGTATATGCATTTGTCGCATCCATTTATGCTGAAACCATTTGACATCATTACGTTGTCGAACTTTTCATGCCATTTCTTAGGAGCTTGTTTAAGTCCGTATAATGATTTCACGAGTCTACAAAATTTGTGTTCTTGTCCTGGGATAGCAAACCCTTCTGGTTGTTTCATATAGATCTCCTCTTCTAAATCTCCATTGAGAAAAGCAGTTTTTACATCTATTTGATGGATTTCTAGATCTCGTAAGGCTGCAATGCCTATGATCATTCTGATTGAAGTTATTCTTGTCACCGGAGAATAGGTGTCAAAGAAATCTGAGCCCTCTTTTTGCCGGAATCCTTGCACCTCAAGCCTAGCCTTGTACTTATCTATTGCGCCATCGGTTTTCAGTTTTGTTTTGAAAATCCATTTACACCCTAGTGCTTTAAACCCTTGTGGTAAATCGGCTATCTCATAAGTATTATGTTGCAAGATAGAATCAATTTCACTATTAACAGCTTCCTTCCAATAAGGTGCGTCTGGTGTAGACATGGTTTCTGAAAATGTTCTTGGCTCACTTTCTGCAAGAAACGCCATTAAGAAATCTTTGCCAAAAGATTTTCCCTTACGAGCTCTTTTGCTTCGTCTAGGTTCATCTTCAACTTCTTCGACTTCATTTGCTGAGGTACCAGAAGTGCTTGCTTCGTCTCGTTGTTCGCGAGTCCGCTTTGGATTACTTTTATCCCTACACGGGAATATATGTTCAAAGAATGATGCATTCCTTGATTCCATAACTGTATTTGTGTGTATATCTGGTATTTCTGATTTGTACACCAAAAATCGATAAGCACTACTGTTGTGTGCATATCCGATAAAAATACAGTCTACGGTTTTGGTCCTAATTGTGACCTTTTTAGGTGGTGGTACAGCCACTTATGCGAGGCACCCCCACACTTTCGAGTATTTGTACGAAGGTACTTTACCTTTCCAAAGTTCATATGGTAATTTACCAGTAGTTTTATGCGGTATCTTGTTGAGGATATAGTTTGCGGTAAGCAGCGCTTCCCCCCACATGTTATGGGCTAACCCAGATTCCTGCAACATTGCATTCATCATCTCTTTGAGGGTTCGATTTTTTTGTTCCGCAACTCCGTTGGATTCTGGTGAGTAAGGAGCGGTTGTCTGATGTATAATACCATTTTCCCTGCAGAATGCATTGAATGGTTCACTATACTCCCCTCCTCTATCACTTCTAACTATTTTGATAGTTTTCTGAAGCTGGTTTTCTACTTCGAGTTTTTACTCTTTGAATTTTTCCAGCGCTTCATCTTTGCTATGTAATAGATATACATAGCAATATTTTGTGCAATCGTCTATGAAGGTGACAAAGTACTTTTTACCGCCTCTAGTTTGCACATATTTTAAATCACACAAATCTGTGTGTATTAAACCTAGACGTTCGGTATTTCTTTCAACTTGGGGTGATGGTTTTTAGTGAGTTGGCACGCAAACTTCACATTTTTCTTTACTTGTTTTGCATTTTGGAATTAAATTCATATTTTGCATTTTTCGAATTGTTTTATAATTAACATGTCCTAAATGTTCATGCCAAGTATCAAATGACTCAACCAAGTAAGCAAGTGGATATTCATTGGAGTTGAATCAACAACAGAAGCAGAAGCAACAGAATCAGAAACAGACACATTTTTCGGGAGGACTGTCATTACAGACATTTTGACAAGTCCGCCCTTCACAAACCCCTTACCCAAAAACACCCCACGCTTCCTAAGAACAAGATTATCAGACTCGAAATTCACAGCGAATCCATGCTTTCTCAGCACTCTTCCGGAGATCAGATTCTTCCGCATGTCAGGTACATGCTTCACGTTGTTGAGGTGAAGCTCACGTCCCGAAGTCAGTTTCAGAATCACTTTGCCCTTACCTTCAATCTTAGACACAGTCGTGTTCCCCATGAAGAGTTGTTCCTCAGCTTTGTTCTTCTTGTAGAGGTTGAACATGGTCTTATCAAAGCAGATGTGTGTGGTCGCACCAGTGTCGTAATACCACTCCACCGGGTTGTCTTCCACCATATTGGCTTCAGTTACCACAACACACATATCATCTTCCGTCAGATTTGCTTGGGCTTTCCCATTTGCCTTTGCCTTGCTCTTGCAAACATCAGCTTTGTGCCCAATCTTACCACAGTGGTGGCACTTTCCATTGAACTTCTTTTCGAACTTGTTCTTCTTGAAGTTTGTGGAACCAGAGACTTTCAGAGATGCAAAAGTCTTTTTCTGGGGAGACATGAGCTTCCCTTTGCCTTTGAGCTTGGCCAACTTGGCCTTCTCTTCAGCCATGTTGACATCGTGTCCTTGAATCTGAATGCCATGAGCAACACGGTTGTTATCCTCAATCTTCAACCTTCGGATCACATCTTTAAGAGACATTGTGTTGGGGTCAGTTTTCACCCCATCGAGATCAACTGCTAAAAATACTAAGTGTGGAGAAAAAAGCCTAGCCAAATGAATGGAGAGCCTAGCCAAACAAGCACAGGTTTCTAGTCAGATGACGAGTCGTAACCGATGATCCTCCATTAAGGAGTAGCGACGACGAGCTGACGTGCTAAGTGAGAAGATGGCTCGGCGGCATGCCAAAGTAAGGTGGCTCGGCAACACGACATGCCAGTGTTGGCTCGGCAGCACGACATGCCATTGTTGGCTCGGCAACACGACATGCCAGTGTTGGCTCAGCGACACGACACGCCAGTGTTGGCTCGGCGACACGACATGCTTGTGTTGGTTTGGCGATACGATAACATGTTGGCGGACCAACAAACGGTGACGAACCAACATGTTGTCAAACCAACAAACGGTGACGAGCCAACATGTTGGCGAACCAACAAACGGTGACGAGCCAACATGTTGGCGAACAAACAAACGGTGACGAACCAATATGCTGGCGAACCAATAAACGGTGACGAGCCAACATGCTGGCGAACCAACAAACGGTGATGAGCCAACATGTTGGCCAACCAACAAACGGTGACGAGCCAACATATTGGCGAACCAATAAATGGTGATGAGCCAACATGTTGGCGAACCAACAAATGGTGACGAGCCAACATGCTGGCGAACCAACAAATCGTGACGAGTCAACGTGTTGGCAAACCAACAAATGGTGATGAAGCAACATGTTGGCGAACCAACAAATGGTGACGAGCCAACATGCTGGCGAACCAACAAACGGTGACGAGACAACATATTGGTAAACCAACAAACGGTGATGAGCCAACATGTTGGCGAACCAACAAACGGTGACGAGTCAATATGTTGGCGAACCAACAAATGATGACGAGCCAACATGTTGGCAAACCATAATTTAGTGACGAGCCAAACACTTGGTCATGAACCAACACTTTTCTGGCTCGGCATTGAGGAGAGGCGACGAGCCAACACTCCTCTGGTTCGGCGTTAAGGCGAAAATGTGACGAGCCAACAACAACAAACTCCTCTGGTTCGGCGTTAAGGCGAAAATGTGACAAGCCAACAACAACAAACTCCTCTGGTTCGGCATTAGAGAGAAGCATCTATGAGCCGAAACATCATGGTGGCGCGACAAGCAGAACAGGAAAAATGAAAAGGAGAAAATGAGCCAGATCTCTGGCGACCCAGCAAAGCAGCAAGCCCAACATATTGTTGGGCCGAGGTAACGAGCCGCAAGAGGTTGGTGGGCCAAGTTAGCAAGTCAAAGTAAGGAGCCCACCAATGGTTTTTCAAACTAGAGCGGAACTCCATTGACGATTTCCATCAGCTGTTTGCCGCTTTTCTGAAGCATTACTCCATGTTTAAGGATCGAGAAGCCTCTGATGCCGATCTCTGGACATTGACTCAAGGGCCTACGGAGACATTACGAAGCTTCATGGGAAGATTCAAAGCAGTGATGTCAAAAGTTGAGGGCGTAAGCGACAAGGCCGCTGTGCTCGCATTAAAAAGGGCTCTGTGGTACGACTCGGAATTTCGAAAAGAAATCGCTTTGAACACGCCACTATCGATCCAAGACGCGTTGCACTGAGCCTCAAATCTCATAGTCAACGAAGAAGAGATGATGGTTTTGTCTCAGAAGTATGAAGTAGCCAAAACGACGAACTGTTCCTTCCAAAATCCGAACCAACCAGCTCATAAGAAGAATACTCAAGGAAATGGATTTGTACACCACGAGAAACCCAATTTCGGAGGAGCCCACAACTACTAGGTGGGAGCAGGCCGAGGCAAAACACCATGGAATACGTGGACACGAAATTAGAGTTCGTACAATGAAAAAGCTTATTGCGAGTATCATCACATGCACGGTCACTCAACTGCAAACTGTCGAACCCTGGGAATAAACTTGGGCGAAACTAGTGGCCGGAGAACTCGGTAATGCTGTCAGCCTGAAAGATTTTGAGCGAGAAGATGAGAAGGATCATCCGAACCAGACAAACCAAAATGGCGATCCTCCCAAGCGAGGAAGGCGAGATGACGAGGTGACGCAGTCAGGCTCCCGAAGAAGAATAAATATGATAATGGAAGGATCATAATACTGTTCAGACACGATGTCATCGATCAAAGCAATCCAGCGGCGAGCCGATGCAAGTGTCAACTGGTCAGCACCTTCCAAACTTCCCAATGATGTCATCTCGTTCGAAGAAAGGGAAACCACTGGCATTGACAGACCACATAATGACCCTCTCGTGATAGAATTGATCGTAGATGATTGCGATGTCGCCCGAGTTCTGATAGACATGGAAAGCTCTGTAGAAGTGATTTTTCGAGAAACTCTCAGAAGGATGAACATAGACCTATCCAAAATCACAGCCGCGTCGAAGCCTCTAACGGGGTTCTCAGGAGAAACAACCATGACCCTTGGAATAATAAAGCTTCCCGTCCGAGCTGAAGAAGTAACCAAGATAGTGGAGTTTTCGGTTGCAGATCATCCTGTGATCTACAATGTGATTATGGGCACTCCCTGGATAAACTCCATGCGAACCGTACCGTCGACCTATCATCTCTGCATCAAATTTCTGACCCCCGGAGGAGTCAAAACAATTTGGGGAAACCAAAAGGAATCACGCATTTGTTTTCTAGCTGAGCACAAACTCAGGAACCCCGTCATAGACACCACTACCAAGAGAAGGAAGATGAAGACTGACAGGGAACCCGAGAAGGAGTTGGCAAAACTCTTATAGCAATTACAGATTGCGGAGGATCGTGAGAGGAAGGGCAAACCCACGTGCGACCTCATTTTTTCAGTGAACATTGATGGCAATCACCCAGAGCACTGGGTCGAGATAGGGGCCGAGCTGAAAGATCCGATAAGGGGAGAGATGATTTCTTTCCTTAAAAAGAACGTAAACACCTTCGCATGGGAACCATAAGACATGCCCGGCATCAGTATCAACATGACATGCCACGAGCTGAACGTGGACCCGGCCTTCAAACCAGTCAAACAGAAAAGACGAAAACTTGGACCGGAAAGAGCACAAGCAGTGAATGGCGAGGTGGAAAAATTACTACGCGTGGGATCAATAGTCGAAGCAAAGTACCCAGACTGGCTCGCTAACCCTATAGTGGTTAAGAAGAAGAATGGGAAGTGGCGTGTATGCGTGGATTTCACCGACCTGAATAAGGCCTGTCCAAAGGATAGCTTCCCGCTTCCACATATCGATCGATTAGTAGAAGCCACAGCGGGCAACCAACTCCTTTCATTTATAGATGCTTTCTCCGGATACAACCAGATCCTAATGAACCCGGATGATCAAGAGAAGACAGCATTCATCACAGACCACAGAATATATTGCTACAAAGTGATGCCATTCGGGCTCAAAACCGTCGGAGCAACTTACCAGCGGTTGGTCAACCGAATGTTCGCCGACCAACTCGGAAAAACTATGGAAGTTTACATAGATGCCATGCTGGTGAAGTCTTTGGAAGAAAAGGACCATGTAGCTCATTTAGAAGAATGTCTCGAGCAACTGAATCGGCATAACATGAAGCTCAATCCAACCAAGTGTAGATTTGCAGTGACATCCGGAGAGTTCCTTGGATACCTGGTCACTCACCGTGGAATTGAAGCCAACCCGAAGCAGATTGATGCGCTCATACAAATGGCGTCATCAAAAACAAAATGCGAAGTCCAGACGCTGACAGGAAGGGTCGCCGCACTGAATCGGTTCATCTCTCGATCAACAGATAAGTGTTTGCCTTTCTACGACACACTGGGAACAAGAAGTTTGAATGGACAGAGAAATGCGAACATGCTTTTCAACAGCTGAAAGAGTACATAGCCAGTCCTCCAGTACTTACAAAACCAGTGGAAGGCGAACCATTATTCAGCAAGAACAGTAAGTGGAGTACTCATCCGGGAAGAGCGCAGCGAGCAGAAACCTGTCTTCTATGTCAGCCAAACTCTCACCGATGCTGAAACCTGGTATCCGCAGATGGAGAAGCTGGCGCTGTCTGTGATAATGTCCCCCCGGAAGCTGAGACCATACTTCCAATCACATTTAATTGTTTAACTTCCTTCCCCCTGCGATCGATCCTGCATAGTCCTAGCCAGTCTGGGAGATTGGCGAAGTGGGCAATAGAGCTGAGCAAATACGACATCGAGTATCGGAGCCGAACCTGCGTGAAATCTCAAGTCCTTGCAGATTTCCTGATAGAACTCCCAGAAGAAGGAATAGAAGAGCCAGCTCCGAGCACGATTTGGAAGCTCCACGAAGATGGATCATCATCAAAACAAGGATCTGGAGTGGGAATACGGTTAACCTCTCCAACAGGCGAAATCCTCGAACAGTCATTCCACTTGGGTTTTTGCGCATCCAATAACAAAGCAGAGTACGAAGCTTTGATTGTTGGATAAGACTTGCTCTTGGACTCAAGGTTTCGCATGTCCAAGCCTACTGTGATTCGCAGCTAGTGGTCAACCAAGTCAGCGGCGAATACACAGCCAGAGATGATCGAATGGAAGCTATCTGAAGATCGTCAAAGAACTGGCTGCACAGTTCGAAGAGTTCACATTGACACGGATACCACGCGGGCAAAACACTTCGGCATACGCATTAGCAGCACTCACATCCACCTCCGATCCAGACCAGAAAAGGATAATCCCAGTAGAATTCATCAAACATCCAAGCATCAACCTCTCTGACTCTGTGAACGTGGTCACCCGCTCCCAAACAACCAACTAGGCCGAAGATACAACCGGGGACGCTGGTGCCACCACTATAGAGGATGACTAAAACATGTCATCTTTGGTGGAAGACGAGACAATCGAGATAGAGGAAGAGCCCAAAACAGATCCTCCGGACGAAGGTGAAGCAGTCGAGATGGAGGAAGATCCACAACCAACGGAAACAGACTACAGATGTGACAAAGAGTGGATGGGAGCAATCCACATTTACATCACGGACGGTGAGGTACCCTCGGATAAGTGGACCGCTTGAAAACTCAGAGCTCAAGCTGCTCGATACGTTCTATTAGATGGAGACGTCTTCAAGTGGAGATTCTCAGGACCACTGAAGCTAGAAAAATTATGGCAGAGGTCCACAGCGGCTCGTGTGGCAACCACTCCGACGGAATAGCTTTGGCAATCAAGATCAAACGTCATGGTTACTATTGGCCGACTATGGTGAAGGACTGCGAAAAGTTCTCCGCCAGGTGCAAAAAATGCCAACGACATGCCCTAATGATTCACCAACCCACGGAGTTGCTGTCATCAATCTCAGTGCCCTACCCTTTCATGCGCTGGTCAATGGATATTGTCGGGCCTCTACATAGGTCCAAACAGAAGAGGTTTCTGCTAGTTTTGACAGATTACTTCTCCAAATGGGTTGAGACAGACTCTTACGCCAACATAAAGGATGCCCAAGTTGAATACTTCGTCTGGAAAAATATCTTATGCCGGCATGGAGTTCCATACGAAATTGTCACCGACAACGGCTCACATTTTATCTCTACATGGTTTGAAGTTTTCTGTGAAAAATGGAAGATACGACTCAGCAAGTCTACGCCACGCTATCCACAAGGGAACGGACAAGCTGAAGCGGTAAACAAGACCATCCTTGATGGTCTAAAGAAGCGTCTGGACGCCAAGCAGGGACGCTGGACAGATGAACTTGAAGGAGTGCTATGGTCACACAGGACAACTCCGCGACGAGGAACCGGTGAAACACCTTTCGCCCTTGTCTATGATGCAGAATGTGTCATCCCAGCTGAAGTCCAATTTCCTGGAGTCCACCGCAGACTTCTTTCAGGGCAGGAGGGACTGAATCACCTCATGTTACTCGATGAGTTGGACTTGATCAACAACGATGAGACCAAGCGTTGGTTCGGATTCAAAATTACCAGCAGGCAACAGCTAAGTATTACAACACCAACGTCAGAAGTCGCAAGTTCAAAGCAGGTGATCTGGTCCTTCGCAAATTCTTTCAGAACACAGCCGAAATAAACGTTGGCAAACTAGGAGCAAACGGGGAAGGACCCTACAAAATCACCAAAACAGTCCGACTAGGAGTGTACGAGCTCGCAAACATGTCTGACATTCCGATACCAAGATCTTGGAATGCAATGCACCTAAAGAGGTATTACCACTAAGTCACTTCGCATGAACTACGGGACGACTTGATCCCTGAAAAAGGTACGTAGGCAGCTCGTCTTCGGATGGGTTCAGTTGTCCTCCTCCTTAAAAAAGGGGGAGAGTGGGTACGTATACATGTATACTCCCATATCTCGCATTACACTTCTAAAAAAAAATAACTTCAAACCTTTTTAAACACAAACTCGTGTCACTTGACCTACGCAAGACACAAACTTTACACCCTTCACGGATATTCTATCACCTCGTTTGTTGCTGGCCACAACAGATGAACCACCACATCCTTTACGGATTTTAACCACTATCTCTATACAGGATAAGGGTTCTCAAACACCCTCTCATGGGTATAGAAGCGCGCTATACAAATCCTGACTGGGTATATCCTGGTATAATATCCGAAAGGTATATCCTAAACGATATGCTTACAAGTTTACGTTTGAGAGGGACCCGTAAGTCAAAAACTCGCAAGTCTTAAAACTCGAAGTAAACTCTTAAACCCAGTTAACACCTCTTGGTACACTGTTCATAAACATCTCCGAAACATAATACTAACCCACCGTTAGTATGAGATTTTAACCATGTTTCATCGTAAAAAAACGGGACTGTAAGTCGGAACACCGCAAACCCTAAACTGACAAACAAAACACTCGGCAACCGTATGTTTTAAAACACTATGGTTTGCAAACATTTCACATCGAAACAAATACGCAAAAAAGAACATAATCAAATAAAGATAAAAGATGTCACGCCAACAGACGGCAACTGTTACAAAAATCAAAACATATTACACAGAAGCCAAGTGGATAAAGCCGTCCAGGCACTTATGTTCGAAATACAAAAGAAAAGGTTCGAATTAAAGGAGCATTGATCAGTTGGGAGGATCCAGCTCGACAGCCTTCTCCTCGGCAAGAGCAGCAACTCCAGGCGTACCGATATTGGAGCATGCAAAATCTGCAACTCCGACTTTCGCTGCTGCATTCTCCACTGGCTCGCTCCCAAGGAGAGTGTCTACAGAGTCAGAGGAAACCGGTGAAAGCATCATCTTTCTTCAGCTCGGCCTCAATCCTCTCAAACTCATCAGTCGCATCGGCTAGTTCGACTCTCCATCCCGCTAACTTCGTTGCCTCGGAGTCCAGAGCAGGAGCGTCCTCTTTCTGCAGAATCTCGAGTAGCTACAGATTACTATCGACTTGGGCTAAATCGAGCTCTTTCTCCTTTGCGGCCTTCAGCTCGTCGATGCTCTTCTCAATCTTGGCGAGCCGCTCCTGGAATTTTTCAGACATTTCTTGCCTCGCTGCCTTCAGGGCTTTTTTGATCTTTGCCTCGTGCAAAGCGTTAGCAGTGATGAGTTGCCTCTTTAGGGACTCAATTTCGGCAGCCTTCTTCTGCTTAGAGCGGTCCAACCTTATATCCAAGGCGCCAGCCTTATTCCACTCATCCTTGAGAGATGACTTTTCCTTTTCAAGAGCTTCAATCCGAGCCGAAGCAGCTGCCAGCTCGTCAGCTTGTTTACTCTCCAGCTCGGCGACTTTGTTCTTGAAGAAGGATGCGTCTTTTTGGGCATCTTCGATCCGGCGTCTGTCCTTTCTCACATCTTTTTCGAAGGCAGCAACCATCTTGTTGATAGATGCGACGAACTAATCAAAGGAGAAATAGTAAGTACTTAGTCTCTCTACTCAGCAAAATATACAATCTCTAAACGTACCTTGGTGCCTCGGAGCGATATATCGGTGTAAAGGTCACTGTGAGACAACACGTCGAGAGGCGGCAGTCTATCTCCCGAGCAGCGAACCTGTGAGAAGAGAGTCGCTGAAGCTGCCTCGTCGTTGCATATGGGCTTAGATCCTTCGTACCTAAACGACGTGGGCGCCGGCTTGGTGGAAGATGGATCGGCAGGCTTATGGCATTTTCTCTTCTCTTGTTTTCCCTTGGTTTTTTCCTTATCGGTCTCGGAAGTAGGACGTTTGCCAGAAGTCAGTTTCTTGCCCTCATTATGCTAAGATATTACTGAAGTGGAAGGCCTAACGACCGAAACAAGAGCGGAAACTACTTCTCTAGCTTCGGTGTTAAGAGCGGGAGGCTCGGAGGGAAGATGTCTATCCACCTCGGCGATGGTTTGACCGACCACCTCGGCAGCTGGCTCAGCAATTTGTTCGATCATATCAGGTGCCTCGTTGGCTCGTCTGGCTGCTTCTTTTTCTTTCTTCTCCTTCAAAGCCTGTTTATCGTGGATCGTTAATCTTTTTCCCATGGTTTTTTGTGGAAGATTCTGCGATGGAGATTCAGACTCCGAGCTGTCAGATACTTCAACACCGGCAAAAATAGCTCGGGCTTTTTCAACTCTCCTTAGGGAAAAATGATTTTCCCAATGGCACTTTATGGCAGCAAATGTTTTTTAAAGCGTGAGCGTATCTTCTGGGTAACGTGGAAGAATCTGCTGAAATGCAAAAACAAAGAAGAAAAAGTGTTGGCCAGCTCGCCACAAATTAAAACCTTAGAAAATCTCCTAAAAAGTCTACGGCTCGCCCACCAATAGTTTTCCACTCCGCCTTGACGTAATGGATGCTTTCAGCTTCCACCGTAGCATCGTTAATAGGAACAAAGAAAAAATAATTCTCCCAGTCACTGTCTTTGCTTCGGAAACCTTCGATGATTTTTCTCTGCTTCTTATTAGAGATGTAGTAGGCTTTGGAGTTTTTGATCTTTCGAAACTCGAGGAACTGCCGAAGATGGGAGATGCGAACGGTCACATCACACTCGTAGCTCCGAACCAAAATCCCAACCAAATGACGCATCCCTCGAGGAGTAATTTGGCTCGGCGCTAACCCATGTTTGGACAAAAAATGGATGATCAGTCCGAGAATTGGAAACCAAAGCAAACATTGGTAGAAGAAACTCTCATAGAGAGTAAAATGCCCAGGCGGTGGAGATTCGGCTCGGTCTGCTGAGGCAGGAACAACCAGTTCAACGTCTTCTGAAATATGAAATTGATGCCTCAATGCCTCCAAGGACTCAACGGTGCACAAAGATGAACCAGATGGGTCAGGTCGTCTCTTAGGAGCTTTCCTCTTAGGTTTTCGCCTCGCCGAAGTGCTAGCTTGGTAACAGTCTCTCCAACCGCACCTTTTCTGCCTCGTCAAGAATATATTCTTCTGGTTCGGCTTTGAATTCTTCAAGAGCCTTCTGTATCAAAGTTGCCTCGGCGTCTGCCTCGGCATCAAAAGCTTCGTCAATCAAAGATGGGACAACGATCTGCAACTGACCAAGCGGAGAACTAGGTTCGACTGGTTCGGTAACCTGCGGAGACAACACCATCGTACGTCCAAGCAATGAGGCAGAGTTGGCCGAACCCACAGAATCCTCCAGCTCGGTAGCCTGAGACATCAGAAATCTTGGCTCGGAAACACACTTGACACTTAGCAAAAATTGAAGAATTTTGGCTCGGAGACACCGAAGATCTAGGCAGTAGCGCGATCCAGATGATGATGGATCGGAAAACTCAAACACTCACCGCAGATGTATGAAGACGGATCGAAAACTACAAGGGCTCGCCGGATGAGTTTGAAGATGGATCGGAAAATGCAGAGAACCGCCGAGCCACGCTTGAAGATGGGTCGGAAAGTTCAAAGTGGCGGCGGCGGAAGAGAAGATCGATGAAAACCTAGCCAAAACTTGAAAATAAAAAGAGAGAAAAGAAGAGAGAGAAGAGAGCTACCTGTTTTCGAAAATGTGGAGAAATGAGTTATGAGGAGTGAGACAAGGATCTGAATATAAAGATGCATGAAAGCATAGCGCGTGATGCCACACAACCTCGGGGACATGCGAAAATGTTTGCAGTTCCCAATAAAGTTATGGTTGCGGTAAGAAAAACACTCCAAGCCGATAATATCATCGCGCCAAAAACAAATCAACCTCATCATAATGGCTCGGCAGCATATCACAATGGTTCGGCAGTCAGAAAACTCAGAAGGCATGGAAACCTTTGCTGCCAGGACAATTCTACAATCATGCCGAACCAAAGATGGCTCGGTAACCCGGCAGCCCGAAGTAATATGACGCCTCGGTAGATAAAGAAGCCAGCATCTCAACAAGATTCCATGCCAAAATGGCTCGACAATACAGACAACAAAGTAGCTTAGCTCGGCAGCATGACAAAGAAGATGGCTCGGCAATATGATCGCTTGAAGTAACATCACGAGCCAAACAGCTCGGCGACATGATTTGCTAGTGTAGCTCGGCAACAAAAATAATCAAGCGAAATGCTGAGCCAAGAAAACATGCATCGGCAACATGATTGCCAAGGATGGCTTGGTGAAAGGCCATCCAGTTCGAAGATGCAGCTTCGGTAATACTATCTGTTTGGCTCGGTAACCCAAAGAACGTTGATCTCGATCTCGACTCTTCACCTCATCACTATTATCAATAATACTGCCGAGCTGGGGGCTAACTGTTGGGGTCAGTTTTCACCCCATCGAGATCAACTGCTAAAAATACTAAATGTGGAGAAAAAAGCCTAGCCAAATGAATGGAGAGCCTAGCCAAACAAGCACAGGTTTCCAGTCAGATGACAAGTCGTAACCCATGATCCTGCATTAAGGAGTAGCGACGACGAGCTGACGTGCTAAGTGAGAAGATGGCTCGGCGGCATGCCAAAGTAAGGTGGCTCGGCAACACGACATGCTAGTGTTGGCTCGGCAGCACGACATGCCAGTGTTGGCTTGGTAACACGACATGCCAGTGTTGGCTCGGCAACACGACATGCAGTGTTGGATCGGCGACACGACACGCCAGTGTTGGCTCGGCGACACGACACACCAGTGTTGGTTTGGCGATACGATAACATGTTTGCGGACCAACAAACGATGACGAACCAACATGTTGGCAAACCAACAAACGGTGACGAGCCAACATGTTGGCAAACCAACAAACGGTGACGAACCAACATGCTGGTGAACCAACAAACGGTGACGAGCGAACATGTTGGCAAACCAACAAACGGTGACGAGCCAACATGTTGGCGAACCAACAAACGGTGACGAACCAACATGTTGGCGAACCAACAAACGGTGACGAGCCAACATACTGGCGAACCAACAAACGGTGACGAGCCAACATGTTGGCAAACCAACAAACGGTGACGAAGCAACATGTGGCGAACCAACAAATGATGACGAGCCAACATGCTGGCAAACCAACAAACGGTGACGAGCCAACATGTTGGCAAACCAACAAACGGTGACGAGCCAATATATTGGCGAACCAACAAACGGTGATGAACCAACATGTTGGCGAACCAACAAATGGTGACGAGCCAACATGTTGGCAAACCATAATTTAGTGACGAGCCAAACACTTGGTCAAGAACCAACACTTGGTCACGAACCAACACTTCTCTGGCTCGGCATTGAGGAGAGGCAACGAGCCAACACTCCTCTAGTTCGGTGTTAAGGCAAATATGTGACGAGCCAACAACAACAAACTCCTCTGTTTTGGCATTAGAGAGAAGCATCTATGAGCCAAAACATCATGGTGGCACGACAAGCAGAACAGGATAAATGAAAACGAGACGACGAGCCAGATCTCTGGCGACCCAGCGAAGCAGCAAGCCCAACATATTATTGGGCCGAGTTAACGAGCCGCAAGAGGTTGGTGGGCCAAGTTAGCATGTCAAAGTAAGGAGCCCACATCCGAACAAACTAGAGAAGAAAGGAAATCCCGAAGAATAAGGAAGGTTTCCTTTATCCTTTAGGAAGAGGCCTAGCCGACTTATTTTTGTATAAATAGACATGTACCCCTTGGAGAAAGGGATCCGAAAATTGACCTAGCTAAACACTTGTTATTCTCTGCAATAGCTTTCAAAACAGCTTGGATAATAAAAAATCATCTTTGGATCTCAGTTCTTGTGTTTCTTTTCATAGAACTTTGCCGAATCCCTAAATTTCCATTACCAAATTTAGTTGTGAAAGTTTTGACTCCCACACATTGCTTTACGCTTGAACGTGAGGGTAGTTCTTGAAGTCTGACCAACCTGGAGGTAGCTTCTCGATCAAGCTGTTCACAGTAAAGATCCCGCAAATCGACATGCCCTCCACTTTTATCTCTTGATAGATCCTTTGGAGAGCTTCCACTTGCTCCATTATCGATTTGGAGTCCACCATCTTAAAGTTCAGAAATTTCGCCGTCGAAAATCTCTATAACCCAGCGTCATCAGACTTGTACTTCTTCTCCAAAGCCATCCACAGTGCCTTGGAAGATTTTGCATGACAGTAGATTTCATACAGAGGATCAACCAGGCGGCCTATGATCTGGCCTTTGCACAGAAAATCCCCATGGATCCAAGCTTCCACACTCGCAAGAGTGTAAACATCGGTGTTCCCAGGAGGGAGCATCGGCTTATCCTCTTTGAGGAACTTCTCAAAGTTCAAAGTGATAAGAAAAAACAGCATCTTTTGCTGTCATGTTTGAAGTCTTTTCCATCGAATTTATCCGGCATCAGTCCTTGGGAGACTGAGTTCGGCATCGACGGGATCACATGGTTAGCCTCGTTTGGCACTGCCACAGCATGAAGACCAGCACCGAACAGAGCTCGGCGTGTCGTTTCATTTTCCTTGTTACCATTGGAAGTCCCAGCAGATGCATCGACAGCAGGTGTTGTCGTTGTCACAGCGGGTGTAACAGTCATGGTCACATCCATGTTGTCGTTGTTATCAGCCATCTGTGGACAGAAAAATACACAGATTAGTATCTGACAAATGTTATGAACCCATTAGATGGATGCCCATTATAGGCCCATATTCTGGAATGTTCTAGATGACTTGGTGACCAAGCTAAAACCCTATATTGTATCCCTATATATACTCTTTGTTATTCATGGAATAAGACACACCTTATATTCTCTCTTATCTCTTCTCTCATCTGACGAAGAGAAAATCTAGTGTGAGTACTATATCTGGTAGTATAAAGTTTATTGAAGGCTCCGGAAGAGCATATGTATTATTGCCTATGGGAACGCCTTTTGAAATAATTGATGTCTTATACTCTCCCAAGTCTGAAAAGTTAAAAGAATGTAAGATAAAATACATAACCCAAGTTGGGTATGTTGTTGATTCTAAGGTGGGATTCAATTCGAGATTGATTGACATAAAGCGTCATCATCTCGAGCGGGAGAATGAAAGAATCCCACATCCATAGTAAGTGGAACATCCAGAAGATTATGTTCACACTCAAAATAGAATTGATGAATCGTTTATAAAGTAAATCAAAGAGATTTCAAGTCCAACAATGTTGAGACAATAAGTGAAGAAAATGTTGAATACCTTCAAATCACGAGTATACCCAAGGCAGTAAAAGTATCTTGAGAAATTATATGCATTCTCTACTAGATTGTACTACACAAAGATTAGTATAATGGAAATAAATAATATAGTAAACCAGAAGTTTACCGAATACTTCAATGTTTGGCATGAGTCGGTTAGACCATTACGGTTCAATAATGATGAACAGACAAATAAAATTCACCAAGGAAGTGACTACTAAAGTGATTGCCTCGACCTCCGTTCTCTGACAACTCCCATCGCTAGCTTTGGATTTCCCGGGTACGCTCGATTTCTAACCTCTTGATCTCGTACCATGTCTTATATGTTTTTAGTTAAATTATCTCTAGATTTTCTATACTATATTATAGAATTTCTATCATTATCCCGTTTATTGCTTTATCGACATAAGCTTCATCATCAAAATCCATGCTTGATTTTCATGGACTAAAGAAAGTAATTTTGATAATGATATCCCCTGAAGGGAGTAAGTGATTAATAGTAAAAGTAAACCATAAGTTTACTAAGAAATTAAATGTTTGGCTTAACCGGATTGGTCATCTTGGTGTAATGATGATGCGAAAAATAATGTGGACATTCAATGAAGAACCAGAAGATTCTTCCTAATGATTTATTATATGTTGCTTGCTCAGAAGGCAATATGATAATATGGCTTTTACCAGTTTAAATAATTTGGATTCTATCAATTTTCTGGAACGGATACAAGGAGATGGTTATGGACTGATCACCCACCATGTGAATTTTTAGATACCTTATGGTTCTAATAGACGCATCGAGCTGATGGACGCATTGACTCGATGGACGCATAAAGTCGATGGATACATCGACTATATTGCCACATTTATCCTTGTTATCAATCCGTAACTTGGAGTTTGCGAGGTTACTTGCTTAATTGATTAAAGTACAAGAGTATTCCAGATTTTTATCTAAAGGCAAGTGGATTTGATAATGCTTGTGAAATTATGCTTAAGGCATGATTATTACATGTCCATTGGAATGAGTGTTGAACATCCAGAAGATCATGTTCATACACAAAATGGTTTAAAAGCATTGATTCGCATCAAGCCAATGAGTAAATGATAGTTCTCCCCATCATAATTGGTTTTGGGTTAGAAACCAAATATTTCCCATATGAAAATCTTTGAACGTCCAAAATGCTCCACCACAGTGTTCTAAGATGGGACCTCAAAAGAGGATAAGAATATATGTTGGATATGAATGACGACTAAGTATCTAGAGCCATCCCAGAAGGATTTATTTAAGGCTCGATTTGCAGACTCTCATTGTAATGAGTCAGTTTTTCCAACATTAGGGGGAGAAAGTAAACAGCTGGAGAAAGAAATAAGTTGGAATGAATTATCAATGATCCTCGGACTAAAGATTGTATATTAGAAGTCCAAAAGATAATTCATTTACAGAGCTTAAATTAGCGTATTAATTGCCAGACGCTTTTGTTGACCCAAATAGAGTGATGAAGTCACCTATACCAGCTGCATATGCTCCAATAAGAATTGATGTCCCAGAAGGATAATATTGAACTGTTATTGAGTCTAAAGATCGCATGAAGCGTGATAGACCTATTTGGTTCCAAATATAAGAATCCTCGGAAAAAAAAATGAGCAGAAATTGAGAATGACCAGATCGAAGAAAGAAAGATTCTTGAACGATCTCCAGCAAAGAACGAAAGATCTCCATAAGAGACTTTATACATGATGAAGAAAGAAATTCAGGTACCTGACAATAAAGATAGCTAGTTATGTCATGTATGAAATAAGATGGAACCGAAAAGCAAATCGACGTCGTAATATTTTTGCATGCTATGAGCAGTTGATATTATGAATAAGAAAGAGGATCATAAGAAAAGTCTATTGAAAAGTGTACACAAAGTAATGATTGACCAAAATGGAAAGGAAGAAATAGACGTATAATTATAATCTCTTGCAGAGAAATATCTGGACCAGTAGTCCGTGCACCTGAAGTGTAAAACTAGTGGAAGATAAAAGAGTCTTTGTGTGAAAGAATAGTGAAAACAGTGAAATTGTGAGATATAAAACACATTTGGTTGAACAAGGATTATCACAAAGACAGGAAATGTATTATGAAGAGATATATTCTCTTGTGGTGATGCATTTACTTTTAGATATCTTATAAGTCTGGCAATAAGAGATGGAACATTGGATAATAATATTTATATGCAATTCTTGAAGGATATAAATATGAAGGACATCATCCCTGAAGGATTAATGATATCATGAGAATGTTCCCGAGAACTCTACTCGATGGAATGAAAAGAAAATATGTAGGATGAGGTATAATCATGTAAATATGTACCCATGTTGATTTATCAAAAGATCAAAGGGATTCTTAATTTGAACATCATCGAAACTCCGGCAAAGTTATCATAAGCAGTACGATGAAAATAATATATGATAAATAACCATTGTATAATGATATTTATATGAAAGTCCCAGAGTGATTTAAACTGCCAGAAGCAAAATTCGTTCCGTGCAAATTTCGGGCATACCAGATTTATGTGAAACACCTGATTTCTGTGAAAAATCAGATTCGTACGAATCTCGGACAAAATCAGTTCGTGTGAATTCCGGGTAGAATCCGTTTCGTGCGAATTTCTGGCAGAATCCGTTTCGTGCGAATTTCGGGCAGAATCCGTTTCGTGCGAATTTCGGACAGAATCTGTTTCGTGCGAATTTCGAGCAAACCTGAATATTACTGCATAATATTAAATCGATCTCTTTATGGATTGAAATAATCAAGGCGTATGTTGTATAATCGCCTCAGTGAGTACTTAATAAAAATAAGGCTATAAAAATGATCTTATTAGTCCATGCATCTTTATAAGGAGATTTGGGAAATGATTTGATGATTTGAACATCATTGGAACTCCTGAAGAAATTTTGCATACAGTTAAATATTTGAAGAAAGAATCCAAGATGAAAGATCTTGGAAAGATAAATTTTGCTTGGAATTAAAAATTTAACATCTAGTGAAAGAGATGTTATATTGAAAGATCCTTGCAGGATTTTATATAAGAATACTCACATATATTTGGTCATGTAATACCACACTTAAACTGATATTTTAAGCAATTTATCGATCTTTTTCATGATTTAAAGATGAGATTTTGTATGATAAGAAGGAAAAGATGCTATGGACCAGAAGTCCAAATGATCAGAGAGATAATATGACAATTATACGAGTTTGTTCATTAAGGTTATGCTTATATTAATTCCCAAAAGATGATATATATGTTCGGAATACATCTCCTGAAGAAGATGCTTCCAGGGGGAGGAATATATATGATAAAGCGTGGTTGTACTCTTTTTCCCTTAATTATCATAGTTTTTATCCCATTGGGTTTTTCTATGAAAAGGTTTTTAACGAGACAACAAAGAACACGCAAATGATAGAGACTAAAGGGGAATATCATACATTAATGATATCAAAAGAGACAAAGAGAATGATCAAGATGAATCATCTGAAAGACCCATGAGCTGCAGAAGAATGGCGATGTACATGTTCTACAGATTCGTTCAAGCAAAACTTTGGCGGACTTATTTTCCAAGACACTTCCAACTGCTACTTTCAAGAAACAAGTTCATCATTTGGGTGCGTCGTCACAAAGATCTCAAGTTATGCACTCATCAGGGGGAGTAAAAGCGCGTTGCACTCTTTTTCCCTTAACCATGGTTTTGTCCCAATTGGGTTTTTCTGATAAGGTTTTTAATGAGGCAGCATTTTATGCGCATTAGGAAATACTTTTACTATAATGGCATCCAAGGGGGAGTGTTATGAACCCATTAGATGGATGCCCATTATAGACCCATATTCTGGAATGTTCTAGATGACTTGGTGACCAAGCTAAAATCCTATATTGTATCCCTATATATACTATTTGTTATTCATGGAATAAGACACACCTTATATTCTCTCTTATCTCTTCTCTTTGTTTATAACAACAAAAACTTAATGATTTATCTAAACAGAATAAATCAAAGTTAATTAATTGTGAATCTCAATGTAGCGTTTTTATGGAAGTTGCTGATAAGCATTTCCAGATTCGCTTAAAATGGTGTTTTACCAGAAATCGCTATATAACGTTTCTAGAACCGTTTGAGATTCCACATAAACGTTTCAAACATCGCTATAAAGCGTTTGTGAAAACCGTTTTATATTTCTGCTAGAAACCCAAATCGCAAACTCGCTTAGAGGCATTCGCTGAAACGGTCTGTTATTAGCGTTTGAAGCGTTTCGCAAACTCGCTTAAAAGCGTTCGCGGAAAAAAAATTTAGATCGCTTAAGAATCGTTTTACAGAAACGCCAAGGAGCGTTCGCAAAACCGAATCGCGATTGAAACAGTAGAAACAAAAAAACGTTTATGTACAAAAATGTTTCACGGAAGCGTTACAAAACGTTCGCAGAAACGTTTAAGGTATTTAAAATTCGAGCGATTTTGAAAACCTTTTGAAATCGTTTACTAGAATTTGCAGAAATCAATCCGATTTTAGCTATAAGCTAGAAGCGGATATTTTGAATTAAGACTGTTAAAACCAGAATTAGAAACTGCTTTATAAAAATGATAAACGATCAATAAAAGCGTAACCGAATCAAAAAATGAAATAGAAACGGAAAAGCAATTCAAGGAAGCGAGATGAATCTCTTTCCTTAATTAAAAATATCGCCCATAATGTGACGTTCTAATGCGATAATGATTCCCATGATACGACCTTGACGAGACTGATTCGCAACACCCGAAATCAGAATCTACGAACTATAACTACGATATACTCTCGACTAAACTTACTTTTGAAGAAGAGACGAAATGAGAGAGAGAGAGAGTTGGATGTTTTGTTTCTGATCAATTTCAGAGCATGAGCAACAAACGAATGAAGAGATGGCTTGTTTTATAACCAAGGAGTGTGCGGTTCTGTGATCCGAGAATCTCTCACGTGGAGGAAATCTCTCAGCAATTTTAACCGAGTGGAGAGAGGAGTGGGAAATGTTGGGCGAGATTTATGGAGTCAAAAGATATATCCAAAAAAAAAATTATCTTTGACTCGGATGCGGATCCAACAGAAACCGAGACCCGACCCGACGACACATACCCAAATATCCAAGTATCCAAGTGCCCAAGTGTCCTAAGTGCAAATTAAAAGGCAAACGAGCAAACGAGCCACCGAGCCCACAGCCCACGTCCGGGCCGGTTCGGCGGGGGGGGGGGGGGGGGGGGGGGGGGGCGCGTGTGGTATTTTTTCTCCTCTCTTACACATACTATAGTATTAACCATTTGAACAAATACATACTAATCCAAAGATATTGATTTGGTCGATGTGGGACAAAAACCACTTTCATTTTTCTTCAAACCATAATAAAATTAACGAGGGCATTAAATTTGTTCCAACAAAGATGAGCCTGTCGGAACCAGCAAGCATTGTCTCTTTGTTGGAAATTCTAAGAAATGAAATTGTTTCGGATTTTTTCATGTGAATATTCAATATTCAGCTTCACCGTCAAGATTAAGCTTTTATCGGCTTAACTAAATCAGAAACGGTTAATCATCTGACTGGCATAATTAAAGGGCTAAGCGCCGATTTTATCCAAGTAACTAACTACAAAATTTAGATTTTTTGTCCCAAATAAAAAAAAAGTTTATTGGGTTGGTCATAATGCGACCCAAATGTAACAATCTCTCATGATGATGTATAAGTATATATAGAAACTCTCTAATCGATGTGGTATACATTTCAAATTGACTTTTTCCAATTGATATTTGCATGTATTTGTCATTATTTATTTTAAATGGTGAAACATTTTATAACAAACATTTTTAGATTTATATTAATTTGGAACTAAATTGAAAAAATCAGAAAATATGTTAACATAGAAAATTTCAATAAAAATATATGAAATCTAATTAAAAACACTGCATATAAAAAAACGGCCGCCTGGGTGTTCACCAAATCGATTGGCATGGCTACGTCGCCATGATTAACTCCTAATCGACTTAACTAATAAGAAATTCGACTAATCGTCCATATAACCTAATTAATGGGCTAGGTATTGATTTTATCCGGCTAAATAACCATAAAATTTGGATTTTTTACTCAAAACAAAAATTTGGTTGGATTCAGGTCATAATGCGGCTTAACTATAACGATCACTTACGAAGGTGTATAAATATAAACAGAAACTTTCTAATCATTTCCATTCTCTCTAATCGATGTGGGATAAGTTTCACAATGACTTCATTATCTTTTTTTCTTTCTTTTTAAATTAATATTTACATTTATTTTTCATTTTTAAAATTAAAAATCACATTATAATAGATATTTTCAAATATATTATAATTATTCTAATTAGTAATGTCTTAAAAGAATTTTAACCTAATTGGTCTGGTTTGATTATAGGGGAATTTGCTAAAAATGACTTAAAACTTCATTTTAAATGCAAATGTAGATCCATTCTATCATTTTATGCAAAAATAACCCAAATGAGTAATAAATTATAACTACACCCCTTATGACCAAACCCAAAAAACAAAATACACAATTACTGTTTTAATCTCGAGAAGTCTATAACGTGATAGCGAAGTCTGCTGTGTAGACTTTAGTCAGAAGTCGAACTCGTAGACTCCACATGAAATCTATTATCCACTTTGTAGATTTCAAAAGAAGTCTACTCCATAATTACATATAATATTTAAATATATAAATTGACAAAAATTAGTTTGATTAAAAATTTATATTCATGACCAAAGTATAAACAATTGTGAATCATATAAATTAAAATTTCATACAATTGAATCAAATTAAACAAAAAAAGACAAATCAGATTATAAACGAAATATATAATGAAATGAATACATAATGCATACCAAATAATATTGTCCATAACCCTATGTTTAGATATTTATGTGGTCACATGTTGGTAGTTATTGTTGTTTGATATTTTATAAGTTTCATGAGTTTATGGTTGTAATGGGTTAGGGTTTAAGGATTCGTATTTATAGTTTAGGGTTTAGGGTAAACAACTTTGTAGAGATTATAATGTATGGTTCGATTTTTAAAGTTTAATTAACTACAAGGGGGAGGTTAAATTTCGAGTTATATATGTGATTGTGCGTATGTCTCCGGATTATGAGTCCGATATATCGTTTATGGTTTGACATTATAAGTTGGAAACATATTTTTACATTTAAGGTTAGATTTATGATTCATAATTTTTTTGTTTAAAATGTTAAACCTGCATATAAGTGTTAAATTGTGTATATATTAAACGTTTTGAATGTTTGATATATGTTTTTTTTAGGGTTTTGAATAATCCATTGAAAATGTTCGATTTAAGATTTCAGGTTAGCAGACTTCGAATGAAGTTTGTACCAATTTAGAGACTTCACTTGAAATCTATTTAGAGTTTAGGGTTTGACAGATTTCAGGTGAAGTCTAATTAGTGGCTAGGGTGTAGGTGACTTCAAATGAAGTATGCTCAACCGAAAATTATAAACTTAACCGTGTTTTTTACCCCATTATATAAAGGAAGCTTATTGTGGTAACCCTAATTCTGTAAAAAAAGCCCCCAATCAGTTTCTCTCTCTAAAACGGCACTCCACTCTTCCTCCTTCCACCGAGTTTCTCGAACCAGTGGTCTCTCTCTTTCTCTACCAGATCCGACCAACAGCCGCCTATTCTCTTCACTCCGGCGAGTCTTTCTCTGACCAGCCGTCGCCTCCTCTCCATCCAACCACTGTAGATCTAGGTTATTTGTGAACCATGAAGATCGTAAGGTCTCTGTTGAGCTCAAGGACCCTCCTTCCATATCTTCCTTGGAGGTTGAGAACTAACTTTCTTTTATTATTTATTTGTTCATAAGATAAACAATATTTCTTCTTCTTCTTTCTCTCTTTTCATATCTTCTAACCCGTCTTCATCTCTTTCTCACTTCTTATCTTCAAGAGAATTTCACCTTCCAGGATTTCGAGCTCAACAAGATCTATGGCGTTGGCTTTTATTCTAAGGTTTTCCTTGTTTCAAATCGATTCATGGTTTCTCTCCGGTTATCTTTACATTTTTCTTACGAATCTCATTTTTGGCTTATGGATAATCGTAGCTTAAAGTTAAAATTTCCAGCTTAGCTCCGGCTTGCGATCGCGATGGAGTTGAAGAGCTTGTTGCGGATTGCGGCGGCACTATATTGGCTTTTTCTGTGTCCCGTCATTCGGAGCGGATCTAGCGATGGGAGCGGATACTTAATAGACGGTGGTAACATCTCTGTCGCAGCTTCTCATGGTGCCTCTCACCTTGATTCAGAAAGCTGAAGGCGGATTGAAAACAAGATAGATTTGTGCTCTAGAAGAGCTTATTGACACATAAACACATTGACAAAGAAATAGCTCTAAGAAGCTTTATTCATAAGCAAAGAGAAATGAAAGG
The DNA here is from genome assembly GCA_900406555.1 of Pseudoturritis turrita. NCBI lineage: Eukaryota > Viridiplantae > Streptophyta > Magnoliopsida > Brassicales > Brassicaceae > Pseudoturritis > Pseudoturritis turrita. The sequence continues at coordinate 571,896 of OVBL01000315.1, read as the reverse complement.
AGGAGGCTTTAGTGTTTCACCAAAAACAAAAGAAGTTCGATTGATATTTCATAAAGAGGGAAAAGAGGCTGCACTCACGCAGCCAAAGTTACTCTAACACAATGTTATTACACACATATTTATATGAAATCTATCATACTAAAATCCTAGATACATAGGCCAATGGGCTTGATTACAATAATGAGCTTTAGCTCTCTAATAGAAGCGGGCTCCAAAGGAGTGGTACTCACAATCTCTCTCTCTATATATACTTGTACATATGTGATTCGTGAACACTTGCTCAGATTTGTTCACATTGATGAAAAACGAATTTAAAACAGTCACTTTCTCTGGATTACTTGAATATTCATCAAACACTAATACAATATTCATTTTGTTTGGATGGAACACTACTTGGTTATCCAAGGGAGAAAAAGAGATAATGATCAAGTCCGTTGCACAAGCTATTCTGACATATGTTATGTCGTGTTTTCTACTTCCAAAAAGACTCTACCAGACACTAGCTAGTGCGGTAGCGAAGTTCTGGTGAAGTTCTAAACAACAATCACGAGGGATGTACTGGATAGCATGGAAAAACTTAAGCTTGCCCAAAAAGGATGGCAATATCGGTTTTAAGTCTTTCAAGGACTTTAACCAGGCTCTTCTGGCTAAGAAACTCTGGCGTGTACACCAATATCCAAATACGCTAGCCTCTCGAGTCTTAAAAGGAAGATATTTTCGTAAGGTATATCCCTTCAAGGTACCGAAACCTTATCGACCATCCTATGGTTGGCAGAGTATATGGGTATCTAGGGACCTAATTCTCAAAGGGCCTCATCGTATTATTGGGGATGGACAAAATACTATAGTCTGGTCAGACAGTTGTATTCCTGATGCAGATCCAAGACCGGTGTGGGAGTGTAAATCCACACAATTGAATTTGGTTATGACTTTTTAAGGGATCTGAAACTTCTGAGATTAAAACCACACAAACGAAGATCCAAAGATGGTTTTTATTACTGTTTTGTAAAGCTTTTCGTACAAGTGTTTGTAGAGCAAAAAGCCTAGGGTTTTCCTAAGTCAATTGCGGATCCCTTTTTCAGAGGATGTACATCAGTATATATACAAGTCTAAGGCGGCTAGGACGACTCCTAGAAATATAAGGAAATTCTCCTATTCTTTCGCTCATTTTCTTTTCTTCATGTCTATCTTCATTTTCCCTCTCACCCCACAAGGTTCCCGGTATGACGCCTAGGCCCATGAAGATCTAATAACGTGTCTCAGCTTGTTATTAAAAGGACAACGACAGTTTGGCTCGGGGATCAGTGGGTCGAGCACTTTGGCTGCGTGGGCAATGGGCCGAGCCCTTTGTTTCGGTGAAGTGGGCCGAGCCCCCTCGTCTGTAGCTCGGGTGGCATTCGGCTCGGGTGACACTCCCATTCGGCTCGGATGATACTCCAATTTGGCTCGGGTGACACTCCCTTTCGGCTCGGGTGACACTCCAATTTGGCTCGGGTGACACTCTAATTTGACTCGGGTGACACTCCCATTCGGCTCGGATGACACTCCCATTTGGCTGGGGTCATACTGATCCCATCTCTACGGCTCGGGTACGACGAGCACATATTGATATGTCTTCAGTAAATCGGGTGTATCTTGCCAACCTCAGCTCCAAATTATATGATTCCAACTCCATTGGAAAGCTGACTCAAAGATATTTTTTGTCATCACCAAACCGATCTCTTTAGTTTGTTACCGAACCAATCCGAGCTCTTTAGCTCAACGGCTCGGTTTTCCAAATCCTTTATGGGTTTGGTCCATCAAGGTTTCTTGGGCTCGGTTCGTGATGAGTTGAACTTGTCATGCTCTTCCATTTTCTATACTTAGTTAAATTTCTATAGATCTCAGTGCGGTGAAAACCGACCCCAACAGTTAGCCTCCCAACTCGGCAGTATCAGTGATGGTGATGCCGAGGTGAAAGTAGTCGTTACTAAGATCAACATGTCAAGCTAAAATTGGCGTTTATGACGTGCCGAGCCATTTCTTTGATCACGTTGTCGAGGTGTATCTTTGATCAAATTGTCGAGATGTGTCTTCGATCAAATCGCCGAGCTTTTTTGTCGTAAGAGTACTTGACGAGGCGTTTAGGCTGGGGAAAACATGACGAGCCATTTTTCCAAGGAAAATGTGACTAAGCATTTTGCCAAGGAAAACATGACGAGGCGTTTTGCCAAGAAAAATATGACAAGCCGCTTCGCGGAGGAAAACATGACGAGCCTCTTTGCCGAGGAAAACGTGACGATGCATTTTGCCGAGATACCATGCCGAGATTATCATGAGAAGGCGATGCACCCAAAACTATTTTGTTGCTTTGTGAGACTTTTTCAAGGGTCAAGTTCCAACGGGCACCTTGCAAAAAATTAAAAAGAGTATTCACGTCGTTCTGATCCGGGTGTTGTACTTGATGCCCTTGCTTCAAACTCATAATCGTAACGAGCTAAGATTAGTTAGCCGAAGCGTGTTTGGTTAACTCGCACCTCTGCGCAGAGTGGCTAAGTTCCGGTGTGCTATGAAGCGATGTTTACTGGGTTTTAAGAAGTTAAAGACCAGCGTGCTAAGGAGCGAGTGATTGCTGGGTTTTGGTTATTGCCTTCGGTTTTAGGGCCTACAATGTACCATCGACTTACATGGCCATTTTGATAAAACATGCTTAAGTATCTCATACTAAATGACATACGTTTAGGACTATGTTTTTGAGATGTTAAAGACTAGCGTGTGATATCTTGGTTTAGACGAAACATGTTTATGTATCTCATGCTAATGATATACGTTTAGTGTTATGTTTCTAATATGTTGCGACCAGCGATCAGTTACTGGGTTTAGACGAAACATATTTAGGTATCTCACGCTAACGATATACGTTTAGCGCTATGTTTTCAAGATGTTGCGACCAACGATCAGTTACTGGGTTTTAGATAAACATTTCGGCTTACAGATACGTTACTATAAACATATATGCTCCGGTAATGAACATATATTTGCATAGTTTAGTTTGAACATTTTGATTTACGGACATGTTACCATAAACATATCCGCTCCGACAATGGACATAGGCTTGTATAGTTTAGGATGAACATTTTAGTTTATGGATACATTACCGTAAATATACCCGCTCCGACAATAAACAAATATTTGTATAGCGCATTTTTAATCCTGAGAAGGATGTAATGTCCCGTTGCGGTGGCCAGCAGCAATGAGGTGATATGAAATGTTTGTTTAGTTGAGACTGGTAATCCGTAGAGGATGTGAGTGGGATGCCTGTTTTGTTAAGGTTGTATTAATCCGTAAAGGATGTGATTTAATGATCTTAGCTTCGAAAATTTGCTTTAATTAGATAGAGTCTATTATAAAGATGGGAGTATACGAGTATACGTACCCACTCCCCCCCACTTTTTAAAGGAAGGGGCAGCTGAACCCATCCGAAGCCAAGCTACCTACGTATCCTTTCCAGGGATCAAGCCGCCTTGTAGTTCATGTAAAATACCTTAGTGATAGTATTTTTTGAAATACATTGCGTTCTGAGATCCTAGAATTGGAATGTCGGTTATATTAGCGAGCTCGTACACTCCCGGTCAAATTGAAGTTAGATAGCTCGTTCTTAGATTGCCGGTCCGGCTTGGCTTTCTTCTGCTTTGTCTTCGTGTTAAGTTCTGCTACGGTATTCCTGAACTTATGCTCGAATATAACATAACTTCGGGACTCCTTCTGATTTTTACGAATGATTTTGATTCCGTTCGGCGTCAGGAACTTTATGCACATGTGGTATGTTGATGGGACAACTCTCATAGAATTTATCCAAGGGATTCCCATGATTACGTTGTATATCGCAGGATGATCTACCACTGAAAATTCTACGATCTTCGTTACTCATTTGGCTCGAACGGGTAGCCTGATCGTTCCAAGTGTCATCGTTGTTTCTCCTGAAAATCCGGTTAGTGGCTTCAGCGTTTCTGTAACTTCGGATAGATTGATCTCCATACGCCTTAACGTTTCTCGCAAAATAACATCGACATAACTTTCCATATCAATCAGCACTTTGGCAATGTCGTGGTCTCCTATGATCAGCTCGATAACGAGAGGATCGCTATGAGGCTAGTCCAATGCTGACTATTTCACTTTGCTCGAAAGAAATCACGTCATTTGGCAAATTGGCGGGCGCCAACCAGTTAATGCTAACATCCGCCTTGCGCTGAAACGCGGTGATTGCGGACACCATATCTATATAGTTCTAGGATCCTCCCATTATCATGTTAATTCTTCTTCAGGAATCCTGTTGTGTTGCCTCGTCGGTTTGCCTCCCTCTCTTAATCGCGTCTCTAGTTTGGACAGTCTGATTAGGCTGGTCTTTTTCTTTTTCTCGTTCGAGATCTTTGAGGCTGATAGTGTCACTGAGCTCTCCCGCCATTAGTTTCGCCGTCAATTTTTTGCCAAGATTCTGACAATTCTCGGTTGAGTGTCCGTAGTAATGATGGTATTCACAGTAGGCCATTTCATCATAAGAACTGTCGCTTTTGGTCCACGTGCTCCATGAACTTCTTCCACGGCCTCGGCCTCTTCTTCGACCGGATCCAGGGGCGTCAATTTGATAGTTATGAGCCCCTCGAAAGCCTCCCTCGTGCTGGACGTAGCCGGAACTTTGGTTGTTTCTCTTATTGTTTGAAGAATTAGAAGCCTGGGGAGGATGGCTTAGTGGTTTTGCCTTTCTGTACTTCTCGGTTATGATCTTCATCTCCTCTTCTTCGGTTATGAAATCTGCAGCTCGGTGCATTGCGTCTTGTATCATTGCTGGAGCGTTCAGCGCGATCTCTTTGCGGAAGTCAGAATTAAACCAAAGTGCTCGTTTTAGGGCTAGCAGAGCCGCTTTGTCACTTAAGCCTTCCACTTTGGACATGACTGCTTTGAATCTTCCGACGAAAATTCGGAGCGTTTCGTTCTCCCTCTAAGCTAGGGTCCACAGGTCGGCATATGAAGTTCCGGGATCCATGAATATGAAGTGATGCTTCAGGAATGCTGCAGATAGCTGGTTGTAGTTGTCGATGGAGTTCCTCTCGAGCCTGGAAAACCGCTGGAGTGTCGGGCCTTTAAGGTGTTCCACGAAAATGAGGCATTGTCCGGCATCTCTTTCACTTTCTTTGAAGTTAGAGCGACCCATGGGTATGGCAAAAGCAGTTAGATGCTCATTTGGGTCATTTTTCCTTCGTAAATTGGAACTTTCATCTTCCCTGGGTTGGAAATTCTCGTACTGGTGATTCGCACCGTAAACGGAGTGTTTTGTGCTTCCTCGAGTATGCGATCTATTTCGGGCACCTTCCTGGTTGCTTTGTGCATCATGGATCGGACAGCCTTTATGTCTGCGACTGCTCTTCCCCTTCAGTCAATTCTTGATCGTATTCTGGGATGGCTTCGCACCACTTGATTTGGTTTTGGCCAACTGCCGAGAGTTCGGGGTCATCGCGGCTCTCCGTGTTGCGCTCCACTTGATTTTCCTCCTCTAGATTGATTATTGGGGTTGGCTCATCCTCCGTCGGTGCGTCGCCTGCTCCTTGCGCTCTGGAGGTCGAATTTGCTATGTTTTGATGGAGGGGTGGCAATCTTGCACGGGTTCTCGGCACGTTGAAAGGGGTCTAGAAATCTAGGGCTGTCAGGTTAAGGCGCCTGACGCCACATCCAATAGAAAAATATAGGGCTGTCGGGTTAAGGCGTCTGACGCCGCGTCCAAAGGCAAAAAGGAGGCATTGTCCAGCATCTCTTTCACTTTCTTTGAAGTTAGAGCGACCCATGGGTATGGCAAAAGCCGTTAGATGCTCCTTTGGGTCGATTTTTCCTTCGTAAATTGGGACTTTCATCTTCCCTGGGTCGGAAATTCTCGTACTAGTTATTCGCGCCGTAAACAGAGTGTTTTGTGCTTCCTCGAGTACGCGATCTATTTCGGGCACCTTGCTGATTGCTTTGTGCATCATGGATCGGACAACCTTTATGTCTGCGGCTGCTCGGTCAATATCTGCTCGCATCACAGCCATATCCTCTTTGTGGGCTCGGATCCCTGCTCTTCGCTCCCCCATCGATCCGAGCCTGCTCAGCCCAGAGGACGTTCGCTTACTCTTCAGTCAATTCTTGATCGTGTTTTGGGATGGCTTCGCACTGCTCGGTTCGGTTTTGGCCAACTGCCAAGAGTTCGGGGTCATCGCGGCTCTCCGTGTTGTGCTCCACTTGATTCTCCTCCTCTAGATTGATTATCGGGGCCGGCACCAAATTGTGGGAGTGTAAATCAACACAATTGAATTTGGTTATGACTTTTTAAGGAATCTGGAACTTCTGAGATTAAAACCACACAAACGAAGATCCAAAGATGGTTTTTATTGCTGTTTTGTAAAGCTTTTTGTACAAGTGTTTGCAAAGCAAAATGCCTAGGGTTTTGCTAAGTCAATTGTGAATCCCTTTTTCAGAGGATGTACATCAGTATATATACAAGTCTAAGTCGGCTAGGGCGACTCCTAGAAAGATAAGGAAATTCTCCTATTCTTTCGCTCGTTTTCCTTTCTTCATGTCTATCTTCCATTTCCCTCTCACTCCACAAGGTTCATGGTATGACGCCTCTGCCCATGAAGATATAATAACGGTCTCGGCTTGTTATTAAAAGGACAATGACAGCTTGGCTCGGGGATCAGTGGGTCGAGCACTTTGGCTTCATGGGCAATGGGCTGAGCCCCTTGTTTCGATGAAGGGGATGAAGTGGGCCGAGCCCCTTTTTCTGCGGCTCGGGTGGCATTCGGCTCTGATGACACGCCCATTCGGCTCGGATAACACTCCAATTTGGCTCGGGTGACACTCCCTTTTGGCTCGGGTGACACTTTAATTCTAATCAGGTGACACTCCCATTCGGCTCGGGTGACACTCTAATTCGACTCGGGTGACACTCCCATTCGGCTCGGGTGACACTCCCATTTGGCTGGGGTCATACTGATCCCATCTCTACGGCTCGGGTACGACGAGCACATATTGATATGTCTTCAGTAAATCGGGTGTATCTTGCCAACCTCAGCTCCAAATTATATGACCATTGGAAAGCTGACTCAAAGATCTTGTTTGTCATTACCGAACCGATCTCTTTAGTATGTTACCAAACCGATCTGAGCTCTTTAGCTCAACGAATCGGTTTTCCAAATTCTTTATGGGTTTGGTCCATCAAGGCTTCTTGGACTCGGTTCGTGATGAGTTGAGCTTCTCATGCTCGTCCATTTTCTATACTTAGTTAAATTTCTATTGATCTCAGTGGGGTGAAAACCGACCCCAACAACCGGCACTAAGCAGTATGACCACTATTAATCCATTATTGAAGGTCTCAGACCTTGTTCAATATGGTACTAATTCGTGGAATCTTCCGATCATCCTAGATTGTGTCAGGCCCACAGATATCCCCCTAATTTTAAGTTTGAGGCTTTCGCCGAGGCTGCATAACGATGGATATTGCTGGCATTATACCAAAATGAGTAATTACACAGTCAGGTCGGGATATGAGCTCTCTCGGAGAAGTAGCGATGAAGAAACTCGGTTCTTGTTACAAAAATCGTCGATTAACCCACTTAAGAAACATGTATGGAAAATACATTGCACCAAATAAACTTCGCCATTTCCTATGGCAGTGTCTCTCTGGGGCATTGGCGGTAAATGAGCGCCTGGCATATAGACATATGAATGTGGACAGGGGTTGCCAGCGGTGCAGACATCCGGAGGAGACCATTAACCATGCGATCTTCTCATGTCCACCGGCGTTACAATGTTGGGCATTATCAAATATACCCTTCTACTACAACCTGAGTCAGGCTGAGAATATTAGGGAGAATTTAGAATACTTGTTTTGGCGGATACCAAAAGGTACAATGTTGTATGAAGTCACCAGAACGTATCCTTGAATTATGTGGTACATCTGGAAGACACGGAATGATAAATTATTTAATGAGGTTGATAGATCACCGATAGATATCTTAGATATCGCCAGAAAAAAAAAATCAGAGGAATGGTTTTTAGCCAATGTCACAGTAACAACGATAACTGATGAGTCAGGTGTTGACCTTCTGCCAGAACCAGCTATAACAACTTTTACATATTTTGTGGACGGGTCTTAAAAAAACGATGACCACACCAGTGGTGTAGGATGGGTGCTAGAGCTGCAAGATGGTAGAACGGATCTGATTGGACTCCAGGGTAACCGACATAGTCTCTCACCTCTACACACAGATTTGCATGGTTTGATTTGGGACATGAAGTGCCTTCTACGGAAAACTGTTATTGTTCACTTTTTGTAACATATTCAAGAGATCTAACAAATATGGTGGCTTCGCCTGGAGAGTGGCCCGGTTTTTTACCGGAACTAAGTGAATTGGCAGTATTAAGGGAGTCATTCTCGGATTTCATTTTTATATATCGGCAACGGGATAAGAATAAGAAAGCTGATTTGCTTGCGAAGACTGCACGTAGTAGGAAAACTATTTTTTCTGTCGTTGGCACTTTTATTCCCTATTGGTTTCATGATATAGATAACGTATGCGTTTAATCGATAAATAAAGTGTTTACGACGAAAGAGCTTTTTAAAATTTGGATTATATCATGTACTATCAAATTTACGAGTCATATAATAATACATGTACGAGACGAGTAATTGAAAAAATATATCTGGTAGCCGATCTTTTTTATCCACGGGCCTTAGCATCATGGCTTACTACTACGTTCTGATCAAAGAGATCGCTACACAACAAATGTATAAGAGATCATGCGTTTGGATTCTTTTAGCTTTTAAAAATGTCTTATATTTTATGATATAGTATAAATTTCCGTTAAATTTTTTTAAAATGGTAATATCAAAGATTAAAATAATAGTTTTTAATTAGATGAAAATTTATTTTACCCTTTTTTTAAATCAAGTTGATATTGCATTTTTTGTTATTTTGAAGTTTTTTTTTTTCATTTTTTCATTTTTAAATAAAGACAACGAAGAGTTTCCAAAATATCCTATGTCTCAAATTAATTATTTTACAATTAATAAAAATTTATATATTATATATACATACATATTCAAAAAATATAAGTCACACGAAGATTTCTAATAAAAAAATACTCTATAAATAAATAAAGTATCACTTCATTTTTTCTCAGACAAGTACCACTTCATATTCGTCTTTGTTTGGTTAATTTGTGGCACAAACTAGTTAAGCCATTACTTAGAATTATCGCTATATAGGGTTAATTTGTTTTAACATCACAAACTAGGGTTAATTTGTTTTAACATCTCAAATACAAAACCAATAATAATATTTGTTCTTACTTTTTTCTTATATTTTTCTCATATTTTGCTTATGGTTTTTTTCTAATTTGCATTTACAAAATAAGTGGATCTAAGTATGTGTCAAAAATATTTTAGTTAGAATTATCGCTATATATTAGAATTTTTTTAGAATAACGTTTCTTTGGTATCATTGCCAATCGATAATCATCCATTTTTAATATATCAAATAAAAAATCAATAAAATATATGTTCTCACTTTGTTCTCTTGTTTTTCTACATTTTACTTATGTTTTTTTTTTCTAAATCCAAATTTAGAAAATAAATGGATCTAAGTATGTTTCCAAAAATTGTTTTAATTAGAACTACGGTTATATATTGGAATTTTTTTGGTTTTTCACATTATTACGTTCTTCAATATAATTGAGAATTGATAATCTTTCATTTTATTTTAATATCTTAAATACAAAATCAAGCTATATAGAATAATATTTTTTCACACTTTTTTCTTGTGGTTTCATCACATTTGGCTTATGTTTTCGTTTTTTCCTTTCTTTTAATAAAAAAATCTACACTTAAAAACTATATTGGCATATGTATGTATCAAAAAATTATTTTAATTAGAATTACCGTTATATATTAAAAAAAAATTAATTTCTCACATTATTACGTTCTTTGGTATAGTTAGCAATTGATAATCATTAATTTTGTTTTAATATCTCAAATACAAAACCAATAATAAAATTTATCCTCACTTTTTTCTTATGTTTTTCTCATATTTTGCTTATATTTTCTTTTTTTTTTGTTTTTGTTCAAATCTACACTTAGAAAATAAATTATGGGCCTACTAAGTATGTAGTTTTTTTTTTATCTACGAATGAAGAAAATCAAATGTGTATCCATATATATTAGATTAAGATACGCGTGATACGCAGGTAAAAATATAAATATTTTCTTTTTGGAAAAACATGATTGTGTTAATGGTTTTTTGTGATTGATGATAGTTTTTTTTTGTTTTTTTTTCTCTGAATTTGTTATTTAGGGTACAAGAGTTTCTTTTGTTATTTCCAAGACTTCCCTTGTCTCCTGTCTCAAAAACAGTGTAAGTTACAACAGATGACACATCGTATGTTGTTTCCGTGTTTCTTTCTCTGAGAGAATTTTATGTGGTAAAGATCCTCCATCCTGATTAAAAATTTTTATAGATAAATATAAGTTGTACATAAATTGTGGCAGAAATGAAATAAAAGTTGATAAAGAAAAGACATACGAAGCTAATGAAGAGGGCCATCTTCTACGTTTGTCTATGGTGATGACAAACACTGGGCATTTAGCAGCAGTGGGCACTTTATAAATGATACTACGGAAGTGGATGATTACAGGGTGTCCAACACCTCTACACTTTCAGTCGGTGTTTCGTCTCCCACTTTTATGTTTTACAAAACTGCTCGGATTTCTCCTCTATCGATTGCCTACTACAGACTTATGGAAGTGGATGATTACACTGTGTCCAACACCTCTATACAATCCTTAATGAAAAATCCATGGATATTACTAAAAATATATTAGTTGTTTTATTTACTATCTTCTTTTAATTGTCTATTTTTCTTTTTCTTTTAATTTATTATTTTTTTAGTTACAAGACAACTGATTTAATGAATAAATATTTTACAAAAAAAAAATTTATATTATTTATATTGATAAATATCATAATCTAAATTAACAATGCCAAATATCGTGATCTGTTTATTTATAATTTTATTTATATATCGTTGAACGCGTCCAACCTTATATAATATGATAAATATATTTATATTTTTCAAATTAAATTATAATATTATACTATTAAAAGTACTTCTTTCCTGTAGTGGCGTGGATACCATACTAGTAAGATTACATAAGAAACTACATCATATATGTGGTACTTAGAACTATATCCTTAATATATCATTTACACATAACTGTTATTTATTTTGCGAACAAACTAAAAAGTAATAAAATTTGATATGACATTATTTTTACACAAGTATTTTTATCTTACTATGTCAACATAAAAGACTCCCACAGTTTATCTCTTTTTTATTAATTAGTTAAGATATTTTGATTATGAAGCAATAGTTAAATTGAGCAACGAGTATTACACTCGCAATGACTTCAAGTATAATAGATTGCCTCTGATCAGGTTAAAAATTTAAACTGGGTCTTTTTGTGAACGGTGGCCAAAAAGAAAAGAAAGATGGCGGTGGTGAAAATAACATGTTAATTTTAGATTATTGAAACTTTGATACCATAATGTATATGAATAATGATGATTGTACATATTGGTTTTTTCACTAACGATTACAAATATTAATAAGATTATATAAGAAAGAGACATTAGATATTTAGTAATTACAAGTATGTCCTTAATACTAAAAAAGAAATAGAATTTGATATGACATTATTTTTATACAAGTATTTTATCTTACTTGTCAACATAAAAAAACTCTCATAATTCTTATCCTATTTATTAATTAGTTAAGATATTTTGGTTATGAAGCTTAGAAACGAGTATTACAAAGGCAACTAAGTTCTTCAGTAAATTCTCTACAACTGCATTGAAAAGCAGTTTTTCTACCCGAAAAGTTGTTAGACCAATGGTTTTTTTTTCTTCAACACATTCATTTTTTTTCTTTTTAACACTCCACATCATTTTCTCTCTCTTCTACCTAATAATTCAACATTCATTCAATTTTTATCATCTACAATGGTTTTGTTTAATAAAATTCAATACTTTACCCCACTATTTTTTTATCGGGAAAAATGTCAAAAAAGCCTGAACTTTCAAATTGTGGACAAAAAAAGCCTTAACTTTCAAAATGTTATTTAAATTCCAAAGTTTTGGTTGACTTCTTAATAAAATGGTAAACTTTCGTTGACTCGACCATTTCAGGCATGTCGTTAATCTTCCGTTAGCAATACGATTACGGGGTTAACTTCCCGTTAGTAGTCTCCATTTAGACAAAACGACAATGTTTCAATCTTTATAAAACTACGTCGTTTAACCCATACAGAGGAAACAAAATCTCCAAATTGAAACACAATCCCCAAATCGATTTTGAAAACCCTAGAACTCAAAATTCTCTCGTTTTCTTCGGTTTTGTGCTTCTGAATATGTGCTTACTATTACGATGAGTTCAAGCTCTGTGTCATCGGGTGTCGTCGGAGACCGTGGTTTGCCATCGAAGTGTGTGTGTAGCCAAAGAATCATGATAGGAGGAAAGGAATTTATGAAACTGCAAGTTCCTCATCTAACACCAGGTTATCAAGGGTGCACCGAGTCATGACATGTTCAAATTGCAAAGAAGAAGGGCACAATAAAAAAGGATGTAAGAATCAGAGAGTTGCAACTCCACCAAAAAAACCAAGAGGTCGACCAAGAAAAGATCAGGTTTGTATCCTCTTTTAAATTTTGGTGTTTTATATCTGTGGAATGATTATTGATTGAAACCAAGAGCCGAGAAATATCTTGTTTGGACAAGGACAACCATCTGAGGGTATTTCACAGGCAGCACAATCTCTTTCACAACCATCTCAAGGAGTATCAGAGGGAGCACCATCTCTTTCACAACCATCTCAAGGAGTTTCACAGGGAGCACCATCTCAAGGACAAGGATTACAAGGCTGGGGATCATGGTTTGAATGTTCAACCTAAATTGTAATGAACATGGTTTGGTGTTTGATTCTCTGTTTTGTTGGTGTTTAGCTCGGATCAGAACCTGCAGTTTGTGTTGATGTAGTTTCAAATTGTTAAAAAACCTGTATTTTGGCTTGTTTGCCTTGTTTGCTTTGCTCGGATTAGGTGTGTAATGAACATGATTGGTATTTGTTTTATTGCACTTGTTTTGTTTCTTTTGTTTTGCCTTGTTTTATCTGCATTTTGAGTATTAATAACATGAAAATTTTAACGAAACAAACAAGATGCATTGAAGTTAAAGGTTTACAACAATATACATTGATGTCAAATGCGACTAACAAGATTACAACTCTACTAATAACCAACCACACATTTCTTTTCATTTGCCTGACCAAAAAAAACATAAACAATCACAATGGTGATAAGGCATAGCCACACTAAACACACTTTGAAACACACTTTGAAACACACTTTCAACTTGCGGATTTCCATTTTTCTCACCATTGCTTCTTCCTTCAGTTCGTGTATCATATCATTTGCCTTAGATTTGGCTTTGTTAATCTCATTAGCAATGATTGCTACTGTTGGTAAAACATCTTCGACCTCTTCAAATACAATATCCTCCACCCACTTAAACGTATGACCCTAATGCACAAACAAATGACACATTGTTAACTTACATTGCTTGAAATTTTAACATAAACAACATCCATACTTACATCCCTTGTGCTTGTCCACGAATTCACATCTCGTTTGCTAATACAACGGAAGAACGGTCTTCATGGGTTCTCTTGCGTCTTAGAGGTGAAGATCGTAACACCTAAGCCATACACATACTTCGAAAACCACGGTCTCCGACGACACCCGATGACACAGAGCTTGAACTCATCGGAATAGTAAGCACATATTCAGAAGCACAAAACCGAGGAAAACGAGAGAATTTTGAGTTCTAGGGTTTTCAAAATCGATTTGGGGATTGTGTTTCAATTTGGGAATTTTGTTTCCTCTGTATGGGTTAAACGACGTCGTTTTATAAAGAGTGAAACGTTGTCATTTTGCCTAAACGGAGACTACTAACGGAAAGTTAACCCCGTAATTGTATTGCTAACAGGAGATTAACGACATGCCTGAAATGGTCGAGTCAACGAAAGTTTATCATTTTATTAAGAAGTCAACCAAAACTTTGGGATTTAAATAATATTTTGAAAGTTGAGGGTTTTTCGTCCATAATTTGAAAGTTCATACTTTTTTGACATTTTCTCCTTTTTTATCTCATATTCTTTTTTTGTTGATATTTTGTGATTACATATTAATAATAATTATCGATCCATAATATGGAGGATAGTTTGTAACAGATGATGGCATGAAGAAATTTGGTGGAAACCCATAATTTGGTATATTAGAAGAATTTTGGGTGTTAAAAAAATTATTGTTAGGATCTATTTCCCTAAAAAGATGTTTAAAACTATAAACAAAAGTTTTTTGGAGGCTAATGTAAAAATTATAGTAAAAAAAGATTGTAATTGTTTGTGTCCAAATCAAATGAAACAAGTATTGGTTTTTGGGTTAACTTGTTTCATCAAGTGGGCATTAAGATGTCCTTGGCCCATTGTTTTTGCAAAAAGGAAAATGAGGGAAAAAGGAAAGAAGCTTGTTTCATAATGGAAGCAGAGAAGCATGACTTGAACTATAAAAGAAGACGTCTCCTAAAGCTTAAGGATCATCCGAAACAAGAGCAAGAGAAACAGAGAGAAGTTGAGAGAGAGACAATAAGAAGCTAAGAGAGTTGAAGAACAAAGAGAGTTCGAGTCTTGTCTTTTGTTCTTCTAGGGTGTGCTTCTTGATTGTAGTCTCCTTCTAGTTTTTTCTCCTTTGTTATTCTCAAACCTGTAACAAAGAGAGAAACCTCTATTAGAGGAAGTGTAACGCTCATATTGATAGTAAAGTTGTGGGAGACGATTCCCACCCGAGAGGTACCTTTGGGAAACTCGGTGATCAAATTCTTGTGTTTTTAAATTCTACCTCATCTCAAAGTCTAAGATCAAAGCAAAAAATAAGTACTAAAAACTCTAACACTATTTATAGAGTATGAAAATGATGAATTTTGGTATAAAAAAAATAAATGAAATAATAATTTACTATGAAATAATTGATCTCAAATAGTTCGGATGGAAAAAAATATCAAGAATCTGAAGAGCCAATAAAAACATAACACGTGTTCCAATCTATAAGGTTCAATTTTCTGTGCTACATGCGTTCAACGTGTCCTCTCAAAATGCGCCATGTGGCAGCGCTGGTCCCCTTTTCTGCTCATTCAACAGATTGGATTTTTTCAACTCCTTTGAATCCACCTGTATTCAACACACACCATTCAACAGCTTCATTAAAAACTTTCAACTATTGAATTTATTTTTCAACAGGCACATTGTACATGGTGTTATGCACATAAGTTTTTATCTTCCACACTTTTGTCTTATGAGCCTCGATATCTATTATTTTATAAACCAGCCAATTCCACATTTTTTTTTTTTTCGGATCCAGATATCCTTGAATATCCTGATTTTTTGTTGGATACCTGAAGTCCGGATATCTAGACGCCACGGATCCGGATACTTTTGCCACGGATCCGGATATCCTGAAATTCCAAAATATCTGGAATCGTCCCACCCCTAGATTTAACTATACAATACTTGAATTGTTTTTACTATTTTATCATATAACTAATAAATATTCATAACGAGTAAGAATATGATTTTTTAGTTGTTATTAAGAATATGATTTGAATTCCGTTTATACATATTTTGGATCCGCATGATATGGATTATGATAGGATAATTAGGATATAAATTATAATGATTTTAAGATTTGTGTTTAAATAGTATTTCAAATATTTTGACAATTCAACAGGTTACTAACTAAAATTAAATATTTATATCAATAATTTCTAATTTATTTATCTGTGTATTAACGCGGATCTCAATCTAGTTATTTTATAAAAAAACACAAGACATTTATATAAACAACTGAAAACACACAAAAAAAAATTAAATTAAATTACTTAGTTTACAATCAAACAATATAATCAAAACGATGGCCTGGTTTTTCTCTCTCAAAAAGCCTAGCCGCCGTTTGTGTTTCTTACGTGTCTACGCCTTTACCCACTCGAAAGCTACGAGTAATTTTTTCGAGTCGACAAGGAGTATTTTAAGGCTTCAACAACTATGCAATAAACATATATTGGGCCTCCACAAGATTATAGAAAAAGCCCAATAATCAACAATGAAGAAAGGCGCGTGTATCACACATTCCACACGATTAGCACAGTCACAGTGAGCGTCACCGGTAAATTAGTTGGCAACTCTCTCCGCCTGCTCCTTTCGATAATTCCGAGGAACTTCTCTCTCTCTCTCGTTCTCAGAGTCAAGCATTGTGATTTTGCGAAATTCGTAAAAATGTCTCGTCTTCTCCACACAGCCTTCCTTCCTTCCACTTCTCTCCCCTCCAAAACTCGATCCTCCGTTCCGGGTTTCCGTGTTAAGCCCCGGGTCGTCCCTATCCGAGCGAAGATCCGAGAGATTTTCATGCCTGCTCTCAGTTCAACCATGACGGAGGGTAAGATCGTCTCATGGGTTAAATCCGAAGGCGATAAGCTCAGTAAAGGAGAGAGTGTTGTGGTGGTCGAATCTGACAAGGCTGATATGGACGTCGAGACTTTCTACGACGGTTATCTTGCCGCAATCATGGTCGATGAAGGCGGTGTTGCTCCCGTCGGATCCGCCATTGCTTTGTTAGCTGAGACCCAGGAAGAGATCGCTGATGCTAGGGCTAAAGCCTCCGGTGGCGGAAGTTCTCAATCTCCGGCTTCTCCTCCTCCCGTATCCGCGACGGCTGCCACAGTCACCGTAGCACCTGCGGCTGTTGAGAAGAAGGTTTCCGTTCCACCACCACCATCGAAACCGATTGTGGCTGTGTCTGATGTGCATCCGGCGTCTGAAGGAGGGAAGAGAATTGTGGCCTCTCCGTACGCTAAGAAGCTAGCAAAGGAATTGAAGGTGGAATTGGCTGGTTTAATTGGAAGTGGCCCAATGGGAAGGATTGTGGCTAAAGATGTTGAGGCGGCTATCGCTGGAGGTGGAGCTGCTCCAGCTGTTAAAACGGAGGTATCCGCGGCGGCTCCTGGTGTAGAGTTGGGATCGGTGGTTCCGTTCACGACAATGCAGGGCGCCGTGAGCCGGAACATGGTGGAGAGTCTGGCGGTTCCGACTTTTAGGGTCGGATACACAATCACCACGGATGCTCTTGATGCTCTCTACAAGAAGGTGAGATTCGAATTAACCTTTGAAAGTTTGGAACTTTGGTTGGCCTTGATGATAGAAAATTGGAACAGATTGGAGCTTCCATTGATTCTGATTGCAAACAAATAAAAAAAAGCTTATTAGTCAATAAGAAAGGAGAAGCTTTGAACTTGAGAAGATAGAAATTTTGAAGAAAATTGGAGCGTAAGGGTTAGAGTTACCTAGATGCTTAAGTAACAATGTAATTTGATCGATAAGGAACCCATGGAATCGTTTTTCACTGATTTGGGTGTTGTCCAAGGTTAATGTGTAGTAATAATCCGATTGCATATAAGGTTGAAAAATGGTTATAACCAGAGAATGAGATTATGAGAGATAGCTAAGTTGAAGTATACATTATAGTATCTTATGATGCGCATCAGAAGCACACACTCGTTTCAAACTGTATGTGTGTATTGATTTCCTTAATATTTTTTGTTTGGTTGGTTTAGATTAAGTCCAAAGGTGTGACAATGACGGCCCTCCTAGCAAAGGCAACCGCACTTGCACTGGCAAAACATCCAGTTGTAAACTCGTCCTGCAGAGATGGTAACAGTTTTGTGTATAACAGTAGCATCAACATTGCTGTTGCTGTTGCTATTGATGGTGGTTTGATCACTCCGGTGCTTCAGAACGCCGATAAGGTTCTCTTTTTTCCTTGTTCTGTTTTCTTTTGTATGCTTTTTCACCGGTCTTGAGTATAATCTGCCTTCGAAAGCGGTATCAGCGGAATGTTCTATTTTTTTTGTAAACAGGTTGACATTTATTCATTGTCTAGAAAATGGAAAGAACTGGTTCATAAGGCCCGAGCGAAGCAGCTGCAGCCTCAGGAGTACAACACTGGTAAGCCTAATACTAAAATATAGAATTCAGGGTTTTGCAATGGAAGTGCTTGTGTTATAGGTTCATTATCAGATGTCAAGATCGTTTGAGTCTTGTTTCTTATTCTCCTTCCGGGTAATTTCAGGTACCTTCACTCTTTCTAACCTGGGAATGTTTGGTGTTGATCGTTTTGATGCCATTCTGCCCCCTGGAACTGTAAGTACTTTTTACTTAATGTATGTATGTACATTCTATTTGAGTTTGTCAAATTATTGAGCTTATTTGCTAAGGAATAACTGATCATTCATCTCATCTATGATCAATAAAGGGAGCGATTATGGCTGTAGGAGCATCTCAACCTACAGTGATTGCTACTAAAGACGGCCGCATTGGCATGAAAAACCAGATGCAGGTAACTCTTATTATCAACCATCGTTAGAACTTGTTCCTGTTCTCCTTTTGTCTTCATGAAACCGTCCCGAGTTGTCCTTGGCACTTGTTAATAATAACGGGTCACTTGCAAACCCACAGGTGAATGTGACGGCAGACCATCGTGTCATCTATGGTGCTGATCTTGCACAATTCTTACAAACATTGGCCAGCATTATTGAGGACCCGAAGGACCTTACATTCTAGGCGAAATTACTGCTTTTCGCAGCTCAGTCTTCTCTGCTTTTGGTTCCAGGAGCTTGTATTTCAGCGGTAATCAGTTTCTTTGATAGAATCGACCTTTTAACAGTAATGTTGAACATAATCATCTCTCTGTTTGAGTTATATTCTGCAACATTTGGCGCATTCAAAGGTCTTCCCACATGATTTTGGTGCCAACTTTTTCATATATATCCACTTCATGTTATTTGATTTCCACCATCTGTGGCCATCTTGTATTCTTAGGTTTGATATTCATCTGATGAATCTGATTTAGTCTTATACTTTTCAAACTACAACTGTGAATGCATTAGATTCTTCTTGTTTCTCAGCATCTCGAAAATGGAGATGCAGATAATAATAGACTGCCACAAGAAACCTCTATCTGGTGGTGCGTGTACATACAGCAACAAGCAAAAATTTACACATCATGCATCATCTGATACTTTTTTTTAGAGTCTTGCGAGCATTCGTAGGACATTCTTCATCTTTGGCCTTGCTCCAGGAGAGATGTTTATGCAGGCAAGAGCAACACTGAGGACACGGAGCATCTGCTTTGTCGCTACAGTTGATGTTTTGCTCACTCTGAGATCAAGAATGTTGTCGCACTGCTCTTGTTGTATCAAATGGCTCTGCACCCACTTAGCTAATTCTCTTCCTTCGCTTACCGCTGGCCTTCCAGTTAACAACTCCAAAAGAATCACCCCAAAACTGTAGACGTTCCCAGCCATTGTCACCCTCATTGTGTAAGCATACTCTGACGAAGAGATCAAAACTGAAAGATTAAGAGAGCTCGTGTTTCTCAGACAAGCTCAATAAGGTTTTGTATTAGATGCTCACCTGGTGGAATGTAGCCGATGGTGCCTGCAACTGCCGAGAGGCTGCTATTGCTTTTGGAAGGATCGATTACCTTGAACAGTTCAATGTCCCCTACTAGGGGATCAGTGAGCGACTTGAGCATTATTTTTTTACTAGAGAGATCTGGTAGAAGGATTGGATCACGACCGTTGGATTTGGATCCATGCAAGTAAGAGATTCCCTGAGCTATGCCAACTGCTATACTGTACCTGCTTGTCCAATCAACCACATCTCCAGGATGGTTGTGCAGACGATCGTAGAGGGTACATGTGAGAGCAAAGTCATAGAAGAGCAAGCATCCTTCTGTATAGAGCACATAAGCTAGTGGAACCATTACGTTTGCGTGATGCAGCTTGCCCAACATCTCTAGGTCTTGCTCTAGTTGCTCACCGCTGGCTTGCTGAAAAAGCCTGTCTCTTGTGTTAAGTTTTTTGATGAAGTAGCTGAAACCGGAGGGCATGACTACTCTGTAGTAACTCCAGAACATTGTCTTGAACAGAGCATTTTCTGGATGAGCAGCAGCTTCCACAGCTTTGGCGAAGTTGATGTTTGATCTGTGTAGAGCATTTGAAGTTAGAAGCTTGCCATGAATGACCTCAGGAAGAGCAATTGATCCTTCTTCATCCGGGTCGATCTGCATGTTGTTAACCCCCTTGAAGCGCTTAGAAAGTTTCAACACAATGACTGTTATGATCACTGCCACGAGAACAAAAACTCCAGTGACGACAAAGATTACAACCAAAACTAGATTACTCTTCCCTGGTGACGTTCTCTCGTTAGGAAATTCATCCTCATTTATCAACTTAATCCCAGCGTTTCCTCTGACATCGAGTAAAACTTTCTGGGTGAACCTGGGAGGATTTCCGGTAAGCTGATTGTTGGAGAGTATGAGCTGTGTAAGGGATATTAAATCCCTCAGAACATCGGGGATTTCCCCTGAAAACTTGTTATTTGACAGATCAAGAACTTCCAAGCGGTCAAGTCGAGACAATGAAGTGGGGATAGGCCCTTCAAACATGTTGTAGCTGAGATTCAAGGAAATCTGCAACTTTCTTGGCATTACTGGAATCCCCCCGCTTAGCCGGTTTTGCCCGAGCTGAAGTTCTATCAGATTCTCCAGATCTACAATGTTACCAGGTATGGTACCACTTAGAGTATTACCTTGCAAGTTCACGTTGGAAAGTGTCTTTAGCTGCGAAAGAGAAGGAGGTATGGATCCACTCAGAGAATTCCAGCTGATGTTAAGAATCAAGAGGTTACTTAAGAATTTGATGTCATCTGGGATTTCTCCGGTAAGCTTGTTTTGCTGCAGTTTTAGCACTTGAAGCTCATTAAGGTTTCCAAACGCAGGAGGTAATATCCCGGTGAACTTGTTCATAGCCAAGTTCAGGAGAGTCAAGCTCCGACACAAAGCGAGCTCTCGAGGTATGTGGCCAGTTAAACGGTTGTTGTCCATCTCCAGATAGGTTAGGTTCTGCAGTGATTCAAACGCAGTAGAGGGCACTGTCCCTGTTAGCTCATTGCTTCCTAGTCTCAGCCTAACCAGGCCAGGCGAAATGCTTTGCGGTATCAATCCATCAAGTTGATTAGATGACAAATCCACAGAGACAAGTTTACGCTGCGACAAAAGGTCATTTGGAATCGACCCATTTAGATGGTTGAAGCTGAGATCTAAGTTCTCAAGTTGTTTTGTGATCCCTGATGGAATTGCTCCGGTGAAATGGTTACGGTTTGCTGCAAATCTACGCAAGGTTTGGATGCTTGAAAGTGACTCTGGGATTGGCCCACTAAGATGATTGTTGGAAAGAAGTAAACTTTCTAACTTGGAGAGGTTCCTCAACGAACTCGGGATTGATCCATTAAGCCAATTATCGCTGAGATCTATCAGCCTTAGTTCTTGATAAACTTGGATGCCCTCAGGAATAGTACCGCTCAGATGATTGTCTGAAACCTCGAGCTTCACCAGACTTTTGGTCAAATTGGTCGGAACAGAACCAGTTAAACTGTTGAAACCGAGATTCAGACTCCTCAACTGAACCAACCCATCAAAACCATAGTCTCCAATGTTCCCGCTCAATGCGTTGTGAGAGAAATCCAGAACCTCCAATTTGGAGAAACCGCTGAAAACAGGGGAATAAGAAACGTTGTTCATGCTGAAATTCAGATGCTTCAACCCAATCAGTCTTCTGCAATTCGTCACGAACCCATCTGGGATTAAGCTCAATCCGTTGTTGGAGACGTCGAGAGACTCTAGAGTCTGGATTTGGCAGACAAGTGGTAAGAAGGAAGAATTGGAGAGAGACAAGCCAGAGAGAGAGAAGCTTATGACAGAGCCGTTGTCTGGTCGGCTGCAGAGAACGCCGTTCCATAAACATGGGTTCCTCTCAGAACCAGGAAGATTCCAATCTGAGATATTGAGGAATCTTGAGAGCTCGATCATTGTGCTTGTCTGGTTCGAAGACAGCTCCGAGAAACAGACATGGCAACAACAAGACAGGAAGATGAAGAAGAAACAGAGTATGGACTTGCCTGTTTCTGGAGGAACATGTTTCTCCGTCATCTTTGGACCCAATGAATACTTCTTCTTTTTTAGGCAAAAAGATATGAAAGCTTAACGAAAACAGAGTGCAAGAGAAAATTGGGGAAAAAAGGGGTCAAGGAAGAAAGGGAAGAGAATGGTGTGTGTGGGCTCTGTTACTGTTACTGTGTAGTTGCGTATTGCTTGGATTCAAGGAGTTGACTCATTCTTTATGAACATAAAAGACTTTTTCCAAAGTGTTTTTGTTTTTCTCTTCTGCCACATCATCACTCTTTGGGTTTTTATTTTTATATTTTCTTTTTGATACTCATACTCATTGTTGACCATAACTGTCTTTTTCCTTAAATGTGAACAAACTCTAAATCATTTAATTCATTAGGAAAAAAAAACCAGCATTGGAAATTTGTAAGAAATTGCTTAAAAGTATGTCGCATTGACTATAATATATTTTCTTATCAACAAAACACATCATGCATTATACATGTTTAAATTTGAACGACGATGATCAATAAAACAAGTGTCGCCGCCGATCTTCTTTGATTAACAGGGTCCGACATATATACATGGGATGTAGCACATCTTCCCTTCTTCATCGTTGGGGAGGTAGCGTCATCTATGTTTTTTTTATTGTTGAACTTTTATGTATGTCTTAGTTTTATTTATTATTGGGCTTTTATGTTTAGCTGAGCTTTGTTAGGAGATTGCTTTCTCTTCAAGTTGCTACTAGGGTTTTCGTTATAAACCTATAAAATACTCTTGTGCTTGTATTTTGAAGTTTTTGATTAATAAAAAGAGAATTACTTTCTCAACCTAAAGTCTTCGATCTCTCTGTTTCTTGAGAAGAAGCGTGAATTCTAAGCAAGCCAAGTGTTCCTCTAAACCATTGATTCGAAGAACCTTTTGTCTTACCCACTGCAATGGTTGGTATGAGAGCCAAAACGTTCCTAATCATGCCACCTAAAAAAAAATTTCAACAGCAACTGGAGGAGCAAAGCGATGCATTACGAGGAGTACTCGCAGAGTTTTAGCAGGATTTACGCGACACGTTGCGCACCACTGTTGAAACAACGTTATGTGCGGCTTTGCAGGCGCAACATCAAGCTCCCGAGTTGCCTCGTCGTTGAGATCAGATCTTTGAGGAGGATAAGGATGACAAGATCTTTGACAACAACCCATTCGCAAGGATTCGTGAACAACAACATGGGGATGTAGTAGCGGTTCTAAGAGGGGAAAATCGCCATTGAAAAACAGGATTCAAGTTGGATTTACCCGAATTCTCTGGTGGTTTACAACCCGAAGACTTCCTCGATTGGATAAGCACTACTGAAGAATTTTTTACTTTCAAAGAAGTTTTCGATGCGATGCGTGTTCCTCTTGTAGCGACACGTTTCAGAGGACGAGCTTCACGTTGGTGGCAGCAGACAAAAGAGCAGCGTGTGCGTGCCGGGGACGAGCTTCACCTTGGTGGCAGCAGACTCAAGCCTTTGATGATTATTGCATGTCCGTAGGGGATAAGTGCTGAACATTCGGTAGCACATGTTCATACACAAATGTAGCAACATTAATTCGCATCAGGCCAATAAGCAACCAAAGGTTCTCCCCATCGAAACTGATTTTGGGTCAAAAACCAAAACATTTCCCATATGAAAATCTTTAGATGTGTAGTATACACCTAAATTGCTCCACCACAACACTATAAGATGGATCCTCAAAGGATAATGGGAATATGTGTTGGATATGAATCTCCATTGATAATTAAGTATATAGAATCATCCACGAGAGAGTTATTCAAGGCTCGATTTGCAGACTGTCATTTTAGTGAGTCTGTTTTTCCAATATTAGAGGGGAAAAATAAACAGATGGAGTAGAGAATCAGGTGGAATGAATTATCATTGATCCTCAGACTAAAGAACGTAAATTAGAAGTCCAAAAGATATTTTATTTACAGAGTTTAGCAAATCAGTTGCCAGATGCATTACTAGCCCAATAGAGTGACTAAGTCATATATACCAACTGTAAAATTTTCCAATTAAAATCGATGTCCTATAAGGACAATGTCAAAGTGCTAATGAGACTAAGGCACCCCTGAAGCGTGGTAGACCTATTGGTTCCAAAGATAAGAATCCCCATAATAGAAAATGAGCATAAATTGACAATGGTCAGACTGAGGAAGCAAATATTTGCAGGATCTCCATAAGAGACATTAGACATGACAATGAAATAAATTCAGGTACCTGACAATGAAGAGATCTCGAGAACTAGTTATGTCATGTCTAGAATAAAATAGAACCGAAAGAAAATCGACGTCGATGATATTTTTGCTTGCAATGTAGCAGTTGATGTTGTGAATGAGAAAGAGGATCATGAGAAAAAGTCTATTGTAGAGTGTACACAAAGTAATGATTGGCCATAATGGAAAGAAGTAATAGAGGCATAATTAAAATCTCGTTGAAAGAGAAAAGTATTTGGACCAGTAGTCCGTACACCTAAAATGTAAAACCAGTGGGACATAAATGGTTTTTATGCGAAAGAAAATGAAAATAGTAAAATTGTGAGATATAAAGCATGTTTAGTTGGATGAGAATTCTTTGCAAAGATCTGAAATTGATTATGAAGATATATACTCTCATGTGGTGGATGCAATTACTTTCAAGTTCCTTATCGTCCTGGCAATAAAAATAAGAATATGATGTATGGATGTCGTCCACATCATTTTTCCGCAGTGAATAGTGTCCGCAGTGAATATTGTCCGCAGTGAATATTGTCCACCGTGAATAGTTTTCGCGTCCGCCGTGAATAGTTTCTGAACCGTCAACAGTGTGTCCACCGTGAATAATGTCCACCGTGAATAGTTTCTGCGTCTACCGTGAATAGTTTTTCCCTTGAACAGTATCCACCGTGAACAGCGTGTCCACCGTCCACCGTAAACAGTGTGTCCACCATGAACATTGTGTCCACCTTGAACAATGTCCACCGTGAACAGTGTCCACCGTCCATCGTGAACAGTGTGTCCACCTTGTATTCGTAAACAGTGTGTCCACCATCCACCATAAACTGTGTCCACTGTCCACCTTGAATAGTAAGAAGTGCCTATTTTACAAATTATAAATAGTATAATAGTGAAAATGTGCATATTTTACTAATTATAAATAGTAAACTGTCTATTCTCTAAATAACTTTCAAAAATGTCTATTTTGCTAATTCACCCTTTAATTAATGATATCAAAATTGTGTTCTCGGGAACTCTTGCTATTTGATGGAATTAAGGTAAATACGTTGCATGGTGTATAATCGTGAAAGTAAATTTTATAAGGTTTGCCAATGTACTCATGTGTATTTATCAAAAGATATGAATCAAAAGGATCCTTAATTTCAAAATCATTGATATTCCTGAAGAGTTATTACAAGGGGTATGATGAAAATAATATGTGATAAAAGATTTTAGAAAGACAAAATTATCTTCAGGTGTACCAATTGAACATCTAGCACGATTTTATACAAATATGCCTGATAAATTATTTTGTCGGATCTCAAAATCTTTTTGCACGATTTTACATTAAAAATTCGCACATATATTTGGTCCTGGAGTACCATACTTGCAGTTAAAAAAAAACAAAAGTATCATACTTAAGTACAATTGGGTCATTGATGTATCTTGCTAGTCATATAAGATCTGAAATAACATTTTATGTAACTTGTTGGCAAGGTTTAGCTCATGTCCAACTCGAAGGCATTGTAATGTGATTAAACATATATTTTGTTATCTCCAGGATGCAAAAGATATGGGTCTATTATTTTTTAACATGTCCAAAGAAGACTTATATGGTTTTATAGATGCATGGTTTTTATCCGATCCACATAATGCTCGATCACAAATAGGATATGTGTTCAGTTTATTTTGTAATGATTATTGTCAAAAAACCATTTGTTTCAAAGGCATAGAAGCTCAACCATTCCACAGAGCTGGCATAAGCATAAGTGTTCATTTTTTAATTATACTAAAAACGTTAAATAAATTTAGAAGAACCAAACGAAGAAATTAGCAGCTCCAACTCATTCGCTTTTTTCTGTTTTTTCTCTCAGTTTCTCTCTTCCCTCTGGTGTCTTATGTTGATTCAGCAACTTCTGGCATCTTTTGTTGATTTCAGTGGTGGGGTGTTCTCCGCATCACCAATGGAATCGTTTTTTTTTTGTGTAGTCGCTTTTTTCTTTTTTTCTATTGTCTTTTTGGTCTTTTCTTCTTAGGTCAAATTTATCTAGGTTTCGGCCGATTTTTTAGATATGGATTAGGGTTTCTCTTTTATGCTTTCACTTTGTTGCGATTTCTTCTTCGTCTTTTCGCCTAGGATATCCATGGCTTAACTGATCGACCCACAACCACTCATATCAAGGTAAGTTTTTAGTGTTTCAGTAATGGCGGCTTTAAAGAAATATCCTCCACTTGTACTGAAAAAATAGAAAAAGCATTTCTAAAATAAATTGACTAAAGAGTAAATTTGAAATTGAAATGGATTTTAAATATTCAACGTAATTTCGATTTTTTCAGTCAAATATATTTTAATTAATTTCGATTTGAAATTCATTTAACTCATATATTCTCCAGACCAACTAATGGAATTAGATTTCCCAAAGGTTTTGAACGACCGAGCCGGCAAAATAATTCAAAAGTTAAAGAAATATCGTGAATTTCTTTATGCTCATTCCAAGTTCGAAGTACCATGCAAGCCCAAGCTTCGCGAACCAAAAGGTTTCTTCTTCTTCTCTCCTTGCTTCTCCATCATCGTCATCTTCTTCTACTGAGACATTTTATCGCAAAAATAGCATGTCCTATTAATAATGAATTCATATAACTTTTACTTTTTTGATTGGCACAACCTTGTTTTTCGTCTCGACAGAAAACAATCAAGTCGAGTGAATAAATATAAAGGATGGATTAAAAAATTCGTTTTTTATTCCGTGAAAAACGAGTTTATTCGTAAATTGAAAATTGGCTTTGGTATAACAAATTTTTTTTTGTTTTTTTGGCTTTGAAAATTGGCTTTGGTATAACCAAAGTTTTTTTGTTTGCGAGTCCGGTTTGCATCAATATTAGAATTTTAATTAGCCCGTTAAAACCGGATAAAAATCGCTAAAATCGGTAAAAATTGGATCGAATGTCGAAACTGGTTCACAAAATTTAGGTCGCAAACATATTTGATTAATTTGCAATGGTACCATATATTATCACATTAAAATCATCTGAACGTTAGGAAAATTGCACTCTATATTTTTTTAATGGACATCTAATTCATTATCTAACATACAATTTAAAATGTAGTGACTAACAATATGAGGTTTTGATTTTCCATTTTTACCTTTAATGAAAAACAATAAAGACTCATAAAAGGGAAAACCCTAATTCATCGCCTCTTCTTTTTCTTCTTCCATCGTTTTTTCTTCTTCTTTTTCCATCGTTTCTGAGTCTTCTTCTTACTCCATCGTTTGTTTCTTCTTCTTCTTCCATCATTTCTTCTTCTTCTTTTTCCTCCATCGTTTTTTTCTTCTTCCTCTTCCATCGTTTTTTCGTCTGACACAAGCACCATAATGGATCTCGTCTCTCTCTGGTGATCCACAAAACCAACTATCAATCACTTTGTCTTATCTCGTTGCCACGGATCAAAAATATCCAATCGTGGATTAAGATGGAGATCGATATACTTAACTATGTTCGGAAATTAATAGGTAACTATGTTTCTGATAATAGTTAACTATGTATGTTATTCTTTTTACTTATGCAAACTATAATAGGTAACTACGTTCTGAACATAGTTAACTATGTTTGTTTAAATAAGTAACTATTACAACAACATTTTCATGTAGTCAACTATGTTATGAAATCGGTAGAGTAGACAACTATACTCTGAAAATAGTTAACTATGCTTTTAAATTGGTAACTATTTTCTGAAAAATAGTTAACTATGTTTTATGTTTCAGAGAGTTACAAAATAGTGTGAGGTAGTTAACTATCTTCTGAGATCAATAGAATATGTAATTTCGAAAATAGTCAACTATGTTATTAAATAGTTAACTGTTACAACATATTTGTTTTTTGTCATCTTCTTCCGGTACTTTTTTTCTAACCCAATTTTATTTTATTTGCAAAGCAGCTTTGCAAAATGCAGATCTACTTTTTTCAGAGATGACACAGCTGTAGGGGCAATTTTTCTAGAGATAGAAGAATGGAGTATTTTTAGGGATTTTTTGTTCATACTTACCTTAATTACAGTGTAGGGGAAATTTCGTCATATATTTAATTCTCTCTGCTACTTACCTAATTCTATTTTTTTGACATGTTACTTACTCAATTTCCTCTCCTAAAGGTGATATTCTACTAATTAATCCTTTAAGTTATGGCTTTTTCATTTTTACTTTGTTTCTATTTTCTAATTTTGGACGGATATCAAAAGTCTTAACTTTTTTTTTTGTTCATTTTTATTTATTTCAAAAAACTTTACTTGAAATACAAATTTTAATAAATTTTTAAAATCCGGTTTGACCGGTTGGACAAGCCAGTCAATACGATTTCTTTTTTTGTGAAACAATTTCATTAGAAAAAGACATAAGAGTTTAATCTCCACTAACGGAGGATACAACAAGGCTAAGAAGAGCCAAAAATGCCAAAGCAACGACCAAAAAATCGGTCGAGCAAGTGATAAAATTAAAGAAACAAACACTCAAACAGCGGCTTGGGGATATAGGAAAACTCCATAGCTCATCCAAAGTAGCATCCATGAAAGGAAATCCGAAGCAGGGAACTTCCTTAGCATCTTGGTAGCTCCGGTCGAAGTCACAAAGAAGAGGCATCAAAACCTTAAGGGCCGTTATGGCCAAAATGTAAGAACCATCAATTGATGATTGCGATACATACCTAAAACTGATAAATGAACGCTTATCACTAGAACCTCTAATGACGCGGAGAAGACCTTGGAGTTCATTGATCTCGCCATTGGATTTGGAGAGTGACATGAGAACCCGAGACACCGAGAACACATTAAGTGCTTTAATGACTGAAATTCTAACATCGAGTAGAGCTACCATCTATGGTGTATCTAGCAGGACAAACTTCGACACTTTACTCCCTGCAACAAGACCACTCAAAACAAGAGGGAAGTTTGAAAGGAAAATATGTTCCATAAATGAGAAACCAAAGCAATACCAACTAAACAAGATTCATTGGAGGAATGGGAGTATCCAGTACTTTCCTTCCAATCTGCCACAAAGGAGGAGAAAACAAACTCATAGATTTAGAGAGATGACGATTAAAGGTTGAGACTTTACCAACATCAAAAGTTGGAGCGAGTACGGAAAGCGGACTGCGTACTGCAGTAAAAGATCGCACTGAGGCAAAAAACTTGCCACCGAAAGACACAAGAATAGAAACAACGAAACCCGAAGTAGAAACCGGGGCTAAAAGAGAAAAAAATTAGATATGGAACCTAAAGAAACGGAAGTGGAAGGGAGATGGAGGAGATGTTGGGGATTGAGGGCCAGACGATGAAGGAGGCTGAATCCGGTGGCTCAGGTGGATTAGATGCCACGCCGTATTTGGGATTATCCTTACAATAGAGGCAGGATCCAAAGGGGAGGGCGGAGATTGAGAAACAGGACCATATCCAGCTATGGAGGAAGCACGAGGAGGGAGAGAGGAGAAAAATCCTCGCATGAGGGCAAAAGATTACCATTGGCAGTGATTAGAGTATTTCCCCCAAAATCGTCTTTTGCTTCCGACCAATCCTTCCTTAGTCTTCAGAATATAGAAGACAAACTAAAAACCTAGATATTTTGAAAATTTAACAGGATAAAATTTATGTGCATGAATTAACTTATCCACGTGGAAACCCTCTTGGTCCAGTGGTTCATTAAAATTTATGCACCAGAAGACATGAAGTTCGAGTTCCAGAAAAGGCGAATTATGCAGATTTATGGAGGTCAATTTTACAGGAAATTTCCAGCATGGTGCAAGTAGAGCCGTTCATCGTGGACCCGTATATCAAGATTAAAATTGTCCGTTGTAAAATCGTCCATGTAATTGTTCTCCTGATTTGTAATAGTTAATATTCCAACGTTAAACAAAAAAAAATTTAAGTCATCCACAAATAAACCGACCAAATTAGGGACGACCATAAAAAATAATGAAGCGAACCAGTTTTACAATTAGCCGAATGGTATACAAAAAATTATACCAATAAATCAAACAAAATATTATACCGAATACCTAATTTGTGCAACTAAACCAAATAAACCGAAATTTCTTAATGTTTAATATTTGAAATTAATTTTACAGAACATCCATTTAAAACCCAAACCTTTTAATTTTTTTTTATTTTTTTTTATTTTTTTTTATTTTTTTTTGAGAAACTGACTAAAAAATCCTCTACTTTTTAAAAGTGTTCATTTAATACCTAGATTTTTTCAGAAATTATTTTACTCCTCTAAAAACATAAAACTCCACAAATAAATACCAAACTTTGTAAAAAGTGTTCGTTTTTAATACCCAAATTTTTCAGAAATTATTTTATTCCTCTAAAAACAGAAAATTCCACAAATAAATACCAATATTTTTTGTCAACTTATGAATTTCAACTAAACAAAAAAATTTGGTTAACTAAACAGGTGAAACAGAATTTACATACATAGACTCTAAAGAGCGAGAAGCGGTGCTGCGCGCTAAACGTCTGTCTTACCATTATGACAGCATGGAATGTAAGAGATTGGGAAAAAAACAGAAACATGCTTTTAAGTCTGAAAACACTATGAGCAACGTGGAGAAACCGTCTCTTTATCAGCTCCTCAAATCTACTTTTGAAGAATATCGTATGGATTTTTAGGTGGAAATATATTGGTTATATTTATGGATGGCAAAAAAATAACAATGAGAGAAGCACGAGACGAGCTTCAGAGGATATGCTAGAAATAGGGAGCTGGAGAAGGTTAATGAACAACTGCGTTTGAATATCTTTGAGTATGATGCATTGAAAAAATGACTCAGGGAATGCAAATCTAAGCACTCTATTTATCGCAATTTGTTATTCGTTTTTCGTTTTCATTGGAATGCGTATTGTCATTCCGATTCTTATAAGTTTGATAAGTTGATAAGTATTGGTCATATGGAGCATTCAATCACCCTCGCAGTGAACACTTTTTTTTCTCCTTTACATGCCTATGTTATTGATACCTAGGTTTCCTTTTTATTCTCAAAATCAAAATGAGACAAGAAGAGAACGATATTGTATCTCTTCTGATTTATCACTCAAATGGTTAATTACAAGTCATCATCATTTATGGTAGATTCAGTTAAGTGAAACGGATGAGTTTTATTCAATTTCGTCAATTGCATATACCACGTCATCTTCCGTTAACGGATTAAAAACGATGTTTTGACAATTTGACGGAAATAACATTTGAGATCCAAAATGAACAGTTTTTAAAAAAATTGGTATTTATTTGTGGAGATTTATGTTTTTAGAAAAATAAAATGATTATGAGAAAAAAATAGGTATATTAAATTAACACTTTTAGAAAATAGAGATTTTTTTTAGTCATTTTCCCTTTTTTTTTTATCATCTAAAACCCTTTTTCCAAACCGAACTAATTTGAACCGTAATATAATCCCCCAAAAACCTGAAACTCAGGAAAGTTTCCAAACCCAACCGAATGCCTAAACGAAACCAAAGAAAATCATATTCCAATATTGTTGAATTCAACAATTTACCGAAAAATAAAAAAATGAAATTGGTAATGTTTGAAGTTGGGTAGTTGTAAGGTTTTCTTGTTAAAAACAATGTTCTGTTATGTCTATGTTTTACAAAACATGGATGGGAGGTCAAAACTCTTATAACTAGTATGTTTTTGGAATTCACCACAACAGACAAAAATTATGTTTTAAAATACTGCAACAGCTCCAAATGTTGTCTATATATAAAGAGAAAAACTGGAGACTCATAATAAGAAGATTGCAATTAACTTCATAGCCACGGAAGACCAAAATGGCTTTCACAATAGTGTTTAAGGTTTGAGTTTACTCGTAGCAAAACAAAAGATACTCAAAAGACAGTGTTTCCCATTCAATATTACCCGAAACACATATATAGTCAAAAGACACAGGCTTCCAACTTCATCGAATGATTGTCATGCCTGGCTGGATTCTGCTTAAATTGATTCTGCTATTTGAGAAGATGAACCAGCCTGGAACATACAAAACCATCAATAAAAATAGTCAAATACCAATCTATAACAAGCAAGAAGCAATACAAGTAAAAATAACCTAAAATCAGCAGCATTCTCATCTAAAAACATATCAAAACCAAGAAGCAAGAAGAAAGTTATATTACCATCGGTTCAACTTCCGATATGCAAAGCTTCATCTCCAACACTTGACCACGCAATAAACTGTTAGAAACAAACATGAATTTTTTCTCTTGAGGGATTTGAAAACTAACTTTAAGAACCTTCTTCATTTCGGACGATTCGTGAGTAAGAGTGTCTCCATCGAAAGAGTAAGAGATTCGATACGAGAACTTCCCTACTTCTGGATCCAATGGTGGTGCAATACAATTAACACTCACATAAACACCATGTGCCTCCCTAAAACATTGCACCGCGAACAATACCGTCTCTGTAAACGTCATAAAAACCAAGATCTTATCGTTTATGTCCATCTGCACATTTATGGCTTTGCCGAAAGTGAAAAGACTATCCTTTCTCCTTTCATGGCAAGCAAGATAGTGAAAGTAGACTTGATCGTGCAAGCTAGTGTAGTTTCATTCCGGGCAAGAACATGGAGAGAATTGGCAATATTCCTTCTCATGATTTGATTCTCTCCCATAAGGAACATTCTTGGTGCAACCAAACTCTACGTTTCGGCATGGGACAAAGACTGATTGAAGAAAAGTCTCCATTGCTCTGCAACGGTTGTTACCAATGGGGAAAGCACATAACGGACATTTATTTTGGAGTTTGGGACAGCAGTAACTGCAAGCTAAATGTCCATTAACACACTGAAATTCAAAAACAAGCCAAGGAGTTACAATCAAAATCATATAAAAAAACCTAATAAATCAAACAAAGGAGTTTCAACTTGTCTAACTAAAAATCACCAATTCAAAATTGTCTTTCCAACAAAGATCAATTAGCCATCCTAAGAGGAAGAAAATAAACACAGATGAAAAGGCTTAAATCTTATAAAAAAAATCTCATCTCTAGCCATCAAATTAGAAGAATATGAAACAAAATCATCAATAGGTAAATTTTATTAGCTCAAAATTGTATGAAACCAATATCTTCACATGCATGGACCAATTTGGAAAAAAATCTTGAGGAAACCAAACAAAACGCCCAATGGAGCGAATAGACTCCTTTTCATCCAAACTAAACACCAACCAAAACTGCAAAATTTACGCAACCAATATATATACTGGAAATTACATAAAAAACAAAAAAAAATTAGGGTCAAGAAGGAGAATCTATAGAAAAAAATAGAAAGAAAAAGCATTAGGGTTTTGGCAGAGTTTATAATTAGAAATAGCAAGTTCAGTGAAAGGATTTATACTCCAAATCAAGGTGAAGATGACTAAAGAAGTTTCTTGAGATAAGTAAAACTCTATATATGATTCAACAAAGGTAACCTGAAAAGTAGGAATAGTGAGTGGCTCGTAGCAAATAGGACAATCAACAACATGAAGATCCCTCAAAGTAGCACATCGAGTTTTATCTTCTACACGTTGTCTCTTTTGAGAGTGCTGGATCTTGCTCGAACCATTTTCATTGCCTTCCATTGTCGATAACTTTGAATACGATGGAAGTGAAATCATTAGGCTAAACCTTGATAAATGTTTTTTTTTGTGTCTTCCCAAGAGTTGGAGGGAATTCGAAGAGACTTGTGATAGTGACTTGTGTTGCGACTTTAGTTGACATTTAATAAAAACAAAGACGAAGGCCCATAATAAGCCCAGTCCATTTAGAAATGATCCAATTTTTGGAAATAAACTAGACAAATAATAATTAAATTAATTCGATATATAACGACTCTCTCTCTCTCTCTCTCTCTCTCTCTCTGGTTGAAGATGATGACAACAGTAGGATTTGCTCAACCCAATTCTCTCTTTTCCTTCAGAAGTAAATCCATTGACAAGGCACAACCTTCGCCAACCAAATGGGTCTCTTCTTCTTCGCCTGCGTCTTATCTTCCATCATCGTCCTCTTCCGCTGAGACATTTCATCGAACAGGTTATGGGCAAGTTATTCAAAAGAAAAGGGTCTTCTTCTTAGACGTTAGTCCACTTTGCTACGAAGGAAACAAGCCTAGTTCGCACGCTTTTGGTCACTGGGTCTCACTCTTCTTCTCTCAAGTCAGCCTCAACGATCCTGTCATAGCTGTAAACACTCTCCTCTCCTGTCATTTCCTTGATTCTTCACAAGTTTTTTTCTCTTCTCCAATCCATGAAAGCGTTCCTTTGCAGGTTATCGATGGAGAAGAAGGTAACCAGCGACGCCGAGAATTGCTGCCTTCATATAAAGCTCATAGGAAATCACCAAATCCTGGGAGAAACTCCAAGAGGCCGCATCAATTCGTCGATGAAGTTCTTAGAAAATGCAATGTGCCAGTGGGTAAAACTATTCTACTCAATGATCAATTAATTAGAGCACAATTCTGGACATGTTTTGGATACCTTGAGTTATTTGACTTAGTGATTAGGACAGGATCACAGTTATAAGAATTGGCCATAGAAGTGGATGAATGATCTGGCTTGTAAACTTGTTGATGCAAGGTTGTTAGAATAGAAGGGCATGAGGCAGACGATGTGGTGGCTACGCTCATGGAACAAGCCGTGCAAAGAGGATACCGTGCGGTTATTGCATCGCCGGACAAAGACTTTAAGC
Organism: Pseudoturritis turrita; assembly: GCA_900406555.1. NCBI lineage: Eukaryota > Viridiplantae > Streptophyta > Magnoliopsida > Brassicales > Brassicaceae > Pseudoturritis > Pseudoturritis turrita. The sequence continues at coordinate 536,782 of OVBL01000315.1, read as the reverse complement.
AGTTGATCTCAGAAAATGTTCAGATTGTCATTCCATTGCCAGATCTCAAAAGATGGTCCTTTTATACCTTAAAACACTACCATGCTCAATATAACTGTGATCCGCAGTCTGATTTGAGCTTTCGTAAGTGCCTAAACTCTGACTTATCTCTTGAACAATGTCTCTTATGTTTATCTTTCTGTGCACTTTTGCTTTATTAAGTATGAGAACCAACTGGAACCAGTTGTTTAGCCAGAGATAGATACAAGTGTGGTTTTAGCCAGAGAATTACTCTGCATTTTTGGTTCTTGGCTATACTAAACAGGACTCTGAATTTTGTGATAGGATGTATAATGGGTGATCAAGTTGATGGAGTTCCGGGGATTCAGCACGTGGTCCCAGCGTTTGGAAGGAAAACAGCCATGAAACTTGTTCGAAAACATGGTTCTCTGGAGAGTTTACTCAGCGCAGCAGCTGTAAGAACCGTGGGGAGACCATATGCTCAAGAGGCCCTTACGAAATACGCAGATTACTTGAGAAGAAACTATCAAGTTCTTGCCTTGAAAAGGTTCCATCTTTCTCACTTTAAACACCTTAATCTTGATTATTATGCATCTCTTGTATGATGTTCTTGCTGATTCCGTAATCGTTCTTGTTCATAGAGATGTGAGGGTGCAGATTCAAGAGGAATGGTTGGTGGAGAGAGATACAAGCAATGATTCAGAAGTTCTGTCAAGCTTTTTCTCAACCTTGCATGGATGATACCGAGAAGCTCAAGCCACACAAATGCATCTTTCTCGTAACCATTCAAAAAGAGAGCTCAATGGATCGACGCAATCGTGCTCCAGAACAGCTGATAGCAAGTTTTAAGTAATTATCGACTTTGTAGTTACATATTTGATCTGGTTATATACTTCCATAGGTGTGTCCAATTAGCTGGTTTTTACATAAAGATTCGAGAGAGATGATCAATTCTTTTCCTAATTTTGTTATCGCCATGAACATTGTTGGTACCATCAATGTTAACCCCTAAAAGGTAAGAAGAAAAAACGAATCTAACTTTCTTGCATTAGCAACAAATTTAATAAAGAAAGGAAATCCACTTTTTGCTTTCCTGATATATTATTCTGGCGAAAACAAATTACAGACACAAAGGAGCTGCCTAAAGGCTAAAACTAGAACATCTTACATAACTTATCATATATGGCAATGCCCTTAGAGGCTGCTATTTGAAACAGAGCCACCACCATTCCTGGGCGAGAAACCACACGCGCTCGATATAAGCATTTGAAATGAACTCTCTGAATCATCAAACATCGGTCGTGGGAACTCATGGAACCCTCCAAAATTACATGTATCAAAGCTCAGCGGCGAGAAAGACTCTTCAAAATTTATCTTCCCTTCCATGATTCCAGGTTGTGCGGTTTCGGGACTAGCATTAGTAGCAGAACCGAGATTGAAACCAACCATTCCTGGGTTGTTGTTCCCGCCTTCAGAGCTCTCTCTCTGAGCAGATGCTCCAGCTGAAGGTTTCGTCTCTTCAAAAGGGATCGCAGGCGTGTGTCCCTGGAACAGAGCAATGTGACCAAACAGCTTGTCTTTCCTTGAAAATGTTGTACCACAGGAACAGAGCCACTTGTTTTTCCCGCAGTGCTTCTCGTGTGTTTTCAGGTCTGCAATGACAGAGAATTTCTTGGTATGGCACCGGCTGCAAGTGAAGCTTTTGTCGCAGTGGGTGCGTTTATAATGGTTCTTCACGCATAGAATCGTTTTCAAAGGCTGGAACTTTTTGTGTTCCTTGTTACGTTTGCAACCCGGGAATGGGCACGAGTACCTTTTGATCAGCATCGGCTCAGACCCGGGTAAGGATTCTTTGTTTGGTTTAGCCAGAGCGGCTGGAGTTTTGTACTCGTCTCCGTGGCCTCTCATGTGCATCCTCAGATTGGCGTCTCTCTTGAAACCCTTTCCACAGATCGTGCAGAAGTGGGTATGCGGTGCGAGAATCTCCTCTTTCTCAAGCTGCAATATCTCGTAGGAACCAGGAGGAAGGTTCTCTCCTTCCTCCGCGTCATCTTCGTCTTTCATTTCATGTTCTTCCACAACATGGCTTTCCCTCTCATCAACAACAAGAGCAGGCTTAGGCAAATCGAACTCTCGGGAACCACAGCTGTTATTGTTTTGGGTCTGTGAAGCAACGTTATTAGCCTCCCTCGCATAAGGGAACATGGCTGAACCGGGCTGTCCAGTGTATGGACCCGGTGTTGTTGACATATTATGCTTAACAGATGGAAGAAGACTACCTGCAGTGGAAATCAGCTGTATGATTATGGAAGTAAGATCTGTCGTTATGAGTTGCTGCTGCTGAGCCACGAGCTCATCTTGACGACCTTGAGTCTGCCCTCCTCGGCCAACGATAAGATGAACAAGATCCTGCAGCTGGTGAATCTTCTGTTCCATGAAGGAAAGATTACTCAGCATAGTTCTCGGATCCCATGCTTGAGCCCTAACGCCTTGTAGGAAATCAACATTAGCTTGAGTGTTGTTATCTTGGCCCGAAGATTTGATCTGGTCGAAAACTTGCAAACCAGGCTCCAAACCCATCTCATAATCCAAGATTGAAGAAGCATCTTCCCATTTCTGCTGTGATGTGAAACCTGTGAAGCCTTGGTTTCCCTCACGCAATTTGGAAGAGTTTCCCCAATTGTTCCGACAAAGATCGTCGTCAGTTTCCATTTTTCCAAGATCCTGTAATCAGGTGTCAAGAAAATATCATAAACCTAGAAATCAATAAGCAAGAAACTAGAATCGACAAGTTTGAATAAGAATCAGAATTAGGACCAGCTCAAACCAAACATCAATTATCGGATTTTTTTGCCCGGAAAAAAAAAAAAAAAATTTGTGACACGACTCTTAAGATCTGCAAACGACGACGATAAAAAGCTAATCGTAACCCTTCATAAGAAAACAAAAAAAAAATTCCTCACTATCATCAAAATCAACACTCGCGAACAACAAATTAGACAGAAGAAAACCCCAAATCTTGTAGCGTTTGTCTCGAGCAAACACAAATTTAACAACGCAAAATCGACAACAGGAAAAAAACGAGAGAAAAAATCACCACAAGTATAGCTTCAAATGGTTCTTCGAGACCTCCAATGGCCGCTTAAAAGGAGAGAGAGATTATAGATAGAGATAGAGAGATAGAGATAGAGAGAGAGAGAGACGAAGGTGGAGGTTTGAGCGGGGGCTCGTGTTTATTAGCAAATTTGCTTTGGGTGGTCCTCTCCACTTTTTGTGATTTACTCGGCAGCAGTAAAGTCAACGCAATGATCTCAGCCGTTTAAAACAAATGTTTCATCAGCATCCATCTCAGATCCGACGGTACAAAAGCGTTTTATCGCATCGAACACAGTAACGCTACACCACAGCCGTTGATTAATGGGAAGAAGAAAAAAAAAAGATGACGAGACGATAGAGGAAGGTGGTGGGGGCCCACACCACAGTTAGTCGTATAGCTATTTAAAATATTTATTCCTCTTATCTTTCTCTCTCCGTTGTCTACATTTGCATATTTTGACTTGGCAACTCGAAATTGAAAATCAATTTTGAGTCATTATTCGTTTTTTTTTGTTTTTAATTAAAAATATAGATGCATCTGAAAAAGTCGGAGTTTTTTTACGATTTAAACTATCGACATAAACCAACTATAATTTTATGTATATTTATTGGTTTAAATTTTAGATATCTAGAATTTGACGCAAACGAAATAGAGCCAAATTTTTGTAGCATTAACTAATAATATGTAATATACGAGTTTCAATCTAAATATATACTTTGTAACACAGTGATATTAATTTTTAGCAAAAAATAAAACACAATAATATTACTATCACAAACTACTAGAAACTATGCATATGGTATGCTTTATATATTCAAAATATAGACATTTAATCTAGACATTGAGATTAGGACCCATGATGTTACATTTTAATTTAGACATCGAAATTATTATGCTTAGTTTATTATTTTTGTAAATAAAAAAATCAATATAATTTACAAAAATGTAAATTAAATTGATTTTTTTATTTTTTTTTATTTTGCATGTATTTTATAATTAATTTCTTTAAGTATATTTATGTATATTCATATTTTTTATGTACACGATTTACACAAAATAGTACTTTTAATTTATTTTCAAATCCAAAATAAAAATTTAAAGTATAATATGTTGCCAAAAAAAAAATTTAACGTCTAATTCTTATTTTTACAAATTGCATGCGGACAAATTATATATTTTCATGACCACGAAACATCAATCAAAACCCCTTAGTTTTTCTCCAACAGAAATTATGATATCGTATTAAAAATGTAGAAAGGTGTCGAAAATTACTAAAGAATGGATATTGTGAAAATAAGATTAAAGCTACTTTAAAATCCAAAAAAAAAAAAAAGAGGATAAAGTTATTTGATTTTTTTTGAGGAAACTCCAAAGTTCAATTACATCTGCCAAGTGGAGTCGCCTGCCACGAAGGTTCGTTCATGCACTCACTAGAAGGCCAAAATTGAACACTAAGCAATTTTCTCTTCTCCCTCAAAAATAAAATAAAATAATATTTTTTATAGAAATAATGGATTCCCACATGCTAAAACTAAATCCCTTATGAGCTAATTAAGATTGTCACCGTTAATAGAAACATTCACCATTTTCAATACCAATGGAGTTCCTTTAAATTTTCCCAATCTTTGCTCTGGCATTTCTCGATACTTACAACTCCAAACTCGATAATTAATGCTCTTTAATTCATTCTCGTTTACAGAAAAAAGGAAAATTGCATCAAATAATAACAAAGAAAAAACGGATTGAACAAAGTATTTGATTATTTGTGTAGTTTGAAATATTTAATATCGATACGTTTTTTTTGCCGACCAATAATCCTTGTCCAATAAATGCTACAAACGATGAATCTCTAATGTCAATTTGCGATTAATATGTATCGGTTTTTTTTTATTATGTATATTGATAAAAAAAAATTCATTTAAAAAAAAAAAACAGTTTAGTGTTGATCAATTTCGAAAAGAGGAAAAAAAAAACAAAAGAGTTGGCAGAAGAGTTCAAAACCAATTGGGATTTTGAAAAATAAGAGACAACAAAAAGAAAAGAGTCTTTGTTGGGGCAAAGTGGGTAAGTATGATTACACCCAATAAAAGTGGTGGGAACCTCTCTAACTGTAGTGTCTATTCTATGTTTTACATCAACTTCTTCTTTTTTTAGACAAAGTGGGAATTAACCATTTATATTAATTTAACAACCTTAATTCCAAAAAAAGAAAAAAAAAGAAATACCACTTCCACATCCATTTCCAATTTTTTTTTTTTATATCACAATGTTTGATAGTCAAATTTCGTCATGTGTAGAACTAACTACATCTCTTCTTAATTTTAGTTCCATTAAAAAGAAAAAAACCGAAAGAAAATGCGATTTGATTAAATCGACGATGCTGTTATTTTCATTTTATTTTTCTGCCGGCTGTTGTTATTCCACCCATGCTTCAAAACATTTGAATTTCAGGAATACTCTCTGGTTCAAGTCTCATTTTTTTTATATAATTATTATTTATTTTGTTAACCAGAAAAATTCCGTTAAATGGGAAGTCCGTTATCAGCCGTGTATTTCCTGCTTTTGTATTTTCTGCGAAATTTATTGTTTCAATTAGATTTCTTCAATTTAGTTGGCCGATTTGTTTGTTTGTAAGGCTTGTTTTAATGTTTTGTATCCTTGTTGATTTTTTTTTTTTTTGGGATGTTGGCTCTGGAGACATTTCGTTTAGTCCATTGGCTTCAGTACCGTCTCAATATATCCCGGGGCCCTGGGCAAAAAAATATATATATTTTGGTAGACAATATTTTTTTTGGTCCCTGTCAATTTTTTGGCCCCCAAAAAAAAAAAATTTAGTAAAAAAAAAATATTGTGGGCCCTAAGGCAATGATCGCCCATGTAGTTAAACCGACCCTGACTGGCTTGGCTTATGTATTTTATTTTTCGGTATTTTAATCGATTGATATCAATAATATTAGATGACAAAAAAAATATTCAGAAAAAATTCTAATCTAAACTTGTAATTTTTATAGGTAAAAAACAACCGTTGATAAAAAAAAAATTTGGATTTAAATGTTAAAATTTATACCATTTTTAATTTTTTGTGTTGATAATACAACCGTTGATATTGAGATTAAATTCTCCTTGTTCAAAAATCTTGAACTAGGGAAATGAGGTTCAGCTTTTTAAAGAAAGATCTCACTATTAGCCACTACACTACACTCACTTGAATATTTATTTTTAAGTTAAACCACAAACTACCACGTGTCGCAAATTTATCGAGCCACCATGGGTGGAATATGTGTTTGATATGCATACTGCAAAATGTCTTAAATCTGCATAGTTTAGTTATAAATTTAAAATAAATAACAAAACCCTTTTCTTCTTGTTGTCTTTAAATGCTTTGGAGAGTCATTGCCATATCAACAGTAACTCGGTGATTATTTCAAAGCACGTTCCCAAATATATGTGGTCTATATTTAAGGCTAAACGATTTACCCAATATTCTAATTTTCGTGGAGTGACGATTCCACGATCAAAAAGTCATAATGATATGAAAATGTCATTAAATTCTAAAAAAAAAAAAGTATTCCATATGATGATCATGTAAGCGAGTTGATTTGATTTGGCTTACTTGGAAAGAAGAAACAACTATGGATGTTGGATGATGAACGATGGTAATGATGATGGATCATCAATGATTGTGGCCATAGTGAGAGTTATGGAGCAATATAAGCTTCAAGCCTTTTGCTGATGCACAACTTCCACCATTATTGAAGGTTGACTTGTTCCTGTAAGGGAAACAAGTTCGGTTGTTGTACCTTTCTCTCAACACGACGTCGTCTAGATGACTCCAAGTCCTTCCTCTCGCTGAGCTCTCTCTCCACATAAACCTCTCCGAGAACGGATTCACAAGACTCTCGTAGAACTCATGTGCCGTCTCGCAAATCACACCCTAAAAAACCCACAAACCAATGCAGCGTTATTACACAACACAAAGAGTGTTCTCTGTTTCAAACAAAATTACAGCATCAATCTTGTTGTTTACCTCTGCCATGGCTTTGATCTTGAGAGTTACATCGTTGCTAATAAGAACGAGTTTTTCGTCGCTGTTAACGTTCCGGTAAAGAAGTGCACATTCGAGAACTTGATCTTGTGATGTAGGAGAATCGATCTCTGGTGCATTACTATTCCAGTGAAGTGAAAATGGGAATGCTGCTGAGACATTTGACTGAGGAGTGACTGGTGGGGTTGGTGCAGTTGCTTTGGTTTCCTCCGATGGGCTCTGGAGTTGAATCCACCATTTGGTATTAACCATACAATCTTCGATCCAATCCAGAGCTGAGGAAGCAATCTCTGTTGTTCTTCTAAAGAGAAGACTTCGACTGCGTTTCATCTCATCCAGTTCCCTTAACACTGTCAACAATGAAACCAAAAGGTGAGTGAGTGATGTTTCTTATGAGAAGATAGTCAAAAATGAAATTACAACTTATGGTGTATGATAGAATAAACAAAGACAGTGGGTTTAGGGTTTGTGGGGTTTTACCTGTTCTTGGTACGACCAGATGTGTCCCCTTGAGACCTTGTAGTAGGTGCAGTGGCTTCTTAGACTCCTTGTCGAGGAGTGAACAAGTGTCCAACACAATGGTCCACTTCATCTTGCTCTCTCCATCAGAAAGGATCTAAAATACAGTGAAGTTATCGTTGCTATAAGAATCACACAAAGAATCAAGGACAATCGAAATAAGTGGGACTTACAGAAGAAGAGCGAATGCCCCTAGACATGTTGTTTCTTGCTGATGCAGTAGAAGAAACCTCGGTGTATGATTGGCTTTGGGATGAAGATTTTTCGAGTAGAGGTTGAAAAGGTGCCCGTTGAGCTTTCTTCTTAAGTGCCACCTGCTCATCCTTCACCTTTGATTTGCTGCTCATGCAGTTTAGATATGATTTCTGCTCTGCCATCGCGTTTTCTTCCAAATGAATATCAAAGAATGGTTTACGTGTTGCTTTGGAGGAGGAGCCTTTAGTTTCCTTAATCTCACCAACTTCTCGCAGACGTTTTAGCATATGAGACTTTGGGGTAAGATTCTCCTTATCTGGGGTAAATATTTCTGGTTCTGATAATGCCTCTGAAGTAACAAGATCGATAACAGAAGGAATCTTTGACGAGCATGATCTGCCCGAAAGCTTTGAACAGCTCTTGCTATCTTTTATGTCACCAATTTCTTGTAATCTTTTCAACATATGAGAACTTGGGGTGAGATTCTCCTTGTCAGGAGTAAAGATCTCTGGTTCCAGTTTCTCTCCACCATGATGAACAGTCAGAGAAATAGACTTGTCACTTAAAGCCTGTTTTCTCTGCAACTGGGCTTTTGGCTGATTCCCAATTTGTTTTTGCTTCCCTTCGCTCTTGTTGGTCCGGATCTGAAGAACAGAAGCATCTTTTCCCCTCCTAGACCAAATGTTGCATGTGCTCAATGTTCTCAAGGAGGTTCTTGAGCTATCTATCTCAGACAGTACATCATCTCTAACAGCATGTGTTTGTGGGGTCTGGTTTTCTTGACTTCCAGTATAATCAGAAGGCAGTTCTTCAATCAGTTCCGTATCCTCGAATGTTTCTGCAAACAAGGTTGAAGGAATTAGACTCCCCATATCAGTATTTCCTTCTCCCTCTATTTCGCTTAGGCTGTAAGATTCTTCAGATCTCTCAGAGCCAATTAACATTTCTGTTTTGGGTTTCTGATTTGGTGTTAACAAGAAACTTTGTGTACCCCTCTGTTTAAGGTCCTCAGAAAGGCACGAGCTGCTCCATTCATCAAATATTTTTTCAGTCTCTCTGGTCATTCCTGATTTTTGATTCTGATCTCCTGCAGGATTCACTTCACTCCAGATCTCAGATGGATCTCCGACTTCACTCTCAGGTGGCTGCCAACTCAAGCATAGACTTTGGATATCTTCTGTATTGATTCTTGAAAGACTTTCGTTTCCAGCAAACAAAGAATCAGATACTGTACTGGCTTGCCTTGAACCGACATTAGTTTCTCCATTGCTTTTTTGATGTAGGTTCTCACTATCAGTCTCTAAGGCCACTTCACTCTGGAGTTGAGAACCTAGGCCTCGGGCATCTTCATTTAAACTTTCTAAAGTTGGCTCAGTTTGAGGGAAGGAATCGGGCGATACCGCAATAACTTGCCTTGAGACCTCAGTTTCTCCGTAGTCTTTGTGACTCTGAGTTACATCCTTAGTTCGTGGTTCGGCAGATGCTTCCATTACTTGCTTTGTGACAAACTCAGTGCTCAGAATCTCAACCTCTGCAGCCAATTCAAATGCAAAATAACCCAAGGCTTCAATGCAGCCATCAATCTGTCCCTTACTTAGGAAGCAGCAGCTACTTGGATTTTCTGCGTTGGCTTCTATAATATTTATGGCCAACTCTGGTGAAACCTGAACATCATCTGTGAACTTTAGTTTTGCCGTCTCAATGGGATCTCTTGGCAGTGGAAGCGATGAAGCCTCCTCTGCAGCTAGATATGGATCCTCATCCTCACTAGGGACTGATGACTCCGTCCTCTCTGACATCACATCCAGTTGCAGAACTCCATCCTCTCTGACATCGCATTCATCAGCCTCTGCAGAAACTTCAAGTTCAGAACAACCTAAGACCTCCGGGTAGCCACCACCCTGCTGCTTACTTGGGGAGTAGCTGCTACTTGGCTTTTCTGCTGCGGCTCCTACAACATCTAAGTTGTCCCACTTTGATGAAGTCTGCAAATCTTCATCGCATTGTAGCTTTTGTGTCTTGACAGAATCTCTAGCTAGTGCCAAAACACTTGGAGATGCAAGATGCAATGAAATCTCCTCTGTCGTAATATATGTATCCTCATCCTCACTAGGGACTGATGATCCAGTTCCTTCTGACGTCACATCCAGGTGCAGATCTCCGTCATCACCTGATGCAGTCTTCGCTAGTGACTGCAGTAAATGCAAAATTACACTTTCAGGCTAAGCAAATAACATCAGATAAGCATAGAACTAAGCAAAATAAAGACAGATAAACTAACAACAAAGGTACACTGCATTGAGGGACTTCACAAACACGTTTCAAATGCTAAAAGCAAGAAACATATGAGAGAATCGGTCGAACCTGATGTGCAACCTCTAGATTTTCTGCTTCAAGTGTTCTATTCTCTTCTTCTTGCTCCATCGCTGTAGATGCGTCGAGTGGTGAAACAAATGGATTGTCGACATCATATGCACGGCTAAGTGGAATCCAGTGCAGCCTATAGATCCTTGTTGAACCACCAATCCTAATAACATCACCTTCCTTCACCTCAACACAAGCACCTGGCTCTACTTTCTGATCCGTAACCCATGTCCCATGCACTAAATCAAGAAACAAATCCAATCAACAACCAGAACGCATAGACCGAGATCCAATTACACGAAAATCGATGAAAAAACTCCACTAGAAACAATCCAATTTGCGGATGACAAAAATTTCGCGAAAAATTCATAAATTACAAAGAGCTTCGAGGAATCCCTAAAATTCGAGATGGAGTAGAGATGTTTCATACCGGAGGAGAGATCCGTGACGAAGAGTTTCTGACGAGAGGGAATAGAGCGGATTTCCAAGTGAGATCTGCTAATGCTAGGGTGCGTTAGCTTAATATGACAATCCGGATGCCGACCGACGACCAGAATCTCCTCTACCTCGCCGTCATCGCATACGGCGTTACGGTTTTTCTCCAGCGACGAGAAATCGCGACTGTTGACGACGAAAATGTTCTTGAGAATCGCACCGTTTTTCAGCACGGTGAACACGGGGATCGTCTTCTCCGCCACTTGTCGCTCCTCCATCGATTTCTCTTCCTTCACCTCCATGGATAACTACTCCTAAGAGCGAGAGAGAGAGAGAGAGATTACTGATTTTCTAGGATTTCGAAACGAAGGAGATGAATGAAGATTTTTTTCAAATATCTTTTTCTCTCTCTATCTCTTTAGTGATATTGACGAGTTTTGATTTTGAAAAGGAGGCCGTTGAATGGGAGATCTTGAATCTACTTGTAACGGCTAAATTGTGTCATCCCTTGCCATTTCAAATTTATAAAACCAATTTATCAAAGTCCTTAATCGTTGATTTAAAATACCACTGTTAAGGAGGTTTTCCAAACATGATTTCGATTTCGATTTCAATTCGGGGTTTCAATATCTTACCAAAACAAACCGAAATTACAAAACCAATTAAAGTCCTTAATCGTTGATTACCACGGTTAAGGTTTTCGAAACAGAATTTCGATTTCAATTTGGGGATTCAAAAATCAAAACTTTACCAAAACAAACCGAAATAGAATATTCTTGCCTGGTTTGGTTTGGTTCGGTTCAATTCAATTCAAAAGGAAATAGAGCAGCTTCAACTAAAACTCAAAAACAGTTTGTTGCAAAGTGAGAGTATACATAAAATGTGACAAGAGAGTGGGTGGGATCTATTCCTGCTTGGTTCGAGCAAGCCTTGCACGATGCCTGAGCTCAGCTCTTTTCCATTTCACAATTAGGTAGCAAAGCGAAAAGAGTGTGTTTATCTGTCAAAAAAAACATAACACCTCCATCAGATTTCCCATGTGCTCGATTCCACATTTCATCCTAATACCAAGTGATGGCCTTGCTTATCGGTATGGTTTTATCTAAGGATTATAAACATGCTTAAAAGTTAAAACCACCACATTTTATTGTTCTCAAGTCTTAACTCAACACGAAACAGAACCCGGAATTGTCAGTTACTCAAGTAGGCCATGGGTCTAATTCATGCTAGAAAACTACTCATTTCCCCTTCTCTCTCCTAAAGTTCATCTTTTCCTTCTGGAAATAAAAACCAGAGGACTATCGTCTGTCCAACGATCTAAATGGGTGTTCTTGGGAACAACTCATTCCCTGCTAACAAAATTTTGTTCATGATTCTTATATATAATGCATAGAAGCAAGGGAAAAGAGAGAGAGAGGGCATTGCTGAACAACATACCAGGATTATCATTGCAATGACAAGAAGTGGTCCTGACCAGAGAACCGATAGGAAGACTCCTTGCGGGTCAAAGTAGTTTTGAGTTGAGAAGCTCTTCCAGTTTTTTCTCAAGAGCCGGTTGAGACTCTCTGCAAAGTATACCCCAGCCACTGCATTTTTTTGTGTGTCACATCAGCATTCTCAATAACTTGTACTGAGAAAACATACTCTAACAGATGCAATGACAATTCACGATGAGAAAACAGTAAAAATCTTACATATGGAAATGCCACTCATTAACTTCATGGTTTAAACTATAAACTGTTTTCTAGCCAAATGGTTATCATATTTTCCTTTCACCAACCATTAAATCCGAGACTTTTCTAGCATACTAACTCATAGACCCTTATAAATTATTTCTCCATATGGATGATGTGACTCTCTACACATGTATTCAGAGATGTCCAAATAAATCTTTGTACTTAACGAAAAACAAAGCCTAGGTTGTTTATTGGTAAGCTAGCCCGTAGGAAGAGATATCTAGAACTGTATGGCAGAAGTGTCGGAACTAGCTCATCAACCCTTGATTCAATATGAATACTGCAATTTAGCCTAGTGAACTCATTGGATTGAATAAAGAACAATGACAACAAAAGGGGGAAAAGGAGATGAAATGAAAAAACTCAAAGACTCTAAACTATAGAAAACCATCGTAAAATAAAGGTCGGATGAAACCCAATATAAAAGAAGATCTAACATAACAGACCTGTAACTTCTAACGTAGGAGAGATGAATGAGATCCAAAATCAAAGAGACTTATATTCCAAGAAATACGCTGCTGAGAACGTCTACTGGAATAATTAACAAGAAAGCCTACCACAAAGAAGCGTCTAAAAGAGACGAGAGACTGTGTATTTCAACAGCTTCAAAGGGAACTACTTACATGCCAATAAGAACAAGAACATATGGAAGTTGAGATGCCTTCTAGAAAGAAGAGTCGTCAGTAGCAACAGAGCATGAAACGCCATTAATCCCATAATCCAAGGTTCCTGCAAAGAATTTGCAAATGGCAAAACATCAAAATCTAAATTACTTTAGACCAATTTGTATATAATCGAGGGCACTGGAGAAAACTTGTAAATCAGAGATCGGGAAGAAATCCAATTGAAAACGAAAGGTTTCTTCTTTCTTTGCCGTTTCATCTGAGTTTCGCAAAGGAAAACAGACTCATTACCTTCCAATCAATCGCGTGGAAGAACCCCAAGAAATTGTCGTAAGCAGGTTGTAATCCCGTTCGGAGCTCTCCGGAGAGCTTCTGGACCAAATCCGCCATGAGATCCATTTGCTGCTCCATCGCCGATCTTAATTCCTCCATTGTCAACTTAAAAATTCACCGATAAACTAGATTCCGGATTTGCCTATCGATAAATATTCACACTCTCGAGTGACCAAATCTCCTTTTTTTCTCTTCGATTTCTCAAGTTTCCAGTTCTCAACTTTCTCACGCTCTCGCCAACGAGTGTTTGCTTGTTTGCGTTTTAATGCTCTCGAAGTTGCCAGAAAAAACAAACAAAAAAACCCTCATTTCAGAGAATGCCCTCGTGGTTTCACTTTTTTACAATAATGCCATTGAGATTTGGGAACTCAGAAGTCGAAGCGCAAACCCGTAACTTACGAGTGACCATGTTAGTCTTTTTCATCAATGATAATTTCCTGAATAATATGATTGTTTTTAAACCAAAAATAATCCCATGAGTTATGTAGTATTAGTAGTTAAGTGTCTCCAAACTAAAAAGTGTTTTGGTTAACAATCAACTATATCATAGGCAAAGACATTAATCTCACATTATTATCAAAATAGACATAATCAGATTTAAAAAAGAAGCAGTTTCAATGACAAAGCTATAATGAAAGGATTCATCTAAACATTAGTCAGAAATAGACGAGTTTGAGAGAGAGATTTAATAGACACTCTACTTTACAATGCTCACAAATCACTCCATGATCTTACTAACATAGTGCAGTATGATAATGACTAATACTTAATTTCTAGAGTTTACCAAAGGTTGAAGTCCTCTTCTATCCAGATTCTTCAAACCTTCGGTTTTCTTCAAGTCTTCTTCTTCCTCTGGTGCGTGTAGAGGAATAGGAGGGTGCCAAGGTGAGATTATTAACATATCAAATATCAATAATTAATAAATTAGGACAGAGGTAAGAATGGTAAATGGGCTTGTTCAGGAATTGGATGCGAGTCGTTGCTTCTTACGGAAGAGGTAGTTTAGGAGCAAACCAAGTAAAGGGAAACCTGCAATCACGCCTATGTAACCAATCCACCATATGGACTGTTTTTTCTGGCGACACAGCTTGTAAAAGCTTCTCTTTGTTACATCATCCTCAGGCTTTGGTCCGCTCTGGTTCGATGGTAGAGTTGCTTCTTCTGATGGTGTTGTATTGGTACCTTTCTCGTAGCTGACTGCTGCCACCAACCCGTTTTTTGCAATGTTTAGGTACGGGCCTTGGTTTATCGAAGGCTCCTGCTTCCCTGATCCTGAGCTTTTTCTCTCTTGAATCTGCAAAATTTAAGTGGTTGCTTTCGGTTTCAGGTCAGGAAGAAACAAATAGACAGAAGAGTTGAATGATCTAAGTTGCAATCCTAACAAACAGAAACTTACTTTCTGTACATGCATATAACGACTGCAGCTAAGGGCGCCAAGAAACTCGTTGCTGGCCCGAACCCACCTGTACACAAATATGAATAGACAGTGAAAACAGGAAGTACTAATCAATGTTTTACTCTGTTAGAATCTGAGAGATACCAACCACAAGCTAGATGCAGTTAATCCTTCGAAGAAAGCTAGATGTCCCCCGTGATTTGTTGTAGCCAAGACAATGTTTTTGTTTGCCCTTTCCAAAGAAACTTCATGTCAATCTCTGTATCAGGATTCAAGGTTTGAAAGAGATGGCGTATTACCGGCATTCTTCCCAGGGAATAGCTTCCTTTGTGCATAATGGATCATCTAGAGCACTTATACAGAGTAGCGGCACCGCCACATTTCCTACGTATTGGGTACTGCTAGATTTTCGGTAGTACGTATCCACAGTCTGTGTAAGGGTGCAACCCATTGTCACTTTGTCAAATCAACAGAGAACTTAATGCTGATAATGAAGAGCATCGAAAAGATGTGTAATGAGCAGGGCCAATTCTGGGGGAAAACTAACATCAGAAGTTAAAAAACATACGGAGGAGAACTAATACCTCGAATTTTCCGACATGACAGGTAGCATGGTTATCAAAATCTCGGATGGAACGTGACTGATAAAGCAATAAAGTTGGACAACGATAGACAGCGTTAATAGCGAAAGAAATATGTAAGTTTCGGTGGACGGAACTTTTATGTTTTTGTTATTTGCTCAAGAAATCTGCTTCTTTCAGTGCATATACCAAGTAGACTGTGTAGTTTATGGGTCTGTGGTTACACTACTAACCTTTTTTATGCCTTCCCAATTAGCAAGCCGTGAATACTGAGGTTCGTGTCTGCAAATGAAACTAAAGTTATAACTGAAACCCGAACTTCTCAAAGTAGTATATCTGTAATATCTCCTCTCAACCCATCTCACAAACTCAAAATCTAGGTGGTTCTTGACCAAAGAGGTGGACATACAATTGGGCATAACCTTGGAGTCCTATGGTGAGAGCTCTGTCGTATAATTTTTGTTTAAACGTCCGACAGATAAACCTGTCACCAATCTTGTTGGGAGGAGACAAAGGAAAAGAATGCATAATGTATCAAGCGTCAACTTGTATCAAACGAAACCCTTAGTACTATTTACAAGTTCAAAGGTCTGAAATTAGAATCCAATGACGAAAATCAAAGAGTTTTTGGTTTCTGATCAAGTGATTAGAGAGAACTTAAGACACGGCAAATGTTGGAATCAGTATACCTAGAAGATGACACTTATAAAAAATAGCTCACCAAGAGGTCCCATGGAGAGCAAATAGCTACAGCACCCCTCAGAGGAGTCTTTTCACCCTCTTCCCCGAGGTATTTGACCTGAGACATGAGATAGAGTCTGGTTTATGTTGCTATTATATGAACCTCCTCGTGCATATCAATGGTATTGAAAACCCTGAATACGCAAGCTACTCTTTTAACCCGCAATCTCTGTTTGAATGTAGCCTACGGTGCAACCAACTGACAATATGCAATAGAAGATTCATGGAAGACAAGCAAATCATATTTCACACATAAGTCAAAGCTAAAGCATAGTTGTTCAACTGGATCCAACTAGAAGCGTACACGAGAAACACTGATTTAGTACCAGAACATTTGCTCCAATGCTAGTTCCAATAGCAAAGAGAGGAGCCATTGGGTATTTGTGTTGAAGATAACCAAGAACTACCCGTATATCCTCTGTCCATCCAGCATTATAGAAGCGATCAGACTGCATGCGTTTGCGACATAAAAAGATTATAGACGGAAAATGTGTATATGTAAATGCTAACAGAATACTAGAAGCAGAGTGGAAGGCCAAGATTAAGGGTACACAGAGACAGAAAAAATAACTCACGGTAACAGAAACACCACCTAGTCCTCTATGGTTGCTAATAACAACATTCCAACCTGTTTTTGCAGTGTTATAAGCAAGGTGCTTCAGATACTGCAAAATCATCAATGCAAGTCAATTAGACATTTGAACTTCATGGGTACTGTATAAAGCACAGTCCTAGACCAGATAAGAGATTAAAAACTAGACTTACGGGAGATGAAGAATCACTAGTTAACCCTGGAATAACGACAGCAATGGGAGTTGTGTCTTCTTTTGTGATATCATTCTGATTATGAAGAGCACCATCAAGAACTGCACAAATCAACAAGATTTCAAAGATTGAAAAGAAACAAATGGGTATAACAAAATCAACGTTTTCAGTCACTAAATTTTACCATCAGAGTTGGTCAGCCAATCCAGTGCAATCGTTCCACCATCAGAAGCACGAAAGAGCTGTCTGTACAAGAAAAAAAAAAGAGTAAAAATGTGTCTCAATCGCAGCGAAACAAAATAGGGAGAAAAAAAAACCCAATGACCTCCTGTAGCTGAAAACCGGAGGCAATCCATTGAAATTGAGGAAACAAGTCTGAAGATGAGGACTCGCTAACCACGGTGTTGCAACATATCTACAGCACATAGAGAAAAATTCGAAATCCTAAAAATCGTATTTCGCAATGCCCAAATCAAATCTTAGTATCCAATCGAGGTTTCTCTCACCGGCCGTGAAGGATCCCGCAGCGAGAGACAAGACCGTGGTAAAGAGGAGAATCGGGATGGTAGGTGAGATTGACGCGGCATCTGAAATGCCTAAGAATCGTATCCCCAAGGAAATGGAACTCGATGAAATTGTAGAAGAAGACGCACCAGAGAAAGAAGAGAGCGAAGAGGTAGTGGCGAATAGGGATTAGCGAGAGAGCGTGAAAGAGAAGGTCGTATGGAGAAGGAGACAGAATCGGATCTTCCA
Source organism: Pseudoturritis turrita (assembly GCA_900406555.1). NCBI lineage: Eukaryota > Viridiplantae > Streptophyta > Magnoliopsida > Brassicales > Brassicaceae > Pseudoturritis > Pseudoturritis turrita. The sequence goes on along the minus strand of OVBL01000315.1, from coordinate 519,199 downwards.
TTGATGTGTGTCGAGATCCGGTGATAGGATCTAGAGACTCTTTAGACAGGTATCTTCATTGGTTAGGCCAACGACAACCTGGGCGGGGTTGCAGATTTTTCACGGACTTCATTTAATTTTTGTGATTATTTTATTCATATTTGAAATTACGCGACGACGCTCGCGCTTATTCACGTCTTGTTTCAAAAATCTTACAAAAAATCATGAATTTTGTAAGATGATGATTCGTGAATATAAAAAACTTGTATTTTTGTTTGTTGGTAGATGAATGTAATTTTGGTTTACAATATAATGAAAGAGAACACGTAGTGTAATACAAAATATGAGATATAACTAACCGTATTGGTTTAAAGTTGTTTTTAATTTATGTTTGTTTGACTTATTCCATCTAACATGGTAAGTGTTGGGTGAGACATTACTAAGAAAAGACCGATCTTTAAGGAGAAAGAAGTTGACAGCTATCGTAAGTGTTTGGACAGTCTAGAAGAATCTAGATGGCTCTGGAATAGCTAATGCCTCACCATGAATATGTCAATTAGCTGCATCATGGCATAAGCTGCAGCATTTACGACAAAAGCCAAACCGTCTCTCATATTTTAATGTCACAACTCTCTCTCATCGTGGACCAAATTCCAACATCGTGGATCAAAAGCTCATGAAACTCCCTTCCTGCTTCACCTATGCTCTGGAAAGTTTCATCAACCCAAAATGGTAAAGGAACTCTGCTCACCTTTATCCAGAACGTTATCGCCGATGGTAATTCACATCCATGACCGGCTCCCACCAAACCAGGGACAACATCCAACTGTCAAAGTAGAATGGTTCCATCTTCATAATCTCGATAATGTCCTCCTTATTATCAAAATCGAATTGGAAACAACCCGATCCCAAATCTACTCCCGCCACAATGTCTTCGACCTTCTACATCCTTGGTAACATATAGAGCAAATTGCCTATATTTTGTTTCTCCGAATTCATACACCTCCCAATTAAAGTCTTGGAATAACCTTTGATCAGCTCCCAATTGTCGAACTTTGGAACCTTCACCCTCAGTTTGCCTGCACCTCGAAGCAATCATTTGCTACTGTCTGATTGACCCACAAGACCACTATGTGACATTTTTACCTAAGAATCCGTGCACTCACACCACCAATAAGGTTTTGATATTACGATTACAGAACCAGAGTTAACCCGTGCTGCAAACTCACAACAACCCAGAAAACTTTAGAACACTATCCCCTGACAATCTTAAGAGAATCACCGAAAGAAAGAGAAAAATAAAGGAGATATGAGAGCTTTCTAATTCTCAATTGATAGTGATATGGACATGTTTTGAATCTTTTGATGTTAGTAAACTTTTTAATGATTTAAATTATAGTTGTTGTTGGGGATAAAATAATCCCTTTTGAGTTGAGCGAATCACCTGACGCCACGTATCACACGGTACGGTGGGACCTTTAACGTCTTTGGTGGAGTATATTTTTCAATAAAAGCTCTAGAAAAGTTTGGGCATGGGTCTACAATGGCCCAAACTGACAAGTAAGGAGGACCAAGCCCATGTTACATCCCGGGTAGCGTATCCCGCCACCCGGAGTAACTGGGACCCGGAGCTAAGCATTCAGGAGAACCAACGCTAAGCATTGCCACCCGGAGACGAAGTAAGGAGCCCGAGTTCTCGTATCAAAAACTCGGGTTAGGTATGAAATATCAGTTTAAGAGGGCCAAGTTCAAATTCCTTCGTGTCTTAGTGTTTGAATCCTTAGTCAAAGGGTAAAAACACTTTCAACTTATGCGTGTTAGGGTAAAATCAGGTGGTCCATACTTGGAGAACGTAAAGCACAACAAAACTGATTCTGAGGGAGTACCCCAACGCCCTATCCGCCGTATCAGACGCTGCCAACGGTACGAGGGATCAGGTGCATCGTAGCAAAGCCGTATGGTCAGCCAAGTGGCACGAGAAGACAAGAAAAATGGGTGAAAAAACACTCGAGTGCATCGTACCAAGTCAGACCCGGAAGTCCAAACCCGACCCAACTAAGGACGCGGTGCCCGATATCCGAACCCGGGCAGGTAACGATCTATAAATACTACTCTACTTCCTTCATAAAATGGATCCAAACTTTTGACTAGAAATACTTGCACATAGTCCATTTCTCTCGAGAATAAAGCTCATTCCCTTGAGTTTTAGTCTCTTTCTAGTTGTTTAGGACTAATTTCCCGGATCTTTTCCCGTATCTCTCTTCTTCTCCGGCCATCTTTCGGCCGAAATTACTCAAACACTTTGTTCTTCATCCTTTGCCTCACCACTAAATTTCTTTCACCAACTCGCAGACACTTCGTGGACCACCTTTCGTTCGGTCCGAAGTCACTCATTTAATTTCTTTCCGTTTTTCGACAATCTTTTCTCTTGCTCTCCACGACTCCTTGTGGTCTCTTATGTTCTTCTCTCTTTTGTCCATTTTCTGACTTGAGCGTCGGAGAGCCGTCGGAAAACACCCCCAATCATGTTTTCCGAGGTCTTCACGTGTTTGTTAATTGCGCAGGAATGGGCCCCCAGTAATTGTTTAAGAGGACTAAAAATCCCTGAAACACTTGTAATTAAATAATTATCAAATTACAAATATAAATACAACAATATGAATAAAATAATTTTATGAAGTAAATTATGAATAAAATAATTTTAATTTTTCATAAAATAATTATCAGATTAAAAAATCTAAATTTCTATTTAAATTAACTAATTTAATTTTAATAACTACTTTCTATATAATTTGAAAATACACTAGTAAATTTTTTATTTCATAGATAACAAAATAATCGAAAATTAGACATTCATTCAATTAAACCATAACGTAAAAAATATCATTAAAATATATAAAATTATTTAACGAAATATAAATACAACAATATAGAAAAACGTTATTTTGATGAGAAAACATTATTTTGACTGAAAAATATTATTTTGGCGAAAAATTATTATTTTTAGTGGGAAGATGTTATTTTGGCGAGAAAACGATATTTTGGCGAGAAAAACTATTTGGGTAAGAAAACATCTTTCGAATAGAAAACTCTATCTTTTGCAACACAACGCTATTTTGGTTGGAAAACGTTATGTAGATGGAAAACGCTGTTTTTGTGAGCAAACACTATTTTAATGGAAAAATAATATTTTGGCAAAAAATGCTATTTTAATAAAAAAAATATAAAATATTATGTAACAAGAATAATCAACGTAAAACTAATTTAGTTTTCTATTATATTTAAGAGTATTTTAGTCTTTTGGTATTTGAGAAGCAAAATTTGCATCCAAACTCTCTTTTTTAACATCTGAAATATCCAAATTTTTTAGATACAATTGATTTTGCATTCAAATTCAGTAAATTTTAAAGTGTCTAAATGTTGAATATTTGCATCTAGATGAACGCAAAAAGAAAGAAGGAAAGAAGGCCTTAGATGTGACATTTCTACATATTCAAATGTAACATCTAATTTTTTTTAATAACATCTAATTCTTTAAAATATCACAATAATTAGTTTTGTTTCAAACATAACATTAATAGTTTTTTTTCCAAAAATATCAATAAAAGTTTATTATTTCTAAAAATACCATAAGCACTAAAACTGATTTTTAATGGTTTATAATTTAAATTTTTAGGTTTAGGTTATATTATTTTGGATTTAGGGTTTAGTTTGTAGGGATAGGGTTTAGTTTTTAGGGTTTAGGGTTTAGTTTTGAAGGTTTAAAATTTAGTTTTAATTTTGTGCTATTTTTGGAAAACAAAAAATTTTATTGGTATTTTTGAAAAAAAAAACTAGTAATGTTATTTTTGGAACAAACACTTAAAAATGTGCTATTTTTGAAAATCACCCTTCATTTTCTGCTGAGAATTATTTTTTAATATTTTGATTTGTGTGCATTGAGAAATATATAAACGTTAATTTAGTTTATGTTAGGGTTGCAACAAAAAAAATCATGATTGCATTTTTTTTCATCAATATCACCAAAGTACACCAATTTCAAACCACACCAAATTTCCACCACCAAAAGAACGCACCACACGTGTGTATTGTGTATGCAGGAAAGTATGGTGTACCATACGTCGAATTTTTTTTTCCCCAAACATAGCTATATTAATAAAGAAAAATTAATAGTGTTTAAAATATGTTAGGCAATTGGAATTATGGTAAGAGAGTGTTTGACAAATAAAATATTAAAAAATTAAATAATATATAATTAATTAAATAAAAAAGATTAAAAAAAACGTGGGTTTAACACATCAGCAAATTTGATCTTCAATATTTTTTTTAAATATATAGAAGAAGATATTAAAGAATTGTAGTCCTATTATTCTCTTTTTATTTTGACTATCAACTTTGTTTTTAAAAAAACACGTGAATATTTAGCGTTCTAGTAAATAAGCTCAAGAATATCATAAAATTGAGCTTCTTAGCTAGTACATAAAAAGCAAAAATCTTGGCTTTTTGTATGTTTTTTTGGTTTTAAATCAAAGAATATCTATGTTTGTGATTATTGGCTAACTTGTTTTGCTCCGTATAAACTTTTTGTTATCCGAATATTTCAAATCAAATCAAAACTGATAAAACCAAAACCTAGGTTATAGCCATGCCATGTGATAACCTAGGTTATAGCCATGCCATGTGATAACGATGGCGATGGCAATGGAAATGGCAAATCCTTTTGTTATATAAAGAGAATCCCTAGTTCCAAAAACAAGAGCTCACTTTTCAAAAAAGCTCAGTGTGATGTGACCAAGTCCACCATTCATATAACCTTATAAATGAAATATGCAAATTCTTAAGCTACAATACGAATAAACTAAGACAATATAAACCCCATAAATGAGCATCCACTTGGGGGAAAAGCTTTTTTTTTTTTTAATACCTTATTTATTCTCCAAATGATCCTGCAGTAACGTCTCTTGTATGTACACAATACAACTACAACAAGAAAAAGAACAACAATACAAGGGAAATGCTACAAAACAAAACCAAACCAAACCAAAATTACACCCACAAAACCAAAAAAATAGTAGTACAAAGTTACTAACCTCAGCCATTTTGAACCCGAATCATCACCTATTCAAGGGTTCCATCGGCATCCATGGGATCAGTCGCATCCACATTCTTCATATCATCAACTTTTGGGGATAGAGGATGATTGTTACCATCCAATCAAATCCCATTTCTGAACTCAAATGGTGTAAATGTAGTGAATTACAAGCTCCGAATGGTGTCCACACGATCAATCACATCGAGGGCTTTCATGCGATCAATGTCAAAATCGATGATGGGAACAGAAGAAGGTCTTCTGATTGAGAAAGTATCCTTCTTACTCTTCATCATCTCACCCATCATCGGTGAGTGGCTACTGCTTTTACTCAGCCTGTGGTGCTTACAAAGCCGTGTTTTAGTCACCGTTTGAAACTCTTGGCTCTTGCTTATTCCTGGCGTTTTTCTCCTCTTGCTCACGTCTCTAAGCATCTCTTGATCCTCCATAGTCAGCAATGGAGATCCCACACTTGGGTTATGTGAACCACTGGAGAGTTGGATCGTTTTCTGGTTAGGTGATCTGACTGGAGACTTAACCGGGGATCTTAGGCCACAACCGGTGGTGGCCCTGACTTGGGTTACGAGATGATGAAGCCACACCACCAGGTCTAATATGTAACCCTCAGTTTTTTCTTTATCTGCATGGTGAAGTGTATCTATCCTTAGTATGGTCTGACCTGCAGGTCTCTGGTTCGTCTCCGACCTGAAATTATTTTGCATGATTCAACATTCAGCAAGGAGCGCATTTGTATGCATATATAAACACCACAAAAAGAGAATGATAGCCTAAGAATCAGCTTGTCCTCAGGGCTTACCCGGAGCTTGCCCATTCTCCCACCCATCCAAACCCGTGATGCGCTCTGGTTGAGAAAAGAAAAGACAGAAGAATAAGTCTGATTTACTTTAATACTTAAAACTAAAGGGGGGTTTGTAGCGTGCAACACGCTTTAGTTGAGAGAAACTAAGAAAGATAACATGTTCAATTGACCCTCCGAGAAATACAGGGTTTAAGTGAGAACATAGTTATAGTGGTGACACAAAACCAATATAATGAGAAAGAAAACATTGCAAAAGATTACTTGGTTGTGTTTGTAGCAACAGGAACAAGCCACTGCAACGTTTTTTCCATTTCGGCTTTTATTTGAGGTACAGTGAGCTGGTTAAAACAAATCAGATAGAGTGTGGTGAGCAGGCATACAATTAACATTTCAAGTAACAGTGCACGTCGTAAATTCATATTGTCAGCACAAAAGCATTATGGGCAGTGTGGAACAATACTAATACCTCTTCCTTAACCTGGAAGGACTGTATTCTGGAGCGTAAAGCAGATTTTATACTTGGGGGTAAACCTTGGTACAAAGCATCTCTTGTGCTTGAAGGCATAGTGCTAGACCGAGACACCTACTCATAGAAATGAGAAAATAACTTAATTTGAGATAAATTCCATGAACCAACGTCGATATGGGTCCGATCATATTGATATTGATATTGCTTATGCTTGGGGGTAGATTATTAATGAGATCGGGTAACCATTGTATACAAGAAACAGACAATTCACAATTCCAGACTACTAGAATTTGGACAACAGGCCAAACACGTAAAGTAAAACGTAAGTGATAAAAAGAATATTAACTTACAAGAGTATCAATTTGAGTAATGATGTTTGCATAATGTAAGGCAAGACCGGCAGAGCCCAATTTTTTATGATTGATTGGCGGGTCATTTGCAGGCTTATCAGGATCTGCATATCAGGGAATGATCATGATTTGTAAGCACATGTTTCATTTTAGATACAAGAAAAAAAAACTAAATCCTCAATCTTCCTGAAAGCTGAATTAAGACTAAAACACTTTATCCAATAATCGAGCCTCACCTGCACCACCAAAGGCTTCATGAATCTCCAAATGCAAGAAATGGACAACATCTACGAGTTTCTCCATCACCTAAGCATTATTAGTAGTTTCAAGAATTAACAATGGAATCCAGATGAGCCGGGAAACTTCTCAAAAAAGGAAATATTATTGGTTTATCGGTTTGCAGCCCTTACCTCTTCCAAGATCCTAGACCAAAGAGATTTTTTCTTTAAGTTTCTTACATGCTTCTTCTGGCTCTTTAATTCAGTTCTCAATATAGCGAGGGTATCTCCCACACCTTCCGTAAAAATAGCACAAATGGAACAGAAATTATAACCAACAAAACAGAAAACAGTAGAGAACAAAAAACGATATCATCCATTTCCAAGGATATTACTTGTGGATTTAGTCAATTAGAACATATATTACACTATTTGGAACTTACCTCGTTGTGCTGTGCTTGGGTTCTCTTCTTCCTGGATTTTACGTTGGTAGTCTTGTTCAAATCTATCCAGCGCATGGAGTTCATGATACAAGTCCTGAAAGCAAAGCAGATAATCAGACTAAATCGCCATTGAGAGTCAAACAGGACCGAATATCATCAATTTGCATGAATAAACGTACAGCTGTAAAATGAACAAATGTCATCAGCTGGTGCATTATGGTTTCTGCTTCCTGTTTCAAATTTTTCTGGGGTGTAAATTCAGAGCCCAACCTAAATCATAACACAGAACTAATGAAAAGTCAGATACTTCCAAAAATAATAGACCCATTGTATGACGAAAGTGACAGGATCATGTTGGAACCTGTCAAAGAAGCGATCCAGGTTGTGGTATTGAGGATCCTTGCAACGATTCCCAAAACGCACCACCTCTCCAGAAAAAATCTTTAACTCGTCCCTGTAAACGATAAATAATTTTAACTGTGGGTTTATATCCAAACTACAAATAGAAAACAGTGTAAAGAGTGTACAGCATCAACACAATACATTGTCACATACTGTTTACCTTTTATCTGCAGCAGCTATTCTCAGCAATCCATCCATGTCTTTCGATATTAGGTTTTGGACACCTTCTGAGGGTAACACTGCCTCTTTTAAATGTGTGATGCTATCTTTCGAAAGAGAATGCATAAGATTGGCGCCTTTAACAATGGTGTTAGCGACTTCAAAAGACAAGATTGAGATCTTATTCCCTTTTGTAGTCGTCGCAGAAGAAAATCCCCCACTAAGGTTCAGATTCGTCATGCTACTCCCGAGTGTGTCCAATACGTCCACAGCTTTACCAAATCCCATAGTGCCAGCTCTGCCCAAAAGAGAGCTTACTTCTGAAACCTATAAACAAAAACACCTTAGTCAAGTCACCCAATCCGAGTCTTCCGAGACCATAAAAGATATAAATTGGACTCAGAAACTAACCAGCAATGCTAACAATTCTTTACCTTTGCCACAGCAGCCTGCCTAGACTTAGTGGATCTTGATTTCTGAGATAAAACTCTCGAAAAGCGGGGAATACCGTCCTCGATATTTTGAGGATGAGATCCAACAGGGGGATTGTTCAGATTGGGAAACGAAAACGATTCTGATGGTGGCTTATCATCCACATTCTCCCTCACCGGAGAAAGATCACCATCTTTAGGTCCGTGTTCACCGGATTGGAAATTCACCTCCTCAGGCTCATTATTGAGATGACCATTATTAACATGTGGAAAGCTTCCACCAGGAGCGTTATTTACAGAGGAACTCCTCGAGCAAATCCCACCCATCACGGCAGCAAAGACCAATTTTATTATCAAAATTTAACTCAAGCTCTCTCGAAGCTCCCCCATACGCAAGCCGATCTCGAAAATCGAATATTGCAAGAAGAAGAAGAAAACTCTATGAAACTTCAAATGGATGAACAATGTAACCAGCAAAACACTGCAATCGCAAATCCCGATCCGTATGAAAGCAGCAGTCCATTAATGGAGCAATTGCTCAGCAAAGAACCATTTGTTACTCATACACAACCTGCAATGAATCAGGAAGAAAAACGAAAACTTTAAACCAGTTTCTGATTGAAGTCAAGCTAAGAAAATCCCCCAGAAAGAGCAACCGAAAACCCAAAAGACCCGTTCAATCACTACTTCTATATGAACAGTCGAGAATACAAAACAAGAGAAAGACCTAAGAGCCAATAAACTCGGATCTGGGAGTCAGATTGAAGAGAGATTCTTCGCCACTTGGGCTCCGAGAAGTGACAAGTCCAGCTCAAGAACAACGAAGATGCAAGAAGAAACGCGACTCCAGAGACGAAGAGAGAGAGAGAGAGTTTAATTTTGGTTTTCAGGTTTTGTTGAGAGTTGGAGAGTGTCAGATGGTGAAGGTCGCCAAAATCAACCCCAAAGCTATTCTCTCGCTTAACCCATTTCTACACTTCAACTCATCTCTTCTTTTATTTTATTTTTATGTATTTTTTACTAACAAGTTGCAATATATTTTCAAGAATCAAAATCAATTACTCCTAAATTACAAGTATTTTTAGTTCTCTATTTTTTCAAATGGTCAAATTAGTATCATCAAGTAACTACTTTTAAATATTCTACTCTTTATTTTTATTTCTCATTGTTTAAATCAAGAAAGTCTAATTATACCCCCCAAAAAAAATCAAGAAAGTCTAACTATTATTGTAGATTCCTGAAATAGAAAAGCGAAAGAAAGCAGTCAACATGTGTATGCATATCTGTTTTCTGAAAATGAAAGTTGACTTTTACCAAAATAAAGGACGACAATATTCGAAAGTAGGCTTGAATTTACAAAATTTTACCATATTACCTTATGTGACTAATTAATGGTAGCCTTATAGGATGGTCAAAGGAAGCTTAATAAAAAGAAACGAAGAATTTGTTATATTGTGTTTTATATCAAGATGGAATGTGATGGCCCCCATAGCATATTTATTATCTAAAGCTATGAATGATATATCAAAGATTGTAAGAGTATGATCATTTTTTGGAATGTAATATTACTCATTACTCAGAGAAAAATCATTTACAGGAAAAGGGCACTATTTGGAGCACTTATTATTAGAAAGACGATTATATGTGTATACCAAAATGAATATATATGGACACTTTCATAGACCTCGATTTGAATAAATACGACCGCTACGTCTTTAGGATATTTGGAGCATTCTTTATGTTGATTATCCTAATTCCTAAATGAGTATCAATGATGAGCCAAAAGATGTGATTTATGAGTATCTCTGATAAAGAAATAAAAAGTATCATCATTGTCGCAAGGTTTAAAGAAATACTATCGTCGTGAGAATATTAATTGTTGGAGATGATTTTTTGCCTATCAATTTGGCAGCGAAATTGCTCTAATGAGCAAGGCGACAAAATCTTCGGCTCCCAAAACAATACACAACTATTTTCCGAAAATAGACTCGTCGGATAGTATGAAACACTCCAAACTGAAAATAAAATCATACATTTTTTTTATAGAAATTACTCGAATTTAAAATATTTTTTATTGAATAAAAACGCAGCAGAACATGAATAAAATACTGAAACTTCATTAAAATCTGAGACCAAAATAGTTTTAATGTCCGAAGGCTACAATACCGTCTTATTGAAATAGCCTGAAAATTCTCCATATATTTCTGATGGTCTCTATAGCCTCACGCTTTTGATTCAGAATAACTACTCTTCACCTAGATCACAACGGAGGTGTGAGTAATAAATTTATTCAGTAATGACAGTCATTCCCGTCTACATACTATCACAATATTAACGAACAATCCAATCAACCAACACATCTAATACTAACAACTTTTTAATCCATTTTCATGTAACTCATTCATGTTTTCCATTAACCATTTTAACATCCATTCCACTGTTTTATCATTTATCAACTCCAAAGACTAAAAATTTCGAAGATCATCTATCACATCCGAAAGTCATAACGATCATGAAAATCACATCTCAACTCCGTAAGACATAAACGCCCATAAGACCAATTTTTAATATTTCACCCGTTCTTTCATTAATTAAGTTATTAAAGATTATATTACTTGTTGGAACTCAATTTTAAGACATAATGTAATAAAGTATACTCATATGTCAAAATTGCAGTTTGTTTGAATGAGAAATGCTTGTCCTAAATTTGTTGCTTGAAAGGCACGAAATTGGCATAGCATATATTATGGAGAAATCCTAACAAGGTTAAAAACCTTATGACAATTTTAAAGAAGAGTGAACCCATACTAAACCATGCGCGCGCGTCAAGCTGAGCCAAGTTGGACTCGGGCTTAGGTTCGGGTTTAGGTGCGGTTTCGGGTAAATGGGCCTTCGGTCTAATAAACTATATTTTGCATCAAGTTTTGGTTTTGTAATTGATCACTATAAAATATCTAAACTTGGTCAAAATAAAAAATAAAATAAATGACACTCTTAATTTTGGACAATTAATTTAGAGATTAACATTGTCTATAATGACCATAATAAAAATCTCCACTAATCCTCTTTGAGAGAGTTACATATTGGAAACCCATGGCTTATTATAAAGCATTGGTATTCTTCAATCTCATTCATGTACAAGAACAACAATCTCTTACACTTTCTCTTTTTCTTCTTCTCTTCTTTTGGTTTTTCTCCATGAGAGTACAACACATAAAAGCCGTTCGTTAGATTCTGTTCTTGAGTTGTGCAAAAGAAAATCGATTGCAGTTGTATCCTGGGATTCAGAACGCCACACAACCGTCACACTACGGGGCATTTTCAGAATTAAGGAAAGAGCGTCTTGCCTCTGCAAATCTGTTTTTCTTCTTAATTCCTGTATCGGTATCATTTTTATATTATGTTTATCGATATATTATGTATTTCACTTTACAATATCAGTTTACCCATACGGTAGTAAATTGAGTTCCTACAATCTTAATTCTGAAAATTTTCGTTTTTGCACTATTGCACTAACGAAAACTGATTTTTTTTTAAAGTGTTTTTGTCATGAAAACAGGAATCAGAGAGTTCATTGTGATCGTTAATCAATCCTTTTCCATCATATTATTCTCAGTCATTTTTTTAATAATTTTGCAATTTTTCAATTAATTGTTGAATTATATAGATTAATTCTTTGATTTTCTGCAATTTATTCTAATTATTTTGCAGATTTTTGTAGAATTTTTCTGTGTTAAAACTCTTTAAAATCGTTCATGTTTGGGACTAACGATCTAATATTGTTAATATTTTATAAGGACAAGTGTTCATCCTTCGTTCTAATCATTGATCGAACTGAAATATGAGAACTCTCTGCATATTGGTTATTGCAATATTTAATTTCTGAATTTATCAATTCTGGAAATTTTATTTTTAATTATTTTTTGCAATTTATTCATATTTGTTTAAATGGCTTCATATATATTAGATTGAACTTCTAATTTTTATGTTAGTGTACTAATTTGATCTTAATTGGTTCTTTTGAATATATTTGATTTTAAGTACAACTATCAACGAGTTAGCAGCTTAAATCGGACATATGTATATGAATATACATTTGCATTTCCGATTCGTTTCATAAAGTTGCCTTAAAAAAAGTTTAGATAAACGTTTGAGATGACAATGGATATGGTGAGTCGACAACCCATATTGGGAATGGTCTGCCATCTATGACCTTGTATGTTATATGGACTACATCTCTGATATTTATCGGAATATTCAGATCCTATTTACACCGATAGCGGTGGAGGTATTATGGTTACATGTCTAGTGAGTTGACGCACCAAATTTAATTTGGTAGTGGTCTGCCACATGTGACTGTGCCAAATTCTGATTTTTATCAGATTGTCATGTTAGTGCCTAATGTTGTAAACATATGACTAATACTAGACAAATCCGATGGAACTCGATTCATTATGTGGCAGGATAATATGTTTATTTCCATGATCATGCTGAAACTAGAGAAGTAACTCAAAGAGGATCGCATATGCTTTCTCTTGAGAATACTAACGTTATAACTCTAGTCAGTGTTGAATTGTGTACCATTAAGAATGTTTTATGCAAGATTGGATAAATACCGCCTGGTCAACAGCTGTATAAATTTACAGCGAGTTTAATACTTCTAAGGAACTCATGTTTTCTTGAGATGAAGTACAAGTTTAAGAACACACGTTCTAAGAAATTCACAATGACGAAATTTATGGACTTTAAATTGGTGGGCTTTAAGTTCATCATATAAAAGTCAAAGAGCTATGATTGATGATTCATGAGATAATGACCACATGGATGTCAATTAGTTTGACATACTAGGTCTGTTGTTTAATTGAAAATTTTCCACTAGTTTGGAAATATTTCAAGAATTATCTCTTGCATAATTGAAAGGTTGAGAGCCTTGAAGACTTGATTTTCATGCAGTGGATTGAGTCTGCAAACCGCAAAGCATATGGTGTTCACATATGTGAACACAAGAACAAATAGAAACATAAGGTTTCTATGAAAGCCTCCACTAGTTTCATAAAATATAATGCTTAAAAGAAGTTCAATGAAACAAAAAACTCCTAATTGTGCCATTATGGATGGTCAAAAGGTTTACGCATGTCATGACCATGCAGAGACAATGGAAAAATTCCAGACCAATCTGACTAAAATAAACACATGTATTGTAGTTTCAGAAGTCAACCAGGTTGGGAACAATCGAATGGAATGGTGGCATTACGCTGCTACCACCATCAATATCTATTTTAATAGATATATACTTGTTAAGAAGCAAGAACATGCACTTGAAAAATTTGAAAGCATACAAGATGAAAATTCGAAACCGACTTGAAAAATCCATAAAAATGGATATGTGATAAAGGAGGCGAGTTTTGATGAATATTAAATGCATTCTTTACAAAAATGGCATTATTCATCGAAAAAACTGCTCCTTATTAACTTGAAACTATTAGAATTATGAAACAAAATTTTTGAACTCTTAAAGAGATGATGAATGCAAAGATCCATGATTTTAAGTCATCTCAAGAAATGTGGGGGGAAGCGTTGCTTACCACATAAAGTCATTGACAAAATACTATATGAACTTTTGAAAAGGTAAAGTAGATTCGTATAAATACCTGAAAGTGTGGGGGCGTGCCTCGCAAAAGTCACAGTGCTACCTCCTAAAAAAGTCGCATTCAGACCAAAAATGGCATATTGTATTTTATTGGATATACACATAAAAATTGTTTATCGGCTTCTGATTTATAATCAGATGTACCGAAGATCCATGTAAATACAATAATGAAATCAAAGAATGTATATTTCCTTGAACACGTGTTTCGGTGTAAGGATAAACAAAATCCAAAATGAACTCGTGAAAAAAAGACTATATCACCTCTGTAATTAAGGCGAGTACTTATGGCAGATTATGAGATGATGCAGAAGAATCTGAAAATCTTTTGGTAAAGATTTTTAAAAGTTTTCTCAGAGAGAATGCACCGTAACTTTCACTAAAGCCATGTCTAAATTAGACAATCCTTTGTGGAAGGAAAACCTCATTAGTGAGATCGACTCCATTATGAAAAACCATATATGAGAGATAATCGATGTGTCACAAGGGCGTATAGTCCTAAGGTGTAAATCGTTTTTAGTCGAAAAACTATGTCTTAATCGAAAAGACACAAAGTCTATAGACTTGTGAAGTCTCTGTTTGGGTTTACAAAAGCTCTGAAACAATAGCCTGAAATATTTGACATTGTCAAATAGTTTTAGCATCAATGAATGTGATAAATTTATATACATCAAAAGTACTCCGCACAGACACATTTTGCTCTGTTTATATGTAAATCACCTTGTTTGAAGCAATAAAGACATGGTAGAACAAACTAAGATTGTTCTTAGTGTGAAGTTTGACATGTAAAAACTTGCGTCGAATGGATGTGGTTTTATAAATTATGATCACACGACATTCCAAAGTAATAATAATATCAAGCTCATTATGCTAAAACGATACTTGGGAGATTCAAGGTCTACTCAAGTTTGATCGGAAGTATAAAGTATTTAACCGATCGGTGGACTCAGTCCATATACTAAGTTGCTACATGCGTAATCCATGTTGTAACACACTGGAAATTCATAACTAGAGTATTGAGCTACGTGCATTATACTAAAAGATATGGATTGCATTATGGTAAAATACCAATAGTTTTGGAAGGATACAATTATATTAATTGGTTATCGTCTTCCAGAAACTAATAGTCCACAAGTGTGGAAAAACTAGTGCGAGCATTACGTGTACACTGTGATAGTCAATCGACTATAGCTCAGGCACTGAGTTTTATGTATAATGGGTAGTCATGTCTTTAAAGAAGATGACGTCAAACCATTAGACAATTGATCTCAAATGGAGTAATCTCAACAGATTATATCTCATCGGACAAACTAGGATCCATTTATTAAAGGTGTGTCACGAGATCAAATTGTAAAATCATCAAGAGAAATGGGTTTAAAGCCTATGACTTAAGAGGATGTTTGATGGAATCCTACCTACGTGACTGGAGATCCCAAGATGTAGGTTCAAAAGGAAAACTAAGTCAAACTGAGTCTGCGTAAAAGCACTGAACTTACCCAGTTTCTAAGATGATATACAGTGCTTCATGTATAAAAAGGATAAGCGTTGCTTTTAATGGTATTTCACCATAGCTTTGATATGTTCATGGAGTATTACATGATACTTCATAAAACAAAGGCTAATGACATATCACCTAGTGAGTGTGAAATGAGGCCGTTTCTAGGAAAATGAACGAAAAGATATATTCTCTAAATTCATTCATGATAACCAAGCATCTTCAATGCCACAATGAACACAATAGAGAACCTAGTTCTGTGCGAAAATGAAGTTGTGTTATAGTTATTGTCTCGGTTTACATCAAAGTCTGGGTGGTTCAAGACATCATGTTCACCTCCTGCTAGAGTAAATCCGATAGCTATTAACAATGATTGGGTCAAGGCTGCAAAATGCTACCAACTCATATACAGTGAATTTTTCGCTTGTACTCTCAATATTCCTTCTATCGAGTCTTCATTTGTTTAGAAACATTTCTATTCATGTGGGGGATTGTTGGAACTCAATTTTAAGATATAGTGTAATAGAGTATACTCATATGTCAAAATTGCAGTTTGTTTGAATGAGAAATGCTGGTCCTAAGTTTGTTGCTTGAAAGGCACGAAATGGGCATAGCATATATTATGGAGAAGTCCTAACAAGGTTAAAAACTTTAGGACAATTTTAAGGAAGAGTGAACCCATACTAAACCATGCGCGTGCGCCAAGCTGAGCCAAGTTGGACCCGGGTTTAGGTTCGGGTTTAGGTGCGGTTTCAGGTAAATGGGTCTTCGGTCCAATAACCTATATTTTGCATCAAGTTTTGGTTTTGTAATTGATCACTACAAAATATCTAAACTTGGTCAAAATAAAAAATAAAATAAATGACACTCTTAATTTTGGACGGTTAATTTAGAGATTAATATTGTCCATAATGACAATGATAAAAATCTCCACTAATGCTCTTTGAGAGAGTTACATATTGGAAACTCATGGCTTATTATAAAGCATTGATGTTCTTTCAATCTCATTCATGTACAAGAACAACAATCTCTTACACTTCCTATCTTTCTTCTTCTCTTCTTTTGGTTTTTCTCCATGAGAGTACAACACAGAAAAAACGTTCGTTAGATTCTGTTCTTGAGTTGTGCAAAACAGAACCGATTGCAGTTGTATCCTGAGATTCGGAATGCCACACGACAGGACGTTTTCAGAATTAAGGAAAGAGCGTCTCGCCTCTGCAAATCCGTTTTTCTTCTTAATTCCTGTATCAGTATCATTTTTATATTATGTTTATCGATATATTATGTATTTCACTTTACAATATCAGTTTGCCCATATTGTAGTAAATTGAGTTCCTACATTACTTTCATTAAACGTCATTCCTTAACATGCCACTAGCTACTCAAAATTCAAGTCACAATCTACATCATAAATATCTTAGCCTAACATGTCATATTTAATTACAAATCAAAACATGCATAAACCAAAGACGCAAATACATTCTTCGAATACCGAAGAACAGACTTTCTATGAACATAATAAATAGGCAACTCATATAAAAAATGAAGATCAAAGGGAAAATTCGGTGACGTCATGTAGCCATGAGTTCCGTCATCACCTTACTTATCTTTCTTGCGATAAGAAAATTATCCGATCTTACAATCCGACAACTTTGAATCTTAGAAGATTCTGACAACCGACCACCTTACTTATCTTTTTTGCGAATTTTCTAATTTTTCGTTTAAACTTTTTTTTTTTAGTTACAACTGAATGAAAATTCTAATGCTTATTTCAAAGGAATTTGTTCACCAAGTCGACATTCAATGCCAATTTTCTTATTTAGCTCTATTGATATAGGCAATACATCTTTGGTATGCTCATTTTCTTATTTAGCTACATTGATATAGGCAATACATCTTTGATATTGCGGTTATAGCTCTAATAGTTTTGCTTTTTCTACCAACAAAATCACATTTTTGTTGAACACTACAAAAAACACATTTATATAGTAAAAACTGGAGCATTGAATTTGACAAATAAAAAATGTAGGGCTGTTATTATGTTTAATAATTAAGTCGTAAGTACGTAAAAAAAATATTCTTTTCATTTCACTATAAGTGAAGTTTTATAAATTTTGTTTGCTTCATTTTAAGTAATGTTTTTAAGTCTTTACACAAAATTAATTGATTTTTATTATTTTTGGGGAGAATTTCAAAAATACCATTTTTGAAATATCATTTTACAAAAATACCATCATGAGTTGTTTATTTTCAAAAAGCCACAAATTAATTATTTTTAACACTTAAATCCTAAAATTTTAAACTTTAAAAAGGATTTTGACCCTAACAAACCCTAAAACTTCTAAACTAAACCCTAACATAACATAGTTAAACCCAAATATAAATAATATTTTTAATAAATAATATAATATTAGTGATATTTTTGAAAAGATTTTGAAAATATAGTATTTTTGAAAAGTGATATTTTAAAATTGATATTTTTCAAAAAAATTCTTGTTTTTGACTATTTAGATTATGCATATTATTTTATTATTGGCTAATTGTTTTGAAATTGATAATAAATGATATTTAATTTTTTTTATCAAAAAATGATATTTAGTTTTGAAAAAATAAAAAGATTAAATAATTTTTTTATCTCAAAAACTTTATAATTTAAAGAAATATTAGTTTAAAGGTTGGTCCGTAGGATTGCCTCTCTTTTGGACCAATTCCACGATTCAACAAGTTCACATTGGTCAAAATTTAATCTTTTGCTGTCTCCATCGCATTTCATCATTGAATGTTTGTTTCCACATTTCAATTTGTAAATTATTCATCCGCCCCCATACTTTTTATACAAAAAACATTTCCTGACAATCCAAAAAACGCGTTCAAATTTATGTCGATTAGATAGATGATTAATATTTGTTGAAAATATGTGGGTAACTAATAATTATGAATAAATAGATACATGGAATTAGCATAACATATGTGGTTGTTGGACTTTGATGATTAAACAAATGCGACTGTGTTTGTGAGAATCAAAATTTCGCTTTTATATGAACCAACTTTGACCACAGAATATTTGTTTGCGAGGATCAAAACTTATTTATGGGTTTACGGCTAATGATGGAGATTGGATTCGATTTATCGAGTACGATGTCGTTTTCGTTATTCTAAACCAATCACAAAAACGATGACAATTAGTTCTAACCTATGTGGCACAATCATATCCTTTAATTTAAATATTTTTTTATTAGTTTTAATATTTTTTTTTTTTTTGGCTATCCCCAAATTAACCCTTATTAATATGCACTTAAACGGTTCAAGCTCATTGATATTTATTTATTTTATTCAATAAATTATACTCCACATATATAGAGAAACCAACCAATTGTGGAAGTTCTTTTAGTCTAGTGGTTAACCAAATATTTATTAATTTTTCTACACCAGGAAGTTTGGAGTTCGATTTCCAGATAATGCGATTTATTAACAATTATGCCAGATTAATGTAGGCAAATTTACATGAGATCTCCAGCGTTGTGTAAGCAGAGCCGCTTGCCGTCTGTCGTGGATCTTATAAAGATTGGATTGAATTGTCAGTGATAAAATCGTATATGTAACACTCCTCATAATTTGTAATAGTTCATAAAATTGGTAAAAAAAAGAAGAAGCCAACCAACAAAATGGCAGAAAGGATTTTTCGAATTAAAACTGTGAAGATTTTTCTTAAGCTCGCAGGACACGACGTTCACGAAACACAATTGGAAGAGATAGAGATCTTAAATTTGTTACACCCCGAGATGTTTTAATTATAATCTATGCAATTTTTTACTTGGCGGTCTAAATTCCAGTGGAGAAAGAAAACTCTGGAAATTTGGTGCTTCTTAGAACCATTCCACAACTTTGAATATGCATATCATTTTTAAAGCTCTTGTATGTTCTGTTATTAAAATGATATGCATATCATTTGAAAATGCATATCATTTTAATTATTATTCATTAGAGAAACAATAGATATAATAGCTTTGCTGTTCCTATACAATTACAGCAAAATGTTAAGTAAAGCAGACCTACACATTAATAATCACAGTACAACACTTTAAGATCCAAGCAACGAACCTTCACTGATTCTTGTGGAAGCTGGTCCGGACGATGTGATCCCCATTGTCTGAAACGACCGTGTAGCAGACGAAGAAGATGAACGAGTCGGACCCGAAGCAACCAACATAGATGCGTGGCTCGTGCTCATACTGTTCCCTGAGAACGATGCTTCGCTTAAGGTCTTTGGACCCGGTGGCTTGCTTATCTCAATGATTCCTTCTAGCATCTGAACCACTTTCCCCATCGTCGGCCTCTGTAATGGCTGCTCTTGGATGCACCAGAAGCTTGTCTGAACCATTCTCTTCACTTGTTCCATATCAACCGTTTCGTCTGCACCTAAACGTTGGTCTAGGATCGCCTCGGTATTGCCCTTTTCGAACTCCTCGTAAGCCCAGGTCGAGAATTTCTTGTGGTTTGTTTTCTCTGAGACATCAAAGTTCCTTTGTCCACTTACTACTTCTAGTAGAACCATTCCGAAGCTATAGACATCCGATTTTGAGGTAATGGGAAGATTTGCAAGCCATTCAGGTGCTAAATAGCCTCTGGTTCCCCTAACGCTGCTCATGTTTTTGTATCTGTTGTCTTTTGGGTTCAAGAGTTTGGCGAGTCCGAAGTCCGAGACTTTGGCAGTGTAATTGTCGTCCACTAGAATGTTCTCCGGTTTTATGTCGCAGTGTACAATGCAGTCGCGGCACTCCTCGTGGAGGTACGTTATTCCCTTTGCCGTCCCAAGCGCAATGTTAAACCGACACTCCCAAGTCAAGAACTTCCCTGAATCAGTAGTAAACAGGAAGTTATCGAGAGATCCGTTTCTCATGAACTCATAGACGAGAAGCCTGTGTCTTCCCTCGGAGCAAAACCCGATCAGTCTCACCAGATTCAGATGGTGTGTGCTGCTAATGGTAGCAACCTCCATCCTAAACTGCTTCTCTCCTTGCTCTATACCTTCTAGTTGCTTGACCGCAACCACGGTTCTATTCGTGAGCACGCCTCTATACACAGTTCCAAACCCTCCAGCTCCAAGCTTCTCTTTGAAACTTTTGGTGCAACGCTGTAGCTCCTTGTAGGAAAACTGCACGGGTGCACCAGAAGCGTACTCAAGCAGAGTGTAGTGAGACGATAAAGTTCCAAACCGAGGATTCTTTCTGCAGCAGCACCACCATAGACCTACCTCTACTAGAGCCAAACCAAGAAGCCCAGCTACTACAGCAACTGCAACAATCCACAAGTGCACTTTCGAGTTGTTACTGTCACTTTTTGTTGCAATCAAAGGTGGGTTAAGCAACACTGGACTGCACACTTTAACATAAGAAGTACTCGGAACCGATGAGCTCTGGTACCCGGTAAAGAAGGAACCAGGTTGTTTTTGCCAACAATTGCCAGACCCATCAGACATGGAGACAGAAGCAAGACAAGTACCGCTAACAAGACAATTGTATCTACAAGGCGCACTACCCGCAAAGAAAACCTCCGAGTTTGGGTCCTCTGGGTATGTAAACAAGCTGGTGTGATCCAAATTAAGCATGGTTATGTTACCAGGGCAACCACTTAGCTCAGCTTTTCTCTTGCAGCCTTTTCTTCTATCATTCACATCAACAGGATCAAAGTTGTGAGACGGACACAAGCAAATCGGATCAGTAATGTTGTAACTACAAATCCCAAAGTTTCCACAATATCCATAAACGAGACACTGATTAGCAACAGCAGACCAATGAGGCGACACAGGGCCACTGTTTCTACTCGCAGAGCTGTAGATTCTCAAATTCCCATCATCGTCTAGCTTCAAGAACCTAAACGAACTGCTACCATCGCCGTAATCGTCACTGTAAATAGTTTCAGCTCCGCCACGGAGACTGGGATCGAAGATTGACACAACTCCGTTAGACTGTAACCCTAAGCTCGGGGACGATAGATTCGAGCTGAAGGAGGAATTTAGCCCACGATTCCAGTAAGTTATGCTATTGTTCCACCTAAGCGTGAGGTTTCCGCTTCTCTCTAGCTGAAACGAGTAAAGACCAGATCGGAGAACCTTACCGACGGTGAAATTCTGAGATTGGACGATCGTGTCCGTCGAGTGATCGAAGGAAGACCAGACCGTGGTGTTCCGATTGTTGAGGAGTAGAAGGTTACCGGAATCTTCAATCGAAGCGGAAACGACGCCGAGACGATCCGTTCCGGAGCTCCAGACGGTGGTGTTGGAGCCATTGATAAGGCGGAGGGAGCCGGAGGGGTCAAGGCGGAGGAATCCTCGGGAGTCAACGGTTCCTGCGGACCATATGGGAACGTTTCCGGCGAAAGATACGGCGGCGAGGAAGGAATTAGGGGAAGCGGATGGAACAAAGGAGACGGCGAAAGTAGAATTGGGAGACGACCAAGACTGGTTGGGACCGGAGGCGTAAAGAACAGAGCCGAGAGGTACTGTTGAAGATGAAAAAGGGAAGTGTAGGAGAAGCAGAAGCAGAGGAAGAAGTTTCAGATATGGCGTCTCCTCCGCCATTGTTGTGAAGCTTCTCTCTCCTCTATCAATGAAGACACGCAAATGACCAATTTTTTCTATTTATCGATAATTTATTAGTCTCACAAATTATAATTCTCCAAAGTTGACATTTCAAATGATGGTTATGAGTAAAAATGCAAAAAAAAAAAACTCTTAAACTTTTTTTGTTTTCACGTAAGAAAACCCAACAAAAAATAATGATAATTAAAATCCAACATTTTAAGTTAACGTAAATTAAACTCCAAAGACAAATGCTGTTAAATCATTAACAAATTTAGAGATTATATGATGATTTAGTGATCTGATTTAGAGGTTTACTTTCATTAAACAACTATTATCAACAAATCCATTCATATTTAAACATAAATTTTTTAAAATCCACACAAAATCAGAAGTTAAAAAACTACAGATCTAGGTATTCTAAATGAAAAAATTGAACACGAAATCGTATTATCTACTCGAATCTATGATAAATCCTTAAACGTACCTTGTTATTGAACTGAATTATAAGTTGGTAGTCCTCTTTTTCTCCTAAATTGCCAGATAGTCTCTAAATCTATTTAATGATTTAACAACATTTGTCTTTAAAATTTAATTTGCATTAAATTAAAACGTTAGGCTTTAATTATCACCACTTTTTTGTTGGGGTTTTTAACGTGAAACAAAAATTTCTTGGTTTTTTTTTGAATTTTTCCCGTTTATGACTAATGAGAGATGGCAGATTCAGTAGGACGATGTGGAGTTCTTCACATTCCTATTAAGACGACATGGAGTTCTAAAAAATAGCTAAAACGGCAGGTTTTTTGCTTTCATTTCCTTTTAAAGTACGCTTTTGATCCATCAAGATTCAAGAGGATTCGAAGTTTACAAAGAACCAATCTCCTGTGAAGAACAACAGTGAAGCGAAGCAGAGGTCTTAAGCGAAGCAGAATTGCTTTTCCAAAGAGCCAACCAACATATTTTTTAAAAATAAGGTCTAAACCCATTTAAACATTTTTGTTTTGTGTATTTAAGTTAGTGTGAAAGGTTAGAAAGAAATCTTAGTTTTGAGTTAAAAAATAAACAAAATGGATCCAAGAGATGAACAAGCAAGAAAGAGAGAGAGATTGCTAGACTTAAAAGAGAGGCAAAAGAATTGGTTTTGGCTAAACATGAAGAAGTAGCTCAAGAACTTCCAAAATATGTAGATTTTGTGAAAAATGTAAGTATTTTATTGGTTTTTTCTTTGTTTATCTTTTTTTTTCATGAGTTCTAATAGACTTTTTGTTTTTTTTTGGTTGAATAAGGGAGCAATACTCCCATATCAATTTTAAGGTGTGATTGATACCATGGAGAAAGTGATGAGGAAATTTGAAAAAACTATTAATTTGAGCGATGAGGAGATAACAATTGCCCTTAAGAGTGATGAAGAGGAAGAGGGAGAGGGAGAGGAAGAGGAAGATGGAGAAGAGGAAGAGGAAGAAGAAGGAGAAGAGGAAGAGAAGAAGAAGAAGAATTAGAATTAGAAGGAGGAGATGATGATTAAAATTGTTTAATTATGTGTGTGTTGTTTAATTATGAGTTTAATTATGTTTTATTTTCTTTTTATTTGTGTTATTTCTACTAATGTAATGAATATTTATTTAATTACTAGAATAAGATCCGCACGATGCGCGGTTTTTTTTGATAAAAACTATATTTGCATTAAACCAAAAACATATATTTATCGGTTGTCGGATAATAGTTGAATCCTGAGAACATTTTGAGGAAAAGATAGGCATATTCATAATTTGAATCCAACTACAAAGGAAAAAGTAGTTAACATATTTTTATTTCCGAAGATATTGATTTATATCTCTATATTTAAAATTCATTGTCAAAATATATTATAATAACTTAATGATTGTTACCACAATTCGGCTTCTGTCTATTCTTTCTCTCCCTATTTCGGTCTATAAACTCCCTCCTCCTCCGTCTCTACCTTATGTCGCCTACTACAACTATAGAAATCTCCACCCCATCAAAACAAAAACTACAAAAATTAGAATATATTTGTAAAACATTTGAAAATTTATGTGATGTTATAATAGTTAAAATTCATAAGAAATGTGTTTCAAAAATATGAAAAATATATGCTCTCTTTGTAACACTCATATAAACTATCTCTTGTTTAAAACATATCTTCTAAATTTTCACCATAACCAAGTTTTACTTTCATGTATATATATGTTATTGGATTTTTTTTCCTCGAAAAAACTTTGAAAGTATTTATATATATAAATAATAGATAATAAAAAATTATTTAAACACAAAAATCACATTTACTAAAGAAAGTAAAAGAAAAATAAATATAAAAGAATCATAAATAGTAGACTACATGATACATGCAGTTACATCAAAATTAGTAGACACATACTTTTAGACATACGTATGTGTTTACATAATGAAGTTTAGAGGAACATACCTAACATAGTTTTGCCAAAGATTTTATGGAAATTGGCTTCATTGATTAGCTTTTGAACATGAATTTCTATGACAAACTATGTTGGACTTTATGAGAATCTCCTCGAACGAATTTTTATGACCATCAATGGAATTGTTCGAAATTGCAGCCGAGGAGATATCACAATATGCATGCTTATTTATTCATACTTTGAGTATTTATATATTCCATTGCTTACTTTTTTTAATTTTCATTGGATTTATTATTTGAAATAATTATTTCCATTTGTAAGTTGTAACATAAAAATATAAATATTTTTCAATTCTACATATACTTGATTTTTTTTGTTTTACATCATATTCATCAATTCAAAGATAATTAATATTCAACTAATGATAGCATCTTCCATATCCTTATATAGTTTTTGTACTTAGCCATTCCTTTTTTTTTGTGGAAATTAATGTATTTTAATGTTTTTTAAATAATACCATAAATTTGTATGTACAATGTGTTGTGATTTCCCATATTCCATTGTTTCCCTCTTTTTTTTTGTTTTTTTGTTAATTTCGCTACTTCACAAATATACATAAAATTTTTCCATATTCATTTACTTTCACAAAAATATGCATAATTTTCCAAATTTTTTGATACGATACTTAGCTTTATAATCTTTTGTTTTCATTTTTCTTAGAATACTTTTTGGTAGTTGATTTAAATTTTTTTAAAATGTAATAAATTGTTAACACATGTCATAATCTTGATTAACAATAACACGTGTCATAATTTCGTAAGTTATAATTTTGCCTACGTGTCGCGTTCTCGTTGAACGCATCCTGCTTTATATTTAATTAACTAGATTAGGATCCGTGTAATACGCAGGGTTTTAATTATAGGGGAAATGGTTATCAGCTACACGAAGGACGTGGCCAGCTGCTGGAAGCTCGGGGTCATTGCGGCTCTCCGTATTGTGCTCTACTTGATTCCCTTCTTCTAGATTGATGATTGGAGCCGGCTCGTCCTCCCTTGGTTTGTCACCTGCTCCTTGCGTTCCGGAAGCCAGGTTTGCTGGGCTTTGATGGAGTGGTGGCAATCTACCACGGGTTCTTGGCGGGTTGAGCGGGGTTGAGAAATCTACGGCCGTTGGATTGAGGCGTCTTCCGATTTGCCTCACTGGGTCCAGACCTGATCCCACCCCTCGGGTTCGGCTCGTCGTTGCCAAGGTCTTCAGCTCGTCCGTCATCGTATTGTTCAGCTTGTCTTGTTCCTCCGCCTTCTTGAGCAGCGTCTCCAGCATGGCCTTCATCTTCGTGAGTGTTGTCGAAGTCTCCCCGGCGTTCTCAGATTGGTTCGTCTGTTCCTCCGCGCTGGTGTTCCTAACGCCAGTAGCGTCCTGCGCTCCATCGTTGGCCATCGTCCTTCGGATTGGTTTCGTGGTGGTTTTTGGTGTAAGAAAATTTAGACTCCTCTCAGACAGCGCCAAATTATGGGGGGGGGGGAGTGTGTAAATCCACACAATCGAATTCGTCGAGACTTTTAGAGGGATCTGAAACTTCTGAGATTAAAACCACCAAAACATAAATTGAGATCCAAAGATGGTGTTTTTATTAGAGCTGTTTTAGAAAGCTATTGCAGAGAATAACAAGTGTTTGCTAGGTCAAAAATTGCGGATCCCCTTTTCTGAGGATATACATGAGTATATATACAAGCCAAAGTCGGCCAAACCTATTCCTAAGAGATAAGGAAGATTTTATGTTTCTTCGGGTGTTTTCTTTTCTTAAGTCGGCTCGGCCTGCTGGGCTTCTTGTTCAGGTTTGGTCCACTTCTGCTCGTGGGCTTGTTGTGAATTCCTTAATGTCTTGGACCTGGCTTGGTTTCGTCGAAACCTCACCTTCGGCTCGGGTGACATCGGGCATTACAGCTCGGGGGATATTGTTTCATGGTTCAGGTGGCGTAACTTCATGTTCGGCTCGGGTAGCATTCGGCTTGGGTGGCGTTCGGCTCGGGTGACACTCCTTCAGCTCGGGTGTCATCTCTTTACGACTCGGGGATTACTTCCAAACAGCTCGGGTGGTGATAAATGACAACTCGATCCATTTGCCTTGACCCTGATCCATTTGCCTTGACTCTGATCCGTTTCCTGAAAATGACCCCGATCCGTTTTCCTTGACCCCGATCCATCTCTTCGTGACCCCGAGCCATTTTCTAGGTTTTGGCTCGAGCGTCACTTGTTCAAATGAACGACTCAGGGCTTGCTTCCAAATGGCTCGGGTGGTGATAAACGATAACCCCGATCCATTTGCCTTGACCCCGATCCGTCTCTTCGTGACCCCGAGCCATTTTCTAGGTTTCGGCTTGAATGTCACTTGTTCAAATGAACGGCTCTAGGCTTGCTTCCAAATGGCTCGGGTGATGATAAACGACAATCCCGATCCATTTCCTAGAAATGACCTCGAGCCATCTTCATGGATCGTTGATACTAGTTAGCTTCAGAAGGGTGAAAAATGACCCCAACAGTTATGGAGTGACTTTGCACAAGAAACTTGAGGCTGAGGAGTATGTGTGACACTGGTTTAGGACAACCATGTGGAGGAGGACTTATGTAGATGGTGTAGTTCCACTAAGTTGAGCAAGGTTTTGGTCAGATGGAGGTGAAGCAAAAGTGTATCAAGATCCGAAAAGTATGCAGGATAAGAAGGATAAGAAAGAGAAAAATGAGTTTCCTACAAAGAAGCAACCAAAACAGTTGAAGAGGATCATGCATTGTGGAATTTGTGGTCAAGCTAACCACAACTCTGAGTTTCACAAAGACAAACAGGTTTTGTCTATGGTTAGATGTTTTTTGAGTAGTTTTGAGTTGTTTTGTGGTGTATCTAAATGGATTCTTTGCTTTTGGTTTTCTTACAGCCTTCTCTTGGTGAATCTTCTCATGGTACTCAAGGTACTCAAAGTCAAGATTCTCAAGCTACTCAAATTCAAGCTTCTCAAGCTTCTCAAAGTGAAGTTTCTCAAGGCACTCTCACTCAAAGCTAGATTTGGCATTTATGACTGTTTTAGGAGCTTTTTCGGCTACATAAGATGCATTTAAGACTGTTTTTGGTTGCTTCTTATGGAATATTTGCATCTCTGTTTTCTCATGGTATTCAACATCAATTGTGACTTTGTCATGACCTTATGTCTTCATGACTTTGTGACTAATGGCACCTCTGTTTTCTCATTTTTCATTCCTTATCTATGATTTTATCATTCAAAAGGTTAACAAACTAAAAACAAACACAAATTTTAACATTCAAAAGGTTAACAAACCATAATTTTACATACCATGCCTTGTCTTAACACACTCAAGACACACAAACATGAATCTTGTCTTAACACACAACACAAACCAGAATTTGACTTAACCTAATGGCTTACTACACCCAACAATGATCACACATCCTAAACATACAAGAGCCATCATCTTCTTCATGTTACATTGGGCTTCAACCAATGCTTCTTCCACTTTCTCAAAGATATCTTTCTCTAGCTTCAATTCCATCTTCCCGAACACCATCTTCTCAATCTCCATTCTATCTGTTGTAAACTGTTTTATCTCTTGTTCTAATTTGGTAGTACGAGAAGCCAAAGACTCGATCTCATCCAACAGTGCCTCATCAACCCACTTGAAAGTGTGGTTATCATCAATGTGCTACGAAATGTATGAACAACAACAATGAGAGAGTTAGTACACAACTAACTATGATAATCAAAATAATCAAAATACACTAACATTAACTTACGTGCTGTAGCAAACGCACAACGATAGTATCTCCGGTATGGATTTACCTTGAATTTGGATATTTTGGCCACGATTTCATCTTCACACCAACATTTCTTGGGCACACCAACCACTCTTCCTATTTGTCTTTGTCAGTCAGTTGATGTTCCACTCGAAACTCTAGACATATTGCTCATGCTAACACGGTCGGATCCAGAAGCTACAAAAACACAATCCATCACCACGACTTTGATATCGAAATTGAAACTCCTAAAAATTCTATTCTTTAAATCAACCTCTATATACTACGCAAATGAAGAATATAACCACTATATGCCCTCATTTACGGACTTACACTACCTTGGGAAACTTTGATTTGAGAAAATGTCGAGTTAGGGTTCTTCGTTTGAATTGGAGATTTTTTTTATCGAGCATAAGATTTCGATTTTGAATTATGGGTCCTTTGGTTTTACACGGGTCAGATTTTAATCTCAATCGGGTTTCCAATTCGGTCTACTAACGGGTCTACCAGATTTCTGATCTGGTTACCTCATAAACCGATAAAATCGACAATTGGGGAAAATAAGTTTCGATCTTTCATTCTATTGAGAAACTGAAATTTAACTTCCAAATGGTGAGAAAATAGTACGAGGTCTTAACTCTGTGTATATCTGGTGTTATATGGAAGTTCCGAGGGGGAAATAGAGAGTTTTCCCTGAGAGTCCAATGTAGTCTCAATATCATTCTCTGTTTGTGACCTTTCTCCTAAGGGTGGGCATTTCGGTTCATATTCAGATTCGGTTTGGGTTCGGTTTGATATGGTTTATTCGGTTTTGATAAAATTCTAACCGAACTCAACCAAAGTTAGTATGGTTCGGTTTGGGTTTGGTTTGGTTTTTAGTTCGGTTTGAGTTTAGTTTGGTTCGGTTTTAGTTTGGTCGATTTTTGGTACGGGTTGAGAAGAATCTCAACCAAATAGTTTGTGTAGAGATTTTGGTTTGGGTCGGCTCGGTTCAATTTCGTTCGGTTAAAATACCCACTGCTTTTTCCATCATCTGTATTCGTGTTTACCGGATCAAGTAAAAAAGATTGTTTTTTTCTCATCTAATCCATTATGGAGTCAAGACTGCTAAAATTAGATGCATATATGTGTTCACTGTAACTGGAACCGAATCCGGTTTTGATGTTAATGTTACTAAACTAGAGATATCTGGTAGCATTAATGACTTATCATACTCCACAATCAATCAAGCACTCACCGTGCAGCCAAAGCGGGTAAGGCAACCCTCTAAAAAACTTCAGCATTTTAGTTGGCTTCTTCTCGGACACATTATGCTCCTCGACAGTTTTCTCAATAAGAAAGGAACCACAGTGCTTTAACTTCTGACCAGACAGAGAGTCAAATGAAGAAAATTGGTGAACCAATGCAGCTAGAAATTCTCTATAGAGGGGTGGAACTTCCCCTTTTTCAAGAGTAGACAGTTGGATATCACGTGAAATAGATTTTTCCACCAGCATAATTAATGTCAGCCTTTTATGATATCAACAACAGACTTCACATAATCCTTGTCCTTTAGGCAATAAAAAACAAAATCAGAACATTGCCAAACTGGTGGTTGCCAAATTAGGTTGTACTTAGTTGTAATATCCAAATAAATAAAACTATGTATTAATTTGTAATACCTTTCAATGCAAGGACCATTTGCTAGCTATGGTTTGCCATCAATAGCTTGTTTGATGCAGTAGGAGATAGAACCTTGGGAGGTGGACAACGTGCAGGCTTCATATCTAAGAATCGATTCAAATCTGTAAACCTTGCAACTGAGCCGCAATCTTATTATTCCTCTTGATGATTTTCTTCCTAAAGAGGATTTTCTTCGTACTGGCTCTTGAGTATGCTACTTCGTCGTTGATATACAGAGTTTTAACCCTAAATATCACTGCAAGTGCACAGCAAGCGAAGTAGTAATTAGAGATCGAATCCACGAGAACCAAGTGAAACACTACGAATTCTTATGAATGAAATTAAGCTAAGATGGCAGTAATAATATTGATAGCGATAAAAAATGAAATAGCAGTTTAAACGGTGTGAAATCAATTAAAAGCAAGCGTTAAGTCTAGGGCATTTTGCAGGAATTCAGAGATCATGAATCATACTATTATTCAGGGAACGATAAAATACAGTCTCAAGTCAAACATGAATGTATAATCAATCCACTTTCGTGGTATCAACTACTTTATTTAGCCTAAAAATCTAAACTGTCGCTTGATCTTAAAATTCTAAACAAGCATTAACGAGCAGGTTTGATATGTTCACAAATTGCCTTAATATCAGCTTTCGTTGGTTAAGGACAATTTGCTCACCTATGTTCTATCAAGCAACCTATGACACTTTTGATGATTAGATTAAACCTAAAATCAGAGATTAAGTGATCAATTTAATCTAAGCAATAAGAACAATAATAGGTGGAGACAAAATAAATCCCTATCTATGTCTGATTCAACGATTCATAAACTCCTTTGAAAACCCTAAACTTAACTATGGATCTACTCAGACATGGAGAAAATCAAAACAATAGAAGATGAAGAAAAACTCATAATAGATTAAAGGGGTTCATAAAAACTTCTCAAGGGATGCAGAGTTAGAGATTCGTCTCTCCGGTGCTTACAAATTGCAGAAAATCAAAAAGTCTGAAAGTATGTGAAAGAGTATGAAAAAGCTTAGCCTAAACAATGGCTTAAACTCGAATATATAATAAAAAACGTTCTGGAGAAAAACAAACGGCAAAACCCTGTGAAAATAGGAAATTAAAAATTTCCTTTTTTCTGGCCGAAAAAAACTTGGGTCGATCGATCTGATGATAGCACGATCGATCTGAGCTTTTCACTTCGATCCAGAAAGTGTTCGATGTTTTGGATCGATCGATCTGGCTGTAGATCGATCGATCCAGCCTAGATCGATCGATCTGGCTGTAGATCGATCGATCCAGCCTAGATCGATCGATCTGGCTGTAGATCGATCGATCCAACCTAGATTGATCGATCTGGTCTCTTATGATCGATCCAAAAAGTATTCGATGTTTTGGATCGATCGATCTAGCCTCTTTTGTGCTCCTTTTTCTTCACTCAACGCTCCTAATGCCTTGGGTTCCTTCCAAACGTCTAATGGCTCTGAAAAGACACTAAAACCATAGAAATGACTCGAAAAACAATTGAAAATATGGGTTACAACGCGTAAAAATGCAATACATTAACTCCCCCAGACTTAATGTTTTGCTTGTCCTCAAGCAAACACTAAATATAAAGTCGAAGTTTGAAAATCACGGGAACTCACCTTCCCTTTAAAATGTTGTAATGATCATTCACCTCATAATCCACATATTGCAAAACCAATCTCAATTGAACCTCTATGTACTTCTCCGCAGTCATTCGCAGCTTTCCAGATTCAATCCACAATTTTACAATGTCTTTCATAAGCCTTTCATTGATGGGTCTCATCAGTGATCTCAATGCCAAGAATCTTATAGACTCATTCCCATCCAATGCCATGACAACCATCCACACGATCCTTGGTACTCTTTCTCTCCCCCAGACTTATTCTTTATTTTCATCCTTTCTTTTCTTTCTCTTTTCTTTTTATTTCAAAGGCGTAGGCGAATAATGGTATCACGGGAAATTTTCCTAACCTCGCTTCCAACCCTTGTGTGATCATTCCTTTCAAAGTAAAATAATGGGATCACAGGAAAATTTTCCTACCCCTTTACCCAAGAGAAAATCCTTTCATCTTTTCTTCTTTCTTCTTTTATTTTTTTTTAGAATAAGGGAGAGGAGTACCATTATGTTTCACACAGGATGCATTTGTCAGGCAACGAATGAGGAGTCAAATCCTATGAACATCAATCACGTCTGATGAGGTAAAAGGAAGAGCTCAGAAATTAGCTCAGGCTTAGTGGATTTTGTTGGAAATGTGGATGTCTCTAGTTAGCTGGTCAGTCTTTGAATTTTTCATTAGTCAAATCTGAATGGATTCTGCAATAATGGTCACTAAGATAGAAAAATCAGACAACAAATCAAGAGAAATATCATAATACCCAACAAAGTTTTGACTCAATAAAACATCTTGGACTGACTCAATAAAAACATCAAAATGACTCAAGAGAAACAAAACAAAGAAAAATGGCGTTAGTCCCAGCAAATATCCTCCCCCAGACTTACTTCACACCGTCTCCGGTGTGAAAATTAATCAGAAGAAGGATACGACTTACGCAAAAAGGTACAAAAAAAGAAAAATGAAAAAGGGAAAAGTACAAGGGAGATAGAGAGGATACTGCAATCAAAGGCGGTCATCTGGGCTGACACTCTCTCATACTCCCGGTGCTCTCCTACGCCTAGAAAGGCGTGGTCCATCGTCAGACTCATCCTCATCAGAAGTCCTGTGTCTAGCAACATCAGGAACTGCAGTAGTGGAGGCTGGTCTACCAGTGGCGGGTGCTCTAAAACAAGATGGTGGTCGCGGGCATGTGAGCCTGGAAAGTGCTCCCCAAATCCTCTGCATCATGGAGTTGTTGGTCCTCTGGGACTCAACCATCCAGGCCCAACGAGCCTTATCTGTAGCATCTGCAGGTAAAGGGGGAAGATCGTACTGACCAGTATACGCTGGAAGCAGCTGCTCCATCGTAACTTGTGCCTGAGACATCTGCTGTGCAGTATAATCGGGCACTCTATCATCCTCCAGGTGAGGCTGTGAAGTACTGGCTCGCTAAGAACTACTCCGGCATCTAGGTGCAGCGGCGCATAGGAGCTCGAATTCAGGTAAGAACTCCAGGTTCTCCCTGGATGTAAGCGCTGTGAGGGCTTGAAGGGATAGCTGGCACAGATGAGAGACGCCATCATGGAACTGATACTTGAGACCCGCCTTGAGAATGGTGCTGTGCCTGAAGTACTGCTCATCAAAGTGGTCGAGTGTCTTGACACACTTGGTCGCAGTGAGGTCAATCCCATGGTACCTGAAAATAGGAGTCAAAAGGCTCCCAACACACTCTGTCCTCTGTCTCAAAGTGTTAAGCCCTCGAAACTTCTTTTGTACATAAACTGCAACAAAAATCGCTCCGAAGTGCATGTTGAGCCCAAATCGAGGTGGCTCGTGGTAAATGTCACGAACAAAAGAAGGAAGCCCGTAGTGCAACATCTGCAACTCATCAAAACTCAGCGAACCTGCTTCCTCCTTAGCGAACAAGCTGTGCCCTATGATCTTAGCAACCACTCTAATCGTCGGGTTCCGGATCAAAGTCAACTTAGCCTCCCGTGATGCGTATGGCCCCGACCCAATCAAATGCCACAGCTCAGCAGCCTGTGGAAACTCAGTCGAAAACCTGCAACTCTCCCTGTGAGTATCAAAATCGTAGAGGTTACCTAGCTCGTGGAGTGAAATCTCGTAGAAGAGACCGCTGGAGAAGTATGAAAGCTTTCCTTCTCTTGGGACATTGATCGCGATGTCCTCGTACTTGATCTCTGCAGAAGTTAGGAATTATCTGACCAACTCCGGGTAGAGGGGGTATGTCTGGTACGCAAGTGTGCCCAAACCCATACGCTGCAACATAGCTCTCACATCATCTGCGATGCCCATCCTCTGCAAAGTCATCTCACAGATGAACTTAGTAGGTGCCATCTCAACCCAAAGCAGACAGTTGTAGAATGTGTTATTATGAATAGCCCATGGGTCCCCATATCGTCGCATCCTATATCGAGTGTCTTTCTGCATTTCCCCAACCGTCATGTGAGGAATCGTGACAGCCAGAAAGTCATCGATGGGCATATTATCAGGTCGAGGCCATGGAGCAGTGGTATGCTCTCCTTCCTCCTCGTACTCCTCCTCTGTGACATGAGGGACCGAAGATGTCGCGACCCCTTTGTCCTTTCTGCGCCTCGAAGCTTGCGCGTTTGGATCAACTCGTGGTTGTGGTGGTGGTGGCGTTAGACTCCTTGTTGGGGTTTTCCGAATAGCTCCTCCTGTTTTACCCATTTTCTGCAAAATTCAAACAAAACTCATATTTATCGAAATTTCTGAAAAACACAAAAACGAGTAGAATTTTGCAAAATTCAATTATCATGCATATCACAAGAAAACTAACCACCAATGCAACAAACCTGCCACAATCACTAGTCAATCCAATCCAAGTCGAATTTTCTTCAAAATTTTCCAAAAATTTCTCTAAAAATCCAAATTTCAAGTCCAATTGCATAAATCATTAGAACAAAGCAGGGCGGGTTCGACCATTAACCACAAATTCACCTCCTACAGTGTCCAGTAACACAACAGCTCCATATGGCCTTACCTCTTTGATGGTGAATGGACCAGACCATCTCGATCGCAGCTTTCGAGGGAAGAGTTTCAGGCAAGAGTTGAAGAGCAACACCTGATCATTTGCAGCAAAGTTCCTTGGAATGATCTTCTTGTCATGGTAGGCCTTAGTCCTTTCCTTGTAAATCCTCGAATTCTCATAAGCCATATGACGAATCTCATCTAGCTCGTTAAGTTGCATCAAACGTCTCTCAGAAGCAGGCTTGATGTCAAAATTCAACAACTTAACGGCCCAAGCTGCCTTGTATTCGAGCTCCACTGGAAGGTGAAAAGACTTCCCATAGACGAGATGGAATGGTGTCGTTCCCAAAGGTGTCTTGTAAGCAGTCATATACGCCCAAAGAGCGTCATCAAACTTCACCGTCCAATCTTTCCGTGTGGTGCTTAAAGTCTTCTGCAGAAT
Source organism: Pseudoturritis turrita (assembly GCA_900406555.1). Lineage (NCBI taxonomy): Eukaryota > Viridiplantae > Streptophyta > Magnoliopsida > Brassicales > Brassicaceae > Pseudoturritis > Pseudoturritis turrita. Next base: position 484,177 of record OVBL01000315.1, on the reverse strand, counting down.
GCTCTTGATCTCCCTGTTGGAAATCTCGACTTGTCCACTCATCTGTGGATGGTAAGGGGTGGCTATCTTATGCTTTACTCCATGCTTCTTCAAAAGACCCTCAAAGACCTTGTTGATGAAGTGAGATCCACCATCGCTGATCACAACTCGAGGCACCTCGTAACGCGGAAAGATCACATATTTGAACATCTTCAAAACTACCTTGGCATCATTGGTTGGACTAGCCAGCGCTTCAACCTATTTAGATACATAGTCCACTACGACAAGGATATATTGATTCCCATAAGAAGATGGAAATGGACCCATGAAATCAATACCCCAAACGTCGAATACCTCAACCTCCAAGATAAAATTCTAAGGCATCTTGTTCCTCTTGCTTATGTTCCCTTACCTTTGACATGAATCACACTTGGAGACAAAGGCATGAGCATCTCAAAACATAGTTGACCACCAGAAACCAGCTTGAAGAGCCTTGGACACCGTCTTGAAAGTAGCAAAGTGCCCTGCATAATTAGAACCATGGCAATGAAAGAGAATACCAGGGACTTCTTCCTCTGAAATGCATCGTCTGAAAACTCCGTCTGAACACTGCTTGTATAAGTATGGCTCATCCCAGAAGTAGTGTCTGATGTCTCTCAAGAACTTCTTCTTCTTATACCCAACAAAGTTCTCGGGTTCCTTTTCTGCAGCCAAGTAGTTCGCAATGTCACCAAACCAAGGGAACTCATGAAGTATGGTGTCGCTAGAAAGTGTGTAATGGTCCATGTTCCCAAGGCTGATGGCATAAACATGCTCCTCAGGGAGGCAATCATCCAAAGGGACATCTTCCTCTACACGTAGTCGAGACAAATGATCCGCAACACCGTTCTTTATGCCTTTCTTGTCTTTAATCTCCAAGTCAAACTCCTGCAGCAGGAGAATCCATCGTAGCAATCTAGGTTTGGCATCCTTCTTGGTGAGAAGGTACCTCAAAGCAGCATGATCCGTGTGTACAATCACCTTAGACCCAACAAGATATATGACCGAAACTTCTCGAAAGCAAATACTATGGCAAGAAGCTCTTTCTCTATTGTAGCGTACTTGCATTGAGCATCATCAAGAGTCCTACTCGCATAGTAGATGACATGAAGCTTCTTCTCTTTCATTTATCCCAAAACAGCCCCTACTGCATAGTCACTAGCATCAGTCATTACCTCGAAAGGTAGCTCCCAATCTGGTGGTTGGACGATTGGTGCGCTAACAAGTGCTCCCTTGATTGTAAGAAAAGCCTCAAGACAAGCGGTATCGAAGTGAAACTTCACGTCCTTGCACAAAAACTGAGTCAAAGGTCTAGAAATCTTGGAAAAATCCTTGATGAACCTTCTATAGAACCCAGCATGTCCCAGAAAACTCCTAATCCCTTTGACAGAATCAAGTGGTTACAGACTTGTCATCACCTCGATCTTTGCCTTGTCTACCTCGATACCATTCTCTGAAATTCGGTGTCCCAAAACAATCTCATCTCTTACCATGAAGTGACACTTCTCCCAATTTAATACAAGATGTTTCTCCTTGCAGCGTCGTAGTACCCTGCACAAATTAGAAAGACAAACAGAAAAAGAAGATCCATAGACAGAAAAATCATCTATAAAAACTTCCATTATGTCCTCAATCATGTCAGTGAAAATCGATATCATGCATATCTGGAACGTGGCTGGTGCATTACACAAACCAAATGGCATTCTGTGATAAGCATAGGTGCCATAAGGATATGTGAATGTGGTCTTCTCCTGATCGTCTGGATGGATGGAAATCTGAAAGAAACCAGAATAACCATCTAGAAAACAGTGGTAAGCATGGTTAGCCAACCTCTCAAGCATTTGATCAATAAAGGACAAAGAAAAATGATCTTTACGAGTAGCAGAGTTCAATTTCCTATAATCTATGCATATACGATGGCCAGTGACTGTCCTAGTTGGGATCAACTCGTCCTTATCATTCTTAACCACAGTCACTCCGCCTTTCTTTGGCACAACATGGACCGGGCTCACCCATCTACTATCAGAGATAGCGTATATGATGCCCGACTCTAGAAGTTTTATTATCTCCTTCTTTACAACATCTTTTAGATTTGGGTTTAACCGTCTCTGATGTTCTATAGAAGTCATCGACTCATCTTCTAGATGGATCATGTGCATGCAAAGATTGTGCGTACGCCCATCGCTTTTCTTCCCACTTGACAATACCAAACATACACCCTCTGCAACATTATGCACATCAAACCTCTCCCGCGCTGATCTAAACGCTTGAACATGTGGATTATGTGTATCCAACATTTTTTTCAACAACTCAACAATCTCCAGTTTTATCTTATCAGTAGAACCAGTTTTCCTATCCCGAGAAAACAATAATATTAGACCAGAACATATAACCATTAAATAATCAACGTATGTTAATTAAAATTCAAAGAACAAAATATAATACCCGTAAGCATTTATCCTATTCGCCACTTCATTAATAGTATCATGAATATAAAGTTGCAAAAAGGCTGGATCTTTATCAGGTCCAGGCAATATATCCCCAATAAGATGATAATTCTCACCACATAACTGAAAGAGATAAGGTCCTTTCCCATTATTGATCATGTTATTAATTCTACCACTCAACGATATAAAGGAAAACATCATATTATATGCTCGAATAAACTCGCGAAAATGAGTTCTTGTACTATCTCTGTAATAGAACAAAGCCAACAATGTATTAGGAGGTTTCTTGAGAAGTGGAAGATCAACTTTTCCTCTATGACAACACATAGTAAACACTGGATTAATACTTCCGAATCTTTTATTTATCCGCTCGCCGTACCACATATAAGCTTGACAAAATTGACAAACATAAGAAGGATCACCATCGTCATAGTAACCTATTAAGAATAATATCCAATTATTTATATTAATCGAATAATATTTATATAAATCAATATATAACACATAGGATATATAAAAAGAGAAATACCATTAGTGGTAACTCCGATTTTAGCAAAATCTGGTGTTAAAGGTGTAACACTTTGACAAATATTTATCCGTTTAGTTCTTGTCATAGTAACAGGAGAAGGTCTAACGTATTTTGGATCAGATTCTTCATCAGATTCCGAGTCAGTAGCAACAAAGCAAACAAAATCATTTATTTTTGTAGAGTCAGGTAACAAATCTACAAACACGAAAATAGATTAATTCTCGATACGAATAAACATCGCTGAAAAAAAAAATTAATATACCAACGAACCATTATTTCCATCACACAAACGTTTAAGCTTCGATCTAATAACATTCAATCTGTTCTTTCTTGCCAATTTACGTATCTGCTTTCGCCCTAGACCGTGGATATAAAAAAATTGGCCCGATAACGAACGAACCCTATCTGCATTTGGAGCATAATCTTGAACCCTTGTAGTAATACCTATCATTAGAATATATTTTAAGAAATTTGACATTCATAAATCATCAAGAAATAATATTAGAAACTGAGATTAATCTAACGTCTGTTTGAAACTGGAATTGTTCCGCGTTTTGGATTCTTCAGTCCACTTTTCTTTGGAGCCATTCGAGCTGCATAATAAAGAAGAAAATTCAAGATCACGGAAAGAGATGAAATCAAGAAGAAGAAGAGAGAACAACACCGTGTAACAATACCGATTCTGCAAGACAAAATCAATAAACTAAACTAAATTTATATGGAATACGTATATATATATATATATATATATATATATATATACACGATTACAAGTACAACCTTAAAATTAATAATTATCTTGTGAAATTTGTACATTTATAAAAATGTAAACGTAATTACTTATAGAAATTATCCATTTCTCTAAAATCAATATAACATTTATCTATTATATTATTATAGAGGTAACTATGCACCAGAATGAAAGTTGAGTTTTTATTACATCGTATTTTAATGTTGTCTTTAAGTGTATTTTATTTTTAACGGATATATTCGATATTTAAAATTTGAAAGTCTGTAATTAGCCTTAATGAAATAAAAAGAATATCCTCCGAAAAATTGATAGGACTATCATAGTATTAATCGACCTTAAATTAAATGGGAATTACAAAAAACTATTCAGAACCCTACCTTCTAGAACCTATATAAATAACAAACCTTTGAATTGATATCCTCTCCCATATATGGATTCTCTCTGTTCTTCGTTTCTGCATATATTATGGGTTTCATATATTTGTTTACTTTCTTTTGTTTATGAACAGAAAATATGAAAGAGAGAACAAGACGAAACTAGATGGTGGAGATAAGAAGAATATCCATCACCGTACTTTTCAAGATTTGACTTAGAATCTTTAAGCTCTGTGATTAAGAAAAACAACGGTTGTGTCGGTGACGGCGTGCTTTTCAAGGTTTGATCTTAAAATTTTTAACTATAACTCTAAGCCTAACTTTTTTTTACCTATCTTCACAAATCATTTAGTCGTTTGGTTTTGTTTAATATGTCGTTTTTTTTGTTCTTACAATTGTATTATTATATATAAGATTAATGCATTGATGATATAGTACACCATGCCGATTCGAAACCAGCATATATTACACAATCTAAAGAAACAAATCTAAAAGAAGAAGAAGAAGAAGATAGCCACGAAGAACAGCAACAACACAATCAAGAAGGTGGTTTTCTTTTTCCTTAATAAAGAGAGCGATCGATTTCCTTTTGTTTCATTATTGATTTTCTTTTGGTTTGTTCCCTTTTTTTGTTTCACTCGATTCTTGAGTAAAATTTCTAATTCTTTTTTTTTTTGTTTTCATGTTCTTTCTTTGTTTTAGTCTTCTGTTGTTTGTTTTGTTAGTTGAATTGCGAAAATTTGTTTTGTAGGTACACTCTTTATTTCAACAAAGAGAAGAATAAGATTCCATCGTAAAAAATGGTATGGATTTTATTATGCTTTTTCTTTATTTCTCTTTTTAGTTAGTTGGTTTTGAATTCGGATAAATCGAGTCTTTGTTCATAGGTACAAGATTTACTTAATGACTTATTTGAAGCAGGAGAAGAATCCACTGGAAAATCTTTTTAATGGCTTTTCTTTTTGGTTGTAGATTTTATTTTTTCAATTTGAAAGCGAATTTAGTAAGGCTCTCTTTTGTAGTTACACATATTACTTCAAGACTCCTTTTTAAAAGGCAGAAAGATCCAACAAATCTTTTTGATGTTGACTGAGTTCTACTCTGATGGTTTTAGAGATGATTTGTCTATTAATTGCAATGATTACTTCGGGATCGATGATGTCTTCGTTGATGTGAAACCATTTGGTTTCATTATGACTCTGAAATCTTTTTAAATTTTTTTTTGGTTTATTTAGAAGAAAAAGGGGACATACTTAAAAACCATAGGTAATATGCCATGCCTTTTAGAAAAAATTTTCATTTTGTTATCTATGTTATCCATGATCGAGTCTTTCTTTTTTATTGTTGACACCATGAACAAGTCATTATTGTTTGTTTATTCACATTAATTTCTTTATGTTTGTGTTGTTTACGTAGTGATTTTAGTTTTTCTTTGATTTGTAATTTTTCAGAAAAAGGAAACAACGACGAGACCGGAGGCCAGCGGTACTAAGATCATGTCAAACCAATCATAATTCATCTTTGTTGTCTCTGATGTTAGCAAAAGAACATGTTTTGGTTGGTCTAAACTCCGATCAAGCTTTTTTTGATTGTTTGTTTGTTTCTACGCATTGATCTTTTTTCTTCACATTTACTATAAAATAGAAAGAACCAACATAAATATTGTATAGTTAAAAGAAATGATCAATGAAAAATAGTAACCAAACAACAATCAAATACTATGAAAGATTTACATTAAAACTGAGAAAAAGTGTTCGCTACAAAATACGAAAAACACAGATTGGTTTAATCCAAATATCCAAACATATGAACGATGATGGTGTACAATAACAGACTAACATTAAAATCACGTAAAGTATTTACAAAACTTCCCACCAAATTCTTGTATTATTCTTTTAAATTCTTTTGTAAGTTTTCACGTATAAGTAATTGTATGTTGTATTGAGATAACATCAAGATCTGGTTTGAACATTTTGATTACAGATAAGAATGGAAACTTCAAAACAGAACTGTGAATGTTGTCTATGATGAAATCTTCCAAAATATTTGATTTCAAATTTTAGTGTTGTATTGTTTTTAAAGTTTTACATTTTAGATTATTTTAGATTAATTCCGTTTGATTAAATGACTATCTTATTATCATTTAAAGTTGTTCCCTTGGTTTAATCTTTTGTGAGTTTTGATTTAATTTATTAGTATGGTAAATTGTGTGCTACGTAAGAGTTATATTTTTGTTTACTCGAATTTGTCTATTAGACGTATTATTCAAAATAATTCATATTTATAAGTTACATGAGACATTTATACTGTAATTTTACACTAATAGATGTATACGAATATGATTTAGATTTACTTATTGTAATTGATTTATGTTTTAATTTCAAAAAATTTATCCCCGCGCAGGATCTAAGAAAATATTAGCGAATGTGATCTATTTATTTTTCAGAAGGTTCATTTGCATCTAATTCATAAAAGTTTAGACTATGAAAACTAATCTCGGTTTTTATGAATCAATATTAATTAATTATTATTTTTTGGATAGATAACAATAGTATGTGAATTAATTTATTTCCTATCATTTGCGTTTTATTTCAACATAAATATTAAAGTTACAAAACGAAAACCCTTAATTTTCAAAATGACACTCGAAATATTAAAAATATTATCCAATCAATATTCATTTTTACATGCTTAAGTTTAAAAACTAACAATCATGCATATTTAATTTTTATAAATAATAAAATCAAATATTAAATACTAATGTTAACTTATTCTTCTGAAAATTCTCATGCCCGCACACGGAACGGGCCATCAACTAGTATATATATATATATATATATATATATATATATATAGATATAATATCACGTCAATATTTCATATTAATAATTATATAAATACATATAGACAAAGATAAAATAAAATTAAAAAAAATACGCATAAAATTATCTAATGATTATGTTAAACATTACAAATATTCGTAGTTATGAATTAATTACGAATAGTCAAATAACACCCTATATACATTACAAATACTCAGAGTTAGAAATATTATATACTACTAATAGTGCATTGAATAAATAAGTTGGATAACAGCAATTCACCTATATATCAATTCACGCCTAGTGTTAACATGCTTTTTAGTTCCAAAAATTGTACATATGATGGTTATACGATTTATAATTACTTATTAGATTCAGGTGTTATTCAGTCTTACATATTAACTTAAGAATTTGATTTCACAGTTGATTTTAGTGAATTCGAAGGAAAAACTACCGATTTCTAAAAATTTATAAATTCTATAAGATTTACATAACAAATAAAATATACAAATAAATAACACCCTCTAAGACTTGATACCTAATTATAATAGAAAATATTAATCACAAACTTTATGTATTTATCTTTTTTAAAGTTGCAATAGAAAATATTGATTGTAAAAAATACAAATAAAATTTTTGATTCCTTTTTTTTTGTTCGGAACCCCAGGTTATTATGAACAAATTCAATTATTTTCTACCAACATTTAAAATACCAACCGACTCATAAAATCCAAAATAATAACACAGCCTTTTTGATTCGATCATCTTGTTGTTGGTTTCAAAGTTCCACCTTTAGTTAGTTAATCATTAAAAACAATAAACACGATGAATGTTTGCCATCAACAACAAAATATTCCGAGATTTTTTATTACACATAAATAAATCATTCCATCTTCAAACACAGTTCTCAGTGCTACAATCTCAGGGAGGAATGGATCCAAAATAATATGTGTACAATCGTAGACGATCGAAATACACCAAACACCTTCAAAATTAAATAGAATATAAATTTACTAATAAATAATAAAATAAGAAAATACATAAGAAAAATAAATTTGTGACTTCCATTTAAAACACACACACGGAACGAAAAGAAAATATGCAAACACCAATTAAACGAAAATAACCAACTATAATATTAATGAAACAAATCAAATATTTAATCAAAGCATAAGAGAATCCGATAATTATCAAAATAAAAATAATGTAACTACTACAATAAACAAAAACCCAACAAAATGTATCGGGAAAAAAAAAGCCCTTTCAAACTATATTCTGTCTAACATTACGCGAACTCATTACGGTATCAGTACTCTGCCTATTCTTCTTACTGATTTTCTCTGGAACACCGTCCGCATCATCGTATTCAATTATTGCATCTGGCTATAACAATGATTAAAAAAAAAAAAAAATATATATATATATATAGTGCAAAACCCCGATGAAATCAAAATAATCATTGTAATATAATGATTAAATAAATCAATAAAACAAGCATCAAAATGGTTCACCTGAGCAATCTCAATACCCTCAAAGTTATCAATAAGAACAGTGTCGGACGTCACCAAATCGACACGGTAAGAAAAATTATTATTTCTCAGATTTATATCAGCAACACGAGTTTTGAAAAACAGTTTCTTCCCAATTATCTCAGATAAAGCAAAGGCAAAACAGTATTATCCATCTGCAAAACACAGTAATAGTATTAACGGAAAAAGAATTCACAAATAAAAAAGTTAAAATACAGTTTTCTTGACCAAATTAATTAATTTGTTGGTTGAACGAATTGATAATTAATTGCATATAAAAAAAAAACATTACCCCAGCAACTTCCTCAGCTAACTCATCTGCCGAATGACCTAGAAATTCTTGCGCAATACCATTAAAGAGCAAAAACCTAGCCCCATAATCAGTTTCATCCGAAACATAAAGCACAAGAAGATATCTACAAGTATAAGACGAAAAAACAAACGAATAAATACAAAATAATAAATATGATCATTCGCATAATACGAAAAAATAGTACAGAGCAATAATAATTCAAAATAAATCTCGCAACGACGTCCGAGACATCAGAATCACACGTTTGACAATTAAACAAAGGTGGACCTTTGTATCCAACAACATCATCACAGGGATGAACCTTTTTATTGCAGACTTTGCAAGAGATATAATACCATCGCGAATGATGATCAATAGCAGTAACAGTTCCAAGAGTGACAAAAGTCACAACCTACAAAAATAATATAAATACGAATAACGGATGCAGAGACAAATGTTTAAAATAATTACAAGAATTAAAAAAAGAAATAAACACCTTGTTGCAGTTGACTATCTGGCATATAGTTCTTCGTGGATTATTCAGTATAAACTCAACATGCAAATCAACTTCAGCCGATAAAGAAACACGATTATAAGGATCACGTGTCACAACAACACGGTCTTTTGGAAGACTAACAAAAAAAAAAAACATATAAAACAGTATAACATAATATATATATATATATATATATATATATAAACAAAGTTAAAATAACAAAAAGTCAATCTATTTAAAAACTTGAAAATAATAATAATAATTAAAATATATTACGATTCGCGAAACAAATCAATGTGTGCAGATTTTAGATCAAAGAAAATCTGGGTGGCATTGAATGAATTGGATACAGTATAAACACCTACAAAATCAAAAAAAAAAAAAAAAATTAAATCATAAAAGCTTAATATATAGAATTACTAAATAGATAATCTCAAAAATTATACCAAACAATTACCATTCCACTCTCGGATGCATACAAACAGGCCCGGTTCTAGGGTAGTGCAACAAGTGCATTTGCACTAGGTCCAACTGATTTTTGCAATTTTTTTGTTGGGTTTTAGGGCAATTAAACAAAATAATAGGGTCTTTTCGCAATATTTGTTAGATTTTAGGGGGGGTTTTGCAATATTTTAGGGGTTTTTTGTAATATTTTAGGAGTTTTGTGCAATTCTTTAAATTTTAGAGATTTTTTGGAATATTTTAGGGATTTTGTGCAATTTTGCATCGGATCCAATTTGGCACTGGCTGGGCATGTTCACACACACAATGCAAAAAATCCACCTGAGTTTTTCTAAATAAGCTATGGGAGATAAAAACCAAAAGAGAGACTATGCTATGCTACAAGATGAAGAAGAACACAAAGCACCTATATTTATAATAATATCGTAGTACAAATACATACAATGTATATTTTTCTTTGTAAACAGATTAAGGATATAAATATCGTAACCTAAAAATAGGAATATTAATATAACTAATAAACCATATATTTTTATAAACTGTTTAAAATAGGATTATTCTAATTCCATATATTTTTATAAACCATTTAAAATAGGATTATTCCAATTCCATCTCAATTACAAACCAAATATAGTTAAATAATATTGCTTTAAATTTTATACGATAATATTAAAAATGAATAATACTATTTAAATGTACGATAATTATAAAAAGGAATAATACTATTTAAATTCTAATATAATTTTAAAAAGTAAATATTTCATTTTTAAAAAGTAACTCTAATATTAAATTAAATATACAAATATACAACGAACGAATATGTTAGTTAAATTACATTTATACTTACGGATTTTAGTGTCATTATTTTTATAATTAACAAATAACATAAGATCATACTATTATTTAGTAACAAATTATTAGGTCCGATAGTTTACGCACATTTAATAGTTTAAGCACATTTTCAGAACATAAATTCATGACTTAATAAACTATATGAAACTAATTGGACCTTCCTCTTCACATCTTCTCGGTTAAAATTAAAAAAAATATATTATATGGTCATTAAAAACAAAAATAATTATTATGAAAACGAATGATTAATTATAATAAAAATACCAAACGTATTACAAAACCAAACATAGATTGTAAATATCAAAACTATAAGTCAAAATAAATGGAAAAATTCAAGTGAAAATACATCGTGCACACCATTATCCGACAAAACAACACGCGCAATTCCAAGAATCCTCCTACATTCATCAAGACCAACCGTACGCAAGACCATAGAGATGAGATCACACAAAGAACGATCAGGAGACCACGTAACAGCTTCAACGATTGCGTGCACATACTCATCATGGTCATCCAATAAACCTAACGCATGACAAGCATCTCTGAAGGTAGGATATACAATACCACGCACCATCTTAATATCATCAAAACATGTCGGTCTTCGAACCAATCCAAGCAAAATCCTTAAATAATAAACTTCGCCTACAGATGGCGGTACATAAACCAATCTACCCGAAGTAGCCAGATCATCGCGTGGTATCCACACCGCAGCTACAGCATCCCACTGGAATTTAGAAGGAAACTCGACGTAACTAAGTTGTCTAGCCTCATAACACGTCCGATTACATTCCATCCAAGCGACAAACTGAGTCTTACGAAGGGAAACACATGTAACCCTATCACCAATTAGACCACCATCGGCGTAAACAATCAAGCGATGCGGAGGAAGATGAAAAGAAAGGACGACGACAGATGGTTGCTGAACATGATCAACAACATTAAGAAGAGAACCTATTTTAAAAAAAATATATCAAAATTAATATTTATTACCAATAAATATTAAACAAGAAAACAATAATAATATTAAAATATAATATAACCATAAAATTGACGACCTTCATACACTAAACGATCTTCATCACATCCATCATCGATGGAGGCTATGGCTACCATCATAAACGATAACTATAATATAACAACAATTGATTTAGTAAGAAGAAGTTATGATATAGATTAAATAAAGAAGCATTAAAATAACAATTTGAAACACAATGAAACTTTAAAGACTTAAAGATTAATAATAACCCAAACGACGAAGATAATATTTGAATTACAATCAAATTGATGAGACTTATAAATCAGAAAGCATATATTAATACCAATATCAACAAAAAAATCGAAACCCAGAATCCCAATTTAAACGATTGCAGCATATGTAATTAAAACGATTCATTAATGGTATAAGGATAAAAACAGGTATGAGAGTGAACCTGGAACCGCCACGTAGGATTTCACACTTGCTAAATAATAGTATGATAACGCAAACGCTTAATGTAAAAAAAAAAAGAAAACATTTCTTCTTCTCCTAAGCTATGCAAAACGTCTTTTTAGTAAACATGTAAATAAGTCTCCATGCCTGGTGAATCCAGAAAAACCAGTGCTCTTTTCTTCTTCTTTTTCTCCCACCAATTGAATCCCCTTTCAACCGATAAAATCGTCCAAGCACAGCTATCTCTTCACCATTCGCTTCTGCTCATCTGTAGGAAGCCAACGAACCGTATAAGCGAGGAGACAAAGTTGGATGTCGCACTGACCAAACGAGGCGGAGGAGATGCGGAAATCACATATAGGCCCGGGAAGGACAAAAAAGACCACCTTATGTACGATTGCCCTTATGAAGTGTATGTCCATTATGCATTTACTAATCATCAACCATATATACTATACATATTTTCAGGTTCTCTCTGAATCCACCACTTTCTTTATGTATTAGATCATGACCTGATGAACGATAGGTTTTGTTAATTTTGGTTTTGTAAGAAAATAAATAAATTGATAAATACTTTTGGTTTTGCTATACTGTGTGGACTTTTTCTTGATTTGCATAGAAGATCAAATTTCAAAATGGTGAAGAGAAACTTCGTGCTATTCTCGCCGACAAGGACTGGATTCCCATCGCGTCCTCCTTCTTACGTAAAAATCTCTATCCGTCAGTTCATTGTAATTAAGAAAGTTTCTAAATACTTTTTTCCCTTTGCTCACGATCCGTATTTTCGCTATTTTGTGGTTGGGTATGAGAAATTATGCGTATTTAAGTTGTTCGATAGATTGCCGCGCTGTGTTTCATTGCTACAACACTTCACCATAAAAGTTAATAAAGACCACTGTAAACATGAAGTCATGTATTCCAATAAGGCAACAACCATCAGGTTCGAATTTTGAAGGATCAATTTGATTTACTGCAAAAAATAGTCTTCGGGTGACTCCATCTCTTACCTTCTCTCATTGCTACAATCATGTATGCTTCTCTTGACATGCCTTCTTTAGTGGAATAATTGGGAATGCGTTATCACCATCAATGTCTTTGCATGATGATTTACTCCGTTCTTGGATCATGTTTCACTACTTTACCTTGAATCTTCAATTTTTTCCTTTAGCAGCTTCTGGCCAACAACAGTGAATGGTTAAGCTTTAGGCTGATAACTAGAAATACAAGGACTTGAGCCTACACATTATATCTCCATTTAAAGTTGATCATGAGTCATGACTGGTGTGTATTGGCTTCAGATTGACATTCACTTCAAGAGTTTGGACTTAAGTTACCACATCTCCGAAGATTTGTTATGATATTGGAATTTCTTATCCAATTATTTCTAAATTTGCTTTATTCTTCTATTGTTTGGTTTATTTTAAAACTTTTCGATTTAAAAAAAATGAAGCAAGGTCTATAATGTGGCTTATTCTTACTTCAGGTTCGTATATATCACCCTCATATTTAGTCGATTAATGTGCTCATTTATTAATGTGATTCCTTGCTTTGGTTATTCTCAGATGATACGTATGTCATTTGTTTTAGTTGCGTAAACACGACACAAATATTTCAAAGGAAAGATCGTTTGTTCATTCTGAGATGTGGATAAAAAGGTACAAGTCTTTTCATTTAGATCCTTATTTTCACTTGCACTTGGGTGTTCTGCTCTCTGCCTAATTGAGTTATTAACTTTTCTTCTTCCCTCTACGTTATATTCTTAAATAATGATTGAGAAAGAAATAAACTAACAAGTCGTAACCATTTGCATTTCTTAAATACATCATTACCGATTTTTTTTATCTACCAGTGACTTGGACTGTTAAACCATGCTGAAATTTTAAGATTCGTTCATCGTGGTGCTTCTTTTGCTAGCTTCGTATAGGAATTGTTGTTCTGACCATGCTTCCGGAAAAATATATTTTCCTATTGAACCTTAGATGTCTTTGATTTTTTCATCAAATTATTAGTCTATATAATTTTCAATGAGAAGGGTGTTTTAGTTGAAACTTAAGAAGGTAGGTGTTGGTGCATAAACATTGCTTCAACTTTGTTTTCCAGTGGTCAAAATAAAACTATATTTCACTATAAAAAATGTTGTTTTTCCCTTTCCTTTACACAGAGGCGTCGTGCCTTGAGAACAAAAGAGAGATGCCACAAGTGGAGCAGCAGATTAAAAGCAGAGCATAAGTAAAAAATTTTAGTGAATATATGAAAGACGAGTTAAGGAGGTCCCCTTGGAAGCGACGAAACCAAATGGTGAGGAAGGTATCAAGTTGTTGCTGTTGCTCAGGCTGAGGTGCAAGATACTGTGAGTGAGGATGGTCCAAGCCAGCCACCCGCCTTCGGAGAACAAGTTGGATTTCTCTAATCATTCGAGCTGGTGTGTAAATCTGTATCTTGCGGAGGCTGGATGTAAACATGTGTTCCTTTCTATCCATATTTCATAAGTAGTTGCCCAAAGTATCATTTTGCATATCGCGTTGAGCCTACCGTTTGAAGATGGTGACTTAACCGACGTCAGAATCCTTGCAAAGTCTGAAGGAGGAGACGACAAGAAGCAAGCGAAAAAGAACCTCCACATTTGGTTAAATAACCACATTCAAAGAAAATGTGGTCTCTGACTTCGTCACAAAGTAAGCATGTTTGAGGGGCGAGAGTCGATCTCTTGTAGTTAACCACATGATATAATATTTACTACATAATCTTCTTTTCAGAACAAAGAAAAGATAAGCCAATTAGAAGGAAGTTGGATCTAAATATAACAAAATAAGAGCTTAAGCATAGACACTGAAGATCTTCAAACAGAAAAGGTGAAGGAGAAGAATGCAAAAATTGGGAAGATTCATAATACATGCGTAGATATGAGAAAACTCTATGCTCAAGAGGCTACACAATTTTTTTGTACACGAGTTCTTAATTAGAAAAAATGATAATTTCTTCAGACATTTTGCTTTAAAAACATATTGCTCTTATCATTACGTTCAACAGTTAAAAGAAAAAAGTTGTAATCCTTTTTCTTTTCGTAATAATAATGTCTTATTATATTTGAAGTTAATATATAGGTGGTTAAATTTCTGTGTTTAACAAAACTCTAAATTTTCTATAAAAAAACTGGTTTGATTGACTTGACAACAAACATCAGGCCCACCATCAGAACCACAACACTCAGAACTAGATTTGGTTATTAACTTTGAGAATGAAAATTTGAGTTATTTGAAGCATGTACGAACCATTAAGGTAGAACAATACATACTTGCATAGCGATGAAAAAAAAGATAAGACAAAATATATTGGATTTGTCAAAGTAATATTTTGGTATTAATTATAGTACTAAAATAATTTTCCAGTTTCTTATCTTATCCGGAGTGCATCAAACCAATAAAACATAGAGAGTACAACACAATTATACTAATGCATAAAGATATATATATATATATATATATATAATTTACGGTATTTAAATGTATAATTTAATAATCACATATTTAAACATAAATTTTAAGATATAGTTTTCCAGAATTACAGACATACATCCACCATTTATATATATTGTTTTCCAAAAAAAAAACTTTTAAACATTTCAACAAAAAATTACATTTAAAACGAACATTACAATCCATTAATTCATTTGATTGTCTCTTTATGCTAACTCGGTAATTTATTATTTTAATAGTTTTATAATATTATTTTAATTATTTTTAGTTATTATTGGCGGATCCGGATCAGATCCGGATATCCACGAGTATTAACGGATCCGAATTCGGATACTAATTTTTTGGATTCGGTGGATCTGTATCCGGCCCTAATTGATACTTCCGCCATCTTCCTCCATGTATGTTTTACCCTTCCATTTGATTGATTGCATTTTATATTTCTTTCATTTCTATTACATTTTTATTAAATCATGTTGTTTCTTTCTTATTTTCGTTTCCAATGAAAAAAAAACAAATTAATTAAATTCATTAAAGTAAATCATACAATCTATGCCAGGTTAATTTATTAGTGCCCTTTCGATCATTTACAGATTCATAGAAAGAATGCGAGACTGAGGCCACCGAAGAAGAGGTAAAGAACGTAAATCTGGTAACGAATTCAGAAGATAACAACGAGGAGGAGTTTTGCAATGGACAATGCTACTGATAATTTTACAGAAACAAATTTATACATGAGAAGGAAGAAACATTTTAACTAAAGAATTCAGGGAAATTTGATTTTGAAAATTTGTACCATTTACGAATGAAACTTTATGGTTTCTTAGTTTGTAGCTTTTGGTTTGTGGAAAAGTGTTGTCCCTAGCTATGTTGTCGTCTATAGATACACATCTTGCTTATAACACAGAAACATTACATGAAATTTCAAGGAAAATTGAAGAATAATCTGTTTTACATATACTTATATTTCAACGGACATAATGAAACTTTTAAATTCATGCAAATAATCCATGTACTCCTAAATTATTACCAGCTAACATACAACTATATACTTAGATAATTCTCCATAAACACAATGTTTAAGGAGGCATTTCTAAAGATTCCTAAACGACGTCGTCTCAGAATATTTACCGGTGCGAATGTGCATTGCAACAAACCGATTAATTTGCAGCTTCTGTGTAATGAATTTCATCCCAATTAACATATTTAGAACTATCATTACAAGGTTTGGCTATTATTGCCATTTGATTTCGCTGTCGAACCGCAATTAACCTGACTATTGTAGTTCAATGGTGGTCCTCCGGTTCCACAACATACCATTATCGAACGAACAAAACCTATGATCATACAAAAAATAAGGTTTTCAATCACAGCTACAATTAAGGTTGGATATCTCAGTTTACGAAAAGGTTATCTTCTGTTCCAATTGGAATAATTCGATTTGTTCTGGCTCTTGAATAATATCGTGATTCGTGAACTTGAGCAAAAAAGATATGAGTTTTGTTGGACCTACATGCTATAGATAATGTAAAAGATATTGATATCCATTTATTTTTTCAATATGCTTTTTGGGTGTCTAACTAAGGATTTTTTTTTTTCTTTTGCTAAAGACAAAGGATCTAATTTTCTTTCTATTATTTGTAATTTTTTCGAATTATATCATCTTCACAACTTCTCTCTTACCACATTATGAAAAATGTTATGAATTTAAGGAATTAGCAAAAGAACTTTAACTAAAGTGACTAAAACAAAAAGAATGCATGGCGACGAATAATATAACTAGGGTCGAAGTAATACTGTAACAGTCTAATAGTGATAGAGGGTGATAAAGATTTAAGGACTTATATTTAATATACAAAGGTGGTAAAGATTTTAAGGGCTTAGCAAAAGAAACGAAAACGTTGTCAGGAAGATGAGAGGGGGAACAAAATGTATATTCACGTTGAATTATTGTTTCAATTTAAGTCAAGTTAAAATCTGTTTTTTCCTTTATATTAGTTTTAGTTATAATTACTATTTCTTTTGTCCAATTCTAAATTTAAAAACTGTTTATCTGCTGAAGACTGGAGAGTAATTTGTCATAGAACCACGAATATTTTATCGCCATTTGAGTGAAAATATTACTTATGTAGTTTTTAAATATTGTATGAGGGTGATTGGTCCGCACAGGAAAAAAGTTGTATATCCTTATTGATCCATGCATGAAGTATTCATAACCTTTTGGATTTAAATGTGGTAAAGGAACTATGTTTTCTCTTGGCGGCTGCCGGTTATGCTTTCAGCACCGAGGTAAGAACATTACCATTGGAATGTTTTGATTTGGTACTAGGAGTCCAATGGCTCACAACTCCACAACCTTTATTTACATGTTATTGAAGATATTTGGACATTAAGAAATTAGTTAATTTTACTTTCTATAATTTTGAGTTCGTCATATGAACATTTTTTAAATATGTACGTGTATATATTCAAATACAAAATATATAATAACTTAAAATTAATTATAAATTTTTTAATAAAAAATCTCGGGCGTAGTGTAACATCTGTGATCCGTTTTTATATTTTGGTTCAGTTAGCGGTTTGAGTTGGAAATGTTTAAGGTTCGGAAAAGCTGAAAATTGCCTAAGGCATAATGGGCCAAGGCGTGTATGGACTGAAATTAAAGGAGTTGTCGTTAATGGGCCATGGTTGGACCGAGATTGATTCAATGGAATATATATATATATATATATATATATATATATATATATATAAGGCTAGGGTTTTCGGCGTGTGGTTATATATATAGGAGCCGTGAAGAGCATTCTTTTTTTTGGCCGTGAAAGTAAAAACGTGAGCTAAGGTTTTGATTCATCGTACGGCAAGAGATAATCGTGAGCTAAGGGTGTGAGTTCTTCGTCGGGCTTGCGTTCTCTTCAAGTGGTTAGCGTGTTCGAATCCTCTAGGTAAGGATCGATAACCCCCCCCCCCCCCCCCCCAGTGTTTTCTTCGATCCCGTTTTGCGTTTGGTTCTGATTTTTGGATGTGATTCGTCAAAGGAGAAGTTGTGGTTCACCGAAGTGTTTCGATCTCGCGTGGTGTTTGCCGAGTCGATCGTGGTGTGTCGAGATTTCTAGGTAAGGACCGTAACCTTATGTTTCTTCGATCAATCGTTTGCCGTGTGTGTGTGGTCCTGATTTTTTGGTATTCGTTTGTTGAAGGGAGGTTTGTTGTTGCGAACGTGTTCGATCATCCGCCGTACGTACCGGGTGTATTTGCCGTATGTACCGAGTGTGTTTGCCGTATGTACCGGGTGGTATTTGCCGTACGTACCGGGTGTGTTTGCCGTACGTACCGAGTGTGTTTCCCGTACGTACCGGGTATGTTTGCCGTATGTACCGCGTGGTGTTTGTCGTACGTACCACGTGGTGTTTTCCATACGTACCGGGTGTGCTTTCCGTACGTACCTGGTGTGTTTGCCATGTGGTTCGGGTAAGGTTCGATAAATCCTAACAGCTTATTCGAATGTTTGTGTTTGGTTTGGTCTTAATAAGGCGTTTGCTTGTTTGTTTGTTGGGTGTTTGGATCGTATGGATTAGGGTGAGCGTACGGATTACTTATGTTTAGCGATCGTACCAAGGATGTTTCCATCGACCAAATCCGTTGCTAAGGTGAGTTCGTGACCGTAGCTTGCATCTAGGGTTGTTTGTATGGCTCATGGAGTCTATGTTTGTTGTTTGGTTTGGCAGATACACTTCGGTGTATAGGTATACTTATGTATACGGTTTGGCAGATACACTTCGGTGTATAGGTATACTTATGTATACAGTTTGATGATAGTGTGCACACGAATATCATGTTTGGTGTTTGATCAACACGGTTTGTATACGTTTACGTACAGTTTGTTGTTTGAGTTTGGTTTGTTAATACGTTAAACATGGCTTGTTAATACGTTGAGTTTGGTTTGTTAATCCGTTTGAGTTTGATGTTTGAATGCAATAATGGCTTGTGATTGTCATATGAATAATGTTTGGATGTTAGCTGGTGAGACGGGATGACCGATCTCACTAATAAAATTCGTTTGTTTATGCCCCCTTTCATGGTGGCAGGTAATAGAAGTGGCTAAGGAGCATGCGAGACAAGGCTGGAAAGGAAGGGATGGATTAGGAGGGGTTCATGTTCGTTTGATTATTCGTTTGACATTGGTTTGGTTTGATTGCATACGTTTGGTTTGGTTTGTTGCTTTATAGCTAAGTTTGAACATGAATCTCGTTTATTAAGTTGTTATAGACCACTATCGTTTATTTTGAACCTCGTTTGAATTGAAATAAAAACTCTGAAATTTTATTAAGTTAAAACGTCTTGAGGTTATTATCTATGCATGTTTGTGAGCCCGCTTAGGTTGTTAGTCTTCCGCTAAAACTGAAATCGAATTGGATTGTTTGAATCATGACCGAAATTTTTACTAAGTTAGTACGGTCTGGTTGTTTGCGTTCGCTGGTATCTTAACCTCGGGAAGGTTTTTCGGGTTAGGGTGTCACAAGTTGGTATCAGACCGCGGTTCATTCTAGGATTGTTTGTCATTTGCATGGTTTAGTGGGCTATGTATAATCCATCCTTCCAGCACGGTCTTGCGGTAAGTCTTGTTGTTTGTAGATGTGTTGCTAAGTTAGTTCACCACTAACTTAGTATATCATCTGGCTTGGTGTGTAGATGGCTAAAGGTAACGGTAGAAAGACAAGAAGCACAACAGCAGCAGCAGCCGCAAGTAACACTGAGAGCAGTGTGGCGAGGAGTTCAGAGCGTGTGGGTGACCGTCAGGGGGACGATCACAATGAAAACATCCAGAATGTTGAGAACGCGGGTGACAATGCAGCGAATGCTCAAGCTGCAGCAGCTGGTCCGACTAGGGAGGAGTTTGTACTTATGCTGGGTGCATTGACTCAGATCTTGGCAAGGTTGCCACCCGTTGCACCAGCACCTGCAGTTGTGGAGGCACCAGTGGGGGTGGTACCACCGGCGAACGTGGTACAACCTGCTGTGGTTGAAGGGGCGGTTGGAGTAGTTCCGTCCTACATGTCCAAGATGGAACACATGGTGAAGTTGGGAACTAAGAAGTTTGAGGGTGGTTCTGATCCGGTTGAGGCCGACGAGTGGGAGTCCAAGGTGGAGAGGAACTTTGTCTCCATTCGTTGCCCAGAGAATTACAAGAAGGACATTGCGGTTCATTTCTTGGGTGAGAAGGCCTACGACTGGTGGTTGAGTGTATCCGGAAGGATGCCAAACCCTGATTGTTCGTGGGGTGTTTTCCGTGGGGAGTTTTGGGCCAAGTATTTCCCACCGGAAGCAGCTGATCGTTTGGAGAGGGAGTTCTTGGAATTGGGTCAGGGTACTATGACCATTCGAGAGCTAGAGGTAGAGTTCAACAGGCTATTGAAGTATGCTGGACAACATATGGAGAGTGAGGATGCTCGAATCCGTTGGTTCATGAGGACTATTCAGATTGACCTCCGTAACCGTGTCCGGATGAGTAACTTTACTACGCTTACCGAGCTAGTTGAGAAGGCAGCAGCTCTGGAGTATGGGTTGGATGAGGAGGCAAGGCAACTTGGCGGGGTGAAGCTAGCGGTTCCAGCAGTGTCGTATGCTAAGGGTAGAAACATTTCCAGGCAGAAAGGGAAGTGGGATAAGCATAAGAGTGGGGGTAAGGTGACCACTACTCGGAGTGCATGTCTGAAGTGTGGTAAGGTGCATCCAGGCTCGTGTAAGATGGCATCAGGAGGGTGTTTCCATTGTGGCAGCACGGAACACAAGCTCAGCGAGTGCACGGTTCAGAAGGTGTGCTACCATTGTGGTGATCCGGGGCACATTAAGCCCAATTGTCCGAAGCTGGTTCAGCCGGATGGGAGTCAGCCACCGGCAAAGAGGCAAGCGGTGGGGACAGCCGTGATGCCAAGGGTGTACTCGATTTCGGAGGATGCCATTGATCCAAGTTTGTCTCGTCTCATCTCTGGTTAGTAATTTATCATTTCTTGGTAAATTTGTTTGAGTTTGCGGTTTGTGTTTGCGTTTGAGTTTGCAGTTTGTGTTTGCAGTTTGAGTTTGTGTTTGCGTTTGTTGTTTGTCGTTTGTTGTTTGATTGTTTGAGTTCTTAGCATTCTATATGGATGTGTAGGAACTTTTTGTATGGGCGGATTAGCAACCCATGTGTTGTTCGATTATGGAGCGACACATTGTTTTGTTAATCCGGGGTTAGTAGGAAAGGGTGGGTTCTTGAAGGAACCGGGTGATCATCTGGGAATGGTCCAAGCAGCAGGTGGTCAGGTGATGATGACCTACGGAGTGGTCATGAATGTCTCGGTGATGATCGATGGGGTCGACATGCCGGCAGACTTGAGGATTTGCCGTGTCAAGTCTTATGATGTCATATTGGGCATGGATTGGCTCGATAAGTACAAGGCGCATCTAGACTGTCACCAAAGATGTGTTTGGTTTGAGAAGGGTGATGCAAGAGTTGTGTTTCAAGGGATTCAGACTTCACCGAGCAGTTTGATCGTGTCAGCTATCCAAGCCGGGCAGTTGATCGAGAAAGGGTGTGAAGCCTATCTGGCTACCATCACCACGGGTGATGAGGGACCGATTGCCGAGTTGGGGGAAATTCCAGTGGTAAGGGATTTCATGGACGTGTTCGAGTCGTTGACCGGACCACCACCGGCAAGGTCAGATCCGTTCACCATTGAGTTAGAGCCTGGTACGGCTCCGATCTCTAAGGCACCGTACATGATGGCGTCTGCTGAGATGGCTGAGCTTAAGAAACAGCTCAGTGAGTTGGTGGATAAGGGTTTTGTTCGTCCGAGTAGTTCACCGTGGAGAGCACCGGTGTTGTTCGTTAAGAAGAAAGATGGAAGTTTTCGGCTATGTATCGATTACCGAGGGTTGAACTGGGTAACCGTGAAGAACAGGTATCCTTTGCCAAGGATTGATGAGTTGTTGGACCAACTCAAGGGTGCTACCTATTTTTCGAAGATCGATTTGGCTTCGGGTTATCATCAGATTCCGGTAGCCGAGGAAGATGTCCGTAAGACCGCCTTTAGGATAAGGTACGATCATTACGAGTTTGTGGTAATGCCGTTTGGGTTGACTAATGCACTAGCGGCATTTATGAAACTCATGAACAATGTGTTTAGGGAGTATTTGGACGAGTTTGTCATCATTTTCATCGATGACATTCTGGTGTACTCGAGTGACCGAGAAGAACACCAAGTCCATTTGGAGAAGGTGTTAAGTAGGTTGAGGGAACAGAAGTTGTTCGCCAAGTTCAGCAAGTGTAGCTTATGGAGGAAAGTGATTGGGTTTTTGGGTCATATCGTCTCGGACAAGAGAGTGTCCGTTGACCCAGAAAAGATCAAGGCCACAGAGGAGTGGCCGAGACCACAGAATGCATCTGAGATAAGGAGTTTTCTTGAGTTGGCTGGGTACTACAGGAAGTTCATGAAGGGATTTGCTAGTACGGCCAATCGATGACACGACTAACGGGCAAGGATGTTCTGTTCGTGTGGGCAGCCGAGTGTGAGAAGAGTTTCTCGACACTTAAGGGGATGCTGACCAGTGCACTGGTGTTAGCATTGCCCGAGCCGGGTGAACCGTTTGTGGTTTACACGGATGCTTCAAGGATGGGTCTTGGGTGTGTTCTGATGCAGAAGGGTAAGGTGATCGCGTATGCATCGAGGCAGCTAAGGAAGCACGAAGGGAACTACACTACCCATGACCTAGAGATGGCAGCAGTGGTTTTTGCCTTAAAGATTTGGAGATCCTATCTCTACGGCGGTAAGGTTCAGGTCTTCACCGACCATAAGAGCTTGAGGTATATTTTTACTTAGCCCGAGTTGAACCTTAGGCAGCGTAGATGGATGGAGTTGGTTGCGGACTATGATGTGTCTATCAAATATCATCCGGGTAAGGCCAATTCCGTGGCCGATGCACTAAGCCATAAGCAAGCAGTAGTGGCTTCGGGAAAGGATATGGAGTCGTTGGTGAGCATGGTGAGTGCTTTGCGTCTAGCAGTTTTGACCGATGAGGTTGAACCGTTGGGTTTGGGAGCAGTTGATCAGGCTGATGTGTTGACTCGTGTTAGAGCAGCTCAAGAAAAGGATGAGAAGTTGAATCAGGCAGCTCAGAACGATAAGACCGAGTACCAGATTTTGAATAATGGTACGATTTTGGTGAATGGTCGAGTGTGTGTTCCTAGTGATAAGGCATTAAAGGATGAGATCCTTAAGGAAGCACACCAGTCTAAGTTCTCCATTCATCCGGGAGCAACTAAGATGTATTGCGACCTGAAGAGATACTACCAATGGGTAGGAATGAAGAGAGATGTTGCTAAGTGGGTTGCGAGTTGGCCGACGTGCCAGTTGGTTAAGGCCGAACATCAGGTTCCAGGAGGTTTGCTACAGAGGTTACCGATTCCCGAGTGGAAGTGGGACATGATCACGATGGATTTTGTCACAGGTTTACCGATGTGTGACGGTAAGGATGCGATTTGGGTCATCGTGGATCGTTTGACCAAATCGGCACATTTCTTAGGAGTTAACCGTAATGACAGATCGGAGAAGCTAGATGAGATTTATGTGAAGGAGATTATACGGTTACACGGAGTACCGGCAAGCATTGTGTTTGATAGGGATTCTAAGTTTGCTTCGGTATTTTGGAGGGTGTTGCAGAAACGGTTTGGAACCAAGGTTCATATGAGTACTGTGTATCATCCTCAGACGGACGGACAGTCCGAGAGAACAATTCAGACCTTGGAGGAGTTGCTAAGAGCGGCAATCATAGATTGGGGCGGAAATTGGGAGAGTCACTTGTCGTTGGCCGAGTTTGCTTACAATAATAGCTACCAAGCTAGTATCGGCATGTCACCGTATGAAGCTTTGTATGGTAGGTCTTGTCGTACACCCCTTTGTTGGACACAAGTGGGGGAGAGGAGTATCTTTGGTAGGGCTTTTGTGGACGACACGACTGAGAAGGTCCGAATCTTGAAAGTGAAGCTTAAAGAAGCTCAAGATCGGCAGAAGAGTTATGCGGATAAGCGCCGGCGAGAGCTGACGTTTGAGGTTGGGGATATGGTTTACTTGAAGATGGTTACCTACAAGGGTAAGGAACGGTCTAGTAAGACGGCTAAATTGAGCCCGAGGTACATGGGACCGTACTGGATTGTGGAAAAGATTGGTCCAGTGGCGTATAAGTTGGATTTGCCACCGGCCTTGAAAGCTTTCCATAAGGTGTTTCACGTTTCCATGCTAAGGAAGTGCATGGTAAACGGTGAAAACGTGGTTGTTAAACCTCCGGCAGATTTGCAGCCTAATCTGACCGTGGAAGGTAGCCCGGTCCGGATCATTGACCGGAGAGTTCGAGCAGACCGAAGGAAAAAGGTCAAACTGGTTCAGGTCGTGTGGGATTGTGACGGTGAGGAAGAGATCACGTGGGAACCAGAAATGAAAATGAAGGAAAAAATTTCTAAGTGGTTCGAGAAGCAAGAGATGGAAGCACCTAAGAAAAAGGGTAAGTCTTGAGCTGATTCGAGGACGAATCGATGCTAAGTGGGGGAGAATTGTAACACCCGTGATCCGTTTTTATATTTTGGCTCGAGTTAGCGGTTTGAGTTGGAAATGTTTAAGGCTCGGAAAAGCTGAAAATTGCCTAAGGCATAATGGGCCAAGGCGTGTATGGGCTGAAATTAAAGGAGTTGTCGTTAATGGGCCATGGTTGGACCGAGATTGATTCAATGGAATATATATATATAAGGCTAGGGTTTTCGGCGTGTGGTTATATATATAGGACCCGTGAAGAGCATTCTTCTTTTTGGCCGTGAAAGTAAAAACGTGAGCTAAGGGTTTTGATTCATCGTACGGCAAGAGATAATCGTGAGCTAAGGGTGTGAGTTCTTCGTCGGGCTTGCATTCTCTTCAAGTGGTTAGCGTGTTCGAATCCTCTAGGTAAGGATCGATAACCCCCCCCCCCTTAGTGTTTTATTCGATCCCGTTTTGCGTTTGGTTCTGATTTTTGGATGTGATTCGTCGAAGGAGAAGTTGTGGTTCACGGAAGTGTTTCGATCTCGCGTGGTGTTTGCCGAGTCGATCGTGGTGTGTCGAGATTTCTAGGTAAGGACCGTAACCTTGTGTTTCTTCGATCAATCGTTTACCGTGTGTGTGTGGTCCTGATTTTTTGGTATTCGTTTGGCGAAGGGAGGTTTCTTGTTGCGAACGTGTTCGATCATCCGCAGTACGTACCGGGTGTATTTGCCGTACGTATCGGGTGTGTTTGCCGTACGTACCGGGTGTGTTTGCCGTACATACCGCGTGGTGTTTGCCGTACCTACCAGGTGTGTTTGCCATACCTACCGGGTGTGTTTGCCGTACGTACCGGGTGTGTTTGCCGTACGTACCACGTGGTGTTTGCCGTACGTACCGGGTGTACTTTCCGTACATACCGGGTGTGTTTGCCATGTGGTTCGGGTAAAGTTCGATAAACCCTAAAAGTTTATTCGAACGTTTGTGTTTGGTTTGGTCTTATAATAAGGCGTTTGCTTGTTTGTTTGTTGGGTGTTTGGATCGTATGGATTAGGGTGAGCGTACGGATTACTTCTGTTTAGCGATCATACCAAGGGTGTTTCCATCGACCAAATCCATTGCTAAGGTGAGTTCGTGACCGTAGCTTGCATCTAGGGTTGTTTGTATGGCTCATGGAGTCTATGTTTATTGTTTGGTTTGGCAGATACACTTCGGTGTATAAGTATACTTATGTATATGGTTTGGTAGATACACTTCGGTGTATAGGTATACTTATGTATACGGTTTGATGATAGTGTGCACACGAATATTATATTTGGTGTTTGATCAACACGGTTTGTGTACGTTTACGTACGGTTTGTTGTTTGAGTTTGGTTTGTTAATACGTTAAACATGGCTTGTTAATACGTTGAGTTTGGTTTTAATCCATTTGAGTTTGATGTTTGAATGCAATAATGGCTGTGATTGTCATATGAATGATGTTTGGATGTTAGCTGGTGAGACGGAATGACCGATCTCACTAAGCAAATTCATTTATTTATGCTCCCTTTCATGGTGGCAGGTAATGAAAGTGGCTAAGGAGCACGTAAGACAAGGCTGGAAAGGAAGGGATGGACTACGAGGGGTTCATGTTCGTTTGATTATTCGTTTGACATTGGTTTGGTTTGATTGCATACGTTTGGTTTGGTTTGTTGCTTTATAGCTAAGTTTGAACATGAATCTCGTTTATTAAGTTGTTATAGACCACTATCGTTTGTTTTGAACCTCGTTTGAATTGAAATAAAAACTCTAAAATTTTATTAAGTTAAAACGTCTTGAGGTTATTATCTATGCATGTTTGTGAGCCCGCTTAGGTTGTTAGTCTTCCGCTGAAACTGAAATCGAATTGGATTGTTTGAATCATGACCAAAATTTTTACTAAGTTAGTACGGTTTGGTTGTTTTCGTTCGCTGGTATCTTAACCTCGGAAAGGTTTTCCGGGTTAGGGTGTCACACGTAGCCCGGGTATCCCCTAGTAGTAGTTAAAATTAAGTTTTGATTGTGTAAATTTCTCTTTCTTTGTGCTTTTGCTTCCATTTTGGGTGGATTAGTGGCTACTGGGCATGAGATGGGTAGTATGAAGTTTGGAGTACCCGTCATCTAATGCGACTCTAACGGGTATTTGAAAAAATATTCGTATCCTATCCGAAAAATGGGTACCCTATTAAACGGGTATTCGGTAAAAAATTGTCGATCCGCTGAGTACCCGACCCATTACTCTTATCAGCATGATTATAATATAATCTATCTGTAAACTATAATTTAAAAAAATTCATATACGAAAAGATAAAATCATTACAAAAATGAAGAATTCATCTTATAATCAACATATAGTTCAAAAAATATAAAACTACAAACTCAAATGCTATACTATATACCATACAATTTACTTTATAATTGAGTTTATTAAATATTAGTGATATAAAATGCGGGTCGGGTAACAAATCAAGTAACGAGACGGGTAGTTAAAAAAAATGGTACCCGATATCCGATCTTTACCCGCGGATAATAAACTTATAATACTATTTACCCAACTCGAAAGTCACGAATACCCTTTTTTCGAGACGGGTACGAGCCGGATAATGAACTGGAGACGGGTAACTGGTATATGTGCCCAGTCTTAGTGGCTACGGCGTTTTGATCATTGTGTGTTGGTTCGGTTTAGGTGTGGGAAGAAAAAAACAGACTGAACCATACGAAACGAATATTATGAATCCAAACTCGAATCATATTATTAAAAAATAACTCAAACCCAATTACATGAACTCAAGTCAAATTCTATTCCGAAATATCTGAACAGAAGAACCAAATCCAATTTTGATGGAACCAAACTAAATCAACTGAAAGTTTTTAAAAATCATATTTAGAATTCTATATATTGAAATTCTATAAAATTAATTAGTTATATTTAATTATTTTATTTCTCTTATAATGTTTTGTCCAAAACCGAATCGGACCCAAAACTAAACTTAATTTTTTATCAAACCAAACCAAAATATAATTTGGTTCTATTAAAACCTATTTATTTAGTACATGAATAAATCAAACACAAAATTTTCCGAATTGAAACAAATCGAGTTACCGAATGCAAACCCTAGTTCGGTTATTAATGCATCGGTATTTTGTAAAGAGTGAAAAAAATTTGGCTCTCTCAGAAGCCTATATAGTAGAATCCAAGACACCTAAACCCAAAAAAAAAAATCTCAAAACAGAATCTGACGGTGCAAATCTTAATTCACCGTTAAAACTTAAAACGGTGCGTATGTTAATTTTGGGACTAACTAATTTTCTGTGATGGGCTTAGTGTAACACCCGCGATCCGTTTTGTATTTTTGGTTCGAGTGGCGGGTTGAGTTTGGATCGATCACGGCATGGAAAAGCTAAGAAATTGCCTAAGGCATGTTGGGCCATGGCGGGTTGGGCCGTGGGTCACGTTTTTACCACCTTTGGGCTGATTTTTGTGGTGTGACGTTATTGGGCCGTGGGTTATGAGATTGCCACTATTGGGCCGAGAGTTTAATGTGACCATAATGGGCCTTGGCGTGTTGGGCTGAAAATTATGTTATGTTGACTAATGGGCCGTGGGTCATAATATTGCCACCAATGGGCCGAGAGTTTTTAATGTGTCACTAATGGGCTGAATTGTGTTGTTAATGGGCCGAGACATATATATAACTTCACGTTAGGGTTTTGGCGTGTGGATTATATATATGAGCCGTTTGAGAAGCTTTCTTCTTTTTGGCCGTGAGAACTAAAACGAGAGCTAAGGGTTTTGATTCGTCTACGGCAAGAGATAATCGTGAGCTAAGGTGTGCGTTTTCTTCAAGGGTTGGCGTGTACGATTCCTCTAGGTGAAGATTATGGTTCGCGTTGTCGAAGGTTAAGTGGTGTTGTCACGTGGATCGTGACCGAGATTTCTAGGTATGAATCGATAAAACCCGTGTGTTTCTTCCATAGATTAGCATGGTGTTGGTTCTGATTTTTATCGGATTTGGTTGGTTCGTGGAAGGAGTAGTTGGTGTTGCGGTGTGATTTCGATCTCATCGTGGGTGGATGAGAGCTAGGGTTTGCAAGATCTCGTCGTGGTGTGTTCGGATTTAGGTAAGGATCATAAACCCGTGTGTTTTCTCGATCCATTACCTTTGTTTGGTTCTGATTGTTGTTGTTTGGTTCGGCAAAGGTGGAGTTTGGTGTTCACGGACGTGTTAGATCTTTCGCGTACGTACCAAGAGGGTGCCGTACGTACCGGATCTGCTGCCATTCTTACCGCGTGTACTGCCGTACGTACCGCGTCTATTTCCGTACGTACCGCGTGTACTGCCGTACGTACCGCGTCTGTTTCCGTACGTACCGGAGGTGTTTGCCGTACGTACCAGGTGTGGTTACGTACATACCAGGGTGTGTTCGCGTACGTACCAGGGTGTGTTCGTGTACGTACCAGGGTGTGTCCGCCGTACGTACCAGGTGTGGTTCGCGTGTGGTTTGGGTAAGGTTCGGATAACCCTAAAGTTATCGAACGTGTGTTTGGTGGGTCTTATATTAAGACGTTTGCTTGTTGTTTGTGGTATGTTTGGATCGTATGGATTAGGTGAGCGTACGGATTACTAGGTGATAGCAATCATACTAAGGTGTTTCCATCGACCATTCATTTGCTAAGGTGAGTTCATGACCGTAGCTTGCATCTAGGATTGTTTGTATGCTTCATGGAGTCTATGTTTGCTTGTTTGTGTTTGAGGTGATACACTTTGGTGTATGGTGATACAGTTCGGTGTATGGTGATGATAGTGTGCACACATATATCATGGTGGTGTTTGATCAACACGGTTTGTTGTACGTTTATGTACGGGTGATTGTTTGTTATTATGTTATTGGTGAACATGGTGATAATATGTTAATGGTGAACATGGTGATAATATGTTAATGTTGAACATGGTGATAATGTTTGAATTCGCATCTGTTGAAAGATGGTTTGATGTTTGAATGCGATATTGGCTTACGTTGTCGTATTAATGATGTTGGATGTTAGCTGGTGAGACGGGATGACCGATCTCACTAAGCAAATTCGTTTGTTTATGCCCCCTTTCATGGTGACAGGTAATAGAAGTTGCTAAGGAGCACGCGAGACAAGGCTGGAAAGGAGGGGATGAATTAGGACGGGGTTCATGTTATGTTTGCTTATTTTGTTTGACATTGGTTGGTCTGATTGCGTTATTGCTTAAGTTGGAACCTGAATCTCGTTTGTTAAGTTATTAAGTTATGAACCACTATCGTTTGTTTAACCTCGTTTGACTCTGAAATAAAGACGTTTGAATTTTATTATGTTAAAACAGATTAGAAGTTATTACCTATGCATGTTTGTGAGCCCGCTTAGGTTGTTAGTCTTCCGCTAAGTTGAATTGAATTTTTTTAATAATGGCCGAAATTTTTACTAAGTAGTTACGGTCATTGGTTTGTGTTCGCTGGTATCTTAACCTCGGGTAGGTTTTCCGGGTTAGGGTGTCACACTTAGCCTTAGCCCAAAATCGAACCCTACAAAAACAATGCTCCAATGTTTAAGTGTGTTATCCAGAGAGACTTACTCGCCCAGTCCTCCTAACTCATAATGTATGTACTAGTAACTAGCCTACTAGGTGATGGGAATATAAGTTTTTTTAAAAAAAATATTTTTGAGTTAAAAATTATGGTTTATGCAATAATTAAAAAAAAAATCATTTATTAACGTAGTTTATATGTATTGGTTGACAAAATAAAAATTAAATATATAGAAAATATACTAAAAATCTATAAAAACTAATTAGTTATATTTATTGTAATTTTATATCCAAAATCGAATCCGAAGGCCTAAACCAAAAAAAGAAAGAAAAAAAAAGTCAAACCGAATCCGACCGATAAGATTCAAAGTTACAAGAAGCAATCTCCCGTGGAGAAGAAGAGTGAAGCGAAGCGGCGATGGCGACCAAGATCACGGCTATGCCGGCCACTGTATCTCTCTTTGGATCTCTCTTTTCAGTATCATGCTTATTCATCTCCTTCTCCAATTCCATAATATCCGATCCAAATCCGACGATTTCACGCAATACCTTTCAAAACGGCATCACTGTCTTTGTAGCTGAGCTTCCGAGAGCCCTCAATTATGGTCTTGTGGAGAAATACTAGTCCTGTTCTCCAGATTCGCGAATACTCAACGACCCGGATCACCCGACTCGGAAAACCCATTTACCCAAACCCGAGAAATACCCACCGTACCGGGAGAATCCTCTGATCAAGCAGTACAGTGCCGAGTACTGGATCATGGGAGACCTCGAGACCCCACCGGAGAAGCGAAATGGATCTTTTGCCCGAAGAGTTTTCAGTGTTCGTGCCCTTCTTTGCGACGCTAAGCGAGAGATGGAGCTTGGAAATGGAAAAGGTTCCTTCAGGAAGAAGACCGGAAATGACGATTACCAAAGGTAAAGGCAAGTGCTTGATTTTATGAAGAACACTAAAGCTTGGAAGCGATCCAGTGGTCGTGATCACGTTTTTGTTCTAACCGGTACCAATATTCTCTCGGTACTGGTTCCTTTTCCTTTGCAAATTTCATGCCTCGTTTGGATGTGATTCCACACTCGATTTGACAAATGTGGACAGTGTTTATGTATAACTATAGATATATTTGATTTAAGTCTTCTTTTGAAAGCCTGCAATGTGGGTGTCTCTAGATTTCTCGTGCCAAACATAACAAAAAAGATCGAAAGAACATTTGCTTCTTTCTCTGTCTCTACTTTGATATTGGCATGGAATTTGATATAACCGCCTTAGTTCGGTGCTGTAGAAGCTTATATAAGTTATATTTGTAGATTGTCAGGTTAGTTAAATGTTGAAGCGTTCTTTGGCAAACCTAGTTGCAATGTGGCATGTCCGTGAGGAGATTGCTCTATCGATTCTACTCGTGGTGGATTTTGGTAGTTGGTTCAGGCAAGATTCTAAATCATCCATCGGTAGTAGCCTGCCCGAGAGGATTGAGCATACTCAGGTCTCTATCATCAAGGATGTGATTGTTCCATACACACATCTACTTCCTAGATTAGATTTGTCCCAAAGCCAGAGACGACGTCAAAGGCCCTAAGCACAGACATCGGGTAACCACTCTTGCCAAACTCGCTTCTTTATCTGAATCCTTAGAAAAGTCATCTTGTTCTCTGTCAAATTCTCTTTGGTGTATGGATCTCTTATGATGTAATGTGTATAATTTTAACTTGGCAGGGAGGTTAATTAGAGAAAAACTGTAGGACTTGCTGGCCGATGAACACGGTGTTGTCATGGAAGAAGGTTTTCCTAATGCAACGGGAAGAGAACAGTCGATAAGAAGAATGTGAAACTCAGAGTTCTGCTTGCATCCAGCTGGTGACACTCCCACTTCATGTCGTCTCTTTGACGCCATTCAAAGCCTACTATGAATCCCCGTGATTGTCAGCGACACCATTGAGCTCCCGTTTGAGGGAATGGTCGATTACTCAGAGAAGTGATGTCTTCATCATCGTTTGTCTCTGTGAGTGATGCACTAACACCTAAATGGCTGGCTAGTCATCTCAGAAGGCTCTCCGAAAGAGACAAGGAAACATTCAGAAGTAGAATAGCAAAGGTTAAGACAGTTTTTGCGTATCATAATGGTCAAGCCAGTGGGATTGGACCGATTCAACCCGATGGTGCGATGAATCACGTATGGAAGAAGGTTCAGCAGAAGGTGCCAATTGTGAAAGAAGCAGTGATTAGGGAGAGGAGAAAACCAGCAGGTGCTTCTGTTTCATGAACAGTATCCTTAACAAATTTTAGCCACCAAAATGTTTTAGCACTGTTCAACTTTCAGTTTCTTAACGAAATGAACGTAGATTACCCTTGGCAAAAGAACAGAACAACATTTTACTTAAATTTGACAAGAGAACAAGAGTCAAACCTAATTAAACATATCTCGCAAGAATCTTTCCCAAGGGAACATCGAAGTGCTTGTAAAACATTACGTGCGAAAAATGACTTTGGTCACACATTATCCCCTGAGGGCATTTCTCTTAGACACTAAAACCAACATACTCTGAGAGTCCAATGCAGCCTCAATATCATTCTCTGTTTTGTTTGTGACCTGTCTCCATCACTGAATTCGTGTTTACCGAGAGCCCAGGATCAAGTAGCAAAGGTTCTTTTTTTCTCATCTTTTCCAGCTGTATCTTCTGCAGAATCCATTACAGAGTCAAGACTGAAGCTGGAACTGATTCCGGGTTTCGAACAAAACCTAAATATTTACTTAATTTGGCAGATAAAGATGAGAACGCAGTAAAAACAACAACTGGATTATATGGCTCGTGAGAGAAGGCATGATCTCTATCTGTTTCCCAGGTTTGGGCTTTCTCAACATCTGTTTCCCCGTGTATCTGCTGAATAGATTGTTCATCGAATCCACTAGACAAAGGAATATCAACTGCTTCAAAGACAAATTCGCCAGAAGGAGGAGAGACTGGAACTTTTTTCTGTTTCCGCAACATGTGATGTCTTTTCCGGTGTAACATACGTAGCTTCTTTTGTAAAGATGGTTGAGAACATAGTTTTCCGATCAGCGAGGAAAAAAGCCTCGGGACTAGATGATATGCCAGGATAACTGAAAATTGTACTACTTCTTTGACCTTTTCCAACCTATCGCTGTGGCTTCCTTCAGGTAAAATCTGCCGCATATCTCAATGTCAAACAAAATCAGATAATCAGGGGTAAACTGCAAGAAAGTCTAAAGTCACGAATTCAAAATTTGAAAGTATTTGATCAGTTGATGTTAGGGGGATAAGACTTTCATACGGTGAAAACTACCATAATACCAGCGATCGTGCTATGTATTGATGTTATTGTTACTAAAGTAGAGATATCTGGTGCATTAAAGACTTCTTATCATACTCTGCAATCAATATTCAAGCACTCACCGTGCAGCCAAGGCGGGTAGGTAGGGCAACCCTCTTAAAACATCAGCGTTTTAGTTGGCTTCTCCCACGGCAGTGTGCTCCTCGGCAGTTTTCTCAATAAAAAAGAGCCACAGTGTTTTTAACTCCTGACCAGACAGAGAGTCGAATGAAGAAAAATTGGTAAACCAATGCAACGAGAAATTCGCTGTCAATCAAACACCAGAGTGACCCCTTTTTCAAGAGTAGACAATTAGATGTCACGTAAGCAGATTTTCCACAAGCATAATGCCAAGCTTGGAAGGTTCTATGATATATCAACAACATGCTTCACATAATCCTTGTCATGTTGGCAATAAAAATGAAAGCTTTCAAACTGGTGATTGCCAAATTACATTGCTCCCCCCACTTTATCCACCTAACCCGGAAGGTGTTATAGATGCTATAAGAAAACTTTGTAAGAAAATATCTAGAGAAATCTACGGAAGAAAATCAACTAAACGGCTGGCCCATTACTCGTTCGACTAACATTATTCTCATACTTGGTTGCCTATGAGCAGCAAGTTTTTAGAAAATTTGACTGCAAAAACGAACAAACATTAGGAGAGTACGGTAGATGGTAATGCTGCGCAATTTTTATGAGATAAAACAGTAACTGGCGGGGCAGGGAACCTCAAAGTCTAAGCAAAAGCACTGGGTAATTTGTAATGCATTTCATTGCAAGAACCAGTTGCTATGCTATGCATTTTGACTTTGAGGTATCCATTCGGATCAACTGGTTTGCCATCGATAGCTATATGCAGTAAGAGATAGAACCTTGGGAGGTGGACAAGGTGCAGTCTCCATACATAGATTTAAAAAAATACCAGGCACAAAAAAATAACATGCAAAAATCCACAAACACAACTAAAAAAAACAGCAGATATTCCAAGCCATGAGCTACATAGCAGCAGGGTGGTAAAATATCTCTCGAGGATAAATATCATTTGTTTACAGAAATCCATAACTAAAGACAAGACTAGATTTGATAAGGAGTTCATTCAAATCCTTAAACCTTGCAACTGAGCCGCTGCTTCCTTTGCCATCTTTTTCTTCCTCTTCATCATTTTCTTATTCAAGAGGATTCTCATTGTACTGGCTCTCGAGTCTTCTACCTCATCATCGTCTGGGCGGTTGTATATATTTTGAAGACGCTTAGGTTCACCTTTCACAAAGTCATCATCTGCAAATTCCAATCGCTCAGAGTCAACTTTCCTAAAGCCCTACAACAACAAAATACAAGATTCAAGGTCAGTATATACAACCACATATACGAAGATGATACAAGGTAACAACAACTTACAAAACTGGTAAGCGTCCGGGTAAATGATGAGAAATCGTCGTGCCCGAAGAATCTCGGAAGAAGATCTCTGGAAAACTCCGCTGGATTCCAAACGATGAAACTCTTGCCGCTTTGGCTCCACGAGATGATTGAATCCGATGAAGGATCATCCACCATCTCATATGTGTCCACCAAACGAGAAGTGGATCGGGATTTTAACCCAAACTTGTTGTCAACCATCTTCGTTAAAAACCCTAACACAAACACAAGGATCCCACGAAAAAATCTTCGTTAGAAACCCTAACACAAACACAACGATCCCAGGAAAAAAAAAAACAGATCGAGATCTGACCTGCCTACCCGTTCGCGCCGTCTGCTTCTGGAAAACCTAGAGGCCCCTTTATATACAACACCTAGTCACCTACCCCCCACAAATTATGCTGGCCTGGACTATTTTTGTTTTTCGAACAAAATTAGGTCGACGATCTATTTTCCCCCAAAACTATCATATAGCACTAGATCTAAACAAACTTTGAGCCTCGGTCTATTTCTCAATGGAATGAAAGTTAAAGACATATTTCCACACGAAATGAAAGTTAAAACCTTAAATCCACACAATAGTCGGTTATGTCGGTTTATGAGTCAAACCCGATACCAAACCACATTAACCGAAAACAATTAGAAAACCGAATCTATAAAAACCGATCTGTGACTCGACCCTTAACCCAGACCCGTAACCCGACCTCAACTTGCAATTCGATTGGTTTCTGCTTTGAAACCCTAAGTTTTTGGTGATTTCGTCGCAGATTTGTTTGATTACGACAATGGTTTGGTTGAGAAGCGCGATGTTTTTGGAGGCGAAGAAGAGTGCGGCGGCGACTAAGATCAAAGCTAAGAGAAGATTCTCCGATGTTTACTACTTGTCATTGCGAAAACAATCAATAACATATTCAAGATTGTGATCGATTGTTTTTAAATAGGTATTTTTCGAATTCTAAATCGAAACTAAAATCATGCAACTAAAGTAGACACATGCCTAATGCACTTTTCAGATATAACTAATCATATAGTAATATGAGCGTTTTAGGTTGTTACAACATCTAGACGATATTAAAAGTCCTGGAAACATGATGCCACTTATACCATATTAATAATTTTTAATTTTAGATCTAATTATAAAAATCAGTTTTCTAATTTTATAATTAATCTTTTTTTTGTATATAAAATGTAATTTTTATTCATTTTGAAGAAATTATTTAGTATTTTGAATTTTGTTTCCACTATCATTGTTATCCTCTTTTTACAGTATATACCCGCATTTATTATTTTTAATCATCACAAATGTTTTTATTTATTTATAATTTTCATTAATATTTCAGGAAAGATTTAAAATTAGTTATTAAAATTATACCATCAAAGTTTTTGAAAATTAAGGGGTATTAAATCCTAAAACATGGGAGTCTAAACCCTCACAAATGTACATAAATATTGAAAACAATACATTGATCCTAAACCCTAAACTCTAGCATCAAAGTCTAAATCCAAATACAAACACGTAAAATTTGATATTTTTAGTTTCTTTGATTAGGGACGTTAAACCCGAGAATAAACATCAAAACTCTTACCATGCACATGGTTTACAGAAAATGCAGAGGCTATAAGTAAAGGATTCAAGTCATTGATTCGTCGTGACCTTTCCTCTATCAGCAATAGGATCTCCAACACATTACGTCATTTAATAGAACAATTTGATTGGTAAGCTTACATGTAATAAATGTAGAGTTTTGAAAAATCTTATGGAAACCCACAATTATATGAAATTTTTCGAAACGGTAATATGCAAATTGGTTTTCAAATCGATTTATCGTGGCTTTTCCTCTCTCAGCAATAAGATATCCACATTATGTCATTTCATTAAGCAACTTGGTCAATTTGTTTTGTTTTTGTGTCTACATAAAGTATTTGAAAGACGTGCGTTTATTATTCGAATTTGAACAATAAGATTTTTTTTTTTTTAAGAAATGTTTTGTCTTTTCTTTCGGTGGAGCATCTGGTCTTTCCACTCCTTAGCGCTAATTGTTCGGATCCCATATGGGGTTGTAGATGTCTTGCATAAAATCTTGGAATGTCCTAAAGGAATAGTCGTAGAGTTCCTGGTGGGAGTTCCATCCTCTTAGAGTTCGCATTAAAACTTAGTCATCTTTTCATACCTCAAACTACAATAATAAAAATAGTTCTTCATCAAATCCGATTGAAAACATAGAAGAAATAATAATCGATGTTTTACCAATGGAGGCATATGTAGGAGAGAGCCCTTTTCCTAATCAATGGAGAGCCCTTTTATTGATTAGGAAAAGGGCTCTCTCCTTGAGATTATGAATCTCCTCATAATGCTGCGCTTTCCACTCATCCAAAGCTTGATTCTGCTGATACGTCAAGTCGTTCGGATTCATTCTTTCGTCTATGCCCTTTTTTTTCTTTTCTTTTTCTTTCGGTGGCTCTGCAGTAAAACCCTAAGGAACGAGGGTGAGTCGCTTCGCGCACCTATCTTATTATATAAAAGAGAATGCACTCAAAATTATAACTCATTAGATCGTGACATGTG
The DNA here is from genome assembly GCA_900406555.1 of Pseudoturritis turrita. Lineage (NCBI taxonomy): Eukaryota > Viridiplantae > Streptophyta > Magnoliopsida > Brassicales > Brassicaceae > Pseudoturritis > Pseudoturritis turrita. Next base: position 446,275 of record OVBL01000315.1, on the reverse strand, counting down.
TCATTTTAATTGAGATGATGACACGTGTTAATATATCTTATTATATAAAAGAGAATGCACTCAAAATTATAACTCATTAGATCGTGACATGTGTCATTTTAATTGAGATGATGACACGTGTTAATATACTAACGTATAAAGTTAATTTTAATTTAAATAATATTTCTTTTTTATCTAAAAGTTAAAAAAAAAATATATCATCGCAAAAAAAAAATGTCCTAACGTAACAAAAAAAAGTTAATGTCCTTCTGTAAAAAAAATTATCATTAAAAAAAGAACAAATTTGTAAACAAAATGTCACTAAAAAAGTAAAAGGAAAATTTGTAAAAAATGTCATTAAAAAAAAGTAAAAGAGAAAATTTGTAAAAAATATCATTAAAAAAGAGAAAAATTTGATTTCATGTCAATACGTTTAAAAACAAAAAAAGAAAAAATGCCATAACTAATCGAGAAATAAAGGGAAAAAAAATACATCATTGGAAAAATTTATAAAAAAAAATGTCATTAAATAAAGGTAAATGGGAAAATTTGTAAAAAATGTTATTAAAATAAAAGTAAAAGAGAAAATTTGTAAAAAAAAAAATATCATTAAAAAGGAAAATTTGTTTCATGTCAATACTAACGAATTGACACGTGTTAATATACTAACGTATAAAGTTAATTTTAATTTAAATAATATTTCTTTTTTATCTAAAAGTTAAAAGAAAAATATATCATCGCAAAAAAAAAATGTCCTAACGTAACAAAAAACAGTTAATGTCCTTCTGTAAAAAAAATTATCATTAAAAAAAAGAAAAATTGTAAACAAAATGTCACTAAAAAAAGTAAAAAGAAAATTTGTAAAAAATGTCATTAAAAAAAGGTAAAAGAGAAAATTTGTAAAAAATATCATTAAAAAAGAGGAAAATTTTGTTTCATGTCAATACGTTTAAAAACAAAAAACGAAAAAATGCCATAACTAATCGAGAAATAAAAGAAAAAAAATACATCATTGGAAAAAATTATAAAAAAAAATGTCATTAAATAAAGGTAAATGGGAAAATTTGTAAAAAATGTTATTAAAATAAAAGTAAAAGAGAAAATTTGTAAAAAAAAAATAATCATTAAAAAGGAAAATTTGTTTCATGTCAATCCGTTTAAAAACAAAAAAAGGAAAAATGTCATAACTAATCGATAAAGAAAAGAAAAAAATTACATCATTCAAGCAAATCCTAAATTCGAGAGTTCCACAAATCGATCAAAGCTATTTTACTCTAAATTTTTCCCAACGTGAGTGTGACACGTAGGCAAAAATCGTAACTCACCAGATCGTGACATGTGTTAATTTTAATTGAGATTGTGACACGTGTCAATATATTAATATAAAAATATAATACATCATGACCAAAAACAAAATGTCCTAACGTAACAAAAAAAGTCAATGTCCTTCTGTAAAAAAAATTGTCATTAAAAAAAGAGAAAATTTGTAAACAAAATGTTACTAAAAAAGTAAAAGGAAAATTTGTAAAAAAATTCATTAAAAAGGTAAAAGAGAAAATTTGTAAAAAATATCATTAAAAAGAGGAAAAATTTGTTTCATGTCAATACGTTTAAAAAAAAAATGCCATAACTAATCGAGAAAGAAAGGAAAAAAATACATCATTGGAAAAATTTGTAAAAAAAAATGTCATTAAATAAAGGTAAATGGAAAAATTTGTAAAAAATGTTATTAAAAAAAGATAAAAGGGAAAATTTGTAAAAAAAAAAATATCATTAAAAAAGGAAAATTTGTTTCATGTCAATACGTTTATAAAAAAAAAAAAATGTCATAACTAATCGAGAAAGAAAAGAAAAAAAATACATCATTCAAGCAAATCATGAATTCGAGAGTTCTACAAATCGATCAAAGCTATTTTACTTTAAATTTTGCCCAATGTGAGTGTGACACGTAGGCAAAATCGTAACTCACCAGATCGTGACATGTGTTAATTTTAATTGAGATTGTGACATGTGTCAATATATTAATATAAAAATATAAATTTTCTTTCTCTACATTATTTATTTCTTAAATTAAAGTGTAGTGTAACTAAAAGAAAATAATAGTCTAAAAAGAAATAAGACATGTTATTAAAAAAAATTAAAAAAAAATAGTAAATCAAAAAAACTAAAAAAAAAAAAAGACAAATTATTTATAATTGTAGTGTAACTAAAATGAAATAATAGTCAAAAAAGAAAATAAGACATATTATTAAAAAATTAAAAGGGAATACTAAATAAAAAAACTAAAAAAGAAAAATAAGACAAATTATTTCCAATTTCTAAAAGTATTAGTGCGACATATAAAAAATTGATATTCATGAGATTACGACATGTTTTGTTAATACTTTTAAATTTATTTACTAATATATTTTGTTAATTTTCTTACTATATGTTTAACACTAATGACATATATAGACATAAATTTGATAGAATGTATTATGCATATATTATTTTGATATGAAAATTTTGGATATTATTGATTGACAAGGAATTCATAGAGTAAAAATATGGTTTCAATATTATGGATAAAATACATGAGTTGTATTGCGAGATGAAATACGTGGAGTTGAAATTCAGTTTGAAACAAAGTTACTAATCAACATCTAAAATACGTGTGCGAGTAACAATCAAAATCTAAATATTTAGATCAACAAGATTTATTTTATTCTTTATCATTTATAAATAAGTTATAATTAAAACTCTGCGTATTAGGCGGGTTCTAATCTAGTATCTATATATAATAGCAAACCCCTTTTTTGAAACGGATGACGTCACACTTTTTTTATAGGAAAAAAAAGTTTCATCTAACGGTTGATGTTACTTCTTTAATATATTAGAGGGTCAAGATCCATTGAGTTTAGACGTTGATGACGTCAACTTTTTTAGAAATAAAAGTCGTTTATCGATCGGAGAAAAGGCACGCGAACATGTATGTCGAGGATTCCATCAAGAGTTGTGATTTTTCAAAATTGTAATGAAACGTTGTGATTTTGTGTTTTTATATATTGGAACAAAATCTAAATCGTTCCCAAAACACAAAATTTATAGAATTTTTGTTTCATAATTTCGGAAGTTTCGGTACAAGTGATCAGATCTGCTTTGATCGGCGTCGGTGGTGGGGTACGTCGGAGTTGATTTCTGAAAAAGTCTGAAGTCGTCGGAAGTTTTATTGAAGGGGAAAAACACAAATCAGGTTTCGGTATTTCTTTGGATATCTCTCTCTTTTGCTATTTTATTTCTTTCGATATATCTCTCTTTTGAAGATTTTGACGATAAAAATAAAACAATTGATGTGAACTAGATTCAGTGTTCTTGATTAAATCTTGTCTCCTTACGGTCATGCCGTCTCCATCGTGAGGATTCTCGCTGCATTCGTATCATCGTTGTGTTTACCACAGTCAGATATTGGTATTTTCTCGATAGCTCTCTGTTTTTTTTTTTTTTGGGAATTCTGGAAAAAAACCCAAAATTCGTTTCTTATATGCTTGTTCTTAAAGGTAAATTTAGATTATGGGGTTTCACTTTCGTCTCTCGAATTGGTGTCTTATTACAAAACCATTTTTTTAATTAAAATCCATTTTACTTATTTCGATTGAGTCTGATTGTTTTGATTGCATGTTAACAATTAGTCAATTACTAATCCCTTTGTTTTACTAGTCGATTTTTCTCAGAAGAATTGGTTGAATCTCATCAAAGCCTACGGATTTGTCGAATTTCGAAACCTCTGATTTTCTATACAAATCAAGGGAGCGTCTCGCCACCGTCCCTATAAGACATCATCGTTACCGTAGGTAAGTTATACCCCTTAACTCATCATCTCCTCCTTACATTTCAATTTGGTTTGTCTCCACACGACCAAAATTTGTGGAATAGTTCGCCATCGTTTTCTTCGAAATGGGATATGAATGATTGGTTGTGTTGGTTTAAGGAACTTGGTTTAAAAATGGATGGTAAAAATGTTTCAAAAGTCAAAGAACAAAGAATTTTGGTTTAAGTCTTTTTAGCATTAGTTTATATAAATTATAAAATGTGCAGTATGGATGTGTTGTTTCAAGGGATGGGGTCAAAAATTATATTCTAATGGTTGTAGTTGATTTGTTGTATTTAAAAAGACGCCACGGTTCCTAATCATCTTCAACTATTTCTTCAATTATTAAATTTTGTTTATCTATGTTATTAGCTGTATCCGTTGAAATTTTTCATTGTATATCTTCTGTTTTTATTCGTTCCAGATTTTCTCTCACGATTCTAAACGTTGCGTTCGCAGGTTTTTTATTTTTCTAGGGTTTTGTCTTCCTTCCCATGTTTTGTTTGATTGGCCGATTAACCTCTCAGGGTATTGTTTAACCTATTATCGAATGACTTCAATTTGTCTTGTTCTCTAGACCATTTTGCGAGGAATATGATAATGTGCCGATATCATCGTTGTTCGTCGTTTTATAATTAAACAAGGAAATATCACTCTATTTTGGAGACGGGTGCTGTCCTTCTCTGGCTATTTTCTACTGACGTGATGATGAGAAAATAATAACGTATAATGGAGGCATTGGTCCCAATGAGAGACACAGTCATATGCTTGACTTGATGAGAGACAAAGGTAACTTCATATCTTCAGGAGCACTAAAGCTTTTGTCTTCATTATAAAACATAGTAATTTATGACTGACACATCAGCTCTCATGGCGTTCTAGGTTAATTTCAGGCAATCATTCAGAACCTTTTAACGTTGGAGATGAAGATATAGAAAGAGATTAAAAAAAAAATTTGTTCCACCTTCATTCTCAAGCCAAATTGAGTTTCAATATTTGCTGCAATGAAAAGAGCTTTAGGACTTTTAACATTTTTGCAACAATTAGATCGCTAAATCATTAAGTGACATCTTTTTTATTTATCATCTAAAGATTGATCAAGCAAAATGTTTCTCTAACTTGTAATGATTTGATCTCATTTGATCTCAGTTATACAAGAATGACATTTACATAATATATATTCCTAATCATTTGGAACAAACTCTATCAAAAATGAGAGGGAGGAAATATGTCATCTATTCATACCGAATACTCGGTGATTTTGTAGTTTGGTTGGTACATAAACACATCTTCTATATAAAGAAAAGTTTATAGCATTAGAGACATGATTTGGTATGAAGGACAAGGTAAGATGGTGATAGGATGTGGAAGACTTACGTACGCAAGAAGAATGCTCAAAGGGGAGACTCTAATGCTAAGGTAACTGTAAATGATTATGAGCTGAAAGTGAACAATGAATCTGAAAATTAAGATGAAAAAGAAAAGGGTTACACATGAGAGAATAGAAACATAGTATATAAATAGAATAAAGAATTATAAGGGAATGGTCAAACATGTATTGAGGATTTGTGAGGGAAATTAGAGAGTTTGATCTTAAGCTAAGATCTACGATTTCATATTTTTGTATTGAAAATGATGATAGAGGCTTGGGCTGTCAAAATTTAGCTTCCCGTTCATTAAACGGAGAAAATGAGGCAAAGCGCAAAACCAATATGTATATAGATGTGAAAAACAATGGCTAAGTACATTTTTTCTTTAAATTGAACCTGAAATTTAGGTTTTTTTTTTTTTTTTGCTAAAAAAAATTAGTTACTTTTTTTCACTAAATACATTTGATTGGTATACAACTCTTATACGTGGATTATTCATCAATGTTCAAGACAAAATGAATTTAAAAACTTCTCTTATGATTTTAAACTCTGTTAATTTCTAATTAGTAGTTTGTCTGAGTGTTTGCATACACTGTAGTTAATTGATTTCTAATATTCTTTGCATAGCAAAACAAAAACATGCATTATTGAGAATAGAACATGACCACAGTTCCATGCAAAATTGTTCTATGTTTGTAATGGGTCGGTGAAGAAATAACGTTTGGGTTAATTATGAATTCATTAAAAACTACTGCAAGTTTTTTTTTTTTATTCTAATTAGAAGATGAAAGTAAGAAATTTTATTTTCCTATGCATTACCGTTTTGTTAAAAAAATATTAGTAATACTATCTCATAAATTTCATTTTTCCGCACGGTAACGCGCGGATTTGTTTCCTAGTACATATAAAAAGTCTTTGGGCCCAAAAAATTAATTGGGGCTGGAATTTACTTACCGCAGACTCATTATCTTTGAGCCCATGTAATAAATTAGATATTTGTGTATGTTCTGATTGTCTCCTCCATTTCTCTTGTTTTTTTGTTTTTTTATTGCTAAATTGTAAATATCATTAAAATGAAAGTTTAGATTTTACATGAAGCCGAATCTATAATCTATACTACCTTGGCAAAAAAGAGAAAAACAAGGGAGTACATATTTTGGTTGTGAAACCATGAAATCACCTAAGCCATAACGACATCAAAGTTGAAAATGTTTTCCTGTGTCTTCGTGCTGAGATTGAGTTACGTATTTCTCGATCAATACTCCTAAATACGGTGAGCGGAGGGATCGATACCTGATTGTGTAACACGTTATTTCTTTGCTTCCATAGGTGGAAAATCGATGCTTGGACTACTAGTTTCCATTTCTCTTGATTACCACTGATTCCATCCCGGAGGAGGGGGATGCAATTTGATTTTCTCTTTCTCTCGGGTTCCCTTTCTCGATGCTTGTAGAACACAATTTGATCGTGAATATATCGACGAGACCTTCAATGGAAAAAGCTGGTTTCGTTACAGAGAGACTGCGTTACCAACACTCGGGAAGGTTACGCGATTCGCAGTGGACCTGAAACGATATTCTTATCTTTGGCGTATTTTTTCCCATCGTTACCAATCTTCGTTGCTTACATAATTACATTAATCTTCGTTTTCACGTTCCTTAAGTCACTCCGGTTATTGTTATTTCAGGTGAGAGCGGGTTTCTGTGATCCGGTGAAGTCTAGATTATGTGAAATTCCTGGTTCTGGGAGTAATTCCCCTTAAGATTGGGTATATCAAGCTAAACAACATTCAATCAAAATGCTTCTGGTATGCATTCTTTTCATGTTACTGATTCTTCTTACAAATTTGTCTACTTTTTGAATCACCATCTCTCAGAGTCGAACACTTTTTTTGTAGGTGCGTCAAAGAAACAATTGAGACCTTGAGAGGCTACAATGTAAACGCATTCTTCTTTATCATTTTCAGGTTAACAAAGGCACCGCGAGTGCCAGCGAGATATTAGCAGGCGCCTTGAAAGATAACAAACGTGCTCTGGTTTATGGAGAACCAACTTCCGGAAAAAGGGAAGGCAAAAATGCACGATTTTCATCACTTTTTTACTTTCTCAAAGACTAAATCTTTGTAACATTCTCTAGACATTTCACGCATTCTGCAGTAAGATACAGTCAATGTTTCATCTTCCTGATGGTTCGTGCTTGGCAGTGACAGTTGAAACACAAGGTCTGAAACTACTTTCCTACACATAATATGATGTCTTGTAGTGACTGTGTCTTCGTACAACCATAATTTCTACCCTTGCTGATTTTCGGATAGGGTGGGAAGAGAAATTTTGTTTTCGCTAAGACTTTGGATGATAGGTTCATCGTAAAAGAGATCAAGAAGACAGAGTACGAATCATTTGTGAAGTTTGCTCCCACGTATTTCAAATACATGAAGGACTCATATGATCTAGGCAACTAGACTTGTCTTGCCCAATTTCTTCGGATCTATCAGGTAATATCTCTAGAATCATCTTTGTCCATTCGACCATTAACATTATAAAGCGGGGATTTGTTCATGTCGTTGACAAAGTTCTGATCTAATAGAACATCTTCCGCGCCATTAGCAGATGTGGCGGTAAACCGAGCGCGTAGAGCGCCTTTAAGGTCGTACTGGCGAGTGATTTTTCTGCCAAAACTGAGATTCTCCATGACCATCAGGTCGTGTCGTATCTCTTTCCCGACGCCCTTTGGCTCCCTTACAGTCACCTGCAAATAGTGATCAAAGATCATTCAAACTAAGCCCTATCTGTTTTAAAGCAAATAGCTAATGGTCGAATGGTCAAAGATGATTCTAGAGATATTACCGATGAATTGCTTCACTTGCCTGAATCTGCCCTCAAAGAGATGCGCAGACGAGAACCTTCCTCAGTGATTATCTGATTCACAGTCTGTAGGCTTTTCTTGGGTAAAATTGTTAACATACTCGAATTTCACCAAGTATTCCTACTCAATATCAACAATGCGCTTCGAACGTAGCTCTTCAGATGGCAGCCAAAACCATTCATCCCAACCTAAGATTTGTGACCCATTAGAGGCAGCAACCTCGCCATCCAGTGAATCTCCAGTAACTGGAATTGATTTATCCGCTTCTTGTTCACTGGTTGAATGGATGTTAACAGCCAAATGAGTATCAAAATGATTGTTGGTGGGAGAGGTTGTATCGGGCCTGGAGCTGCACAGAGTTTGCAATTCGTTATCTCCAGGCACATTAGATTCTTCCATCTGATCATTGTCCCCGACGGACGCACCAAAGATAGGTATTTCCTTGCCTTCAACAAGTGGAGCGTCCATGCCTCCACTGCTACCAGAATCAGAAACTTTGTCGCTGTTTTCATATCCGGTCATTCCAGCCTCGGAAACGGTCTTCAAACCTTGTTCATTTTTCTTCCTCTCACCGGTTGTAGGTAGCAAACGATCCGATAAAACCAGCGACTGCAATCGGTAGTTCCAGATGATAGCTTGAAGCAGAAGTTCCCATCTCATGCGGTTTAAGCGGAGTAGTCTGTGTGAAACATCATCTATGATTTTAGCCTTGTCAAAAGAAATCTTGTTGTTTTCCTATTTTGAGGCAAGGATGTGTCCAAAAAGGATAAACATAGATTAGTAAGCTTGTCTCATAAACTTATCAAAGATGAATTTGTATACCAAATGCAATCGCTGCAATGGGTACCTCAAATCCCCAACGCTCCTGTTTGAGAATCTCCTCAATGTTAGAAAGGTCTTTGAGTGCACAATGATAGCTGAGATCTGAATTTGTGAATTGTGATCTTAGTCTCTTCAGAAAACTAGCAACATCCTCGAACAACGAGATCCCTTTAGTGAATACCTGAACAAGAAAATAGAAACAATCAGCTTCATTTTCACAATTTTTAGGTCAGCCCTCGTCCCAAGCAAGACACAATATTTGGCAGAACAATGTTTGTTCTACCACTGTTTTACTAAAAAAAGAAACTATACTCTTTGAAATTCTTTTTCAAGCCAACCCGCTTTTATTAAAATGCTTAGCTCCAGCTTCATGGGTGGCAGAGACACTGTGTAAGATGAGACTTGGGAGTAGCTGAGCATAGCAACCATGGAGCCTAATCTGCAGTTGTATACAAGTTTTCAAGTTATATTATTAGCGATAATGACGGCTCTCAACCTATTATTCTTATTACAAAGTTCCCAATTTATTTATGCACCACCAGAAACAAGAAGGGACCTTCAATCTAGTAAAATCAGGTTCAAACTAACCGTAGTCCCAGACTATTCTCCTAGGATTTGTGGATGTTACAATTTCAAAAGCCCCTATTACAGTGTAACTAAAATCAAACTTAATTACTTGGTTAGAACATGTAGGCAGAGCAAAATAGAGCGAACACCATACCCAAAGAAGTGGAGAAAGTCCCTGTCGAAAGAGTGCCCACAGCAATCTTTTCTGAAAAGTTTGCTGAGAAAAACTGAGCTCCAAGAACTTTCCAAATGACAAGCTACGAGCAGCAGTGGATATCAGTACCAGTTTTGTGGATTTTCAGATCCGATGCTTTGATTTACACTTTGTACGACGACTCCACATCCAGATTTTTCCTTTCACCTCACCAGACAAACATATTGGTACAGAAATGCGCTTGGTTTGGATTGTTAGTTGCTTGTTCTGATGCGCATAATAGTAAGGATGTGCATTCGGAAATTCCAAGCACGTTTGACATCGGCTTCTCTGCATCATGAACAGTTCCCATAACAAATTTTAGCCACCAAAATGTTTTAGCACTGTTCAACTTTCAGTTTCCTAACGGATGAAAGCAGATTAACCTTTGGCAAAAGAACAAGAGTCAAACCTGATTACAAAGATATCTCCCAAGAATCTTTCCAAGTGCACATGTAAAACATCATGTGCGAAAAATGACTTTGGTCACACATTATCCCACTGAGGACATTTCTCTTAGACACTAAAACCAATAAACCAATGCAGCTTCAATATCATTCTCTGCCCAGGATCAAGTAGCAAAGGTTGTTTTTCTCATCCTTTCCAGCTGAATCTTCTGAGGAATCCATTGCAGAATCAAGACTGCTAATATTAGATACATCTGTATCCAACTGTAATTGGGAACTGATTATCCAGGTTTTGAACAAAACATAAATTTTTACTTAATTTGGCAGGTAGAGATGAGAACCCAGTAAAAATAACTGGAAAGAAGCCTCCAGGATCAGATGATATGCCACGATAAATGAATATTGTACTACTTCTTTGACCTTTGTCAACCTATCGCTGTGGCTTCCTTCAAGTAAAATCTGCCACATATTACAATGTCAACATCAGATAATCAAGGGTAAAGTGCAAGAAAGTCTAAGGTCAATGTCACGAATTCAAAATTTAAAAGCATTTGATCAGATGATGTTATGGGGATAAGACATTCATATGATGGAAACTACCATAGTACCAACGATCATGACATGATGTTATTGTTACTAAAGTAGAGATATCTGGTAGCATTAATGACTTATCATACTCCACAATCAATCAAGCACTCACCGTGCAGCCAAGGCGGGTAAGGCAACCCTCTAAAAACATCAGCGTTTTAGTAGGCTTCTACAGGGGCTTCGCCCACAGCAATATGCTCCTCCACAATTTTCTCAATACGAAAGGAACCACAGTGCTTTAACTTCTGACGAGACAGATAGTCGAATGAAGAAAAATTGGTGAACCAATGCAGCAAGAAATTCTCTGTAGACGGTGGAGCTTCATGTCAAACACCAGAGCGACCCCTTTTTCAAGAGCAGACAATTGGATATCACGTGAAACAGATTTTTCCCACCAGCATAATTAATGCCAGGCTTCGAAGGTTCTATGATATATCAACAACAGGCTTCACATAATCCTTGTCATGTTGGCAATAAAAGAAAAAAAAAATCAGAAAATTACCAAATGAAAGCCTTTCAAACTGGCGATTGCCAAATTGCGTTGCAACCCCCACCCTATCCATTGATTCGAAGAAGAAAATCAACTTAACGGCTGGCCCAGTACTCCTTTGACCAACATTATTCTAGGATGCTCATACTTGGTGGCCATGTGTTTATGAGCAGCAAGTTTTTTTAAAACAAGGCCTTTGAAAACTTGACTGCAAAAACGAACAAACATTAGGAGAGTACAGTAGATGGAAATGCTGTGCAATTTTTATGAGGCGGATTTTTTAAAATCTTCATACGGGTCAGAGAACCTCAAACAATGCAAAGTCTAAGCAAGCACTGGGCGAATACCTTTCAATGCAAGAACCAGTTGCTATGCATTTTCACTTTGAGGTACTCAGTGGGATCAACTGGTTTGCCATCAATAGCTGGTTTCATGCAGTAGGAGATAGAACCTTGGGAGGTGGACAACGTGCAGGCTCCATATCTAAGATTAATACACAGTAGTTTACCAATGATGGGATTATAAATAAACAAAAAGAGGCACCAATGAGAGAATGACATACCTTGGACTTGACAAATGCTGCCAGCGCTCTCAGCACTAGTGTTACCAGACTCCACGATCCCTAAGGGTCTTGTTTGGTAGAAGATCATCAGCGAGTACATACATAAATTGTAGAGTTTTCTAGTCTATCCTTGACTATGGGAAAAAGAGCCATAAAATTTTCTGCTGATTTCAAGAAGAAAAAAACATGCAGAGTAAAAACCAGTAGATATTCCAAGCCATTGATAAATAGTAGTGGGCACAACATAGCAGGTGGTAAAATCTCTCGGACCATGTGATTCTAAGATCATCAACATATCATTCCATAACTAAAGATTACATTTGATTAGAAATCGATTCAAATCTGTAAACCTTGCAACTGGGCCGCAATTTTCTTATTCCTCTTGATGATTTTCTTCCTCAAGAGGATTTTCTTCGTACTGGCTCTTGAGTCTGCTACTTCGTCGTCCTCGTCTGGGCGGTTGTATATATTCCGAAGACGCTTAGGTTCACCTTTCACAAAGTCATCATCTGCAAATTCCCATCGCTCAGAGTCAACTTTCCTAAAGCCCTACAAGAAAGACGTCAAAAATAAAATTTATTCATTTTCAAAAATTTATTCATTGATACAAAGAGGTAACAACAACTTACAAAACTGGTAAGCGTCCGGATAAATGATGAGAAATTGCTGTGCCGGAAGAATTTGGGAAGAAGATCTCTGGAAAACTCCGCTGGATCCCAAACGATGAAACTCTTGCCGCTTTGGCTCCATGAGATGATTGAATCCGATGAAGGATCATCAACCATCTCATATATGTCGGCCAAACGAGATATTGCTCGGCATTTTAATCCAAACTTGTTGTCAACCATCTTCGTTCTTCGTTCCTATAATCTTCAACCTAGGTGGTACCTTTATATACATTTATTAAATTCGCGGGTTATAATGGGCTTTCTGATAAATTCCATTTATTAAAAAGGTGTTTAACGGATTTCGGTCTAGACCCATTAGAATTTACAAGTCCAATATATCTAACAAATGATTTTTTTTTTTTTTTAAACTCCTCACATTCCATTAATCTTTTTTAAGAGTAGTTTTGTTGTTTTTTTGCAAAATATGGTTTTTGGTGTGTATAATATGTATTACTGTTTTGGAGTTAGGCCTTGTCCGGACCTATATGTACTAGTAATATTTTTACGGATATTATTATAAATAAGAGAAATATTTTTATTAAAAGTTGGCGAGTATTTAATGATATAAGTCTTGTCCGGATTAACACAACTCAAGAGTATGGAACGGATTGAAACACCTTAGGCCATGCTCGAGAGGAAAATGATTCCATGGATTGATTGACCTAGACTCTGGATTTGTTCTAGAACTTGGGTTGGACCGTCTGTGGATATCATATTATGACCTTTTTTGGCCGGTCTCTACCTAGAACGGTTCAGGGGTGTTACATCGGATCCCACCACATCAACAATTTCTTCATCTTGTTACAATTATACATCTTCGTCCCATGGATTTTCATCAAAACGAGTGATCGAGACATGACCGGATTCAACACCCGTTTCTTATTCTTATTGTGAAATAAAGGAAATAAAAAAACTTAGAAAAAAAGAAGAAGAACCATCAGCATTAAACCGCTCAGATAAAAAAGATATCAAATGAAGAAGACGAATATTTTTTTGAATCGCCAGAGAAGGGAATCCTAACATGTGATGTCTTACACGTTAATTTCTCGTTATTGAGATTTTCTCTTTCTCTCTCACTCAATCGCGGTTCCAAACATTTCTACACAGTCTTGGATCGGTTCCGACCATAACTTTAGACACTCTCGCTATTTAGGTGTGATTCCTCTACTTCCTCTTAAAACAAGATTATATTATGCCCGTTTCACTCGAATATTTTTCTCTTAAAACTTTGAATTAGGGTTTCGCCGATCCAGATTTTTAAAAAGTTAATTTTGCTTATAATTTGTTGTTAATATTTCTCCTAATTATTATGTAGTCAAATTTCATATGTAGTGTTGGGAAAAATAAATGCGCTACCTGGCTAATCTCGGTTAATCTTGATATGTCTCGGTTAAGAAGTAAGACTTGGCATTACATCGTCCACGTCAGGTAAAACGAGGTAATAACATGCTATTACCTGACAATACGTCGTCTACATCATGTAAGACATGGAAATGACTTGTCATTATCAAGTGAGACATCGTTATTACGTCGTCGTCAAGTCGTTAATATCGTTATGACGTCATTACAAGGTCTAGTTAATTTATTTGACATTATTTTATAGACGTGGCTAATATGAGAACATCATAGAGACCTCGCGATCCAAGGTATTGTGAGGTTTGTTATTATCTAGACTTCACAATCTGAAGAGATAAATGATTTAAGTATATCAAGAATCCCGATTACTAAGGAGATAAGTTTGTGGATTGATACGTCAATTCCCATCCTAATCCAAAAAGGATTTTATCAAGTTCTATAAATAGAAACATCTCGGAGAGAAAAAAATCATCACAAAAACATTCAGAAAACTTGAGAGCTACATCTTCGCAGCATCCCAGAGATAGCAATCGAAGATCTAGCCCTTGTTTCCGATGTCCAACGAAGTTCTTTATAACGCTTTAGATACCTAGACGTTGTAATATCATTCGGTTACAAGCCGACTTTGTTGATTAATAAAGATATACTTCTCTTCGTCATTCCGTAGATTTGTTTACTTGCGAACCTGGTTAAAATTTGCCGAAACAGTTTGGCGCTAGAGGGAGGGCAAGTTTTAAATACATGAGATATGACGAACGGAGAGAACAACGAGGTCTATGCAGGAGGTAACAACCTTCAAGATCCCGCTGCTCAATTGGTGGTACTCACCGCCCAGATGAAGCAGAACGAAGAACGATTAGCACTACTCGAGGCGGAGAACACTTCCTTGAGAGCTGAGAACGCCTCTCCGGTCGCCGAAAATACAGGCACTGAGGTCGACGCTCGAAACCGATCAATAGACGATCCATGCATAGATGCAATGGTTTTCAAACGTCTGGAAGCAATGGAAGCAATGATTAAGCGACTTCCAGGAGTAGCTCCCCCAATTACTAAGAGTGCTCCTAACTACTATGCGGACACTCCGTTCATGGATGAGATCGCGTTTGTGGAGATGCCGAAGAAGTTCACGTTCCCCTTGATGAAGGTGTACGACGGGGTGACAGATCCTGACAACCACATAGCACAATACAAGCAGCGGATGTTCACAACCGCAATTCAAAGAGATTATAGGGAAGCTAGCATGTGCAAGGGATTTGGTTCAAGTCTCACAGGACCAGCCTCCAGTGGTTTACGAACCTGCCAAACGCGTCGATAGACTCCTTTGCGTCTCTAACCGACCATTTTTTTGAACAATTTTCAAGTAGCAGGAACCTGGAGAAGATAGCTGACGACCTCTATGAGGTGGTACAGAAGAAAGGAGAGTCGCTACGCAGTTATGTAGGACGTTTAAACAAGGAAAAAGTATCCATCCCAAGCTGCATCACGTCTACTGCCATCTCGGCGTTTAAACGAGGTCTACTTCCAGATGGTGACCTGTATAATGAACTAACGAAGTATCAGTGTAAGACTATGGAAGACGTACTCTCTAGAGCATGGGCACAAATCAAGTGGAAAGAAGATCCAACTCATCGTTACGAACAATCTATGTGGTCAGAATAATATATAGAGCGACATGACATACACTAAATAACTAAGGTATGTGAGTCATGAGCTTAAAGTTTGCATGATAGAAAAGTCAAGAACTTACTTAACAGCTAGAATACCTTGCACTTAACGACCTACTATTTTTAGAGGTTTTTAATCTTTCAAGTTTTGGTTTTTTGTTGTTCTTCGACGATCCACGAGACGTCACTGCATTTTAATTTTTTTTTATTTGAGTGATTTGCCACATGTCTACAAACAAGCATTATAATAAAAGAGTTTAAACATATGAATCTTACGAGATTCTAAGTATAAGTATTCGAGTAATGGTCACGTCACAATTGTTCAGGAGCAAGACCTCATTAGACAAGGCTTCGACCATATCCATTTATAAAAAATAAAAGGCAATGTCTTAATCTACAATGACCATGGTCAGTGTCAAATCGAATGGGGGGCAACACTTCCCGAAAGCATGACAAGCAGCAACCACGGGTTATGTTGTTGACAAACTCGACTGCGATAACTGTCATCAATAATTTAAAGGCATGACCTCAATGGGTATTAAGAACAGCCAATACCCGACAAACCTAGAGGTACATCCTCGGCAGGTTATGGCGATAGCCAATACCTGATAAACCAAGAGGTACATCCTCGGCAGGTCATGGCGACAGTCAACACCTGACAAACGAAGAGGTACACCCTCGGCAGGTTATGGCGACATCCAATACCTAATAAAATAAGAGGTACATCATCGGCAGGTTATGGCGATAGCCAATACCTAACAAACCAAGAGGTACTCCTCAGAAGGTTATGACAAAAGTCAATACCTGAAAAACCAAGAGGTGCATCTTCATGAGGTTGTGACAAACGTCATTACCTTATAAACGAAAAAGTACATCTTCAAGAGGTTGTGACGACAGTCATTACCTAATAAACCATGAAGTACATCCTTAAAGTAGGCCGTAACGAGAGTCACTACCTGGTAAATTTGGAGGTACATCCTCTGGGAGGTTGTGACAAAAATCATTACCTGACAAGTCAAGAGTCACTACCTCAACAGGCTGTGTCAATAATAACAACTTGACAATTCAAGAGGTAAAACCTCCCAAATGAAAAGTAACAATTGTCATTACCTGACAAGATAGGAAAGAGCTATCCCCAATTGATTGTGATAACCACAACGACTTGATAAATTAAGAGGTAAAACCTCCCCAAAAAATGATCAGAATAATCACTACAAATGAATCACAAGGTACGACTTGAAAAGCTGTTGACTACGGTCATAACCAAGTAAATAAAGAGGCATAGTCTTAACATGTTACGACAATGGTCGTTACGAGATAAACTAGAGGTAATACCTCCAAACAATACGACATTACAAAGTAATGGGCAATAACCTTGATGACTACTAAACCAATAGCGATGTCAAAGCAAAGGTGTGCCAAACGTAGTCGATTATAAACCTGAGCGACATACGATGTCCAAATAAATAAAAACACAAGAGATGAGGAGCAAGACCTCCTTAGACAAGGCTTCGACCATATCCATTTATAAAAAATAAAAGGCAATGTCTTAATCTACAATGACCATGGTTAGTGTCAAATCGAATGGGGGGGGGGAACACTTCCCAAAAGCATGACAAGCAGCAACCACGAGTTATGCTGTTGAAAAACTTGACTGCGATAACTGTCATCAATAATTTAAAGGCATGACCTCAATGGGTATTAAGAACAGCCAATACCCGACAAACCTAGAGGTACATCCTCGGCAGGTTATGGCGATAGCCAATACCTGATAAATCAATAGGTACATCCTCGGCAGGTCATGGCGACAGTCAACACCTGACAAACGAAGAGGTACACCCTCGGCAGGTTATGGCGACATCCAATACCTAATAAAATAAGAGGTACATCATCGGCAGGTTATGGCGATAGCCAATACCTAACAAACCAAGAGGTACTCCTCAGAAGGTTATGACAAAAGTCAATACCTGAAAAACCAAGAGGTGCGTCCTCATGAGGTTGTGACAAACGTCATTACCTTATAAACGAAAAAGTACATCTTCAAGAGGTTGTGACGACAGTCATTACCTAATAAACCATGAGGTACATCCTTAAAGTAGGCCGTAACGAGAGTCACTACCTGGTAAATTTGGAGGTACATCCTCTAGGAGGTTGTGACGAAAGTCATTACCTGACAAGTCAAGAGTCACTACCTCAACAGGCTGTGTCAATAATAACAACTTGACAATTCAAGAGGTAAAACCTCCCAAATGAAAAGTAACAATTGTGATTACCTGACAAGATAGGAAAGGGTTATCCCCAACTGATTGTGATAACCACAACGACTTGATAAATTAAGAGGTAAAACCTCCCCAAAAAATGATCAGAATAATCACTACAAATGAATCACGAGGTACGACTTGAAAAGCTGTTGACTACGGTCATAACCAAGTAAATAAAGAGGCATAGTCTTAACATGTTATGACAATGGTCGTTACGAGATAAACTAGAGGTAATACCTCCAAACAATACGATATTACAAAGTAATGGGCAATAACCTTGATGACTACTAAACCAATAGCGATGTCAAAGCAAAGGTCTGCCAAACGTAGCCGATTATAAACCTGAGGGACATACGATGTCCAAATAAATAAAAACACAAGAGAGGAGGTCCTCTCCAAAGAGTTTATCATGACTAAGCCATGAGTGACCACTAAGGTCGCTTTTAAGGTCTTAAGATCGTTTATCACGATCCAAAGATCATTTGTTCTGATTATCTAGGTCGCTTTTGAGGTCCAGGGATCGTTATAGCGATCCAGAGATCATCATCGTGATTACCTAGGTTGCTTTAACGATAATGCAATCATGGGACGTCCCTAGATTAAGCGATCTATGTGATCATCAACGTCCTTGATCGTTAACATGAGTAATGGATGACTTCCAAAGCTGAGAAGTGCTAAATAAAGGAGGTCCTACTCATCGAGTTTTGAAACATGCTACCTGCAAAAAAACAAACATGCCAGTTATCACCAGGAAGAACCTACGAGGTCAATCCTTAAAATGGAAACATCACCACAAGAGTTCCAAAGATAAGTCCAAAGGATGTAACAAACTCACAAAACAAAACCGAACAACTACAACTACTACTTGGTAGAGGTAGAGGAAGTAGAAATGCCCTCTTCAAAGTCTGGGACAACATCTGGGAAAATATATGAAACTTCACTGTTGAGCTTGGTTTACGCAATCTCTACTTCCCTGAACCTCACGGAAGATAATCAGGAACTTCATCAATGCATTAGAAAAAATATCAAAAGAAAGAAAGTGAGAACATTCTTGGGATAAACTTGCGACTTGTCAAGTATATCAGCATGTCCTAAATTGTCGAAAGCTTCCCGGTCGCGAGAAAATGTCTGTTTACTGAGACAAACATGCCACTACCTGAAGAAACAAAATACTTCCTCTTCGTATACCTGGCAGGTCGGAGACAACACATCTCTTCCAACAGGACATGTCATAATGTGTACATGACTATGGACATCTCCAAATCGAGAACTACCAAAATAATATCTTCATATGTGTATAGATATATACAAAAAAAAAATTGAAATGTATACGTACATGCAAAAATGCAATCCGACAGGTTTTGGCATTGAGATACATCGCTGGACAAAGACCGCCATAGCAAGCTCTAATTAACTACTCTTCAAATTCTAAATAAGAAATCGAAGAGTGGGGGGCAAACTGTTGGGGAAAATAAATTCACTACCTGGCTAATCTCGGTTAATCTTGATATGTCTCGGTTAAGAAGTAAGACTTGGCGTTACATCGTCCACGTCAGGTAAAACGAGGTAATAACATGCTATTACCTGACAATATGTCGTCTACATCATGTAAGACATGGAAATGACTTGTCATTATCAAGTGAGACATCGTTATTACGTCGTCGTCAAGTCGTTAATATCGTTATGACGTCATTACAAGGTCAGTTAATTTATTTGACATTATTTTATAGACGTGGCTAATAAGATAACATCGCCGAGACCTCGCGATCCAAGGTATTGTGAGGTTTGTTATTATCTAGACTTCACAATTTGAAGAGATAAATGATTCAAGTATATCAAGAATCCCAATTACTAAGGAGATAAGATTGTGGATTGATACGTCAATTCTCATCCAAAAAGGGTTTTATCAAGTTCTATAAATAGAGACATCTCGGAGAGAAAAAAATCATCACAAAAACACTCAGAAAACTTGAGAGCTACATCTTCGCAACATCCCAGAGATAGCAATCAAAGATCTAGCCCTTGTTTCCGATGTCCAACGAAGTTCTTTATAACGCTTTAGATACCAAGACTTTGTAATATCATTCGGTTACAAGACGACTTTGTTGATTAATAAAGATATATTTCTCTTCGTCATTCCGTAGATCTGTTTACTTGCGAACCTGGTTAAAATTTGCCAAAACATGTAGTTAAACATAATATAATTTGATGATAAAAGATGAACTTGAACTCATACTTAGGGCTTGATTGGTTCATCCGCTGCCATCCGCAAACGCTACGTTTGCGGACAGTTGCGGTTGGTAGCGTTTGACAACAATCACAGAAACCGCTCCATACCGCTCTGTACCGCTTTATATCGCTTGGAATCGCTCTAAATCAAAAGCTCTTTCCCACGAGCGTTTGCGGTTGCGGACGGTTGAAAAAAAATATATTTTAAAAAAATATTATCTTAAATAATAAACTAAAATTTACAAAAAAAATTATTTAAAAAATTTACTTTTATATCAAATATTATCATATAAAATTATTTACACTTGATATATATTTTATTTAAATAAAAATAAACTTGTAATTATTAAAAAATTATTGTAAAAATACTATTTAATTATTCTATGATTTATTCAAAATATATAATTTTAATTTCTTATAATCATATATTTTTGATTTTGATTTTTATTTTAATTATTATAAAAAATGTTATTGTATATATATAAAATGTTCCAAACATCTTTAAAGTTTTTATTTAATTATTCTATGATTTATTTAAAATATATAATTGAAATTTTTTATATAATATATTTTTAATTTCTATATAAATTATATATTAGGTGTATTTTTATGGTAGTTTTATGAAAATCCGCTATCGCACCCGCTGTAAACCAGTCATAAACGTCCCGCAAATGTACCCGTTTTCAGCCGCTTTATCAGTCGTATAAATTATCTAATAACGCTAGAAACTGGTACCGTCCGCTTCCGTAAACTCCCGCAGCCGCACCCGCATCCGCTGCGTTTAAACCAGCCAGACCCTTAATCAAATTTTATTATTATTTTACAATGGAACAGAGGTCGGAAAAAAATTATAATGGAATTAAGTTTACATGTTTGTTTTATTTTTATCAAATTTTCCATGGCATATTGTTTTTAATTCACTGTTCAACCATTTTTACATTGCATTTACAATTTATTCACATAAGTTAGATTCTCTCTATCTAAATATGTATATAATTTTATAGAGCATAAACAAAATCATCTATAAGATCTCTGGTCCAAATAGATTATATCTTTATGCAGACATATCTTTAAGTTCTTCACAGATTTGGACATAGTTTTATTGTTGTCACTCGCTGAGAATTAAGTTTTTTTTTTCTCATTTACACACACCTTCTCTTTTGATTCATATAGACCGACCGTATATGTTCAAATCTACGGATCCGAATCGGATCCAATGTGTCTCGATGAGTTATGTCATTATGAAATTGACTAAAGATACATATGTAGGGGTCGAAATTTGCAATTGACTGTTAGGGTCATTGTACCCCGAAATTGAAGAGGCTGCTAAGTTTAAGTAACCTCTATTCAATCTGATTAAAAAAATAAAATCTGTTATTTTTTTGTGATGATTAAAATAAACCATTCATTTTAGACTAATAGTAACTTCCGATTCATAGTGATCATAAATAACTTTTAAAACAATATCCAATATTTAGTTTCTTATAGGAGAAGAAATAATTTGTGGTGACCATCTATGATAAATAACTCAAGGATGGTAGTGTTATGAGTTTGCTTTTGGTGACAGAAACCTTATTGTTGCTTACTGTATTAAAACTTGAGAATTTTCGAAAAATGTCATTTTTGAAATGTCAGTTTTCAAAAATGCCATTATTATCAAATATTTTTAAAAATACCACTAAAATTATATCATTTACTCAAAATATCATTTATATTTGGGTTAACTATTTTATGGTAGGATTTAGTTTTTAGGGTTTAGGGTTTGTTAAGAGTCAAAACCATTTTTAGGGTTAAAATTTTTAGGGTTTAAGGTTTTAAATTTTTTAATTAGTGGCATTTTTAGAAATAGACAATTCACTGTGATATTTTTGAAAATGGACAGACCAAAAGTGGCATTTTTAAAATTGTCCTAGAAACTTCTCTTTTGCAGTTTTGGGATAAAACGAAATGGCTTTTCTCAAAGTTGAGAAATCTAATAGAATTACATTGATTGGGGTTGGGCAACTACATGTGGTAAGTTGATGTTTATTAGATAATTTATAAATTGTGTGAGATATAAACATTTTCGTAAGTTTGAGTAGAGAATTTCAAAATATTTCAAGAGAATTATTTAGTAAAATATTAATAAAGACAAAAATGTCTTAGCACATAAAAAAAAGAGTTATTTTCAAAAAAGTTTAAACATAAGTTGTTTTCAAATTTCTAATCCTCATAGGGTATTTTCAAAAGATATTGTTAACAAATTTAGGGAGATTTTGATAAATACTCTTTTTATTGAAAATTGAAAACTACACTTAATCTTATAGAAATTGGAAAACTATACTTTTTGTTATATAAAAGTAGGTAAATACTCCTATACATCTTTAAATAATTATTATATAAAGTTTACATGTTTGTTTTACCTTAGTACCGCGATGAGACATGTCGGCATATGGCTTGCTTCGAGAAAGAGTATCGGGAGGAGGAAAGCAATCCCCCTTAGAGAGAATTGTGGAGAAGAGAGTGGCCGATGCTAACGCGTCGTCACAAACCATTTCAGAAGTAAATGACAGAGATACGGACTCCAAAGGCGGTTCATCCTTGGCAGCATCGCAAACTGGAGCATTACGCCTTTCTCGTCTAGGAGCATCATCCTTACGAGGGTCTTTTCCTTTGTCAGTCTTTGCCGCGGCACGCCTTCGGGTAGGTTTCACCTGATCGGCGCCCTCACTCACGGCAACAGCTTTACCATTTCTACGGTGGACCGGGGGCAAAGCCAATCGCCTGAGACCCGACACAATTTCTCTCGCTTGAGGGACAGACGAATCCAATCGCCCAAGACCCAGCACAATTCCTGGCGCATTGGGGACGGACAAAGCCAGCATAGACGTCTCTACGGATGGGTCACCCGAGGGAAAATCTAGGGCAGCGCTTAGCTGCTCAGCAGAAATCTTAGTTCGGCCAACCTCCGCTTGCTCCATCACGGCGCGGGTTTCGGCCTCCATCCTCTCGTGAACCGATGATCGCTTTCCCATGGATCTCCTTGTACTGGTGGGGGAAGACGAAGAAGTTGAACTCGGAGAATAATATCCAAAGTATTGAGCCCGCGCTCTCTCTACTCTTTGAAGAGACAGCTCCACTTCGGCCGGAGTAGACTTCGGCAATCGGAAAACTTCGGCAAAGAGAAAGCTCCACTTCGGCAAAAGACTACTTCGGCAGAGAGGGGGTCTTCGGCAAAGGACGAAATCACCTCGGCCAACCAAGCACTTCGGCCGAGAAGAGCTTCGCTTCGGCACGGGCGACACTTCGGCAAGGAGAGATGTCGGCAAGGTCTACGTCGGCAGAGGAGACTTCGGCCCAAGAACAATGTCAGAGGAACAAAAACAACAACCCGAAATAAAAAATTTCAAAAAAAGAGGAGAGAGAAAGGAAGAGAGAAGTTACCTTGAGTTTTTGAGAAAATGAAGAAGTGAAGAGGAAGTGAGGAGAAGTGGAAGCATATATAGGCTCATAAAGCAAAAAATTATGTCATCATGCATTGGGAACCGGGCCAAAACACAGTTGAATGAAGAAATTTCTACTGGAAATAGGATTATCAGTCTGAAGATGGAAAACTTGGAAGATATCAGAAACGACGGACTCGATGTCATGTCAACTGAGCTCGTACCAATCGACACGGCGCATTGATCCCAGCTTGGACTTCCTCTACCTCGGCACTATCATCACTGAAACTACCGAGCTGGAGGGCTAACTGTTGGGGTCAAAACCCACCCGGCTGCGATCAATGGAAAAATGGCTAAGTGTGGAAATGCGAAGAATCGGACAAGGCTGGAATTGTACCTAGGTCATTTCTGTACGAGTCCGCTTGAGCACGAGATAGGCTATTCCAACCAAGCTCTGCTCCACTTCGGCAAAGAGGAGACATAGGCAAGCTTTGGCTCACCTCAGCGTGGAGACTTCGGCGAAGAAAGGAAAGTCGTCGGCAAGCTTTGTCTCTGCTTAGGCAAGCTTTGGCTCACCTCGGCGTGGAGACTTCGGCGAAGAAAGGAAAGACGTCGGCAAGCTTTGTCTCTGCTTAGGCAAGCTTTGTCTCCGCTTAGGCAAGATTTGTCTCCACTTAGGCAAGCTTTGTCTCCGCTTAGGCAAGCTTTGTCTCCGCTTAGGCAAGCTTTGTCTCCACTTAGGCAAGCCTTGTCTCCGCTTAGGCAAGCTCTGTCTCCGCTTAGGCAATCTCTGTCTCCGCTTAGGCAATCTCTGTCTCCGCTTAGGCAATCTCTGTCTCCGCTTAGGCAATTTCTGTCTCCGCTTAGGCAATCTCTGTCTCCGCTTAGGCAAGCTTTGTCTCCGCTTAGGCAGTCTTTGTCTCCGCTTAGGCAAGCTTTGTCTCCGCTTAGGCAATCTTTATCTCCGCTCAGGCAAGCCTCGTCTCCACTTAGGCAAGCCTTGTCTCCACTTAGGCAAGCTTTGTCTCCGCCTAGGCAAGCCTTGTCTCCACTTAGGCAAGCTTTGGCTCACATCGGCAAAGCTCTGCTCCACTTCAGCAAACACTGGAGACTTAGGCAAACACGGAGACTTCGGCAAGCACTGGCCACTTCGGCAAACACTGGAGACTTAGGCAAACACGGAGACTTCGGCAAGCAGGGAGATTTCGGCAAACACTAGAGACTTAGGCAAACACGGAGACTTCAGCAAGCACTGGAGACTTAGGCAAACACGGAGACTTCGGCAAGCAGGGAGATTTCGGCAAACACTGGAGACTTAGGCAAACACGGAGACTTTGGCAAGCACTGGCCACTTAGGCAAACACGGAGACTTCGGCAAGCACTGGAGACTTAGGCAAACACGGAGACTTCGGCAAGCAGGGAGATTTCGGCAAACACTGGAGACTTAGGCAAACATGGAGACTTCGGCAAGCACTGGCCACCTAGGCAAACACGGAGACTTCAGCAAGCACTGGAGACTTCGGCAAGCACTGGCCACTTCGGCAAGCACTGGAGACTTCGGCAAGCACGGAGATTTCGGCAAGCATTGGTGACTTCGGCAAGCACGGAGACTTCGGCAAGCAGGGAGACTTCGACAAACACTGGAGACTTAGGCAAACACGGAGACTTCGGCAAGCAGGGAGATTTCGGCAAACACTAGAGACTTAGGCAAACACGGAGACTTCGGCAAGCACTGGAGACTTTGGCAAGCACTGGAGACTTCGGCAAGCACGGAGGCTTCGGCAAGCACGGAGATTTCGGCAAGAACGGAGACTTCGGCAAGCACTGGAGACTTCGGCAAACGTGGGGACTTCGGCCAAGCCAGGCCACATCGGCAATGACCCACTTCGGCCGTGACACGAAGCTGCCTGGCCGAAGTCAAAACCATACGAAAATTGTCTGGCCAAAGTCAACTCCATACGAAACTATCTGGCCGAAGTCAAAGCTACCGAAGACAATCCTGGCCGAAGTCAATTCCATACGAAGCTGCCTGGCCGAAGTTAAGTCTATACGGAGCTGCTTGGCCGAAGTCATTTCCATACGAAACTATCTGGCCGAAGTCAAAGCTGCCGAAGACAATCCTGGCCGAAGTCAATTCCATACGAAGCTGCCTGGCCGAAGTCAAGTCTATACGGAGCTACATGGCCGAAGTCATTTCTATAGGAGGCTAGAAGACAATGCCGCCGAAGCCATTTCTATACTAAGACAACAAGCCCATATTCGGCCTACAACAATGCAAAGGCCCACGAAGTCAAGCCGACTTGCTAAAATGGAACTCTTGAAAAAGGGATCCGCAATTTACTTAGCAAAAAACCCTAGACTTTTTTGCTCTCAAACTCTTGTACGAAAGCTTTTCGACACAGCTGAATAAAAAACCATCTTTGGATCTTTCCGTTCGTGGTTCATCCGCAGAAATTTCATCCCTCTTAAACAAACCTCCGACAAATTCTAATTGTGTTGATTTCGACTCCCACAAAATGGTTTAACCTTAACCTGGAAAGATAAAAACAAATTCAGACCATTAGTAAAAACTCAAAAATCTTTTATAAAAAAGTTTATAAAAAGGATTATAAAACACTTACATCACCCTTTCGTTCCATCTCCATAATAACATTCATTCTTGGTTGTCGAGTCTTTTCCCAATCCAAACACGAGGGAAATGCACCTGTAGATCTTCTATGTTTGCATGCAAACGTTTTACCAAACACAGGAATGGCACTCAATGCCCATAGGTGTATCGCCAGAGGAAATTCTTTGACCTCATAATGGCATTTTTCTCAGGTTTTTGGACACATCCTTCTCACACTGTTTGCCAAAACTTCATATGCTACCTTTCCCCAGGGTTGACTGCAGTAAACTTCAAAATCTGAAGCGCACCACAGTCGAGACAGGGGAATCTTCTATGTAGGATTTGCAGTAATCAAAATCCCTTCTGTTAATACAACTGCCCCAAGACAAAGCTTCTCATAATCTTCTATTTCTGGTGTTGATAATCGCTGAACCAGATCGCTGAGTAAGAACTTGTCTCCTTCCATCCAAGAGTAAGGATCCTTGACTAGATCTTTGCCCTTTCGTTGTCTTTCTGGGTGAATTTCTTCACATTGAATACATGCGTTTTGATGAGATAATGAGGCTAGTTCTATATATCAGGTTATAAACATTTTTAATTACTGTATAAAACATACAAAAGTGTCTTATAAAACCTTTTTAATTACCTTATAGAACATACAAGTGTGATGATGACCTTAAAAGTTGTAATTAAAGCTTATAAAACTTTTTAAAACGTTTTTAAAATCCTTGTAAATGAAGCTAGTTTTGTAAATTATTTTATAAAACTTTTTAATTTCCTTATAAAAACATACAAAACGTTTTGTAAAACCAGTGTTTGATGAAACACTGAGGCTATCTTACAATCACTTCTAATTACAGTTTTATAATTAAGCTTTCAAAGTTTTGAGAAATATCTGTCGTGAGGAAGAACTCTCTCTTTGAGAATCGCATTGGCTGCGAATCAAACGTGAACCATATGTCTTCTCCTTTTGTTAAAACTCTCCTCTGCATCAAAAAGTGGAAAATTTTCCCTGAAATTTTTATTCCAGTCTTTGCAAGTGTTACAATAGGATTGAGAAAAATTTCCTCAATCCTTTGGAACAAATCGCCTCCTAGTGCGGTTTTAACAACTTCAACCAGCTGCAGGTTTGAGTGTTGCTGTACTGCCACTTGCTTGTCTGGTTCAAAACCAGGATTATAGATCCGAGGGGGTAGGTGTAGATAGTTAGGTAAATCCATCTATTCAAAAGACAGACATAAGGATCAAAAAGAAGAACATCAACAACAAATCCATGTATAAAAAAGTTTATAAAGAGAATTATAAATTCGACTGCTTTGCCAATCAAAAAACCAAAGAAATGCACCTTATAATTACAGTTTATAATCAAGCTTTACAAAACCTTTTAAAAACATTATAAACCTTTCAAAAACTTGTGTTTGTAATTACAGAGATCAATAGTCCCCCGCTTTTAGATGCAATCATGTAACATAGATTCTAACATCAAAATTAGGATATAATCTAATTACAGTTTATAATCAAGCTTTACAAAACCTTTTAAAAACCTTATAAACCTTTCAAAAACTTGTGTTTGCAATTACAGAGATCAATAGTCTCCGCCTTTAGATGCAATCATGTAACATAGATTCTAACATCAAAATTAGGATATAATCTAATTACAGTTTATAATCAAGCTTTACAAAACTTTTTAAAAACCTTATAAACCTTTCAAAAACTTGTGTTTGCAATTACAGAAATCAATAGTCCCTGCCTTTAGATGCAATCATGTAACAAAGATTCTAACATCAAAATTAGGTTATAAAACATTTTAATTATCTTTTAACTCAGATTTAAATCAACCCTAAATTGACAGATTGAAATCAAACACAAATACAACCTAGATTTATTACTACATTCAACCACATCAAATCAAAATCCTAGCGATTCTCCATTGAAATACAAAAGAAGAAAAAAAAACCAACGAATCAAAAACCCTAGATTAAAGCAGATTTACGTGAATCAAAAACCCTAGATTAAAGCAGATTTTTGCGAATCAAAAACCCTAAATTAAAGCAGATTTGCAAAGAAATCATGAAAATGAAGAAGAGAGCATGATAGTGCACGGCGATTAGTGTTTCCCCAATTTCTAAAAGCCCAGTTTTTTTCTCATAGCGAAAAGTTTGAGAGATTACCGGTGAAAAAGTTTACCGGATAAGCAGAATCAATGATTTCGTCTTCGTCTCCTTTGTCTGTTCTTCTTCTTGCACGAATCAAACTGTGGCGATTAGGGATTCTGATTCTCGGTGAGAGAGAATGAAGATATGATTCTCGGTGATATTTTTCAGGGGCAATATCGACATTCTCTTAATAAACAGTGGCATAAATGAAAATAGACATTAATGAGTGGCATGCTTGTAAAACTGCAATCTCAAAGTGGCATTATTGAGATTGTCCCTTTCTTTTTTAGTCTTTTTGATTTACTATTTCCTTTCAATTTTTTTTTAATAATATGTCTTATTTTCTTTTTTTAGACTATTATTTCCTTTTAGTTACACTACAATTTGATTTAAGAAATAAATAATGTAGAAAAGGAAAATTTATATTTTTTATATTAATATATTGACACGTGTCACAATCTCAATTAAAATTAACATATGTCACGATTTGGTGAGTTACGATTTTGCCTACGTGTCACGTTCACCTCGAGCGCATCCTGCTTTATATAATAAGATTATGTATTTTATCTTTTTTTATTTGTGTTATTTCTACTAATATGATGTATATTTATTTGGTTGAATATGACATGTTTGACCATGTGATATGGTTTGTTTTTTTGAAAATCATTTTTACTTCTTAGAGAGTGGTTCAGCTCTAAAACATGTCAAAAATAGCAATGGTAATTAATTTGAAATATCATGTGGTATGAGTGGGAAAAAAAATTAAAACCAAACCTACATATCAAACGGCAGGTTTTTTTGGTTTGTCGTCAAAATCAAAATAAAACGGCAAGCTCTTTTGTTTAGTTATCCCTCTGATTCATCTAGAGGGTTTCAAAGTTTACAAGAAGCAAATCTGAAAAAGTGAAGCGAATTCCTCTCTAATGGATTCACCCACCAAGATCACATCTATGGGGATCACCAGACCTCTCTTCTTCTTTTCCAATTCCATAATATCCGACCCAAATCCGAGGATTTCTGACAATATCCTTCAAAACGGCATCAATGTCTTCGTAGCTGAGCTTCCGAGATCCCTCAATTATGGTCTCCTCGAGAAATACTGGTCCTTTTCTCCAGATTCGTGAATACCCAACGACCCGGATCACCCGACTCAGGAAACCCATTTACACAAACCCGAGAAATACCCACCGTACTCGGAGAATCCATTGATTAAGCACTATAGTGCCGAGTACTGGATCATGGGAGACCTTGAGACACCACCGGAGAAGCGAATTGGATCTTTTTCGAAAAAGGTTTTCACTGAATCCGCCGCGGATGTAGTTTTCGTGCTCTTCTTCGCGATGATGAGCGCGGAGATGTAGTTAGGAAATGGAAAAGCTTCCTTCTGGAAGAAAACCGGAAACGAAGATTACCAGAGGCAGAGACAAGTGCTTGATTCCGTGAAGAACACTAAAGCTTGGAAGCGATCTCGTGGTCGTGATCACGTTTTTGTTGTAACAGGTGACGATTTTCTCTATCTTGGTTCGTTTTCCTTTGCAAATTTCTAATGCAACGGGAAGAGAACAATCGATAAGAGGAATGAGAAACTCAGAGTTCTGCTTGCATCCAGCTGGTGACACTCCCACTTCATGCCGTCTCTTTGATGCCATTCAAAGCCTATGCATCCCTATGATTGTTAGCGACACCATAGAGCTCCCGTTTGAGGGAATGGTCGATTACTCAGAATTCTCAATCTTTGTCTCTGTGAGTGATGCATTAACACCTAAATGGCTGGCTAGTCATCTCAGAAGGCTCTCCAAGGAAACATTCAGAAGTAGAATAGCAAAGGTTCAGGCAGTTTTTGCGTATGATAATGGTCAAGCCAATGGGATTGGGCCGATTCAATCCGATGGTGCGGTAAATCACATATGGAAGAAGCAAGCTGGATCTTTTGCGAAAAGGGTTTCCAGTGAATCCGACGCCGATGTAGTTTTTGTACCCTTCTTTCCGACGATAAGCACGGAGATGGAACTGGAAAATGGAAAAGTTTATTTTAGAAAGAAGACGGGAAACGAAGATTACCACATGTGAAGGTAAGTGCTTGATTTTGTGAAGATCGTGATCACGTTTTTGTTCTAACCGGTATCAAATTTTTCTATGTATTGGTTCATTTTTCTCTGAAAAATGTTCACACTCAATTTGCCAAATATGGAATCTTATATTTCCCAAAGGCCCAACCAACATATTTTTTTAAAATAAGGCCCAAGCCCATCTTAAAAAAATTTGTTTTGTGTATATAAGTTAGTGTGAAAGGTTAAGAAAATCTTAGTCTTGAGTTAAAAAAAAAAACAAAATGGATCCAAAAGATGAAGAAGCAAGAAAGAGAGATATTGCTAGAGTTAAAAGAGAGGCAAGAGAATTGGCTTTGGCTAAACATGAAGAAGTAGCTCAAGAACTTCCAAAATATGTGGATTTTGTGAAAAATGTAAGTATTTTATTGGTTTTTTCTTTGTTTCTCTTCTTTTTTTCATGAGTTCTAATAGTTTTTTTATTTTTTATTTGGTTGAATAAGGGAGCAATACTCCCATATCAATTCCAAGGTGTGATTGATACCATAGAGAAAGTGATGAGGAAATTTGAAAAGACTATTAACTTGAGCGATGAGGATATAACAATTTCCCTTGAGAGTGATGGAGAAGAAGAGGGAGAGAGAGAGAGAGAGAGAGAGAGAGAGAGAGGGAGAGGAAGAAGGAGAAGAGGAAGAGGAAGAAGAAGGAGAAGAGGAATAATTAGAAGGAGATGATGATTAAGATGATGTATTTGTTTAATTATGTGTGTGTTGTTTAATTATGAGTTTAATCATGTTTTATCTTCTTTTTATCTGTGTTATTTCTACTAATGTAATGGATATTTATTTAATTATGTGTTTTATCTCTTTTTTTATTTGTGTTATTTCTACTAATAAGATGTATATTTATTTGGTTGAGTATGACATGTTTGACCATGTGATATAATTTGTTTTTTTTTTAAAATCATTTTTACTTCTTAGGGAGTAGTTCAGCTTTAGAGCTAAAACATGTCAAAAAAGCAATGCTACTTAATTTGAGATATCATGTGTTATGAGTGGGAAAAGAAATAAAAACCAAACCTACAGATCAAAAACGACAGGTTTTTTGGTTTGTCTAAATATGGGATCTTATATTTTCCAAATGCCCAACCAACATATTTTTTTTAAATAAGGCCCAAGCCCATCTTAAACATTTTTGTTTTGTGTATTTAAGTTAGTGCGAAAGGTTAGAGAGAAATCTTAGTCTTGAGTAAAAAAAAAAATGGAAAGAGATGAATAAGCACGAAAGAGAGAGATTGCTAGACTTAAAAGAGAGGCAGGAGAATTGGCTTTGGCTAAACATGAAAAAGGAGCTCAAAAACTTCCAAAATATGTGGATTTTGTGAAAAATGTAAGTATTTTATTGGTTTTTTCTTTGTTTCTCTTCTTTTTTTCATGAGTTCTAATAGTTTTTTTGGGTTTTTTGTTGGTTGAGTAAGGGAGCAATACTCCCATATCAATTCCAGAGTGTGATTGATACCATGGAGAAAGTGATGAGAAAATTTGAAAAGACTATTAACTTGAGCGATGAGGATATACCAATTGCCCTTGAGAATGACGGAGAGGGAGAGGGAGAGGGGGAGGGAGAGGAAGAGGAAGAGGAAGATGGAGAAGAGGAAGAGGAAGAAGAAGGAGAAGAGGAAGAGAAGAAGAATTAGAAGGAGGAGATGATGATTAAGATGATGTATATGTTTAATTATGTGTGTGTTGTTTAATTATGAATTTAATCATGTTTTATCTTCTTTTTATTTGTGTTATTTCTACTAATGTAATGGATATTTATTTAATTATGTGTTTTATCTTTTTTTCATTTGTGTTATTTCAACTAATATGATGTATATTTATTTGGTTGAATATGACATGTTTGACCATGTCATATGGTTTGTTTTTTTGAAAATCATTTTTACTTCTTAGGGAGTAGTTCAGCTTTTGAGCTGAAACATGTCAAAAAAGCAATGCTAATTAATTTGAAATATCATGTGGTATGAGTGGGAAAAGAAATAAAAACCAAACCTACATATCAAAAACGGCAGGTTTTTTAGTTTGTCTAAATATGAGATCTTATATTTTTCAAATACCCAACCAACATATTTTTTTAAATAAGTCCCAAGCCCATCTTTAACATTTTTGTTTTGTGTATTTAAGTTAGTGTGAAAGATTAGAGAGAAATCTTAGTCTTGAGTTAAAAAAAAAATGGATCCAAGAGATGAACAAGCACGAAAGAGAGAGATTGCTAGACTTAAAAGAGAGGCAAGGGAATTGGCTTTAGCTAAACATGAAGAAGTAGTTCAAGAACTTCCAAAATATGTTGATTTTGTGAAAAATGTTAAGTATATTATTTGTTTTGTCTTTGTTTCTCTTGATTAGAGAGAAATCTTAGTCTTGAGTTATAAAAAAATGGATCCAAGAGATGAACAAGCACGAAAGAGAGAGTTTGCTAGACTTAAAAGAGAGGCAAGGGAATTGGTTTTAGCTAAACATGAAGAAGTAGTTCAAGAACTTCCAAAATATGTTGATTTTGTGAAAAATGTTAAGTATATTATTGGTTTTTTCTTTGTTTCTCTTCTTTTTTTAATGAGTTCTAATAGTTTTTTTGAGTTTTTTTTTGGTTGAATAAGGGAGCAATACTCCCATATCAATTTCAATGTGTGATTGATACCATGAATAAAGTGATGAGGAAATTTGAAAAGACTATTAATTTGAACGATGAGGATATAACAATTGCCTTTGAGAGTGATGGAGAGGAAGAGGAAGAGGAAGAAGAGGAAGAGGAAGAGGAAGAAGAAGGAGAAGAGGAAGGAAGAAGACGAATTAGAAGGAGGAGATGATGTATTTGTTTAACTATGTGTGTGTTGTTTAATTATGAATTTAATCATGTTTTATCTTCTTTTTATTTGTGTTATTTCTACTAATGTAATGAATATTTATTTAGTTGTGTTTTATCTTCTTTTTGTGTGTGTGTGTTATTTCTACTAATATGATGTATATTTATTTTGTTGAAGATGACATGTTTGACTATGTGATATGGTTTGTTTTTTTGAAAATCATTTTTACTTCTTAGGGAATAATTCAACTTTAGAGCTGAAACATGTCAAAAATAGCAATGCTAATTAATTTGAAATATCATGTGGTATGAGTGGGAAAAGAAATAAAAACCAAACCTACAAATCAAAAACGGCATGTTTTTTGGTTTGTCGTCAAAAATCAAAATAAAACGGCAAACTCTTTTGTTTAGTTATCCCTATGATTCGTCCAGAGGGTTTCAAAGTTTACAAGATCACATCTTTGGCGATCACCAGATCTCTCTATTTAAGCATTGCCATATTTTATATTTGAAACCATAAAGCTGAAACTCATTTATTGAACACTAAGAAGAAAAAATTAATTACAAAATAAACTTGATATCACATATTTTAATATTTCACATTCAAGTTATTACATTAGTAAATATAACACAGAAAAAAGAGAAAAAAACATAACACACATAACAAAACACTAACAGGTTTCATCATCATTCTTGTCTCCATCTCATTCTTCTTCTTTGTCGCCCTCTCCTTCTTTCTCAAAAATTGTAAGGCGCCACATAAAGAAAAATTGCAAAGCACATATCTGGAGATCAATCACTCAATCTATCAAACATATTTGGATTCCATAATACATTACATGAACGATTCATACTCTAACGTAGATCCAATAGTCATCACTTTCAAGTTCACCTTCTTAGCTTTAATTTATCTCCCTTTTATCCCATCAATGATCTCTAAAAGCAAATAAATGTTCCAATATTCAATGTTTTGAAGAATAGCTTTTCATATGTATAAATAAGGAGGTATATATATCCTTAACCTAGACACAAATAACATTTGAGATTAAAAAAAAACTTAATAGCTATGTACAATTAGTAACTATATACAAATATAATTAATTATACATCAACATATTTACAAAACTTTACTATATATTAACATAATTAACTAAATATGCAAACATAATTTAAATATATAAATCTCTAATTAACTTTATGAAATAGACTACTATGTCATCCAATCAACCAACAACTATTTTCTAATATTTTTTTCTTATTTAGAATAAAAATATCGTCTATTCGTATATATACATAGTTGATTTATATTTATAAATAATCAACTATACACCGTATAGTTAATTATATTGTTGTGTTGTTAACTATATATCTACAAATATTTAACTATACTTAATTAATTATATTCAAAATTAGATAATTGTGCGATACAGTCAAAATAAGGTATTAGATTACAAAAGCAATAGTTAACGATAATTTTTTGTATTTACAAATAGTTAACGATATTCACATAGTCGATTATATTAACATGTCACTACAACAAATAAGGTAGTTAGAATCACTTACATCAGTTATAATTTATGTAAAAAAGTTTTACATCACTTATATAATCGACTCTGAAAGTGGTGATGCAAATATTTCCATCAATTTTTATAATCGGCGCCAATATACTTCAATTGCAAAAACTAATATAAAATGTTGTATCCGTTTTTAAAATTGATGTAAATATTTGTATCGGTTATAAATAACTGGTATAAAAATTTGTATCAGTTTTTAAAAGTGATGTTAGTAATAAAATCAGTTATCATAACTGATGCTTATATTTATATCACATCTCATAATTGATACTAACCATATTATTTTTGTATAATTTATTATTGTTCTATATATGAAATGACACTAACTTTAAGATAGATTTATTTTAATTATTAATTTGCTGATAAAACGTAAGAATAATATTTAAATTGCAAATTATTATATTATTATTATAATACATGCTATAGATAAAAATTACAAACTAAACATATAACGAAAAAAATCTAAAGCAAATATAATTTAGTTTTGTTCGTCTTGCTTTTGAACCACCTTATATTAGAGATTATTTTTCGCGAACCTCTTTACTTTGTCTGGCATAATTCAAATTTTGCAAATAAAAAGACAACAAATTTATCTCGTGTAAAGAGAGAGATAAAAAAAGCAAACACAAAGAAAAACCATGAACTTATCTAGTCGAATTGGCAAATTTCAGACATGAGATTCGAAGATGTTTAAATATCATGGTCGACGGTGAAATCCTGTTTTTCACCATTGGTAGATTTGAGTGAGAGCAAGAAAAAGCGAAAAGAAGGTAAGTTGATCCTTAGAAAGAAAAGATGATTTTTATTTGATTTAAATAAGAGTAAACGGTTGTAGAAATAAGGTGAAAGAGTACATGAGAAGAGGAAGAGATTTTTGAAATTTTAGTTATTATATCAATTGTTGTCCTAAAAAAGTTTTTATATCAATAACAATGAATATGAAGTTTTATTCCACATACCATTTAATTTTTTTACATTATTTTTTCCACTATTTATCAATAGTTAACTATAATTATATTGACGTTTAAACATTTAATTAAATATATTGATTATTATATAGATATTAATTCAAATTATTAATGTAAAATTTATTAACTGATGCAAACTAATGTCTATTAGTATCATTTCTTTTCAATTGATTTCAAATTAGATAATCCATCGTTTTTTACAACTGAACTTCCTTTTATATGTATGAAATATATATCAAAGTCAAAAATTATTAACATATATATTATCAATATTTAAAATTTTAATTAATATGTCAATTTTTAAATTGATGTAAATCAGTTTTATTAGTGTCAAATATTATAACTGATACATATTAGCATCAATTTTATCCAACTGATGATAAAACGAGTAAGTAATTACATCATTTTTCACAATTGAAGTAAGTCACATAATTAATATCGTTTTTATTAATGTAAAATTTATATCATTTTGCTATGTGATTTTAATAAAAAATAGAAAATACATCGATTATTTAACTGATGTCAATCCCTTTAAAATGATGTAAACTAATATATATTTGTATCAATTTTATTGAACTGATGTCAAACAAGTCAAAATGATATCAGTTATTATAATTGATGTTAAAGCACATATTTTGTATCATTTATAAATAAGTAATTTAATTTAGTATCGTTTATATGTCTGATACTATTTAATTGATGCAACACATACTTTTTTGTGTAGTTAAATAAATATCCATCAATAGTTAACTATACATAATTAATGATATTCACAACTAGATACTATATATGTCTACCTAACTTTGTATGTAAAAGTAGCTAAATATGTTCAAGAATTTCACATTTATATTAAAAATGACCAACTACGATAAAAACCGGATTGAAAGTTTTTTTTCATCTGACATGAATTTTATCAAAATTTAAATTTGAAATCGGCATAAACTTGTCAACGAAACATAAATGAGAATAAGATGTTGAATTGACAAAAAATATTATGTTTTGTGAGAAAAATGTTATGTTGTTGGAAAAAGAAAAAAGGAAAATGTGTTATGTCACTTTACCCGAAACAAAAGGTGAGCGACAAAGATATAGTGGGGCAAAAAAATCTAGATTTTTTCTTATTATGTGATACATATATAATATATATTTTAGATCTCTAATCCAGTTTTGTTACTTTACTAATTCCCCCCTTAAAAATACTTAAACTTAAAACTTTTAGTCTGGTGAGTGAAAAAATGGATAGAATGAGAAGAGAACAAGAAAGAAAGAGAGAAATTTGTCAACTTTCAGTAAGACAATAACAATTTCTTCGAAGACATATCAAGAAGTATGGGAAAAATTTTCACAACATGTGAACTTTGTGAAGAATGTAAGTGTTTTTGTTTCTTTTCTTTATTTTTCTAGTTTTCTTTTTTTAGGCATTTGAAACAATCGTAGCATAATTTGAATCGATTAGTCTTATTTTTCCTAAAGGTGGTTGCAAGGCCCAACCAATATTTTTTTTAATAAAGCCCAGCCCATCTTAAGTAGTTTTTGTATTTAAGTTAGTGAGGGGTTAAGAGAAACCTTAGTCTTGAAACCTTTACGTCGAGGTAGTAAAAAAATGGATAGGGAAGTTGAACAAAAAGAAAGGAGAAATTTATAGACTTGAAAATGAGGGAAACATATTTGCTTTGACTAGACATGAAGAACTAACCGAAGAACTTCCACAATACGTGGAAAATGTAAGTATTTTATTGCTTTTTTCTATGGAAAAAATAATGGTCAAAGTGGACAAGACTTTTAACATGAGTGAAAAAGAAGAAGATGAGATGAAGAAGAAGAAAAATAATAAGAAGAAGAACAAGGAGGAGATGATGATTAAGATGTGATGAGAATGATGATTATTATTTGTTTGTTCAATTATGTGTGTGATTTTTAATTATGTTTTATCTTTTTTTTATTTGTGTTATTTCTAATAATATAATTGATATTAAATTGAATATGACATGTTTTACCATGTAATATGATTTTTCTTTTGTCATCATTGGGCAACAACATCCTTTTTGTTTTTCTCAAATGTAGTTAAAAGGCTCAACCATTATATTTTTTTAAATAAGGCACATCCCATCTTTAACTATTTTGTGTATATAACTTGGTGAAAAGTTAAAGAGAAATCTTAGTCTTTGAGTTAAAAAAATATAGATGAACAAGCAAGAAAAAGAGAAATTGCTAGGCTTAGAGAGGAAGCAAGAGAATTGACTTTGACTAAACTTGAATAACTAATTCAAAAACATCCACAATAAGTGGATTTTGTGGAAAATGTAAGTATTTTATTGTTTTTTTTAATGAGTTTCTAATAGGATTTTTGGTTTTTTTTTGGATTGAATTAGAGAGCAATACTCCCATATCAATTCTAAGAGGTGATTAATGCTATGGAAAATTCTAAGAGGTGATTAATGCTATGGAAAAAATATTGATGAATGGTTGACAAAGCTCTTAACTTCTCCGAAGGAGAAGATACCCTTGAGATTAAGAGTGATAAGGAAGAAGATGAAGAGGAAGAGGAGGAAGAAGAATAAGGAGAAGAAGAAAAAAAGAGGAGATGATGATTAAGATGTGATGAGAGTGATGATTATGATGTGTTTGTTCAATTATGTGTGTGTTTTTTAAATGTTTTATCTTTTTTTTATTTGTGTTATTTCTAATAATGTAATTGATATTTGGTTGAATATGACATGTTCAACACTGTAATATGATTTTTTTGTCATCAATGGACGACGACAGGCCGGCCCAATAGTATTTCATTCCTACATTTTTAGGGGAATATACTCGATCCCAGGTGAGATGGTGCATGCATGTGATATGATTTATTATTTTGAAAATATTTTTTACTTCTTAATAGTTCAATAAGTGAATTTCAGCTTCATAGTTTCATATATCAAAAATGGTAATGTTTGGTATATCTAATGAATTTGAAATTTCACGTATGTTTATTTGGTATGGGAGGGGAAACAAAATCCAAACTTAACCTACAGATAAAAAACGGCAGATCTTTTATTTTGTCGTAAAAAATGGTATGCTTTTTTGTTTTGTTTTATTTTCATTTAAATGTTTACTTCTAACTCACTCATAAGGTTTCAAAAGTTTACAAGAAGCAAATAAATGTTCTAGTATTAAATATTTTGAAGAATATATTTCGATATGTATAAATAATGTGCTACATATATCCTTACCTTATACACAAATAACATTTGAGATTAAAAGAAAACTTTATATCTATGTATAGTGACTAACAATATACAAATATAGTTAATTATACATCAACATATTTATAAAATTTTACTATATATATTAACATATTTAACTAAATATGCAAACATGTCCAATAAACAATATGACATAGACTATGTCATCCAATCAACCAATAACTATTTTCTAATATGTTTTAATTTTAAAATAGAAATATCGTCTACTCTTATATATACATAGTTATCTATTTTAGTTTCCACGTAGTTGATTTATAATTATAATAATCAACTATACATCCATATTGTTAATTATATTGTTTTTACTAACTATATATCTACGAATAGTTAAATATACTTAATTAATTATATTCAAAACTAGATAACTATGTACGTTTACATATATTTCAAATACTTAACGATATTCACATAGTCGATTATATTAACGTGTAGTTAATTATATATTCATCAATAGTTAACTATACATAGTTAAAGATATTCACAACTAGATAACTATATATGTCTACCTAACTTTGTATGTAAAAGCAGTTAACTATGTTCAAAAATTTAATATTTATATTAAAATGATCAATTATGATAAAAACTGGATTGAATTTTTTTTTCATTTGACATGAATTTTATCAAAGTTTAAATTTGAAATCGGCATAAAATTGTCAACGAAACATAAATGAGAATAAGAAGTTGGATTGAAAAAAAAAAGTATTATGTTTTGTGAGAAAAATATTATGTTGTTGGAAAAAAAAGGAGAGAAAAATGTGTTACGTCACTTTAACCGAAACAAAAAGTGAGGGACAAAGATATAGTGGGGCAAAAAAATCTAGACTCTTTTTCATTATGTGATACCTATATAATATATTTTTTCCATGAGTTTATAATAGAATTTTTTGGTTGTTTTTTTAAATAAGAGAGCAATAGTCCAATATCAATTCCAAGCATTAGTTGATACTATGGAGAAAATGATGGTCAAAGTGGACAAAACATTTTTAACATGAGTGAAAAGGAAGAAGAAGAAGAAGAAGAAGATGACGAGGAAAAAGAAAAATGAGAAGAAGAAGAAGAAGAAAAAGAGAAGATGATGATTAAGATGTGATGAGAATGATGATTATGATGTGTTTGTTCAATTAAGTGTGTGTTTTTTAATTATATTTTATCTTCTTTTTATTTGTGTTATTTCTAATAATGTAATTGATATTTAGTTGAATATGACATGTTTAACCATGTAATATGCTTTTTCTTTTGTCATCACTGGGCCACTACATGCCTCTTGTTTTTTTCCAAATGTAGTTGAAAGGCTCAACCATTATAGTTTTTAAAAATAAGGCTCATCCCAGCTTTAAGTATTTTGTGTATATAACTGTGTGAATAGTTAAAGAGAAATTTTAGTCTTTGAGTTAAAAAAAAGGATGAACAAGAGAGAAAGAGAGAAATTGCTAGGCTTAGATAGGAAGCAAGAGCATTGGCTTTGACTAAACTTGAAGAACTAACTCAAGAACTTCTACAATATATGGATTTTATGGAAA
This sequence comes from Pseudoturritis turrita, assembly GCA_900406555.1. Classification (NCBI taxonomy): domain Eukaryota; kingdom Viridiplantae; phylum Streptophyta; class Magnoliopsida; order Brassicales; family Brassicaceae; genus Pseudoturritis; species Pseudoturritis turrita. The sequence continues at coordinate 406,001 of OVBL01000315.1, read as the reverse complement.
ATGTAAGTATTTTATTGTTTTTTCTTTGTTTTTCTTTTTATGAGTTTCCAATAGTTTTTTTGGTTGAATTAGAGAGTAATACTCCCATATCAATTCCAAGAGGCGATTAATGCTATGGAAAAAGCATTTGATGAAGGTTGACAAAACTTTTAACTTGTCTGAAGAGGAAGATACCCTTGAGATTGAGAGTGATGGGGAAGAAGATGAAGAGGAAGAGGAGGAAGAATAATAAGAAGAAAAAGAAAAAAAAAATGAGATGATGATTAAGATGTGATGAGAGTGATGATTATGATGTGTTTGTTCAATTATGTGTCTGTTTTTTAAATATTTTATCTTCTTTTTATTTATGTTATTTCTAATAATGTAATTGATATTTGGTTGAATATGACATGTTCAACAATGTACTATGATTTTTTGTTGTCATCAATGGGCGACGACCGGCCGGCCCAATAGTATTTAATTCCTACATTTTTAGGGGAATGTACTCGATCCCAGGTGAAATGGTGCATGCATGTGATATTATTTATTATTTTAAAAATAATTTTTACTTCTTAATGGTTCAATAAGTGAATTTCAGCTTCATAATTCCATCTATCAAAAATGGTAATGTTTGGTATATCTAATGAATATGAAATTTCATGTGTTTTTATTTACTATGGGAAGGGAAACAAAATCCAAATTTAACCTACAGATAAAAAATAGCATATCTTTTGTTTTGTCGTCAAAAAACATGCTTTTTGTTTTGTTTTATTTTCATTTAAATATTTGCTTCTAACTCATTCATAGGGTTTCAAAAGTTTACAATAAGCAAATAAATTTTCTAGTATTCAATGTTTTGAAGAATAGCTTTCGATATGTATAAATAATGTGCTACATATATCCTTACCTTATACACAAATAACATTTGAGATTAAAAGAAAACTTTATATCTATGTATAGTGACTAAAAATATACAAATATAGTTAATTATACATCAATATATTTATAAAATTTTACTATATATATAAAAATATTTAACTAAATATGCAAACATGTCCAATAAACAATATGACATAGACTATGTCATCCAATCAACCAATAACTATTTTCTAATATGTTTTCATTTTTAGAATAGAAATATCGTCTACTCTTATATATACATAGCTGTCTATTTTAGTTTCCATATAGTTGATTTATATTTATAATAATCAACTATACATCTATATTGTTAATTATATTATTTTTTATTAACAATATATCTACGAATAGTTAACTATACTTAATTAATTATATTCAAAACTAGATAACTATGTACGTTTACATATATTTCAAATACTTAACGATATTCACATAGTCGATTATATTAAAGTGTAGTTAACTATATATCCATCAACAGTTAACTATACATAGTTAATGATATTCAGAACTAGATAACTATATATGTCCACATAATTTTGTATGTAAAAATAGTCAACTATGTTCAAGAATTTAATATTTATATTAAAAATGATCAACTATGATAAAAACCCGGATTGAATTTGTTTCTTCATATGACATGAATTTTATCAAAGTTTTAATTTGAAATCGGCATAAAATTGTCAGCGAAACATAAATGAATATAAGAAAATACGAAGTTGGATTGAAAAAAATATTATGTTTTGTGAGAAAAATGGTTTGTTGGAAACAATCGTAGCCTAATTTGATGATTAGTCTTGTTTTTCCTAAATGTGGTTGCAAGGCCCAACCAATATATATTTTAAATAAAGCTCATAAGTACTTTGTGTTAAGTTAGTGAGTGGTTAAGAGATACCTTAGTCTTGAAACCTTTAGTATAGGGAGTAAAAAAATGACCTTTTAAATCGACGGAGTATAAAAAATGGATAGGAGAGTTGAACAAGAAAAACACAGAAATTTCTAGGGTTAAAAATTAGACAAAACATTGGTTTTGACTAGACATGAAGAACTAACAGTATAACTTAATTTGTGGAAAATGTAATTTTTTATTGTTTTTTCTCTTTATTTTTCTTGTTTTTCATAAGTTTATAATAGTTCTTTGAATTTTTGTTGAATAAGAGAGCAATAATCCCATTCCAAGCGGTGATTAATATTTTGGAGAAAAGATGCATATAATTTTAATTTGGGAAGGAGGATTAATAAGAGAATAACCGTGGGACTTGCTGGTCGATGAACACAGCGTTGTCATGGAAGAAGGTTTTACTAATGCAACGGGAAGAGAACAAGGGAAGGTTAATTAGAGAATAACTATGGGACTTGTTGGTCGATGAACACGACGTTGTCATGGAAGAAGGTTTTCGTAATGCAATGGGAATAGAACAATCAATAAGAGGAATGAGAAACTCAAAGTTCTGCTTGCATCCGTCTCTTTGACACCAATCAAAGACTATGCACCCTATGATTGTCAGCGACACCATAGAGCTCCAGTTTGAGGGAATAATCGATTACTCAGAATTCTCGGTCTTTGTCTATGTGAGTGATGCATTAATGCCTAAATGGTTGGCTAATCAACTTAGATGGTTCTCTAAAAAAGACAATGAAACATACAAAAGTAGAATGGCAGAGGTTCATACAGAGATCAATATGATAATGGTTAAGCCAATGGGATTGGACCGATTCAACCTGATGGTGCAGTGAATCACATATGGAAGAAGGTTCAGCAGAAGGTACCACTGGTGAAAGAATCAGTGATTATCGAGAGGAGAAAACCTTCAGGTGCTTCTGTTCCTCTTTGATGTCAATGTATTTGAACTATGGAACAAAACCCAAAAGAAAAACAAAACTCAAAATTCTCCTTGGTTATGGACGGACAAGAAATGCGTCTTCATGAATTTCATGAACTTCGTATTGTAATCAATCGGATTGATCACGGTCGGCTGCACATTCTTTGGGGCCACCAAAGATGCTTTCACCCACATCTCTAATTACTTGTCCCATGTGTATTGTCTCAGGTAGTCAATGATCCCACACACTGACTCATGATTCTCATCATCTACTCCAACCAGCAACGAGTAGTCCATCACGTTTGTACTCTACAAATTGTTTTCCATTTACGATAACTAAGTGGATTGTATGACAAAATTTAGGAAGCTGGTGTCATATAAACCGCTCTTTGGAGATTCTATTTTGAGGTTTTGCTAACGTAAAGAGGGTATTTTTTCATGTCATTGACAAAGTTTTGATCCAATAAAATATCTTCTGCTTCATTAGCAGAAGTGGCAGTAAGCAGAGCGTATAGAGCGCCTTTAAGGTCGTACTAGGGAGTGATTTTTCTGCCAAAACTGAGATTCTCCATGAGCATCAGGCCGTGTCGTATCTCTTTCCCACCCTTTGGATGGACTACCTGCAAATAGTGATCAAATATCATTTAAACTAATATATGTTTTATAAGATTAAGCAAATTGCTAGTGGTCGAATGGTCAAAGATGATTCTAAAGATTTTACTTGATAGATCCCAAGAACTTTGGCAAGACAAGTCTGGTTGCCTAAATCATATAAGTCCTTCATGTATTTGAAATACTCAGGAGTAAACTTCACAAATGATTCGTACACTGTCTTCTTGATCTCTTTTACGATGAACCTATCATCCAAAGTCTTAGCGAAAATAAAGGAAAATAAAATTGCTCTTCCCACCCTTAGCATCCCACGGCTTACATCGACTTGATGAAGCTATATAATGAAGCTCTGAGGAGAAGCAGCATTTTTCGAGGTCACAAAAATCATCTGCATATAGGCACACAACAAGGTATTTGGGTTTTTCAAGTGATTTGGCTGACCTAAAGTAACAAGAACCTCTGGAGGAGGAAGTGCTTCCAACCGATTTGTACTCTCAACCGATTTTACTGATCTCAACACTGTTCAGATGGGCAAACGAACAAGAAATTAGGCTCGAGACCTCATATACATAGTCTGATACGATAAAATCATCATCCCTCAAAGAGATGTGTAGACGAAAATCTTCCTCAGTGATTATCTGGTTCACCGTCTGTATGTTTTCTTGTGTAAAATTATTAACATGCATACTCAAACTTCAACAAGTATTCCTTTTCAATATTGACAATGCGCTTCGAGCATAGCTCTTCAAATGGTAGGCAAAATCATTTATCCCAACCTAAGATATGTGACCCACGAGAGGCAGCAACCTCGCCATATAGTGAATCTCCAGTAACTGGCATTGTCCCCAACAGACACACCAAATATTGGTATTTCCCCACCTTCAACCAGTGGAACTTCCATGCCTCTACTGCTATCTGAATCAGAAACTTTGTCTTTATTTTCATCTCTCGTCATTCCAGCCTTGGAAACTGTCGTTAAACCTTGCTCATTTCTCTTCCTTTCACCATTTGAAGGTAGCAAACGATTAGAAAAAACAGTGACCGCAACGGTAGTTCCATATGCGAGCTTGAAGCAGAAGCTCCCATCTCATGTTGTTCAAATGGAGCAGTCTATGTGAAACATCAGCCATGGTTTTAGCTTGTCAAAAGAGATCTTGATTTTTTTTCCTAGCCAAGAATATGTCCAAAAATGATAAAAATATATATTATTAGTAAGCTTGTCTCATGAACTTATAAAAGATATTTGTATACCAAATGCGGAAAAATACTATTTTGCGATTTTGGCTGTAAAATGTTATTTTGCGGTTTTGGCAGAAAACATTATTTTGCTATTTTTGGTGAAAACGCTATTTTGCGATTTGACGAAAAAATACTATTTTGCGATTTTGACGGAAAAACTCTATTTTACAAGTCTTGTTAGAAAACACTATTTTGCGGTTTTTACGGTTTTAAATTATAATTGTGAATGGTGTATTTTTTTATTTTTGGTAATGTTTGACACTCTATTTTGAAGTGCATCCAAAATATCCAATTATTTTGGATGCATTTCATTGTGCATCCAATTTTTGCATCCGGATGCATCTCATTATTGTGACAAAAATGAACATCATCTGGTAACTGCGTCTGCATGATGAAACGAACAACCTTTTGTATACCAAATCTAATCGCTGCAAAGCGTACCTCAAATTCCCAATGCTCATGTTTTAGCATCTCCTCAATATTAGAAAGATCTTTGAGTGCACAATGATAGCTAAGATCTGAATTTGTGAATTGTGATCTTAGTCTCTTCAGCCCTCGTCCCAATCAAGACACAATCTGTTTTACTCAAAAAAAGAAATTTTACTCTCTCAAAATCTTTCTCAAGACAACACGCTTTTATTAAAATTTGACAAGATAACTGATTAAACATATCTCGCAAGAATCTTTCCAAGGGCACATCGAAGTGCTTGTAAAACATTTATATGAAAAATTTGACTTTTGTCACACATTATCCCCCTAAGGGCATTTCTCTTAGAATATACTCTGAGAGTCGAAACGCTCTATCTCGAAACTTCCATATAACATCATATATTCACAGAGTTAAGATCTCGTACTATTTCTCCACCATTTGGAAGTCAAATTTCAGTTTCCCCATATAATGAAAGTTAAATTCCAGTTTTCACACAGTTTAGAAGTTAAATTCCAATTTTCCCACAGATCCGATTAATATCGGTTTACTGTTTACCAATATCATCTTAACCAACTAAACACGAAACATAACCGATGTTAAACCGGATAACGACCCGATTATAGTTAATTAACCGGACTATGACCCAATTAAATATACTACCCACCCATTTTGTACCCAAAATCAGAAATCCCCAAATAAAAAAAAACCCAAATCGTGAAGAACCCTAAAATCCCCACAATCGAAAATTCCTAAAATCTAAACCCTAAATCGCGACAATCCAGTGTTGCGAGTACTCTTTTCGGCAATGGCACCAATATCGACACCCGACGTGGATTCGGATGGAGAAGATCGAGAGCAACAGAGGGAATTTAACATCGAGCAAGCTTTAATTGAGTTTGTCTACAAACCTCCGATTAGGCACAATGTGTTTCCTGATACGGATAGTGATGAGGAGGACAAAGTCCACCGGATGTTTACGAGGCGCCACGATATAAACAGAGGTGATGGTATCTTGTTTGAAGGATAAGTGTTCTTAAATGGAGTTGCATTTAAAGAGGTTGTCCTTGACTATGCGTTGAGAACATGTCGGAATCTCAAACAGTACAGGTATGACAAAGAGAAAATCGGTTACAAATGTGAAGGTGATGGTTGTTCTTGGCGTATCTACTGCTCAATCACGGGAAAATCTTCAAAGTTGCAGGTTAAAGTGTAGAAGAATATGCATAGTTGTGTTACTAATGGTTCGTGTGAGATGATAAGAGTTCTTGTCATTGCACGTTTGTTTATTTTCAAAATCCGAGATGAACAAGAGTATTTTATGCCGATGAGCTTGAAGAATTGGTTATGGAGAAGTGGAAGATTAGTGTGTCAAGGGGTCAATGCCAAGCTGCTAGGAATAAAGCTTTGGGATGGATTGATAGGGAGTATGATGAGCAGTTTTCACGTATCCGTAATTATAAGCTGAGATAGAATCAAACCCCAATTCTTCTGTGGAGATTGAATGTTTGACAAATGAGGAAGGTTTAGATGTTTTTAACAGGTTCTATGTTTGTTTTGACAACCTTAGGGGATCATGAAAAGACACTTGTAGGCCGCTTATGGGTTTATATAGGTGCTTCTTAAGATCAAGGATGAAAGGACATATATTGGTAGCTTTAGATCGAGATGCGAATAATGCTATATATCCTATAGCATGGGCTGTTGTGCAAGTAGAAAACTTTCCCAATTGGGTGTGGTTTGTGAAGAAGATAAAAACAGATTTGGAATTAGGAAATGGAGAAGGATTCATTATGATCTCGGATAGGAAAAAGGTAAACCATTGGTATCTTTGTGGTTTATAGGTCCTTCTGGTTAATTGTCTTTGTGGCTCCTGCTTTATTGTCTTTGTAGGGATTGATCAAAACTGTGCAGCTTGTACTACCACTAATCGAGCATAAAATATGTGTCAGAGACATCTACGGGAATCTCAAGGCTAAGCATGGGAAGAAACCTGACATGAAGTACTTGATATGGCAACTTGCATGGAGCTATAATGAGGCAGAGTTTAAAGAGAACTTGGACAGGATATCGATCTATGACTCAGATGTGTATGCTGATGTGATGAAGTCAAAACCTCATACTTGGTGCAGGGAATTTCAGAGGATTTGAAATCATTGTGAATATGTGGAGAATAACTCAACTGAATCGTGGAACAAAATCAATTGCCAAAGCCAAGGAGAAGCCACTTGTGCCAATGTTAGAGACAATTGCTCGTTTAGCAATGGTACGTATTGCTAAAAGAGATGTCAAAGCAATGGAATGGAATGGTTTGTGCACACCATATGTTGTTGAATATCTTGAAGCCTTGCATGAGAAAGCTTCTTTGTGTAAGGTCAATAGAAGCACAAACAACACATACGAGGCCATTCTTGGTTGCGGTTGCCGTGTTAGTTTAGAGAATAGGACTTGCACTTGCAAGAGGTGGGAAATCACATGAATTCCTTGTGAGCATGGTTATGGAGTGACTTTGCACAAGAAACTGGAGGCTGAGGAGTATGTGTGCTACTAGTTTAGGACAACCATGTGGAGGAGGACTTATGTAGATGGTGTAGTTCCACTAAGCTGAGCAAGGTTTTGGTCAGATGGAGGTGAAGCAAAAGTGTTTCAAGATAAAAAGGATAAGAAAAGGAAGAAAGGAAAAAATGAGTCTTCTACAAAGAAGCAACCAAAACAGTTGAAGAGGATCATGCATTGTGGAATTTGTGGTCAAACTAACCACAACTCTGAGTTTCACAAAGACAAACAGGTTATGTCTATGGTTTTTTTGAGTAGTTTTGAGTTGTTTTGTGGTGTATCTAAACGGATTCTTTGCTTTTGGTTTTCTTACAGCCTTCTCTTGGTGAATCTTCTCAGGGTACTCAAAGTACTCAAAGTCAAGCTTCTCAAGCTACTCAAATTCAAGCTTCTCAAAGTGAAGTTTCTCAAGGCACTCTCACTCAAAGCTAGATTTGGCATTTATGACTGTTTTAGGAGCTTTTTCGGCTGCATAAGATGTATTTAAGACTGTTTTTGGTTGATTCTTATGGAATATTGGCATCTCGGTTTTCTCATGGTATTCAGCATCAATTGTGACTTTGTCATGACCTTATGTCTTCATGACTTTGTGACTAATGGCACCTCTGTTTTCTCATTTTTCATTCCTTATCTCTGATTTTATCATTCAAAAGGTTAACAAACTAAAAACAAACACAAATTTTAACATTCAAAAGGTTAACAAACCAGAATTTTACATTCCATGTCTTGTCTTAACACACTCAAGACACACAAACATGAATCTTGTCTTAACACACAACACAAACCAGAATTTGACTTAACCTAATAGCTTACTACACCCAACAATGATCACACATCCTAAACATACAAGAACCATCATATTCTTCATGTTACATTTGGTTTCAACCAATGCTTCTTCCACTCTCTCAAAGATATCTTTCTCTAGCTTCAATTCAATCTTCCCGAACACCATCTTCTCAATCTCCATTCTCTCTGTTGTAAACTGTTTTATCTCTTGTTCTAATTTGGTAGTACGAGAAGCCAAAGACTCGATCTCATCCAACAGTGCCTCATCAACCCACTTGAAAGTGTGGTTATCATCAATGAGCTACGAAATGTATGAACAACAACAATGAGAGAGTTAGTACACAACTAATTATGATAATAAAAATAATCAAAACACACTAACATTACCTTACGTGCTGCAGCAAACGCACAACGATAGTATCTCCGGTATGGATTTGCCTCGAATTTGGATATTTTGGCCACGATTTCATCTTCACACCAACATCTCTTGGGCACACCAACCACTCTTCCTCTTTGTCTTTGTCGGCCAGTTGATGTTCCACTCGAAACTCTATAAATATTGCTCATGCTAACACAGTCGGATCCAGAAGCTACAAAAACACAATCCATCACCACGACTTTGAAATCAAAATCAAAACTCCTAAAATTTATATGCTTTAAATCGACCTCTATATACTACGCAAATGAAGAATATAACCACTATATGCTCTTATTTACGGATTTACACTACCTTGGGAAATTTCAATTTGGGAAAATGTGGAGTTAGGGTTCTTCGTTTGAATTGGATATTTTTTTTATCGAGCATAAGATTTCGATTTTGAATTATGGGTCCTTCGGTTTTACACGGGTCGGATTTTAATCTCAATCGAGTTTCCAATTCGGTCTACTAACGGGTCTACCAGATTTCTGATCTGGTTACCTCATAAACCGATAAAACCGACAATTGGGGAAAATAAGTTTCGATCTTTCATTCTGTTGAGAAACTGAAATTTAACTTCCAAATGGTGGGAAAATAGTACGAGGTCTTAAATATGTGTATATCTCGTGTTATATGGAAGTTCTGAGGGGGAAATAGAGCGTTTTCCCCTGAGAGTTCAATGCAGTCTCAATATCATTCTCTGTTTGTGACCTTTCTCCTAGGGGTGGGCATTTCAGTTTATATTCGGGTTCGGTTCGGTTCGGTTTGGTTTATTCGGTTTTGATAAAATTCTAACCGAACTCAACCAAAGTTAGTATGGTTCGGTTTGGGTTTGGTTTGGTTTTTAGTTCGGTTTGAGTTTAGTTTGGTTCGGTTTTAGTTTGGTTTTAAAAAGAATCAATTCACATAACATAACATGAAACCAAACTCATAAAAAAAAAGACAACAAAAATTATGGAAACAAACTAAAAAACGTATTAAAACAAAATTTAATTAAAAGAAAAAAAAAACAAATAGAAACAACCTTAACACTTGATCATGCATGTCTTATGTCATTCCAAATAATCTATTATATTATTAGAGAGGTAACTATACACCAGAATGAAAGTTGAGTTTTTATTACATCGTATCTTAATGTTGTCTTTAAGTAGATTTTATTTTTAACGGATATATTTGATATTTGTTTTATAATTTAATTATTATGGATATATAAGAATCGAATATTGTGATCACTGTTTTATAATATTTTTAATTATGGATATATATATATATATATATATATATATATATATATAACAATCGAATATTCTGATATGTAAACCCTAACAATCGAAACCTTATATATACCTTCCTCTTAGTTTCATTATCAAACAAATCGTTACCTTTCTCCTTTCTTAATAGATTTACTTCATTGTAGGTTTCGCTTTTTTATTATATTCATATTGATTAGTTCTCTTTGATCGATTTGTATTGCTTTGATCATCTTTTTGTTTTTGTTTGGTTCGATTATTGATCTGATTTTCGTCTTTATGTTTTCTAGGTTTCGCATATCTAGCACTGCGATTAAAAAGGTAAGATTTCTTCGGCCACCTCCATTATTTCTTATATATGACCAAATCTAGGGTTTAGACAATCATATATTCTTGATCTTTGCCGTGTTTTTACTTTTTTTGTTGATTCTGATATGATTCAATCATATGATATGGTTTGGCACCCTAACTCAGTTTTGTTTATGTAGTTAGACATATGATGTTTTTTGGAGAAAAAAATAAAAGAAGAAGAAGCAGAGGAAAAAGAAGGTAATTCTTCGTATTCTCTAAATAACTAAATTTTTATATTTATTTATGTTTGTTTAATTGCTTTAAATAAATAAAAACAGCAACATCATCTAAATGATTTAAGCAAGCTTTAGAATTTTAATAGATGATTTGGGTTTCAATCACTGTTTAGTTTTTGCGGAATCTGGAAGAGGCAAGTGATTACCAAATTGTTGTATATGACTGTGTGGTATATATGCCGGTTATTATAATATTTTCTTGTTGCAGGTAATTGAGAAGCTTGTGGATGTGTTTTGCTATATACGTCAACCAATTGTGGAAGTTTTTGGTAACAACGGTAATGATTTTTGTACTTCTGGTCCTCTAATAATGACTCTGCTTCTGGAAAACCTAATCTCAACTACCATGGTCTTAACCAACAATAGGTATAAAAGACAATGGAGGGAAGCAGAGAATAGAACGATTAGGTGGAGCCGGTGTTTCGTTACACTATGCTAATCTAATCAAACAAATTGATAGTATTGTAAGCCAGATTCCTCCTCTTGATCATGAGGAAGATGTTTGTCCAAAAAATATCTTGTGAGAGTCGAAATTCGCACAACCAAAACTTGTAAGGAGAATTTAGGGATTCGACAAACTTCTATGTAAAGGAACCAAGAACAGAGATCCAAAGATGGAAATTTTATTCCAGCTATTTTGAAAGCTGTTTGTAAAGTAATAAGTGTTTAGCTAGGTCAATTTTCGGATCCCCTTTTGTGAAGGGGTACATGTTTATTTATACAATAATAGGTCGGCTAGGTTTCTTCCTAAACGAATAAGGAAAACTTCCTTATTCTTCGGGATTTCCTTTCTCTGGTTTTCGTGGGCTTCTTTCTTTGCCTCGTCGCCTCGGCTCACCAATGTCTTGTGACTCGTTGCCTCATTCTATCTAAGATGTTGGGCTTGTTGCTTTGTTGGGTCATCGATGGGCTGGCTCGTCGCCCATTTCTCCTTGATGCCGAGCCAAGTATTGGCTCATCCCTTACTTCTCTTTGCTGCCGAGGCGAGGGTTTTGGTTCGCCAATGTATTGGCTCTTCACCGTTTTGCTTGTTTGCCAACAGGTTGGCTTGTCACCAAGTGTTTGGCTCGTCATTGCCTCTTCTCGATGCCGAGCCAGAGGAGTGCTGCTTCCTTCTGGCACCTAGCCAAGTTTTGGCTCGTCACTCACTTCTTCATGCCTAGCCAAACGTTGGCTCGTCACTGCTTCTTCCTGCTGCCTAGCCAAGATGTTGGCTCGTCACCACTTCTCCCTGCTGCCGAGCCAAGATGTTGGCTCGTCACCACTTCTCCCTGCTGCCGAGTCAACAGGGGTGTTGGCTCGTCGCCACTTCTCCCTGCTTCCGAGCCAACAGGGGTGTTGGCTCGTCGCCACTTCTCCCTGTTGCCGAGCCAAATGTTGGCTCGTCACTCACTGCTTCATCCTTAGCCAAAAGTTGGCTCGTCACTGCCTTTTCCTGCTGCCTAGCCAAGAAGTTGGCTCGTCACTGCCTTTTCCTGCTGCCTAGCCAAGAAGTTGGCTCGTCACCACTTGTCCCTGCCGCCGAGCCAAGATGTGGGCTCGTCACCACTTCTCCCAGCTGCCGAGCCAACAGGGGTGTTGGCTCATCGCCCTTTGTCAATACCGCGCCACAAAAGTGTTGATCTTGATGGGGTGAAAACCGACCCCAATAGTTAGCCCCCAGCTCGGTAGTATTACTAATAATAGTGACGAGGTGAAAAATCGAGATCAAGATCAACTATCTTTGGGTTACCGAGCCAAATTTACGGTGAAGTCATCATCCGGGCATTGATACATGCCGAGCCAAACTGATAGTGTTACCGAGGTGCTTTAATTCTGAGCCAACACTGGAGTATCATGACGCCGAGCCAAATTCCTTGACGTGTTGCCGACTCAACTTGTCACTTGCGTTGCCGAGCCACTTTGGCTCGTTATATTAATTTAAGTTGTCATTCTGCCGAACCGGCACCTTTGTTATGTTGCCGAGCCAACTTATCACTCGTATGACCGAGCTGTTTTGGCTCGTCATCTTGCCGTATTGCTTAAACTGCCATTCCGCCGAGCCATCTTCTTCTGATATGCTGCTGAACCATCCCAATAAGTGATTCGTCTTTAGCTCGGCAGTAATGTTGGCTTGAAGTATCTCTTATCATGATTACAACTTTATTGGGAACCTCAAACGTTTTCGCATGTTCCCGAGGCCGCGTGGCGTCACGCGCTGTACTTTCATGTGTTTTTATATTCAGATCCTCATCTCACTCCTCATAACTCACTTCTCTTCATTTCCGAAAAATCAGGTAGCTCTCTTCTCTCTCTTCTTTCCTCTCTTTTTTGTTTAGGTTGTTGGCTAGGTTTTTATCTATTTTTCACCTCCGCCGCCAACTCTTTGAGTTTTCATGCCCATCTTCAAACGCGGCTCGGCGATTCTGTAAACTCTCTGATCCATCTTCAAATCCTTCCAGCGACCCCTTGAGTTTTCCGACCCGTCTTCATATATCTGCGGCGAGTGTTCGAATTTTCCGATCCATCATCATCCGAATCGCGCTGCTGCCTTCATTCTCTCTGTCTCCGAGCCGAAATTCTTTATATCGAGTGTGTCTCTGAGCCAAGATCTCTCCACCTCCTGCTAAGTATCAGTTTGACCCCGAGCCAAACTTTTTCTAATTCCTGCCAAGGCGTATTCCCGAGCTGAAAAAACTCTGATGTCTCATACCGCCGAGCTGGAAGATTCAATTGGATCAGCAAATTCTGCCTCGCTGCTCGGTCGTAAGATGGTTTTATCTCCTCAGACTTCCGAGCTGGTCGAACCTAGTCCTTCATTGGGTCAGCTGCAGCTTGTCGTTCCACCTCTGGTTGATGAAAATCTCGATGCCGAGGCAATTTTGATTCAGAGAGCCCTTGAAGAATTCAAAGCCGAGCCAACAGAGTACGTTATTGACGAGGCAGAAAAGGTGCATTTGGAGAGATTGTTTGCGAGCCACCAGGCTAGCACATCGACGAGGCGAAAGCCTAAGAGAAAAGCTCCGAAGAGACGACCCGACCCCCTGGTTCATCTTTATGCACTGCTGAGTCTTTGGAGGCATTGAGGCCTCGATTCAATATTTCAGAGGATGTCGATTTGATTGTTCCTACTTCCGCAGACCGAGATGAAACTCTGCCGTCTGGGTGTTTCGCCCTTTATGAGAGTTTCTTCTACCAAAGCTTGCTTTGGTTTCCAATTCCTGGATTGATCATCCGCTTCTTGTCCAAACATGGGTTAGCGCCGAGCCAAATTACTCCTCAGGGAATGTGTCATTTAGTTGGGATTCTGGTTCGGAGTTATGAGTGTGACGCGACCGTTCGCGTTTCCCATCTTCGGCAGTTTCTTGAATTCCGGAAGATCAAAAACTCCCGAGCCTACTATATCTCTAACAAGAAGCAGAGAAAAATCATCGAAGGCTTCCGAAGCAAAGACAGCGACTGGGGGAGCTACTTTTTCTTTGTTCCCCCTAACGACGCTATGGTAGAAGCCAAATGCGTCTGCCATGCTAAAACTGAATGGGGAACTATTGGTGGGCGAGCCGTGGTTTTTCAGGAAACCTATAGTTTTAGTTTTTTTAATTCCGAAGCGAGCTGACCACTTTCTTTGCTATTATTTTTTTCAGTGCGGCAGATTCTTCCACATTTCCCAGTAGATACATTCACGCTTCGGGACACACTTGCTGCAGGGAAGTGCCACTGGGAAAATCATTTTTCCCTGAAGAGAATTGAAAAAGCCCGAGCCATTTTCGCAGGTGTCGAAGTTTTTGACAGCTCAGAACCTGAATCTCCAGAGTGTAGTCCCCCAAGAAGAAGAAGTATGGGAAAAAAGTTGACCATCCGCGACAAATAGGCTCTGAAGGAGAAGAAGGAAGAAGAGACGGCTGGCCGAGCTGACGAAATACTTAACCCAATCGAACAAACCGCCGAACCAGTTGCCGAGGTGCCTGGCCAAACCATGACTGAAATGGAGACACATCTTCCTTCCGAGCCGTCAGCTCTTGACGCCGAAGCCAGGGAAGTGGTTTCTGCTATTGTCCTTGTCGCTAGGCCTTCTAGCTCGGCGTTTGTCAACCACAAAGGTGATGGGAAGAAACGTGATGCCGCCGAGCCTAATAAGGAGAAAACCAAGGAAAAACAAAAAAGAAAACGCCAAAGACATACCGATCCAACCCCCGCCGAGCCAAGGCCAGCATCTTTTAGAAAAGAAGGATATGCGCCGATCTGCAATGACGCTGAAGCTTCAGCGACTCTCTTCTCGCAGGTTCGCTGCTCAGGAGATAGATTACCACCTGTCGATGTTCTATCCCATGGTGATTTGTACACGGATATGTCGCTCCGGGGCACCAAGGTACGTTTATAGGTTGAATATTTTATTAAGTGACAAGCCAGTAGTGCTGATCGTTTCTTCTTGTGACCAGTTCATCACGTCTATCAACAAGATTGTCGCTACTTTCGAGCAAGATGTTAGGAAAGATAAACGCCGAATCGAAGATGCCCAAAAAGATGCATCTTTCTTCAAGGCCAAAGTTGGCGAGCTGGAGAGTAAGCATACTGCCGAGCTAGCAACCGCGTCTGCTAAAATTGAAGCTCTTGAGAAAGAGAAGGCATATCTCAAGGATGAATGGAACAAGGCCGGCGACCTAGCTATGAGGTTGGATCGTTCTAAGAAGGAGAAGGCAGCCGAAATTGAATCCCTGAAGAGGCAACTCACTGCCGTAAATGCTTTGCACAAGGCGGATGTCAAGAAGGCTCAGAAGGCAGCGAGGCTGGAGATGTCTGAGAGATTCCAGGAGCGGCTTGCTAAGATTGAGAAGAAAATTGACGAGCTGAGAGAGGCGAAAGAGAAGGAGCTCGATCTAACCCAGGTTGACAGCAACCTTCAGTTGCTCGAGATTCTGCAGAAAGAGGATGCGCTTGCCCTCGACTCCGAGGTGGCAAAACTGACGGGCTGGAGAGCTGATCTGGCTGAGGTGGCTGACGAGTTCGAGAAGATTGAGGCCGAGCTGAAGAAAGATCTGATGCTTTCTCCTGTTTTCTCATATTCCACAGGAACTCTCTTAGGGAGCGAACCAGTGGAGAATGCGGCGGCGAACGTTGGTGTTGCAGATTTTTCAGGCTCGAACGCTGGTACGCCTGGGATTGCTGCTCTCGCTGCTGAAAAACCTTCCGAGCCAGATCCTCTTGAATGATCCCTTTCTCTATGTTTCTTTATCTTGCAAACTCCCCTTTTTTATTCGGTATTTTTTTAAGACAAGTGCCTGGATGGCTTTATCCACTTCTTACTGCTAAGCTTTGTAATGGTTGCCATTTGTTGACATAACATCTTTTATCCTTTGTTGGATCTTCTTATGTTCCCGTCTGTATTTTTGATATGATATTGCGAACCATCTTTGTTTAGTAAAAATTATGGTTAGTTTTTTTAGTGTCAGTTTAGGGTTTGCGGTGTTTCGGCTTACATTTCCGTTCTTTTGACAATGAAACACGTTTAAAATCTCATACTAACTTTTTAGGTTTAGTATTATGTTTCTGAGATGTTCGCGACCAGTGTACCAAGAGGTGTTTACTGGGTTTTAGAGTTTAGTTTGAGTGTTAAGACTTGCGAGTTTTCGACTTACGGGTCCCTCTCAAAGATAAACTTGTAAGAATATCATTCAGGATATACCTTTCAGATATTAGATTAGGATATATCCAATCGGAATTTGTTATAGCACGCTTTGATACCCATAAGAGGGTGTCGAGAACCCTATCCCGTATAGAGATAGTGGTTAAAATCCGTAAAGGATGTAGTTGTTCTTCTGTTGTGGCCAGCAACAAACAAGGTGACAGATTATGCATGGAGGATGTAAAGTTATGTCTGAAGAAGTTTGAAGTTATTACCTTTGAAGAGTGATGCGAGATATGGGAGTATAGATGTATACGTACCCACTCCCCCCCCCTTTTTAAGGAGGGGGACAACTGAACCCATCCGAAGACGAGCTGCCTACGTACCCTTTTCAGGGATCAAGTCGTCCCGTAGTTCATGCGAAGTGATTTAGTGGTAATACCTCTTTAAGTGCATTGCGTTCCAAGATCTTGGTATCTGAACATCAGACATGTTTGAGAGCTCGTACACAGCTGGTTGAACTGTTTTGGTGATTTTGTATGGTCCTTCCCAGTTTGCTCCTAGTTTGCCAGCGTTTGTTTCGGCCGTGTTCTGAAAAA
Organism: Pseudoturritis turrita; assembly: GCA_900406555.1. NCBI lineage: Eukaryota > Viridiplantae > Streptophyta > Magnoliopsida > Brassicales > Brassicaceae > Pseudoturritis > Pseudoturritis turrita. The sequence goes on along the minus strand of OVBL01000315.1, from coordinate 389,208 downwards.
CTTTGCGGAGAACTAGATCACCTTCTTTGGACTTGCGACTTCTGACGTTAGTGTTGTAATACTTATCCCCTGCCTGTTGGTAATTTTGAATTCGAACCAGCGCTTGATCTCTCCGTTCGTTAACCAAGTCTAACTTGTCGAGCAACATAAGGTGATTCAATCCTTCCTGCCCGGAAAGAAGTCTGCGGCGGACTCCAGGAAATTGGACTTCGGCTGGGATGACACATTCTGCACCGTAAACAAGGGCAAAAGATGTTTCACCGGTGGCTCCCCATGGGGTGGTTCGGTGTGACCATAACACTCCTTCGAGTTCATCTGCCCAGCATCCCTTCTTTGCATCAAGGCGTTTTTTCAGACCGTCTAGGATAGTCTTGTTCACTGCTTCTGCTTGCCCATTCCCTTGTGGATAGCGTGGTGTAGACTTGCTGAGTCGTATCTTTCATTTTTCGCAGAAAGCTTCAAACCTTGTAGAGATAAACTGTGAGCCGTTGTCTGTGACAATTTTGTATGGAACCCCATGTCGGCATAAGATGTTTTTCCAAACGAAGTTTTCGACTTGGGCATCCTTTATGTTGGTGTAAGAATCTGCCTCGACCCATTTGGAGAAGTAATCTGTCAAAACTAGAAGAAATCTCTTTTGCTTTGATTTATGCAGAGGCCCGACTATATCCATTGACCAGCGCATGAAGGGGTAGGGTGCTGAGATTGAGGACAACAACTCCGTGGGTTGGTGAATCATTGGGGCATGTCATTGGCATTTCTCACACCTAGCAGAGAATTTTTCGCAATCCTTAACCATAGTTGGCCAATAGTAACCGTGACGCTTGATCTTGATGGCCAAAGCTCTCCCACCGGAGTGGTTGCCGCATGATCCGCTGTGGACTTCTTCCATGATTTGTCTAGCTTCGACGCCTTCGACACATGCCATCAGTGGTCCTGAGAATCTCCACTTGAAAATGTTCCCGTCTAATATAACGTATCGGGCGGCTTGAGCACTGAGTTTTCGGGCAGTCCATTTGTCTGATGGTACCTCACCGTCCATGATGTATACGCGAATTGCTCCCATCCATTCTTTATCGCATCCGTAATCTTCTTTAGTTGGTTGTGGATCTTCCTCCATCTCCACTGTTTTGTCTTCGACCGGATGATCTATGTTAGGCTCTTCCTCTATCTCGATTGCCTCATCTTCCGCCGGTGGCATCATGTTTTTGTCTTCCTCCATGGTGGTGACGCCGGTGTTCTCGGATGCACCTTTGGCCTGGGTTACTGTTCGGGAGCGGGTGACTGCGTTCACGGTGTCAGAGAGGTTGATACTTGGGTTTTTGATGAATTCTACTGGGATTATCCTTTTCAAATCCGGATCAGAGGTTGATGCGAGTGCTGCTAGTGCGTCTTCCGAAGTGTTTTCTCCACGTGGTATCCGTGTTAACGTGAACTCTTCGAACTATGCAGCCAGTTCTTTGACGATCTTCAGATAAGCTTCCATTCGGTCGTCTCTGGCTGTGTACTCACCGCTGACTTGGTTGACTACCAGCTGCGAATCACAGTAGGCTTGGATGTGCGAAACCTTGATTCCAAGAGCAAGTCTCATTCCAGCAATCAAAGCTTCATACTCTACTTCGTTATTGGATGCGCGAAAACCCAGGCGGAATGACTGTTCGAGGATTTCGCCTGTTGGAGAGGTTAACCGTATTCCCACTCTGGATCCTTGTTTTGATGATGATCCATCCGCGTGGAGCTTCCATATTGGGCTCGGAGCCGGCTCTTCTATCACTTCTTCTGGGAGTTCTATCAGAAAGTCGGCAAGGACTTGAGACTTTCGCAGGTTCTGCTTCGATACTCGATGTCGTATTCGCTCAGCTCTATTACCCACTTTGCCAATCTCCCATACTGGCTAGGGCTATGCAAGACGGATCGCAATGGGAAGGTAGTCAAAACCACAATCGAATGTGACTGGAAGTATGGTCTCAGTTTTCGAGCGGACATTATCACAGACAATGCCAGCTTCTCCATCTGTGGGTACCGGCTTTCAGCGTCGGTGAGAGTTTGGCTGACATAGAAAATAGGCTTATACTCGCTGCGCTCTTCCCTGATGAGCACACCACTCACTGCCGTGGCCAAAACGGCCGTGTATAGAAAAAGTGGCTCGCCTTCCACCGGTTTCGTAAGTACTAGAGGGCTGGCTAGGTATTCTTTCAGATGTTGAAACGCCTGCTCGCATTTTCTGTCCATTCGAACTTCTTGTTCCCACGTAGTGTATCGTAGAAAGGCAGACACTTATCAGTTGATCGAGAGATGAAGCGATTCAATGCAGCTACCCATCCTGTTAGCCTTTGGACTTCACGCTTTGTCTTCGGCGACACCATTTGTATGAGCACGTTAATCTGCTTTGGATTGGCTTCGATTCCACGGTGGGTGACCAGATATCCAAGGAACTCTCCGGACGTGACTGCGAATCTGCACTTGGTTGGGTTCAGATTCATTTTATGTAGATTTAGTCGTTCGAAACATTCTTCAAGGTGAGCTACGTGATCCTTTTCTTCTAAAGACTTCACCAGCATGTCGTCTATGTATACCTCCATCATCTTCCCCAGTTGGCCAGCGAACATTCGGTTCACTAATCGCTGGTAAGTTGCTCCGGTGTTTTGGAGACCGAACGGCATCACTTTGTAGCAATATATCCCGCGGTCTATGATGAACGCCATCTTCTCTTGATCGTCTGGGTTCATTAGGATTTGGTTGTATCCGAAGAAAGCATCCATAAATGAAAGGAGTTTGTTGCATGCTGTTGCTTCCACCAATCGATCAATATGTGGTAGTGGAAAGCTGTCTTTTGGGCAGGCTTTGTTCAGGTCGGTGAAGTCCACGCATACACGCCATTTCCTTTTTTTTTCTTAAACACCACAGGGTTAGCGAGCCAGTCTGGGTACTTTGCTTCGACTATTGATCCCACGCGTAGTAATCTTTCCACCTCGTCGTTCAGTGCTTGCGCTCTGTCCGAGCCAAGTTTTCATCTTTTCTGTTTGACTGGTTTAAAGGTTGGGTCCACGTGTAGCTAGTGGCATGTCACGTCGATGCTGATACCGGGCATGTCTTCTGCTTCCCAAGGGAGGTGTTTACGTTCTTCTGAAGGAAAGAAATCAGCTCTCCCCTTATCGGATCTTTCAGCTAGGCCCCTATTTCAACACAACGTTCCGGGTGATTGCCATCGATGTTCACCGAGACGACGGGGTCGCAAGTTGGTTTGCTTTTCCTCTCACGATCATCTGTGGTCTGTAATTGCTATAACAGTTTTGCCAACTCATTTTCGGGCTCTCTGTCGGTCTTCATCTTCTTTCTCTTGGTGGTGGTTTCTGTGACGGGGTTCCTGAGTTTATGCTCGGCTAGGAAACAAATGCGGGACTCTTTTTGGTTTCCCCAAATTGTTTTGACTCCTCCGGGGGTTGGAAATTTGATGCAGAGGTGATAGGTCGATGGTACAGCTCGCATTGGGTTTATCCAGGGTGTACCCATGATCACATTGTAGATCGCAGGATGATCTGCAACCGAAAACTCCACTATCTTGGTTACTTGTTCGGCTCAAACAGGAAGTTTTATTGTTCCAAGGGTCATGGTCGTTTCTCCCGAGAATCCAGTTAAGGGCTTCGGCGCGGCTGTGATTTTGGCAAGGTCTATGTTCATCCTTCTAAGAGTTTCCCGGAAGATCACATCTACGGAGCTTCCTGTGTCTATCAGAACTCGGGCGACGTCGCAATCGTCAACGATTAATTCTATCACGAGGGGGTCATTATGTGGTCGGTTGATGCCGGTGGTTTCCCTTTCCTCGAACGAGATGATGTCATTGTGAAGTTTGGAAGGTGCTGACCAGTTGACACTTGCATCGGCTCTCCGCTGAAATGCTTTGATTGACGACACCGTGTCCGAACAATATTGTGATCCTCCCATTATCATATTTATTCTTCTTCGAGAACCTGACTGTGTCGCCTTGTCATCTCGCCTTCCTCGCTTAGGAGTATCATCATTTTGATTTGTCTGGTTCGGCTGATCCTTTTCGCCCTCTTGCTCAAATTCCTTCAGGCTGACTGCGTTACCGAGTTCTCCGGCTACCAGCTTCGCCGCAAGCTTCATCCCCAAGGTTCGGCAGTTGGCAGTTGAATGACCGTGCATGTGATGATACTCGCAGTAAGCTTTTTCGTCGTACGAACTTTGACTTCGTGTCCAGGTGTTCCATGGTGTTTTGCATCGGCCTGTTCCCACCTGGTAGTTGTGGGCTCCTCCAAAATTGGGTTTCTCATGGTGCACATATCCGTTTCCTTGAACGCTCTTCTTATGAGGAGGTTGGTTCGGAGTTTGGAAGGAGCGGTTCGTCGCTTTGGCGACTCCATATTTCTGAGACAAAACCTTCATCTCTTCTTCGTTGACTATAAAATCCGAGGCTCGGTGCAGTGCATCTTGGATTGATAGTGGTGTGTTTAGAGCAATCTCTTTTCGGAATTCGGATTCGTACCACAAAGCCCTTTTAAAAGTGAGCACAGCGGCCTTGTCACTTACGTCTTTGACTTTTGACATCACTGCTTGAATCTTCCTATGAAGCTTCGTAATGTCTCCATAGGCCCCTGAGTCAATGTCCATAGGTCGGCATCTGAGGCTCCTCGATCCATAAATATGGAGTAATGCTTCAGGAAGGCGGCAGACAGCTGCTGGAAATCATCTATGGAGTTCCGCTCTAATATTGAAAACCATTGGAGGGCTGCACCCTTTAGATGCTCCACAAATATGAGGCAGAAACCGGCATCTCTCTCCTTTTCTCTGAAATTGGCTCGGCCCATTGCTATGATAAACGCCGTTATGTGTTCTTTTGGGTCGGTTGTCCATTCGTAGACTGGGACTTTGATCTTTCCTGGGTCGGAGATCCTTGCCTTAGTAATTCGGGCTGTAAACGGTGTATTGTGTGCTTTCTCCAGTACGCGGTCAATCTCCGGGACTTTACTGGTTGCCTTGTGCACCTGGGATTGGACGGCTTTCATCTCAGCAGTGGCTCGAATCCAGGAGGCTCGGATTTCGTCCAACTCTTCTCTCTGGGCTCGGCTCGTTGTTCTTGGCTCGTCAGTGTATTGTGTCTGTCGTACCCACAAGAGATTTTCTTCCTCTTCTGCTAAGCTCCTGGCTAGGTTCAGATTGATGTCGCCTTCGCTGGCTTGGGTTTCCGTCAGTGTTAGTGCAAACCCCTCGTTAGCGGGATTCTCCGTATTGTGATCTCCTTCCACGTGCCCCTCTTCGTCAAGGACTATTGTTGCAGCCGAACCATCGTTGGTGCGTTGGTCACGCCCACTGCTGGCTTCTCTTGCTCCGCGAACCAGTCGAGGTGGCTCGGTGATACTTGATCTGGTTGCCGCGGGTGTTTGTTCGTTGATGGGATATGGTGGTGGCAATCCTCCCAACGTCCTTGGTACGTCACGTGGTGTTGAAAAATCCAGGGATGTTGGGTTTAAGCCGAGCCGTCTGGTTATTCCGCTAATAGGTGGGTTCGTAGTCGAACCAATTCCTCCGGATCGAATATTTCTGGCTCGGCTCTCCGTTGCTAGTGTCTCAATTCTCTCCGTCAGCGAGCTATTCAGCGTTTCCTGCTCCTCGGCCTTCTTCAGCAACGTGGTCATCATGTTTCTCAACTCTGTCAGCGTTTCGGACGTTCCTTCCGTGATTGCTGGCAGCGGATTGGTCCTTGTTCCAGGAAGATCGATGCTAGTGTTGCTTGCGTCGATGCCGCTTCGGTCTCCGTCAGTAGTCATCGCTTCAGATCTCGTATTCGGTGGTTCTTAGGTGTCAGAAAGTTTGAGACTCCCCACAGACGGCGCCAAATTGTGAGAGTCGAAATTCGTACAACCAAAACTTGTAAGGAGAATTTAGGGATTCGACAAACTTCTATGTAAAGGAACCAAGAACAGAGATCCAAAGATGGAGATTTTATTCCAGCTGTTTTGAAAGTTGTTTGTAAAGCAATAAGTGTTTAGCTAGGTCAATTTCCGGATCCCCTTTTGCGAAGGGGTACATGTTTATTTATACAATAATAGGTCGGCTAGGTTTCTTCCTAAACGAATAAGGAAAACTTCCTTATTCTTCAGGATTTCCTTTCTCTGGTTTTCGTGGGCTTCTTCCTTTGCCTCGTCGCCTCGGTCCACCAATGTCTTGTGACTCGTTGCCTCATTCTATCTAAGATGTTGGGCTTGTTGCTTTGTTGGGTCATCGATGGGCTGGCTCGTCGCCCATTTCTCCTTGATGCCGAGCCAAGTATTGGCTCGTCCCTTACTTCTCTTTGCTGCCGAGGCGAGGATTTTGGTTCGCCAACGTGTTGGCTCGTCACCATTTTGCTGGTTTGCCAACAGGTTGGCTTGTCACCAAGTGTTTGGCTCGTCATTGCCTCTTCTCGATGCCGAGCCAGAGGAGTGCTGCTTCCTTCTGGCGCCTAGCCAAGTTTTGGCTCGTCACTCACTTCTTCATGCCTAGCCAAATGTTGGCTCGTCACTGCTTCTTCCTGCTGCCTAGCCAAGATGTTGGCTCGTCACCACTTCTCCCTGCTGCCGAGCCAAGATGTTGGCTCGTCACCACTTCTCCCTGCTGCCGAGTCAACAGGGGTGTTGGCTCGTCACCACTTCTCCCTGCTGCCGAGCCAACAGGGGTGTTGGCTCGTCGCCACTTCTCCCTGCTGCCGAGCCAAATGTTGGCTCGTCACTCACTGCTTCATGCTTAGCCAAAAGTTGGCTCGTCACTGCCTTTTCCTGCTGCCTAGCCAAGAAGTTGGCTCGTCACCACTTCTCCCTGCCGCCGAGCCAAGATGTGGGCTCGTCACCACTTCTCCCTGCTGCCGAGCCAACAGGGGTGTTGGCTCGTCGCCCTTTGTCAATACCGCGCCAGAGAAGTGTTGATCTCGATGAGGTGAAAACTGACCCCAACAGATCTCTTTTTTCTCAATTCGGGCAGTGTTTGGTTATGTTTTTTGCTATTTTTTGTTTGTTACCTAACTTGTGTGTTTCTGCAGCTTTTGATATCTGAGATCAAAGCAGAAATGGAGAAGTTACTTCAATGGCTTGTCCCGTTTGCCACAAACACTACCAATTAAGCTTTCGTTCATCATCATTCTTGGTTCAACATGTTTCTCCTTTTTCGATTACCACATAACACATCAAGGATTTGGATGGGTAGGTGAATGGGCAAATTCTAGGTAAGTCTCACTCCCTCTAACAACTGTATTTTTTCTTAATATGGAATCTCGAATCTGATCTGGAAAACTACGAAATAGAAATGTGGAAAACAGGATAGAGTTTGGGAAAGGAAAAGGCAAGAGCAACGGAAATCCAACACGGCTTCAGACGCTTCATCCTTTTCTGTTTATATCTCTATCTCTATGCACAGGAACCACTCACCTCTTCAACGAGGAGAAGACAAACCGGGGATTTAAAAAATCTTTGCGTCCTACAAAACTTCAAAACAATTATAAATCATATTTTCATATTTAAATAAAAACTATATCAATTTTATTAAAATTTACTATTCCCGCGCATGACGAAGTCTTCCAAAATTATTAAAATGTTTGATCGATGTTCATTTTGCAGTTTACGAATGTATTTCTTTAATCAAATTTTAGTGGTCAGTATTTTTGGTTTTCCATTTCATTGAATTTAATGTATTTCATCTCTTCTCTTTAACGTATTTCATATCCAAGGAATTTAGTTAATTATGACCCTTATATGACGCCTTCTCTTCTTTTATTCTCTCTTTAGTTTTATTCGACAACATTACATACGAACCAAACTTTTTCATAATCGAACTGAACCGAATCATAGTTTTATTCTTTCTATTTGATTAGTTTCACTAGACTGTTTCCAACCCGAAAAAATAAAAAAACAGACAAATCGAACCAATCCGACCATAACTAGCAAAATATATCTAAATCATTCAATATTTTACGTGCATTTTTGAGGGTTGAGGCTCATATATTAGGGTTTAGTTACCCTTTAATTTGATAAAAATGTAAAATGTATACATATATACAACAAAAACAGTAATTATTTATATAAAACAAAAATTTGGTCATAAAACATCTATTATAAATCGTAATGCCCGCCCTGCCATAGTTAATTTATATTCCCTTAAAACCAAATGATCAAAGTTAAACTAACTACCCACAATTAATTGAGATTTTTTAAACTAAACATCAAGTTGAATTAACACTTTAGTTTTATTAGGCAACAATACATACGGACTGAAATTTTACGGAGTCTAACTGAACCGAATTGTAAGTTTCAATATAATATTTTAGATGCGGAAAACCAACGAACTGAAACAAACCGATCATAACTAACACATTATATCTAAAGCATTCAATATTTTACGTGTATTTGTGAGGGTTTAGGCTTACCTATTAGAGTTTAGTATACCTTAAGTTGCAAGAAATATAAATTGTTCAATATTTTACGTGCATTTGTGAGTGTTTAGTACCCCTTAAGTTGTGTTTTGGTTTTTTATCTTCCTCTTGAATAGCCAATGGTATATTGGCACACAATATATCCTCACAGTGCCATATAAACTCTATTTTCTCTCATACTTTGCAGAGAAACCCATTCAAAAAGATAAATGTTGTCTAACCAAAATTGTAATGGTAACAATGAATTACGCGTTGTCTCCTTTAGTTAACAACGAAATGTCACAAACTGTGAGAATTGTAAAATCACATTTATACTCTCATCAAATCATTCGTATATATACAAATATAATTTAAATCTATCAATTTTTGTATAATTATTATTCGACACTAGCTGAAATTAACCGGAATGACCAAAATTAATCGAACTATCCACAATTAAGCGAGATTTTTAACTAAAAACCAAATCGAATTAATACTTAAGTTTTATTCGAAAACATTACATACGAATCGAACTGAACCGAATCATAGTTTTATTCGGTCTGTTTGAGTTAGTTTCAGTAGACTGTTTCCAACCCGGAAAAAAACCTGACAAATCGAATCAAACCGACCATAAATAGCAAAGTATATCTAAATCATTCAATATTTTACGTGCATTTGTGAGGGTTTAGGCTCACATATTAGGGTTTAGTACCCTTTATTTTGCTAAAAATATATATTGTTTTCAATATTTTACGTGCATTTGTGAAAGTTTAGACTCATATATTAGGGTTTAGTGTCCCTTAATTTAATAAAAATGTAAAAAGTATATTTATATACAACAAAAACAAAAATTATTTATATAAAACAAAAATTTGTCATAAAACATGTATTATAAATCTTAATGCCGTAATATATATTTAAACCTTTTAGTTTAGCTTCGTGAGATCACTGGACCATTTAGTATATAACAACTAAACACAATTTCTCTTTTATTTTCTAACAAAGGAACGCACGATCATAAACGGATAACATTCAGATCTACAAGTTATAATATTCTCATAATTCCATATTAACAGATTAATATAGGATCATAATCCATTCAAAGAGATGAACATATGTTGCATAGATTTGTAAAATCATATTTATATTCCCGTCAAACCGACTGATCAAAATTAACCTAACTACCCACAATTAATTGAGATTTTATACTAAAAATCAAGTCGAATTAACACTTTAGTTTTATTCGGCAATATTATATACGGACCAAAATTTTATATAGTCTAACCGAATCGAATCATAGTTTTATTTTGTTTGTTTAAGTAAGTTTCAATAAAATATTTTCAATACAAAAAAAAACAAAAGACTAAATCAAACCAATCATAACTAACACAATATATCTAAATCATTCAATATTTAACGTGCATTTGTGAGGGTTTAAGGTTACCTATTAGGGTTTAGTACCTCTTAATTTGCAAGAAATATAAATTGTTTTTACTATTTTATGTGCATTTGTGAGGGTTTAGACTCCCTATTAGGGTTTAGTACCCTTTAATTTGCTAAAACAGTTAGTGGTAGATTTATATACAATATTAGTACGAGCATTAAAAATCATATAATTATTAGGAATCTATAATTTGAACTTTAGTGTTGATACGTTTGGCATCTATAATTTTACAATTCTTTGTCTAATACGAGCATTATTCTCATAATGCCATATAAACAGATTAGTATAAGATCATAATCCATTCAAAGAGACGAAGATACGTTGCATTGATTTATGAAATCATATTTATATTCACGTCAATCCGACTAATCAAAATTAACCTAACTATCCACATTCTAACTAAACCGAATCGTAGTTTTATTTGGTTTGTTTCGGAAAGTTTAATAGAATATTTTCAAAACATAGATAAATTGAGTCAAATCGATCGTTTTAAATCATTCAATATTTTATGTGCATCTGTGAGGGTTTAGGCGCCCATATTAGGGTTTAGTACCCCTTAATTTGCTAAAAATAAAAATTATTTCAATTATTTTACGTGTATTTGTGAGGGTTTAGGCTCCCATATTAGGGTTTAGTACCCTTTAATTTGTTAAAAAAATTAATGGTATATTCATATAATATTTTCAATACGTAGGAAATACAAATAAACAACAAATTGAGTAAAACCGATCTTTTTAAATCATTCAATATTTTACGTGCATTTGGGAGGATTTAGGCTTCCATATTAGGGTTTAGTACCCCTAAATTTGTTAGAAATATTTTTTTTTTTAAATTATTATACGTGCATTTGTGAGGGTTTAGGCTCCCATATTAGGGTTTATTACCCTTTAATTTTTTTAATAAATTAATGATAAATTTATATACAATATAATTTGGTGAACATGTTAGGATTTATTATCCACTATTTTAGTTCTCTTTAATTTGATATAAATGTAAAAGGTAGACATATAAACAACCAAAAAGTAGTTATTTATATAAAATAAAAATTATTCATAAAACGTCTATTATAAATCGTAATGTCCGTGCTGGGCGCGGGTAAAAACCTAGTTAATAGCTTATATATAAGTCATACATAAACTAAATCAATGCTTATTCATTTCTTTATTATTAGGCTATTAGCCTTCACTACACTATTATAAAACTAATACATACGTTTATCTTGAGTTTATCTTGAGTTAAAGTGTTTTAAAATAAATAAATATTAAACTAATTAATCTTTATATTAAATAATTATATTGAAAAAAAAAATCAAAAATGAGTTTTCATACACATCTATAATATTATTAAATATAATTAAATAATTAATAAAATAAACACATTAGATTTTCGGTTCGGGTTGAGACGAAACTCAACCAAATGATTTGTGTAAAGACTTTGGTTTGGGTCAGCTCGGTTCGATTTCGTTCGGTTAAAATGCCCACCCCTTTCTCCATCATTTGTATTCGTGTTTACCAGATCAAGTAACAAAGGTTGTTTTTTTCTCATCTAATCCATTATGGAGTCAAGACTGCTAAAATTAGATGCATATATGTGTTCACTGTAACTGGAACCGAATCCGGTTTTGATGTTAATGTTACTAAAGTAGAGATATCTGGTAGCATTAATGACTTATCATACTCCTGACATTCCATTAATGATTTATCTGTATTAATTTGTAATACCTTTCAATGCAAGAACCAGTTGCTAGCTATGGTTTGCCATCAATAGCTGGTTTCATGCAATAGAAGATAGAACCTTGGGAGGTGGACAACGTGCAGGCTCCATATCTAAGATTAATACACAGTAGTTTACCAATGATGGCATTACACAACATAGCAGGTGGTAAAAACCAGCAAATATTCCATGAGCTACATTGATAAATAGTAGTGGGCATATATTATTATATTATACAACATAGCAGCAGGGTGGTAAAATATCTCTCGAGGATAAATATCATTGTTTACAGAAATTCATCACTAAAGACTAGAGTTGATAAGGAGTTTATTCAAACTCTTAAACCTTGCAACTGAGCCGCTGCTTCCTTTGCCATCTTTTTCTTCCTCTTCATGATTTTCTTCTTCGAGAGGATTCTCATCGTACTGACTCTCGAGTCTTCTACTTCGTCGTCGTCTGGGCGGTTGAATATATTCTGAAGACGCTTAGGTTCACCTTTCACAAAGTCGTCATCTGCAAATTCCAATCGCTCAAAGTCAACTTTCCTAAAGCCCTACAACAACAAAATACAAGATTCAAGGTCAACATATACAACCACATATACGAAGATGATACAAGGTAACAAAAACTTACAAAACTGGTAAGCGTCCGGGTAAATGATGAGAAATCGTCGTGCCCGAAAAATCTCGGAAGAAGATCTTTGGAAAACTCCGCTGTATTCCAAACGATGAAACTTTTGCCGCTTTGGCTCCACGAGATGATTGAATCCGATGAAGGATCATCCACCATCTCAAATGTGTCCGCCAAACGAGAAGTGGATCGTGATTTTAACCCAAACTTGTTGTCAACCATCTTCGTTAAAAACTTTGAAACCCTAACACAAACAAGTGATCATGCAACCACAACGATCCCAGAAAAATAAAAAAATCAGATCGGTATCTGGAAAACCTAGGGGCACCTTTATATACAACACATCACCTATCCCACAAATTATGCTGGGCCTGGACTGTTTTATTCAAACAAAATTAGGCTCAATGTTATGAAACAAGGCCTCGAATTTTTTTTTGTAAATTTGTTTATTATTAAAAAAACCGGCGGAGTTAATTAAAGTCCCCGCAAACGAACGAAATCGATAGAACACAAGTATTTTTCGGAGACTTAAAAGAGGGAAAATACTAATCTAAAAATACAAAAAGAGCCAGAAACCATTAGGGATCGAAACCCGTACACGAAACAGACCAACAACCAGCTTAAACTAATTACAAATTATCGTCTTACTAAAAAAAAAATTTAAATTAAAAAAGAAAAATAAGATATATTATTCGAAAATTAAAAATAAATACTAAGTAAAAAATGATATTAAAAAAAAAGACATATTTTCTGATTTCTAAAAGTATTAAGAAGTTTTTTTTGCCTATGCATGACTTGCATAAAGTTTTCATTAAAAAAAGAAATAAAAAAAAATAAAAAATTGTTAAAAAATAAAAACTAAATTTGACTACGATGAAAAAAAATAATTTAAATATGGTGATTAATTCCAGAACATATGTGATCATTAATATTTATATAATAGAACGAGAATATTGAAAGAAAGAAAAAATCTAATTAAACTTGACTTGATTACGATGAAAAAAATTAATTTAACATATGGTAATTAATTCCAGAGCATATTTGATCATTAATATCTATATAATAAAATGAGAATATTGGAAAAAAAATCTAATTAAAATAATTAAATAAAGGTAGTTTACTCAAACAACCTTACAAAAAAAATTTTTAAGCAAAATGATGCCTATTTTTCATAATTACTCAAACAACCTCCTCTACCCATTTTATCCTTATTCCTTTGAACACAAAAAAATGTATTTACGAAACTGCCATTAATTAAGTCTACCGTCCTCGTGATGGTAGAGTTATTTAATAGTCGGTAAATTTATAAAGGGTTTGGTAGACTTAATTCAAATCTGTAGACTTAGTCCATGAACGATAGACTTAATATTCAAATGGTAGATTTATTCTAGACTTATTTTAATTTGGTGGTAGAGATGTTTGTGAGTGGTAGACTTATATTATGAGTGGTAGAGTTAACGCCAACGGTAGTAGATTTGTTTTCGAGTGGTAGACTTAGTACTTGAATGGTAGATTTATTATTGAGTGGTGAATTTATTTTGTTTGACGGTAGACTAAATATTTGTGGTAGACTTCAATTCATGAGAGGTAGACTTACACGTGTTTTGGATCGTAGACTTATTTATAGTGGTGGCAGATTTATAATATGTCGTAGACTTATTATTGACGCGGTAGAGTTATTCAATCTTTCGAGTTTACTAAAACAACCTTCCGTTGGTAGATTTATTAGTTACTACGGCGGTAGATTTAATATGGTAGATTTGTATGATTACATACAATGATGGTAGACTTGTATGATTACATACAAGGATGATAGACTTGTATGCTTACATACAATCATGGTAGATTTGTATGTATACATACAATGATGGTAGATTTATATACTGACATACAATGATGGTAGACTTGTATGTTTACATACAATGATGGTAAACTTTTATGTTAACTTGTATTTAAATACAATGACTTTCTAACGCAAACGCCAGTCGCAAACGCTGTTTGATATACAAGTCTACCATCATTTAGAAAACAAGTCTACCATGATTTCAAATGCAAACGCAAGCGTCAATCGCAAAAGCATATCACAAACGCCAGTCGCAAATGTTGATTACAAACTCCAGTCGCACATGCCAATCGCAAACGCTAATTACAAACGACAGTCGCAAACGCTAATCGTCAATCGCAAACGCTATTTACAAATAGTGTTTGCTTATCATTTTTTTTTTTAAATTAAATTTTTTTTTTAAATTAATTTTTTTATTATTATTATTCTAATATATATTTTTTTTAAATGCCAATGGCATTTTCGTTATTAAAAAAAAAAGGTTTAAAAATCTTTTACCAACTTTGTAAGGTTGTTTTAGTAAACTCATTTTCTCCCAAAATTATTTTAGTAATTATGAGACTTTCCAAAGTTGTTTGAGTTATTATCTCTTAAATAAATGATAAACTTGACTAAAACAGAAACTGACTAAATTCAATAATCAATTCCAGATCACATATGACTGTTGTTATTTATTGGACCAGGATTCCAAATTTAATAATTAAGGGATTTTAAATAAACAAAACAAGAAATACTCCGGGAGGGTGAACCGAGGTACAATGGACTAAATTCCACAATCGCTTCAGGAGGGGTAAATACAATAATTACGTCGACAGTTATTATTGTATTTAGATCGTATCTTGTGGGTAATTCAAACTCGTCTCCTCCAAAAAAAATCCGGTAGAAACGCCTTAACAGCACCATTAGGAGGCAACTTCCTCCACCACTTCACTCCTCCCTTTCTTCCTCAGCTTCTGCAGACTGAGCAACTTAGACATTATTATTAGGACGTCCAACTTAGGGGAAAATGGAATATCCGTACCCGAACTCTGGGTATGTGTTATAATAACGACCTAGACTCTAGATACATGTTTAAACATACCTAAACTGAGGTTATTTTCAAATTTTCAACTTGAACTATGAAATTGCGGTTTAAACCAACCTTGACCGAAACGGAGTTAGTGAATCAGTTAACGGAGATGAGTCAGATGCTGAGTCATCAGAAAATCTGAGTTATCAGAAAAGTAAAACGAAGTCGTTTTGGTTCTATTAAAAAAAAAAATCAAACGGTGTCGTTTTATATATAAACTCAAAATCGGTTTCCTCCACGAACCCAAAAATTCTCAAACTTCCATCGAAAATTACAGATTTCATTTCGGGAAAACGGTCATTTTAATATCGAACTGTCCGTTTTTGCGCCAAAACATATACCAACTTTTTAATGAGTCGAACAATACATAAATTTGAGTTGGCTGAGCCAAATTAGGTAAAAAATTAGTCAACTTTAACACCCGTTTAAAGGACGTTAAACTCCATTTACTGTGGACGTTAAACTCCATTTACTGTGGACGTTAAGGCTAAACGACGTCGTTTTAAAAATATAGAAAAAACAAAAAATAAGGCTAAACCCCCAAATCTATTTCTAAATCCCTAATTCCATATATCTCTTTGTCAAAAAAATAAGTCATCAACTTCATATTCATTTGTTGGTGATTTGAGAGAAGAGAGAAACGGAGAAGAGCAATCCCAATTGCTAACTGATCCAGCAGAGGAAGAAGGGGTTTCTACAGCGGAGGCGGAGAAGACGAGCTTGAAGAGGCCATTGGAGAGAGAGACGAAAGATCGGAGATGTGAGAGAGATGAAGCGGAGAGAGATCGGAAAGAGAGCATCACTGCATCGTTTGGTAGAGACCATGAGAGAGACGAAGATAGCTACGCTGCAACCGAAGAAGACGAAGACCAAGTCGAAGGATGCAAAGAAGAAGAGAAAGACGACGGCGATGATACTGATTCTCAATACGGAAATGAGAAGACCATGTGAGAGAGTGAAGGTGTTGGGTACAAATCCATACCTAGACTATCGCGATTGTTGTAATCGGTAAGTATCTGAGATCAATTCTCGTGTTGTTATTCTTCTTCGATTTTGATATCTTCACTGTGCTTACAACCGGAGTCGTCGCCATCTCTTCCACGACCATTGCTTCTGATGGCTGACCTTGCTCTGGCTCTTCCTCTTCCTTCACAGCGACTAAAGTAAGAGAAGTTAGCTGCTTTTGCTTCTTAGGTGGTGGGCCATCTTCCTCTTCGTCTACTTCGTCCACTTCCACTACGATTACTGGTTTTGGAGATTTAGGGTTATTTTCAGAGGAAGAAGCAGTTGGACCTTCTTCAGAGAATGAGTCCGATTCGATCTTCAATTCGGATCCGGGTCGATCACCATCCTTAGCTTCATCTGATTTCTCCAAAGCAACATCGATTTGTTCCTCGATTGCAGCGGATGATGACTCATGTGGCACCGAATCATCGATTTCAGAGTTTGGGATTTGCTTCTGCTGCTTCTTCGATGTTGAGATTTGCTTCTGTTTCTTCTTCAACTTTGGGATTTGATTGAAGAGAATCCATTGGAATAATTTTTTTTTCTGTTTTTAAAACGACGTCGTTTAGCCTTAACGTCCATAGTAAACGGAGTTTAACGTCCCTTAAACGGGTGTTAAAGTTGACTAATTTCATACATAATTTGGCTCAGTCAACTCAAGTTTGTGTATTGTTCGACTCATTAAAAATTTGGTATATGTTTTGGCGCAAAACGTATTTTATGACCGTTTTCCCATTTCAACTTGATGGGAGATTGGATTTTCCTTGCTAATTCGTGGATTTGTCTTCTTTGATAAATCCCAATACCTAATTCTCAAATCCCCACAATTTTAAGCGGCGAGAGAAGATAAAACTCTTTGATAAATTCCAATAGCAAAACCCCTCTCTGGTGAAGCGGTTTCGCCGGTCCCAAGGTTAGACTTTTTCTAGATCTGACCTAATCCAATTTGGGGCAAATGGTATTCGAAGTTGGGTGGTTCGTTGAAGGAGAGATTGATGGAGGTGGGGAGAGAAGTGATGTTGCAGAGATCAACGAATGAGAATCAACGGCGGAAGATGCTCGGAGAGGAAGAGCAAGCTGTCGTATTACTCATGGTTCTCTCTTATGCCTCTTCGGTTTATTATGTTTAACGAATCTCACCTTATTTTTAAGGTGAAAAATAATAATTAAAATTAATTTTTTTAGAATCACAGCGGCCGAAGTGAACCACTGGAGACAAAAACGAGGGAAATCGCGATCATCAGAGTATGGAGATTGAAGCAACGCATCGTCTCTCTGGTTATCTTCGTCAAGGAAGAAGAAGTTTTTGGGATCTTTCTTTCTCGTCATAAAACAAATAAAACTATCAAAACAAACGACACCGTTTCATTTTTTTTTTTCAATAGAACCAAAACAGCATCGTTTTACTTTTCTGATGACTCAGCTCGATTAACGGATTCACTAACTCCGTTTCGGTCAAAATTGGTTTAAGTCGCAATTTCATTATTTAGGTTAAAATTTTGAAAATAACCTTAGTTTGGATATGTTTGAAGACGCATCTAAAGTTTAGGTCATTGTTATAACACATACCCTGAGTTCGGGCATGGATATTCTGTTTTCCCTCCAACTTAGACTACGACAGCTCACTTATTAATTAGGACAACGAGGAGTTCTATACATTATTATTAGGACGGCAAGGAGTTCCCAAAACCCTGCAGAAAAGAAACGGCAAGCTTTTTGCTTTATTTTCCTTTTAGTGTTCAAAGTTTACAAGAACCAATCTCTCCCCTGAAGAAGAACAGTGAATCGAAGCAGAGATCTAAAGCGGCGATGGCTACCAAGATAACATCTATGGCGGCCACTAGACCTCTCTGCTCAGTATCTTGCTTGTTCCTCTCCTTCTCTCTCATCTTCGTCGTCTCGCTTCTCTTCTTCTTCTCCAATTCCTTAATATCCGACCCAAATTCGAGGATTTCACACAATACCCTTCAATACGGTATCAATGTCTTTGTAGCTGAGCTTCCGAGATCCCTCAATTATGGTCTTCTCGAGAAATACTGGTCCTCTTCTCCAGATTCGCGCATACCCAGCGACCCGGATCACTCGACCCGAAAACCCCATTTACACAAACCCGAGAAATACCCACCGTACCCGGAGAATCCGTTGATTAAGCAGTACAGTGCCGAGTACTGGATCATGGGAGACCTCGAGACACCACCGGAGAAGCGAATTGGATCTTTTGCCAAAAGGGTTTTCAGTGAATCCGACGCCGATGTAGTTTTCGTGCCCTTCTTCGCGACGATAAGCGCGGAGATGGAGCTGGGAAATGGAAAAGGTTCCTTCAGGAAGAAGACCGGAAACGAAGATTACCAGAGGCAAAGGCAAGTGCTTGATTTCGTGAAGAACACTAATGCTTGGAAGCGATCCGGTGGTCGTGATCACGTTTTTGTTCTAACCGGTACCAATTTTCTCTCTGATGGTTCCTTTTTCTTTGGAAATTTCATGTCTTTGTAGCTTGTTAGGATGTGATTTCACACTCAATTTGACAAATCTGGATCTTAATATATCCTAATGTTTATGTATAACTATAGATTTGAGTCTTCTCTTGAAAATCTGCAATGTGGGTGTCTCTAGATTTCTTGTGCCAACTAGAAAAAAAAGATGAAATATTTGCTTCTTTCTCTGTCTCTACTTTGATCTTGGCATGTAAATTGATATAAATGCCTTAGTTCGGTGTTGTTAAGATGCTGTAGAAGCTTATATAAGTTATATCTGTGGATTGTCAGGTTAGTTAAATGTTGAAGCGTTCTTTGGCAGACCCAGTTGCAATGTGGCATGTTCGTGAGGAGATTGCTCTATCGATTCTACTTGTAGTGGATTTTGGAGGCTGGTTCAGGCAAGATTCTAAATCATCCAATAGTAGCAGCTTGCCTGTGAGGATAGAGCATACTCAAGTCTCTGTCATCAAGGATGTGATAGTTCCATACACGCATCTACTTCCTAGACTAGATTTGTCCCACAACCAGAGACGTCACAGCCTTCTTTATTTCAAAGGCGCTAAGCACAGACATCGGGTAACCACTCTTGCGAATCTCACTTCTTTATCTGAATCTTTACATTTCTTTATGCAGAGATTCTTGTGACAGAGTTCATGCCCGATTGTTTGTTTATGTTTATGTTTGCTTATAAGTATAGTGTGTAATTTACCCAAATGAATCCATAACCCTTAGCTTGTCAAACAAGTATATATATATATTTCACATGTAAATGCGAATGCAGAAATTGGCATTTGAAACAATCGCAGCCTAATTTGAATTGATTAGTCTTGTGTATTCGTAGCAAAGTCATCCGTTCTCTATTAAGTTTTTTTGGGTGAATGGATCTCTTATGTAATTTGTATTTTTAACTTGACAGGGAGGGTTAATTAGAGAAAAACTGTGGGACTTGCTGGTCGATGAACACGGCATTGTCATGGAAGAAGGTTTTCCTAATGCAACGGGAAGGGAACAATCGATAAGAGGAATGAGAAACTCAGAGTTCTGCTTGCATCCAGCTGGTGACACTCCCACTTCGTGCCGTCTCTTTGACGCCATTCAAAGCCTATGCATCCCTGTGATTGTCAGTGACACCATAGAGCTCCCGTTTGAAGGAATGATCGATTACTCAGAATTCTCGGTCTTTGTCTCTGTGAGTGATGCATTAACACCTAAATGGTTGGCTAATCATCTCAGAAGGTTCTCAGAAATAGACAAGGAAACATTCAGAAGTAGAATGGCAAAGGTTCAGACAGTTTTTGTGTATGATAATGGTCAAGCCAACGGGATTGGACCGATTCAACCCGATGGTGCGGTGAATCACATATGGAAGAAGGTTCAGCAAAAGGTGCCAATGGTGAAGGAAGCAGTGATTAGGGAGAGGAGAAAACCAGCAGGAGCTTCTGTTCCTCTTCGATGTCAATGTATCTGAATTATTGAACCAAACCCAAAAGAAGGAAAAAGTGTTTTTTTTTTTGTTTTTCTCTTTCTTTTGTTTACGAACATTGTTAATGGCTTTCGTAACTTTAATACACGTTCCCTCGAAAATATAAAAGAAAAATTGGCAACAATAACAAACAAACAAAATTATAACTTACCCAATAACAAAAGTCCTCCTATGTGTCCATAATCTTAACTCCACATTTTAGAGTTTTGTGTTAGTTTTCTAATTTTTTTTTGTTTTTGGTTATTAAGCAAATTGTCCTAATACAAAATCAGAATATCTTACCAAGACTTAAAGGTAAATTGGCTCATGTGTACCTAAATTTTTTTATATATAATCGATCAAATAACTCTTCTTCTTTTTTGCCACAATCTAGTATATATTTCTTCGGTTTTATAAAGAGTGTCATTATAACATTTTATTTTTGTTTTACAAAGAGTGTCATTTTATATTTTCAACCCTTATATTTTAATGTATTAATTAGAGAGAGAAATTTGTTCAGTGTATTAATAAGGATTATAGTAAAACTTTTAATGTTTTTCTTAATTTGTTTGAAAAATCACACTATTTGTGAAACGGATGAATTATTAAAAAAAAAATGCAGTCCATTTTGCTGATATGTCAGAACCAGAATTTCTTTGATTAATTCATTATTATTAAATTGCTTTTTTCCCATTGCCAAACACTACTCCCCTAAGTTTTTTTTTTTTTTTTTTTTTTTTTTTTTTTTTTTAGTTTAAAAAACTCCAAGTCAAATTAGCAAAACAAATCATAGAGCATTTCACTATTCACATGTGAGTTTCTGATCAAATTACTTCCAACTTTTTATAGCTGAGATCCTTAAAACTCTTTGATGGTTGATTTTGAAAACATTGATAATATTAAGGGGTCTCGCAGAGTTTCCATTCCTTCACTGCTTCGCTCAAACGGACTGGAACCGAATTAGACCAGTCACTCAGATCAGATAACTCCCCTAAATTAGTATGGTAACTCGATCAGATTAAATTATATTGCCAAACACATTCCAAAGAATATTAAATATTCCAGTCATATTATAAATTCAGTACGTACATATTTAATTGGCAACATTCCAACCATATGAATCATTACAAAGACCATGCAAATGAAGACATTACTATATAAGTTTCACAGCATTGTCAACGAGTTCCACAAATTTAGAAAAGTTGAGTATTTTAGATAAATTAATTCATCTAAGCGCTGTCTACTCCATGGGTCACTATAGCAATCAGATCCAATACATCCGATTAATCTGCATAAATAAAAATAGTTTCTAACACATTTAATCATGGTTATACTAAGATAAAAAATACGTTCACATTGTACAATATACAAAAATGCGTTAAGAAGTTATTAAACATCGACTTAACTGAGAAATTGGATTATTTTCCAAGCAGCGATCTATCTTTTTTTATCTACTTAGTTTGGTTACTTCCAATTTTAATCTCCTTCAAATCTTTTGATTGAATTGCTAGGTATTAATTGAGTCTTTCTCCACTGTTTGCGTCTCTAGCATGAGTGTCATCTTCACAGGTCAGATACTTTGGTTTCAAACACCATCCAACTGCAATTGGATTAGTTAGAAAATATAGTATCTGATTTTGTATGATCAAAAATGTCTCTCATTCGAAAGTTGGACTGAATTAATGAAATATATTATTTACAAAAAAGAAAAAAAGCGTTAAGAACAAAAGTTCCATAAATAAATTATGTTACATCGTAATTAACAATAACAAACGTAAAAAAAAAAAATTATGTTTAATTGAAAAAAAATGAGTTAAATAAAAAAACTACCATAAATGCTTTAGCGAATATATAATTAATGGTTAATTAGACAAACAATAACATTAACTAACGAAATATCATTCGAATCTGAACTTATTAAATTTTCAAAATATATTAGTAGATATAATGTTTAAAATCGGTAATCTCCATTAATATTTTCCTTAACTACTTTTTGATTTAAATATATAAAACCATTGGATTTATATTAAATCGTGATTTGCAATTAAATAAAGGACATGCTTTGTTAAGATTTGATTCGGTTTATCCTAATTATCCCTCTTTATAAATTTACACCATTATTTGGGTGCATGTCACCTGGGAATGTCAAAATGGATAATTCAATCCAATCTAACCCATAATCATAATGAATTGAGTGTTAATGAGTTATGGATCAACCCAACCCATTTAGTAAATGGATTGGATCAACCCATGAACCCATCAAATATAAATGAGTCGGATTGACTTTGACCCGACTAGTGGTGTCAAAATGGATCAAAACACATGAATCGACCCAACCCAATCCGATCCATTAACCATAATGAGTCGAATATTTTGACCCTAATAGGTTTATGGGTCTAATGGTTTGATGAGTCAAGTGGATTGAGTTGAAATGGGTTGAAATAAAATGGGTTAATGGGTTGAAATGGGTTGACCCATGAACATTTTTCTAAACTAAAAATATGATTTCACAATTTAATTTCCCGCCAAAAATATGATTTCGCAATTTTTCCCGCCAAAAACGCGATTCCGTAAAAAATTTCCACCAAAAACGTCATTCCGTAAAATTTTCCCGCCAAAAACACGATTCCGCAATTTTCCCGCCAAAAACTCGAGTCCACAATTTTCCGCCAAAAACGCGATTCCCCAATTTTTTCGCTAAAAACGTGATTCCACAATTTTCCGCCAAAAACGCGATTTCGTAAAATTTTCCCGCGAAAAACGCCATTCCATAAAAAATTTCCGCCAAAAACGCGATTCCGCAAAACAATTCCCACAAAAACCATAATTTCTCAATTTTCCCGCCAAAACTTTGATTTCGTAATTTCCGTTAAAAACGTGTTTCCGCAATTTTGTTAAAAAAATTGTGGACTCGCATTTTTGGCGGGAAAATTTTGGACTCGCATTTTTGGCGGAAAAATTGCGGAATAGTATTTTTGGCGGGAAAATTTTACGGAATGACGTTTTTGGTGAGAAAATTTTATGGAATCGCATTTTTGACGGGAAAAATTGTGAAATCATGTTTTTGGCGGGAAATTAAATTGTAAAATCATGTTTTTTAGTTTAGAAAAATGTTCATGGATCAACCCATTTCAACCCATTAACCCATTTTATTTCAACTCAATCCACTTAACTCATCAAACCATTAGATCCATAAATTTTTTAGAATCAAAATATTCAACCCATTAAAATTAATAGATCGACCCATGTATTTTGACCCATTTTGACATCCCTAAAGTCACCGCTTGATTACTCTTTCTCTTCTTCTGCAAAAGACAAAATATCATAATCTCCTTTTTGTAAGTCGTAATCTAATTCTATTATCAACTGGCTATTTTTTTTTTATCGTTGCTTTAGCTTCTGATTTATGCTCGGTAGAGATACACACATAAATATCTAAGTGATCAGTCATGTCTCCTCATACTAAATTTTCATCAAGACGCACGTAACTTAATCTCTCATAGATTATTAATCGTATGATGTTCCTCATTTTGATAAGTGGCCAAGATTCAGATCTAGAAGATAATTATTCAAATGGTTGAAACTGAATTGGAGAAAAGAAAACAAATTGATATACAAGGGACAATTCATGGGACAGTCTTATTCTTCGAGTTCACAACAACAACAACAAAAGTCTTTATATATAGTTGTAGATGCATAATACATTGCTTATTTATAGATGCGAAGAAAACAAGCTTGATTTATTGTTTTTAATTGAAATGAATAGAAGGAAGATGCATTTGTCTACAAATGTAATTTTGATGCACTCAGTTACTACCTTAACAATGTGAAAACTGTATTGATTTTTTTTTTTTTTTTGAATTGAAAAAATTGTATTGATTTCTTCTGTTTGTACTCAACATTTCCACACCAAACTTTTTACTCTCTGTTTCTTTCATGTTTCTGTGATCAGAACAACATTTATATTAGACTGGTGGTCTACCAAAGCACAAATTATCTTACAAATATTCTAAACATGTTGGCCTACCAAAGCACAAAAGATCTTAGTCTTATCATGCATATATGACGGTTAAACTGGGGCAGTTTAACTCGCTTTTATCTTTAAATGTGCAATTACCTTTCTATAAAAATAATCACAAATTTGATCATGAAACTATTATATGTCTGCATAATTGCAATTGCATTACGACATAAATTCAATAGTAACCATTATTTGCAAATTCATAATTATCCCAACCCACATATTTACAATTGCATTCACATATAAAACAATAGCAAATTTAAATATATATTTTTACCTACATATTTTGGTTTTTACATGTTTGATATTTACAACATATTACACAAATAAAATTATATTAATTTTTTAATAATAATATTGTGGATAAGCGTTCTAAATTTTATAAAGTTGTTCACAAAAGAAAACAAAAAATATATATTTATTTTTTATTTTTTTATGAGTCCCCTCCCGGCTCCCCCTCCTCTTCTTATCATTTAATAATAATTATATATATATATATAATTATATATATATATATATATATATATTCAAGTTCACGATCATGTTAAAAAAAGAGAGATATTTTTTTTATATATGTCATGATTTGAATTTTTGAAAATAGACAAAAAAATTTTAAAATAATTGATAAATGATTGTATATAAAAACATGTCCTTCTATGAAACACAAAATTATTGACCATTCTCAAAAATACCAAAATAAGTTTTTGTTCCAAACATACTATCACTAGTTTTTTCCTCCAAAAATATCACTAAATGTTTTTCTTCCCCAAAATACCACAAAATTAAAAATAAACTTTAAACCCTCAAAACTAAACTATAAACTCTCAAAACTAAACCATAAACCTAAAATACTAAACTCAAACCCAAAAATTTAAATTATAAACCCTTAAAAATTATTTTTAGTGTTTGTGAAATTTTTGAAAAAAACAATTTAGTGATATTTTTGGAAAAAAAAAAACTAATGGTGGTATGTTTGGAACAAAAACTTATTTTAGTGATATTTTAAAGAATTTTTCTTCCATTATATGACTTTCTATATAGAATGTTGAATATTTACTTAGATTGACTCATCAAATTCTTTTTAAAATTTGTATCCGTTTTTTCTTAACTTCAAACAATGTCTTACAAATAAACTCAAACCAAATTTAATGTACTTTCGTAATTTTAAAAGAATTAATATATTTTATGGTTTCTATGTAAAACCCGCATCAGCCTATTTGTTATATACATATAATAACGTGTTCTCAATTAGAAGCACTAATCTATATATATTTTTAATTTGTGCCCTTTTCCACCGTGGCGATTACCTTCTAAGCGTTGGCATTAGATCTTTTTATTATTAAGCGAAGTTAGGCGGTCTTATAGACGGTTTTAGGCGGTTCTAGACGATTTTAGGCGGATCTACTAGGGCCTTGCGAAGCTACGAACCCGTTAATCAATTAACATTTATTTATTATTTTCAGTGTAGTTTTTTGAATTTCTAATTACATATAATTATATTTATAAGTTTTGACTTCATAAATATATGATTATAAAGTTGTATATGTTGTTTGATATGAATTAAATGAATGTTTTTTTTTTTTTTTCCAAATGAATGGTTTTGTCTTATTCGCATATATGATATTTTTGATGTTTTAGTTTTTATATTTACAGCATTCTCGTGAATTTTTTTTGTGTACTTTGAAGTTTGGATATATTTTTAAGATTTAAAAATTTAAATTTTATTATTTATAAAAAATATATCTAATATATATTGATTTATTTTGGAAAGGTTTAGATCGCTTATAAATCGTCTAGGTCCCGATTAGACGTTCTAGGCACTAGGCGATGGGTCGTCGTCCGCTTAGCGTCTAGCCCTTTCTTGAACATTGAGTGTAGTATGTCATTCTATACAATGTGTTTCTATATAGAACGACGAATTCTATATTAAAAACACTGTTCGCCATTTAAAAAGGGTTAATTAGCTGAATATTACTTTTGAGAGAAATAATTGGAAAAGTAGCAGTTCTATTTTCGGAATTAGGTAAATAGCAGAGAGAACTAAAACTGGACGAAATTACCCATGTATAGTTAACTATATCATATTATTTGTAACTATCTAAAAACATAGTTAATTATTTTCATCGAAACTACCTATTCAATTGATCTCAGAACATAGGTAACTACATCACATTATTTGTAACTATCTAAACACATAGTTAACTATTTTCAGAAAATAGTTACCAATTTAAAAACATAGTTAACTATTTTCAGAGCATAGTTATCTAATTTCATGACATAATTGACTACCTGAAAATATTGTTGTAATAGTTATTTATTTAAACAAACATAGTTAACTACGTTCATAACGTAGTTACCTATTATAGTTTGCATAATCGAAAAATAACATACATAGTTAACTATTATCAGAAACATAGTTACCTATTAATTTCCGAACATAGTTAACTATATCGATATCCGAACATAGTTAACTACGTTTATGAGTTTTTATTGTTTTTCATTAAGGGTAAAATCGGAATTTTAGGTGGCTAAATGCTAGTTACTATATTCTGTTTTATATGATGTTAGATAGTTAATTATAGATGTAAAGACTAATATAGAGTGCAATTTCCCTTTAAAAAATTGGTTTCCATTTTTTAAAATTCAAACTATAGCAGAAGCGAAAAAAAAAAAAATTTCTGTAGGATGATGAGATTTTATCAATTGATACATATGAGTTTAAAGCAATAAACAAGATAAAATGGAATAAAGTATTTGTTCGGTTCAGAACATAGCAACACACGGCACATAAAAAAAGAAAGAGATGATGATGTCTCACCTCTCATCTCTCTATCTCAAGCTATTATCACCTAAAAGGAATGATATTATCGTACAAGTAGAGTTGAAATGGTTACTTGTTTTATTAAGTCATTTAGATGGTTATATTCTTTATTTTTTATCCAATATGATTACTGAGCAAATTAACCAAATACTAAATGTTTCGACAAACATATGAAATCAACTTTTTTCTTTTTTTCTTATACCGGCCGACTTTTTTTAGTACAAATTTCAACCTGCTTGAATCTGTCTTTCAGTGAAATATAATGGGTTAAAAAGAGAAAATTTTATATGAATAAATAGAAGGAGAAGAGAAAAAAAAAAAGAGAAATTTTAAAGCTGAAGCAAGAAAAACCGTTTTGAAGACACATCACGAATTAACAGAAAATTTCCACAATACGTGGATTCTTTGGAGAATCTAATTATTTTGTTTATTTTTCTGGGTTTTTTGTTTATAATAAATATTTTGTTGAATGTAGAAAGCCACTCTCTCGTATTAGTTTCATGATGTGATAGACACCATGAAAAAACACATACACTGCTGATGCCTGAAGGGATTCCTCTTCGTTGTAGCCTCCACCGTATTTCTGCAGAGTTTCACAAAGGCAGGTCGGACAGTTTCCATGAACTCGATTCATGCGGCCAATATTTCAGCAGGAGAAAGAGAAGTCATGTTGGATTGTGGTGGTGTTTGATTGGTGTTTTTGATGAGTGTTTTTTGTGATTTGGTGCTTTGATCGAGATCATTTTAGATAGTCGTGGAAGAGTTTTGGAATTAAATTTGTTATTGGTGAAGAAATTGAATTGAAAACGGAGAGATGAAAATTGACAGTTGTGAAATCAGAAGGAAAAAAACCAAAGTTATAAAAAAGAAAAGAAATTTGTGGCTTAGAATAAAGAGAAGAAGAGAAGAAAAAATTGATTGTTGCTGAGATCACATACAAATCAAATTCAAAAATCTGAATTTAAAGTCATAAAGAATAGAGTTGAACGTTTGAAAAGAAAAGAAGAAAGAGAGGAGAGAAGAAGAGGTGAACAGAGGAAGATGACGATATTACTTGACCTATAATTATGATTTCTCTTCGTAAAATCAATTGAGAAGTTAATAAAAAGTATATTTGATATATATTCGTTTAAGACAGTACATGAGATGATATCAGCTTTATGTTGTGATAGATAGCATGGAGAAAACCATGGCTAAGGTAGACAAAGCTTTCAACATGGTTGAAAACATTGAAAATGATTTTTTCTTCTTAAATGTTTAACAAGTGAGTTTAAACTTTATAATTTCATATATAAAAATGACAATGTTTCGTATCATCTCATCAATTCGAGCTTTACATGTTTTTTAGGTGCGTGTTATGTTTTTTCTTCTTATTATTTGTGTTAGATGTAATGCATATTTGGTTGAATGTGAAATGTTTAACCATGTGATATCATTTATTATTCTGAAAGTGATTTTTCCTTCTTAACAGTTTAACAAGCGAGTTTCAGCTTTACGATTTCATATATAAAACATGGCAATGTTTGATATCATCTCATCAATTCGAATTTTACATGTTTTTTTGTGTGTGTTATGTTATTTTCTCTTTGTATTAGATGTAATGAATATTTTGTTGATTGTGAAATGTTTAAGCATGTGATATCATTTATTATTTTGAAAGTGATTTTTTATTTTCAAAGATTTAACAAATGAGTTTCAGCTTTATGATTTTATATAAAAATGGCATTGATTGATATCATCTCATCAAATTTAACTTTACATGTTTTTTGTTTTTGTGTGTTATGTGTTTTTTTTTCTTTGTATTAGATGTAATAAATATTTTGTCGAATGTGAAATGTTTAAGCATGTAATATCATTTATTATTTTAAAAGTGATATTTTTTAAAAAAATATTTAACAAATGAATTTTAGCTTTATGATTTCATATATAAAAAATGGCAATGTTTGCTATTATCTTATCAATTCGAACTTTACATGTTTTTTTTTCTTTTTTATTTATGTTAGATTTAATGAATATTTTGTTGAATGTGAAATATTTAAATATGTGATATTATTTATTATTTTGAAAGTGATATTTTTTGTTATTTTGAAAGTGATATTTTCTTATTAAAGGTTTAACAAATGAGTTTCACTTTTATGATTTCATATATATAAAATGGTATTGTTTGATATCTTCTCATCAATTGGAATTGGGAAGAAAAAAAATTCAAATCAAACAAAACTTGCGTTTTTCTAAAATTGAATCCAAAAAAATGGATAAAAAAGAAGATAACCAAAAAAAAAAAAATGCTCGACTTAAAGCTGAGACAAGAACAAATGTTTTGAAGACACATTAAAAATTAACAAAAGAACTTCTATAATATGTGGATTTTATGGAAATTCTAATTTCTTTTTGTTTCTTTTCTTTATTTTTCTTGTTTTTTTCTTTCTAGAGTTTATAATAAATCCTTTTATTATTATTATTATTTTTAACGTAAATAGCTACACTCCCATAGAAAATCATAATCAAAATAGTTAAAGCTTTCAACATGGTTCAAAATAGTTAAAATTTTCGACATGGTTCAAAGTCGGACTTTGAAAGTGAAGAGAAAGGAGAAGAAAATGATGATTAAAATGTATTTAAATATATTCATCAAACCAAATTTTTTTTTTCTTTTCTTCCAAATACAAAATCAATACCAACAGATTTTCACTTGCTTTGAATCTGCCTTTCAATGAGATGGATAAAAGAAAAGACAAAGAGACAATCCAAACACTAAATCCACCCTATAAACTTTGCTAAAAACTGCACAATGACAGGGTGAATTAAAAAACTGGAGATGTCTCTATATACATGTGAATTTTAATCAAATGAAAGAATCATATGAGAGACTTAAACTGGGTATTATCATCAATAGCTTCTGTTTTTCAAACTTAGAAACCTTTTGCTTTTGTTCTCAAGAGTCTCCTTGGTTGCACCACTGGTCAGGGACGCACATGAAATGCGTCTTCATGAATTTCCTGAACCTCGTCTTGTAATCAATCGGGCTGATCACTGTCGGCTGCACATTCTTTGGGACCACCAAAGACGCTTTCACCCACGTCTCTAATTGCTTGTCCCATGTGTATTGTCTCAGGTAGTCGATGATCCCACACACTAGCTCACGATTCTCATCATCTACTCCAACCAGCAACGAGTAGTCCATCACGTTTACACTCTGCGATTTTGTTTTCCATTTTATGTATATACGATAAGTGGATTGTGATAATGCAATATTATAAACTGAATGAGTGTAGATGGGCTTAGGTAATGTAATTAGAGATGGGGAAAACTCACGTTTAAGAAGCTGGTGTCGTTATAAACCGCTCTTTGAAGATTCTGCTTTGAGGTTTTGCTAACGTAAAGCGGGGATTTGTTCATGTCGTTGACAAAGTTCTGATCTAATAGAACATCTTCCGCGCCATTAGCAGAAGTGGCGGTAAACCGAGCGTGTAGAGCGCCTTTCAGGTCGTACTGGCGAGTGACTTTTCTGCCAAAACTGAGATTCTCCATGACCATCAGGTCATGTCGTATCTCTTTCCCGCCCTTTGGCTGCCTTACAGTCACCTGCAAATAGTGATCAAAGATCATTCAAACTAAGCCCTATCTGTTTTACAACGATAAAGCAAATTGCTAACGGTTGAAAGGTCAAAGATGATTCTAGAGGTATTACCTGATAGATCCCAAGAACTTTGGCAAGACAAGTCTGGTTGCCTAGATCATATGAGTCCTTCATGTATTTGAAATACTCGGGGGCAAATTTCACAAATGATTCGTACTCTGTCTTCTTGATCTCTTTCACAATAAACCTATCATCCAAAGTCTTAGCGAAAACAGAATTGCTCTTCCCACCCTTGGCATCCCACGGCTTACAGCGGCTTAATGAAGCTATGTAATCAAGCTCTGAGGAGCAGCAGCGTTTTCTGAGGTCACGGAAATCATCTGCATATAGGCACACGACAGAGTATTTTGGTTTTCCAAGTGATTTGACTGACCCAAAAGTAACAAGAACCTCTGGAGGAGGTAGCGCTTCCAACCGATTTGTACTCTCACTCGAGAAACGGGAGACTTCACGGTCAACAGTTTGCTTAGAATCTTGATCTTTATCCAAGAACCCTTCAAGAGATCCATGTATACACCTTGAAAGAGGCAGTCTATTCTCAACATTGCTCAGATGGGCAAGCGCGCAAGCAATTAGGCTCGAGAGTTCGTCTTCATAGTCTGACACGATAAAATCATCATCCCTCAAAGAGATGCGCAGACGAGAACCTTCCTCAGTGATTATCTGATTCACAGTCTGTAGGTTTTCTTGGGTAAAATTGTTAACATACTCGTATTTCAACAAGTATTCCTTCTCAATATCATCAATGCGCTTCGAGCGTAGCTCTTCAAATGGCAGCCAAAACCATTCATCCCAACCTAAGATGTGTGACCCATTAGGGGCAGCAACCTCGCCATCCAGTGAATCTCCAGTAACTGGAATTGATTTATCCGCTTCTTGTTCATTGGTTGAATGGATATTAACAGCCAAATGAGTGTCAAAATGATTGTTGATGGGAGAGGTTGTACCGGGCCTCGGGTTGCACAGAGTTTGCAATTTGTTATCTCCAGGCACATTAGATTCTTCCATCTGATCATTGTCCCCGACGGACGCACCAAAGATTGGTATTTCCTTGCCTTCAATAAGTGGAGCGTCCACGCCTCCACTGCTACCAGAATCAGAAACTTTGTCATTGTTTTCATATCTGGTCATTCCAGCCTCAGAAACGGTCTTCAAACCTTGTTCATTTTTCTTCCTCTCACCAGTTGTAGGTGGCAAACGATCAGATAAAACCAGCCTCTGCAATCGGTAGTTCCAGATGAGAGCTTGAAGCAGAAGTTCCCATCTCATGCGGTTTAAGCGGAGCAGTCTGTGTGAAACATCATCTATGGTTTTAGCCTTGTCAAAAGAATTCTTGACGTTTTCCTATTTTTAGGCAAGGATGTGTCCAAAAAAGGATAAGTAGATATTAGTAAGCTTGTCTCATGAACTTATCAAAGATATTTGTATACCAAATACAGTCGCTGCAAAGCGTACCTCAAATCCCCAACGCTCCTGTTTCAGCATCTCCTCAATGCTAGAAAGGTCTTTGAGTGCACAATGATAGCTGAGATCTGAATTTGTGAATTGTGATCTTAGTCTCTTCAGAAAACTAGCAGCGTCCTCGAACAACGAGATCCCTTTAGTGAATACCTGAACAAGAAAATAGAAACAATCAGCTTCATTTTCACAATTTTTAGGTCAGCCCTCGTCCCAAGCAAGACACAGTATTTGGCAGACAAATATTTGTTCTAAGACCACGTGCGAGAAAATATAGCTACAGTACTGTTTTACTCAAAAAAGAAACTTACTCTTTGAAATTCTTTCTCAAGCCAACCCGCTTTTATTAAAATGCTAGGCTCCAGCTTCATGGGTGGCAGAGACACTGTGTAAGATGAGACTTGGGAGTAACTGAGCATAGCAACCATGGAGCCTAATCTGCAGTTGCATACAAGTTTTCAAGTCATATTATTAGAATAATGACAGCTCCCAACCTATCATCCTTATAAAAAAGTTCCCGATTTATTTATGCACCACCAGAACCAAGAAGGGACCTTCAAGCTAGTAAAATCAGGTTCAAACTAACCGTAGTCCCAGACCATTCTCCTAGGATTTGTGGATGTTACAATTTCAAAAGCCCCTATTAGAACATGTGAAATTGCAAGCAGAGCAAAATAGAGCGAACACCATACCCAAAGAAGTGGAGAAAGTCCCTGTCGAAAGAGTGCCCACAGCTAGACAATCTTTTCAGAAAAGTTTGCTGAGAAAAGCTGAGCTCCAAGAACTTTCCAAATGACAAGCTACGAGCAGCAGTGGATATCAGTACTCGTTTTGTGGATTTTCGGGTCCGATTCTTTGATTTACACTTTCCACAACGACTCCACATCCAGATTTTTCCTTTTGCCTCACCAGACAAACATTTTGTTACGGGAATGCGCTTGATTTGGATTGTTAGTTGCTTGTTCTGATGCGCATAATAGTAAAGATGTGAATCCGGAAATTCCTCACACGTTTGGCATCGGCTACTCTGCATCATGAAACAATCCCCTTAACAAATTTTAGCCACGAAAATATTATGGCGCTGTTCAACTTTCAGCTTCTTAATATAATGAACGCAGATTAACCTTGACAAAAGAACAAAACAGCATTCTACTTAAAAAAGAAAAGAGAACGAGAGTCAGACCTGATTAAACATATCTCGCAGGAATATCTCCAAGGGCACATCAAAGTGCTTGTAAAACATTATGTGCGAAAAATGACTTTGGTCACACATTATCCCCTTGAGGGCATTCCTCTTAGAAACTAAAACCAATATACTCTGAGAGTCCAATGCAGTCTCAATATCATTCTCTGTTTGTGACCTGTCTCCATCATCTGAATTCGTGTTTACCGGGAGCCCAGGATCAAGTAGTTGTTTTTTATCATCCTTTCCAGCTGTATCTTCTGCAGAATCCATTATGGAGTCAAGACTGCTAAAATTAGATACATCTGTATCCACTGTCACTGGAACCGAATCCTGGTTTTGAACAAAACCTAAATATTTACTTAATTTGGCAGATAAAGATGAGAAGCCAGTAAAAATAACTGGATTATATGGCTCGTGAGAGAAGGCGTGATCTCCATCTGTTTCCCAGGTCTGGGCTTTCTCAACATCTGTTTCCCCGTGTATCTGAATAGATTGTTCATCGAATCCATTAGACAAAGGAATATC
The DNA here is from genome assembly GCA_900406555.1 of Pseudoturritis turrita. Lineage (NCBI taxonomy): Eukaryota > Viridiplantae > Streptophyta > Magnoliopsida > Brassicales > Brassicaceae > Pseudoturritis > Pseudoturritis turrita. Next base: position 355,513 of record OVBL01000315.1, on the reverse strand, counting down.
AACTGCTTCAAAGGCAGATTCACCAAAAGGAGGAGATACTGAAATCTTTTCTGTTTCCGCAACACATGATGTCTTTTCTGGTGTTACGTCTGTAGCTTCGTTTGTAAAGATGGTTGAGAACATAGTTTTCCGATCAGCGAGGAAAGAAGCCTCCAGGATTAGATGATATGCCAGGATAACTGAATATTGTACCACTTCTTTGACTTTTTTCAACCTGTCACTGTGGCATCCTTTAAGTAGAATCTGCCATATATCACAATGTCAAAATCAGATAATCAGGAAAACTGCAAGAAAGATTAAGGTCAATGTCACGAATTCAAATTTATGAAAGGTTTCATCAGTTGATATTATGGGGATAAGACTTTCATACGGTGGAAACTGCCATAATACCAACAATCATGTGATGTATTGATGTTATTGTTACTAGACATCTCATGGCATTAATGACTTATCATACTCCACAATCAATCAAGCACTCACCGTACAGCCAAGGCGGGTAGGGCAACCCTCTAAAAACATCAGCGTTTTAGTTGGCTTCTTCTCGGCTTCACCCACAGCATTATGCTCCTCGACAATTTTCTCAATGCGAAAGGAATCGCAGTGCTTTAACTTCTGACTAGACAGAGAGTCAAATGAAAAAATTGGTGAACCAATGCAGCGAGAAATTCTCTGCAGACGGTGGAGCTTCATGTCAAACACCAGAGTGACCCCTTTATGAAGAATAGACAATTGGATATCACGTGAAACAGATTTTTCCACCAGCATAATGTCAGGCTTGGAAGCTTCTATGATATCAACAACAGGCTTCACATAATCCTTGTCCTGTTGAGGATTAAAAAAAACAGAAAATTACCAAATGAAAGCTTTCAAAACGGTGATTGCCATGTTATGTTGCTCCCCCACCTTATCCATTGATTGGAAAGAAGAAAATCCACTTAATGGCTGGCCCAGTACTCCTTCGACTAACATTATTCTAGGATGATCATACTTAGTTGCCATGTGTTTATGAGCAGCGTGTTTTTTGAAAACCAGGCCTTTGAAAACTTGACTGCAAAAATGAACAATCATTAGGAGAGTACAGTAGACGGAAACTGAGTTCAGAAATCTTCTTACGGGTCAGAGAACCTCAAACAATGCAAAGTCTAAGCAAACAATGGGTAATTTGTAATACCTTTCATTGCAAGAACCAGTTGCTATGCATTTCACTTTGATGTAGGCAGCCGGATCAACTGGTTTGCCATCAATAGCTGGCTTCAATAGTGAAGCAGCCTCCCAGCATAACCTACCAACTATCTCGAGCCAATTTTGACCTTCTTCCATAGAATACCCAGCCGACTTAATAAGTTGACTCACAATAAACTTAAACTTTAAATATGCCTCCTCAAGCATTGCTCTTTGATTTTCGTCATTGAGCTTTCTCTTTTTACTACTATCATCTTTAGATTCCCCTGAAAAACTCGATTTGCTCCACTTAGAGCCATCACAGCAATCATCATCATCGTCTTCGACATCGGCAATACCTCCGTCTACTTCATCTTCGGGGTTTTCTGGTTCCGGGGGTTCCCAAATCGGAGCAGTCATTTGAGCACTATCATCTTCACGATCAGATAGGAATTGCACACTTTGAACACCGTTTTCTTTAGATTTTTCATCAAAAAATTCTATGTCCCTTTGAATGTCGCTTGGCATGCTCTTGGCCTTACGCTCTAAACGATCCTTTTGCCGGTACTCTGTCGTGGAGTCCACATCTTCTTGACTACTACGACTTGAACATTCATCTTCATTACCCCTGGCAGAAACAAAGAAAAAAACATCAATTATCTTGGAATACTAGGCTGCTTATTGGCATTATCAAATCCAAAATAAAGTCACATCGGCCTTACCTATCATAAGAGTTTACATCAACCGAACACTCACCTGGGGAAAAAGATTATAAAACATCATGATTAGATAAAACACTGCAGAGCTTTCGGTACACATGATTTGGCACAGAACAAGAAATGACATACCTGAGAGAGAGCGTTCGCTTCCCGACAAGGAACTCGTAGGCGTCATCAATGGAGTCAATAACCGAGTCAAGCCTTGTCGCTTTCCCCGTTTTACCAAGATCTGTGTACCAGCACGCTTCCACTGGACCAAGAACACGAGAAGTAGCCACCTAGTTGAATCAAAGAAGACGCGTAAAGGAACATCAACGCCAATAAATATTGAAGAGAAATCCTGAAAAAGGAAAACAAATATCGACCGACAGAGATACGATTTCGAACATGCCAAAATAAAAGGTGCGTCAAATTCGGGAAGATCTACGATTTAGGAAAGTAAACAAATCTATTCAGATTTTGAAATTTCTCCGGGAAAACGAAGAACAACAGAGAAAACCCCATTTTTCTCAGAATTGAAAATCAACAATCCACGAACCCAAGTCAAGTCGAACAGGAATCAACACTGAAATCGATTCAAAAATCTTCAGTTCAAACAAAAATCGATAATCTTCACAACTACCGAAGATCATCCGTTAGACTAACGGACGCTTCTCGTCGGAGAGAAAAAGCAGAAAGAAAATCGAAAGTTGGAAAAAGAGAGAATGACTCACCGCGGAAGCAAAAGAGAAATTTGGGATTAAGAGAGAGAGCTTGAAGAAACCCTAAGAGATTTCCAGATTCTAATTGTGGCTTTGAGTGTAAAACAAAGAGAAAAGAGAAGTTTGGTTTCTTCTTTCTTCACCGAAATGAAACCAAGAGTTTGTCGACGGTGGAGAGAAAGAAAAGAGACCAAGTTTGAAGAAGAGAGGAGAGAATATTTCATTTTATTTCATATTTATTTATTAAAACCAGTGGGCTCCACTTTTTTATCTACCGTTCGTCGATTTCTCGTTTCTCTGGAAAAAAATATATATATACTTTTTCTTCTTTTCTTTGACATTTTTTTTTTTTTTTTTTTTTTGGGGTCTCGACCGTTAAATCTGTTTACATATGTAACATAGACCAAAAAAATATGACAATCAGATTTTTTAATTTTTTTACTGTAATAAGATCATACTATAAATTTTTTTTTTAAAGTTACAACCATTTATGAAAAAATATATTATTGTTTTATCTTTCAAAGTAGAAAATTATATATTTTTTTAGTTTAACTAATTATCAAAAAGAAGATATGAGAAGTTTAGTCGGATTTAAGTTTAAGTCGATATTTTATTTTTTTGTATCAATAGTTGCTTCATTTTTTTTTATAGTTTTGTTCTATGTTTTGACTAATAAAATCATTAATTGTTTTTCAAAATTCAATGGATATTAATTATATATTAATTGACAGGCAAAATAAGAAAATTATTTTGTAAGAATTTACTTTATATACCATTTATTTATAATTTTAATATACTTTTTTGGTCAAATATAGATTTTCCATAAATATGTGATAATTTTTATATATATTTTTCATAAATCATAATAATTTTTTTATATTAAAGATATTCAATATTTCTTACATCATTGTTTATATATTTTCATGTTTAGAGAACATGATTTAAAATTTTAAATATCTAAATTAAATTTTAAAATTAATTAGATATCAAATATGCGGGTTTTGTTGATTCATGCTTTTTTAAAAAACAATGAATCTAATTAAAAGGTTATAATTTTACATCTCTTTATAAAATTTAAACTCATACTCGTCTATAATTAAATTCACTCGTTTAATCAAATTCACTAATTTTTGGATGATTTTTTAAATATACAATTTATTTTCTTTCAAGTGATAAAAACATTTCCCTAATAATAAAATTTACACCAAATTAGTGATTTGTTATTGTTTATTTTTATATTTTAAAGAGTTAACTAGCAAACTCTATACCAAAATCAAGTATTAGGAAATCAGGTATTGTTTTTTTTTTTTTCAACATAAGAGATAGATAATTTTTGTTAGGATAATAATACCCTCCAATACGTATATGGAAAACGGTTAGTTTGAATTCTCTGATGACAAAATTGCAGTCAAAGATACACATGGTGGGACCCAAATTCAACGAGCGTCGCATTAGTTGTTTCACCCCAGGTAAACAATGCACCTTTTAAATGCAAGTAATAATGTTCGGCGTTACGTCATTACATGGCATGATATATCGTGCAATCCGCCTGTATATGTAACCGTAAGAAACAACCTCATTAATTCCACGTAAAAACATAAAGTTAATCGGGTGAAAAAAATGATGGTTGTAATTCCGATTTAGGTAAGTTATTGTGCTACTAATGATCCTTCTCCTTTAGAGATTAGATACCGAATACTCCATTTATTGTTTCATGAGGCTGGTTTTTTATCATGTTATGGATATTTATAACGAAATTTTTTTGTGGTCTGCATGAAAAACACTGAAAAATGGTTGTGATATGGGAATTGTGCAATAACTCGTGGTGGTGGAGTATAGTCAATGGGAGCAGACACAATCAGGAAGTGAAAATTGATATACCATATATTTTAGCGGTTTTTAGTATATTTTTAATAGAAAAACTATTCCTTTTTTGGCATTATAATGTGTTTTTAGTTTTTATGTAGTTTATAGAGTCTTTACAGGTAATTTGGACAAATTTGACAAAAAAATATGCAAAACAAGCATTTTGGAGATTGGAAAGCTTTCAAGCGTTAGAAGTTTTGCATCAGATGAAGGACTTTCCACCAATGCATCATGCTCATATTTGGACACAAGACATATGAGGATGCCAATTTTCATCTCCAAGTGGTTCGAAACAAATTCAACGTTTATATCTCAAGTTATGCCAATTTACTGAAGATCGGTCAGTATGGCGACGAAACGAAGCAAGTAGAAGAATTGAAGGCATGATCAACCGATGGCACCTCCAATTGATCGATCCTCATTTCCAGAGAATAAAGCACCGATTTCTTGCAAAGCTGATCGATCGATTAGAAAAAAGAGAATTTCGTATTTATCCATAATCTTCCTAAATCTACTTGGAAAAGCCCTAGCCGACTTTGACGAATATAAAAGTACAAGTAAATCTACTTGGAAAAGCCCTAGACGACTTTGACGCATATAAAAGTACAAGAGAGGCCACGAAATTCAACAAGCCATCACAATTCACAGTCACCAAAGAGTCTCATGCTCAAATCTCATAGTTTCTTAGGTTTTTACAGTTTTTACGTATTGGTTCACGAGATAAGAAGATCTCACCTTTTTGTATCTCATAGAGAAATTTTTGTGGAAACTTTTACTTCTACTCTTAATGAATACTTTTGCTATGGTTTGGTTAATCATGTATGAGTAGTTTTTTTGTTGGTACTAAAGGTTTTTAAAAGGGATTTCATGACTCGATAAATAGGTTTATGAAATAGAGTGGCGCTTTTGATGAGATTAGTCATTCATCTAATTTTGCTTATTAGTGCATATTACTTCTTTGATCACTTAACAATTGATTCTATGCAGTCTTTGCTTGAACATCACATGATTGATTGCTTGAACTGAATTGAGATAGACTTAACTTTATAACCTACGAGAGTTGATATTATGAGTTCTTGTGAACATATCAAACCTAATCTGATTATTGCTTGTTTATCCTTTCAATTTTCTACGAGAGTTGAGTGATTGTATTGATATGTAGAGTTAATTATTACCACGAGAGTGGGTTAGTCATAAAACCGTGATTTGGGATCTAGAACGAAGCGATTTAATCGCCTCTATGAATTTTACCTAAATAAATTGGTCCAGAAACCCTTAAAATTCCTTGAATGCCCAACACTTTTATTATATTGCTTACATCGATTTCAGCTTTTACTATTTTGCTCTGGACAATATTCTCTTATTTGCTTGCTTAGCTCTATCATTAGTTCACGTTTTCTATTGTGCACTCTTGTTTTCTTGGATTTAATCATAAAGTACTACAATTGTCCGATGTGCAATTGCAGCTAGGTCATTGTGTTCTTGGGTAAAACCTAGCACTGTGTATTTCAGGTGCATGACCAGAAGTTAAAGTTCTGACAATCTGATCCCACTTGAGCAAGACATCGAGAAACTTGCAAGGACAAACCGAAGACTAGCCAAAAATAGAAAAATGGATAACAATGATTACATGGACGATATGCAAGGTCAGAAAAATGAACAAGTACATCAACTTGACGAGCATGGATCCTAGACGCAGAAGGCAACCAAATCTTTGTTGTTGTACCCGCTGCTGCTGCTCGCAATGCACATGGTCCTCGTATTGGTGAATTCCCACATGCACATGTGAACAACCAATAATGCCAATATCAGCTTCATCATATAATAGCTGATTTTGATGCACCGGATCAATACTTCCATGATCGTGCAACCATTCGTCCTCAGCTTCCCCAAAGGAATAATTATGAGATCGAACCTCAAATCATTGCCTTGGTCAAGGAAAATCAGTTCCATGGTCTACCTACAGAATATGTCGTGGATAATATAGAATTCTTTGAAGAGTTATGCACTACAATAAGGCAAAATGGAGTCCCTCCAGATTAGCTCAAGTGTAAGCTCTTTCCATTCTGTCTTGCTGATAAAGCCCATCGTTGGCTTAAGTCACTGCCTGCAGGTTTGATTACTAAATGGGAAGGTTGTAGGTATGCTTTTTTCAATCACTATTATACTAAATATCGTTCTAACCTCTTAAGGAACAATATACAAGGATTTAAGCAGGGATATCTTGAAAGCTTCTGTGATGATTGGAAACATTTTTAAGAGGGATTGTCCTCATCATGATTTTACACAAGTTAATCTCCTAAGCACTTTTTAAAGGGGAGTATATCAAAAGTATCAGCTTTCGCTTAATACAACCAGCAATGGCGATTTCACGACAAAGACTGTCGAAGAAGGCCAAGCTTTAATTGATAATCTTGTTACCAGTAATAGTAACAACTATCCTGATTTTGACAACTCCAAACGTGTACAAGAAGGATAATAGAGACATATTGATGAGCTGAAAATCATGATGAATCAACTTCTGAAAAACCAGCACTGTTATATCAAGTCCTATGAGGTTATGAACGATTTAAGTGTTGAAAATCATTAAGGATTCGACAATGAGGGGTATAAGGATCAAGAGGAAGAAGTCAACTATATTGGAGCTCAAGGTTTCTTCCAAAACAAAAAATTCAATAACGTTTACTTGTCTTACAGGAACCCCAATGGAGAGTACCCACAAGATCAATTATATCATCCACAAGTGAAAAATCAACAACAAGATGGCTCATATGGTCGTAGAGCTGGTCTTAGCGGAAACAATTTCCAGCAAAGACCATATTTTAATAATGTTTCGGCGCCAAAAACACCCGAATTATAGGCCTCGACTTCTCAAGACAACAAGATTGAAGCATGGTTGCATCAACTCATTGCAAATCAACAACAATAATCAAAGGATTTTAATACTAGAGTTTAAGACATTTATTCAAAATTAAATGGTAAGTTCGAGGCGTGTTGTCTCTACATGTCAAGAAGATGGATGTCCAAGTTGCACAAACTGCAGATGTTGTCAAACGCCAGAATGGAGTTCTTCCAGGAAAACTGAAAGACAACCCAAAAGGCTACTGCAATGCTATCTCTGAGCTTGAAAAAGAAGAACTTTTGACGCCTCACTTGTGCTTGGCCCATGATAATGAGTCGCTTTCGTCAGACTCTAAAAGGGCATTCCAATCAACAATCTAAGAATAGGAGAAAACAGGGCAAACAAGCCAAAGAACCCATTAAAAATACTTCCCAAAGAGAAAGATCCAGGGCAATTCATCTTTCCATAGAAAATCGCAGGCACCAATTTCTCTAACTTTCTTTGTGATTCTGGTGCTAATGTGAATGACATGTCTTCTGGTGCTAATGTGAATGACATGTATGCAGCTGTTGCAGATAAGTCAGGACTTCAAGGTTTCTTACCATCTAACATGACCCTTGTATTTGGAGATTCTTCCACGAAGATCTTGAAGGGCATAATTCAAGACTTACAACTCCGAATTGGAAGAAGCATAATAACCTACATATTTTCACATCCTAGAAATGGATGAAGAGAGGTATTTAATACTTGAAAAAGGCTTCCTAGATACTGTGAAAGCAGTCATCGAATTCCTCAATCACATGATCTTTTTCAAAAGAATTGACAAAGACACTTTTTACCCAGCAGTTCTTATACATGCATGGCTTTATATCCTGGCGATAGTGCAAAGAGACCGAATGATGCCAAAGGAGAGGACAATATTATCAAAGACATTAACAAAGCTACAAAGAGAAGATTCTCTAATGTTAAGATCGTGATACCTCCTGATCTAAAAGAGCAAGTGCAGAAAAAATTCAACAAATGGTGGAGCTTACAAAGAAAGTCTTTCATGAAGCTAAACTCCTAAGGAACAAGGTCATGGACAAGCTAACAATCAACCATGAAACTTCTGATCCAGTTATGGACAAGATCGAAGGATATAAGGAAGAACTAATTTTCTTAGACGCTTCTCTTCATGCCTAGAAACAGCATCAAAGTCGAGCTAAACGACTTTATAAAGAAGCGCTTAGTGGGAGGTAATCCACTGGTAAATGTCTAGATTAGTTATGTCTTTTATTTTTAACGTAATGTCTTTAGTGGCTCAGGAATGGATTGAGAAAATAGACCAGACGGAGCCCTAATCGATCGATCAGGCACCTCATCGATCGATTATGCCATACATAGAGCACCTAATCAATCGATCACCTAGTTGATCGATCGATTCAAGCCTATAAAAAATAAAAAGCTTCATATCATTCACATACCAATCGATTACCCTACCTAATCGATCGATCTATTACGAGGTACGAAATTTCGACATTTTCTGAATTAAAAAAAAATATATTAAAAATAAAAGCTACAAAAAATGCAATCATCTTACGATCATCAAGGTACTACTTTGATTATGTACTTTTCTTCTTCATTTCCCATTATGACTTCTTCTTATTTATTTTCACACTGGAACGGTGTGATTTAATTATGGGGGGAGGGTTCCATCTTAACTAATGATCTTAGATTTTTGTTGTTTCTTTTGGTTGGTTTTATTGAGTCAAATTTTTCATTTTTCTTGAATCACATCATTTTATTGAGTCAAAACTAGTGAATTAATAGCTTTTCTGAAAATCATTTTTTTACTATGTTATCTAGTAAAAATTTTAGCAGGCTTGATTTTAAATAAGATATTTGGAAACCCCACAACTCAACTACCTGCAAAATTTATAGATCTTTCCAGGATTTGCAGGACTTTATGGAACGGGACTTTAATCCGGACTTAAATTCTTGTTTTAGGGCTTGGTTATGATGGAATATGATGTCCCGTCAATCATAAAATCACATATCGGTTCCACTCCTCTGGCCCATAATCGAAAAAAGAAAGAGAAAAAGAATTTTTATCGATTTTAGGTAGCAAGGAAGTGAACTGGGATGTTGGCGTTCAAGCGTTCCTTTCCATGTATCATGGAAACCTGACCACAAGTCAAATTGAGCTGGGAAGTTGGCGCACAGTCATCATTCTCACGTATCATGGAAACTTGATCAAAAAGAATAAAAAAAAGGAGAAAAAGTTCTTAAAGGGAGATATAAAGAGGAAAGGAATAGACAAAGTGAGACAATGAGCGTTGGGATAGCGTCAAAGTGTTCTGTGATCGATACTCCATCAGTGAGACTACACCTCATTCGAAGAATCAATGTGAAAAAGTCATATGGTCCTAAGTTCTTAAAGGCGGTGGAGTTAGTGAAAGTTATGATGGGAGTACAAATAAAATGGCCGAGTCAAGTTTGTTTTAGTGGTCTGCATATCGCAAAAATCAGAGCATAATTTGAGGTAAGAGATTTCCCGTGATTTTTAAACCTCTTTTTGTATTTGGATTGATGTTTTGTTTGAGGACAAACAAATGTCTAAGTCTGAGGGAGTTGATATGCATCATATTTTACTGGTTTTACGTATGGTTTTAATATGTTATTAATAAAGAAACTATTTGGTTTTTGCATATTATTAGTGTTTTTAGTGATTTTGTAATTTTTAGAGTTTCAACAGAAAATCTAGGCAAAATGGGCAAAAAAATAATGCAAAACAAGCATTGTGGAGATTTGACACCTTTCAAGTGTCATAAGTTTTACATCAGACGAAAGACTTCCCATCATTGGATCATGCTCAATTTTTGACAAAATATAGATGGGGATGTTATCTTCCATTTTCAAGTGGTTTGAAGCAAATCCACCATTGTCTTTAATTGGCATATCTTGAGATTGAACCGTTGGATTTGCTTCAAGCCACTTGGAGATGAAAGGTAACATCCTCCTCTATCTTGTGACCAAATTTGAGCATGCTCCATTGGTGGGAAGTCCTTCATATGACGTGAAAATTCTAACGCTTGAAAGCTGTCCAATCGCCAAAATATAATGTTTTGTCACGAGCATGATCCAATGGTGGTAAGTCCTTCTTCTGATGCAAAAATTCTTATGCTTGAAAGTTGTCCAGTCTCCAAAATGCTTGTTTTGCATTCTTTTCGTCTGTTTTGTCCAGATTTTCTGTAAAGATTCTAAAACTACAAAAGCACTAAAAACACCAATGGTATGCCAAAACCAAATTGTTTTTTTAATTAAAAACCTATTAAAACCATACGTAAACCGGTAAAATATGATGCGAATCAAAATTCATAGCGTATCCCACAGAATGACAACAGAAGAAGTCGTGTTGAAAGAGGAATTCAACATAACCGATGGCCGTGCTACTTATAATTATTTTTTAGTGGTCTTCGTGGATGCTTGAAGTTGACGATGGAATCACGAAGGCAAAGTCGATCAAGAACGACAATTGACAATAAGGATAGAAGTCGATGAGCTAGTATTGAACAGAATTCTTCTGAAGTGGACAAAGTACTTCCCAACGAAATGATCGCGTCAGATAGTATAGATAAGGATAAGGAGACGATATCAGTTTCTGATGATTACGTACTCATTGGAGATTCATCCTCTAAATCTGATAGAGAGGAGAGGTTAGTGCATGTGTATGGCAATATCAATCCACACCCTTGGGGAAAAAGTGTCTAATTTTGTGACTAAAGATGAGATGGTGGCATGTGAAAGTTCTACCGCAAACAATACAACAAAAACATATTATTATCAGCTGACTTATGGTAGATAATCGATGGGAGTAAGTCCTTTTCAAAAATTATAATAGCTTATATTTTTTGAATATTATCACTGCCTTTGATAGTAAATATCATTGGATATGTTGTTGTGGCATGTTAAGTGAGTAGAAAAAAATGTAGTAATTCGTTATCACGGTCTTTTATATTGAAAATTGTGTTATACATCGTTATCACTTACTATGTTTTGAAATAATGTGTATTAATTACACAATGTCATAAGTTAGTTTAATATATCATAGCGTATTTAACCATATGAAAGCGTTTATACATATTGTAATTGTCATCTTAAGAAAAATGTTATCTAAAAACAATAACTAGAGGAAAGTGTTTATACAAATTGTAACTGTTACCTTGAAAAAATGTGTCATATCATTACATATCGTGCTATTTAAAAAACATAACATGTTATAATTGAATGTGTAATGTTGTATCAAAAAATATCGAGCTATTCCATCACAACGGAAAAATCGAATGTTACATTTACTTCTTTATCAATGGATCACACATGATCAAGCTTCAGTTTCTCAAGCTCTGGGGATCCAGCGGGAATACATTCTCCATAATATCTTTTGAAGCTACACTAAAAAGTCAATCGACATTGTACATAAACACTAGGTTGTGCCAATGCACGAGCGTCTCTGGATTTCCTAGAGGCAACAAGGATCTCGAATTATTTTCTTCCCCACGGGTAATCTAGAAACTCGTCAGAGATTTGTAATAGCTTTGCATGTTCTTTCACTACCTTCATATTCTGAGAGCGTGAGCACAATATACCATCAACTAGTACAAGTAAGACATAGCTTATTCTTGTATCCCTTTCTCTGGAACCACGCCTCTTCTAATGGCAAACAAGAACCTCGGGCGTTATCTCATCACCTTCTTTGAACATTTCGTACCATAAAAGAAGGCATATTTTCTGGTACTTGTTGAATTCTCCAACAGCTTGTTAAATAGTAAGCCCATAACAACTCTGAACTCTTGAAGACCAAATCTAATCGGATTTTTTTGCGAAGGCAAACCAAATCCCGTGCTTCTTCATAGTTACCAACTGCCTCGTTAGTAAAGTGGCTGAGTTTCCAGAGTTTTTTTTGTTTTTTCACAATGTCAAATAGCTTTCCCAATCTACAACTTTTGATAACATTTAACTCTTCATGCTTCATATGAGTCAATAAGTTTTTTATCATGTCAAGCTGGAAGTATTTAAGCATTTATATATCCATCGAGCTTTTCGTCCGCTTTGAAAATATGATGAACTATGGCTATAATACCTTAATTCAAGAAGAAAACAAATGAAATTTAACTTTGGGTATATATAAGGTCAATCAGAAGATAAAATTTATGTACCTTTACCGGCGAGACCAATTTTCATAAAGGTTTCAGTCCTCTGCAATCCAGAAAATGATATTCTTTCTTTTTTAAAAACAAGTATATGGAATGAAAAGGATATCAAAATAGAGAAGATTAGTAAATCGTCAACCGACCATTGCGTCTCTAAAAGTTTCTATAGTCTTTAAGATACGATGTGCCTCCCGATGCTGATGTCATAATGTCTCATATTCAAATGATGATTCGCTAGGGCTTACTCTGATAGGGGTGTTTTGGCCTTTATGATGCTATTTCAAATGAACCAGTGTTTACCAAACTACCACTGTTCTGTCGCTTTAACTCTTTTATCTTCCATTGGGATGGTTCTTAACCGTTCCGTCACAGCCAATTTTTTTGATGGTCACTTGATGAATTATTACAATTTTTTGGTTATGTGACCTAATTTCTCAATAATCAAAGATTAAAGTAGGTGATTTGTTTTGTTACCTAGTTGGCATCCCCTCAAGATAAAATGGCTGCAAAGAGATTCCAATACAATGTGAATTATTAATATAAAATAAATTACCGCGGTAATTTAAATCGCATTCAGTGAAAAGAACTAAACTAGACCAAATTCATTTTTTTAATTGAATGTAAAATTTATTCAAACCAAAAAAACGTTTTTACAACAAGTGAAACTTAATTTGAATAATGTATAGAGATCTTAGACTTTCTTTAGATTAAAGAACCCCATGAGTATTTAGCGAGACCCAAACCAAGCCTCCATTGCTCCTTCGTATCTCTTGTCTCCCATCTCGCGTATTGATGAAAGACGATTAGGGATTTGCTTATCCATGTTGCGTGCGAGTTGAGTCGGTGTTTTCGAAGGTTCTCCATGTCTCCTATTGTTGCGCTCTCGCAAAATTGAATGAAGAGAGATTTCAAAAGCATACCGCAATAGAAATAAGTGGATCTTATCTTGCGATGTAGCTTTCAACAGCTCTTGGATTTGATCCCAATCTGTGTTGAAGTTAGATGCTAGTAGCTTGCGAACCAGAATTCCCTCACACCGCCTCCGAATAGATGCAGTTAAAGTAAAGATGATTCCGAGTTTCAAGAGAGCCTTGGCATAACACACAAGATCCATTGGCTCCAATGTTCCACGATATCATTCGATTTCCCGTTGATAAGCGATTATGAAAAGATAGCCACGAGTGAAAAGTGTTGGGGTCAGGTTTCATCCCATTAGAATCGGGCAAAAATGGCTAAGTGTAGAAAGAAGTGCCTAGCCGAACCAACAAGTCGACAAGCCGTGAAGGCAGGCCTCGGCAGCCCGACCCATGGTGATGGGCCTTGGCAGGCTGAGCCATGAAGGCGGGCCGAGCCGCGGATCTCGACGGGCTTCGACAACGAGCTGCAACCTTCTACGGGCCGGAGTGACGAGCCAAGTGGGCCAAGATGACAAGCCGAAAGCCCACCAATATTCAGCCAACTTAGAGAATCCGAGAAAGAAGGAAGTTTTCCTTATCACTTTAGGGTTCATTCTAACCGACCCAATTCTGTATAAATATACTTGTATATCTCTGGAGAAAGGATCCACAATTTTACCTAGAAAAACACTGGTATTTTCTCTTGAGCAACTCTTGTACCAAAAGATTTTCAAAACAGCTTAATAAAAATCATCTTTGGGTCTTCCTTTTGGTGTTTCTACTCATAGAAGTTTTGAAACCCTAAATTTTTCCTAACCAAATTTAGTTATGCGAGTTTCGACTCCCACACTTTGGCATCGTCTCTGGGGAACTCGAAACTTTTTGACTCCAAAGAACCACCGCACACGAGATCTGAAGAGATGACCAACGACGGAGACAAGAATGGCGAGGATGCAAGCAATACTGCAGCAAGAATGGAGAACCCTCCGCCAGCCAACACAGAAGTAGCGGCCGAATCGCTAACAGAGATGAAGAACATACTGGCCATGCTGCTCAAGAAGGCGGAGGAGCAGGATAAGCTAAATAGCACAATGACGGAGAAATTGGAGATGCTGGCAACGGAGAGCCAACTCGTTACTCATGGGGCGGAAGCACGGGTTCGGCCATGAATCCGATCGGAAGAGCCCTTGACTTTTCAACGCCTCGTAACACGCTGTTGGAGTCAGGTTTCACCCCACTGAGATCAACAAGTGAAAATAGTTAAGTAAGAATTATGTCTAGCTGAATCTGCGGAGAGCTCAATCTCCGGCGAGCCAAACCAAAGACAACAGGATCGGTCGAACCCGAGCTGGAGACTCGCATCAGCTCGGAATTGGACAAAATTTGGTGAAGAAAAAGATCTTTAAGTAAGCTTTCTAATGGAGTTGGAATCATATCATTTGGAGTTGCGGTTAGGAAGATATATTCGATTTATTGAAGACAAGCCGAGCTGCAAGAATGAGCTCATTTCTGTCGAGCTGTAGAGATGAGCTCGACAAAAGGCCTTAAAGTTATTGGATTGAGCTGAGATTTGGATACAAGATAGATAATTTAGTAAGCTTTCATCCGAAATAAATTTGAAGTCATTTGGATCAACGGTTAGAAAGCCGCCGATGACAAGGCCGACCTCTCCGTCGACGACAAGGCCGAGCTCGCCGCCGACGACAAGGCCGAGCTCTCCGTTGAAGACAAGGCCGAGCTTGCCGCCAACAACAAGGCCGAGCCAAAGACAAGATCAAGCTCGTCGTCGAAGATAAGGCCGAGATTTCCACGAGAAACTGGGCCGAGCTCGTGAGCTCGCCACTAAGTAATGACCTGAGTTTGTCAGCTCACCACCGAGTACGGGGCCAAGTTCGTCAGCTCGCCACAAAAAACTGGAACAAGTTCAGCTCGCCACGAAGAACTGGGCCGAATACAGCAAGCCCATAAGATGAAGTGACGAGCTAAGAACCCACGAGGACAAGGTGACGAGCTCTGGGCCGAAGATAACGAGACAACGAGCCCAGACCTAGGCCAATGACCAGTGCGACGAGATGAATCAAGCCAAGATCAGAGACATAGAGTTGGGCCGAGCTGAGCAAACAAGCATATGGGCCGAGATGACGAGCCCACATACTAGAGTCTATGATGACGAAGTGACGAGTTCAAGCCCATAATGGAGATGTGACGAGGTCAAAGCCCCTGAAGACAAAGCCCATGGTTGTAGCCAACTTCGCTAAAAGGAAATCCCGAAAGAATAGGAAATCTTTCTTATCTTTTTAGGAGTTGACCTAGCCGACTTAGATTCTTATAAATACCAATGTACTTTCCTTGAAAAAGGGATGAGCAATTTACTTAGCAAAACCCTAGACTTTTTGCTCTACAAACACTTGTACGAAAAGCTTTTCGAAAGAGCTTAATAAAACCATCTTTGGATATCTGCTTTATGGTTTATACGCTGAAGTTTCAGTTCCATTAAAAGTTTCGTGAAAAATCTAATTGTGCTAGTTTCGACTCCCACAATTTGGCGCCGTCTATGGGGAGTTGAAATTTTCTTACACCAGAAGCCACCGCAAAACTGATTCGAACAACGATGACCAACGACGGAGAGAGGTGAACTGATGACCCATAGGATACCGGGGCAAAAGATGTACCAGTACTTGCAGCTCTGGAGATGAGCCCGGAGGTCCTGACTCAGATGAAGACGATGATGGACACGCTGCTAAAAAAAATCAAAGGAGCAGGATAAGTTGAACACGACGGTGACCGACAAGCTGGAAGTCCTTGCGATGGCGAGCCAAGCCCGTGGTAGGGGCTAAGGCCTAGACCTAACAAGGCGCCCCCTTCGACATCTTAATCCAACAGCTCTTGATTTCTCAATGCCTCTTGGTGCGCCGAGGACCCGAGGAGGAATGCCCCCGCCACACCCCGTAGCTGCAACCACCGAGCCAAACACAGGGACAAAAGAAGCAAACACTCAGACAGTGGACGAAACGAATCCGGTGATCGATCTGGAAGAAAACCCGGAAGGCGATCGCATCTTGGAGAGCCTCGGCAAGCCCGAGCTCGAGCCGAACGAAGCAGTGCCGACCTCGGCCGTGATCAAGATTATACCGAGGAAGAAGAAAACATCCTCTGGTTCAACGAACCCAGATTGAAGAAGAACGAAAAGCAGCAATCCAGGCTCAAAAGGAGGAGATGGCTAAAATTCGAGCCAATATGGAGCGAGCTGCCGCAGATAGATAGGGCCACAAGCAAAGCCCCCGATAGATAGGGCCACAAGCAAAGCCCCCGACCTCAATCGAGTACTTGAAGAAGCACAGAACACTCCATTCACAGCTCGAATTACGAAGACGAAGGTTTCCGACCCCGGAAAAGTGAAAATACCGATTTACGAAGGAAAGTCCAATCCAAAGGAACACTTGACGGCCTTCGCGATAGCGATGGGATGAGCAAACTTCAAAGAAGGCGAGAAAGATGCTGGACAATATCTTTTATTCGTGGAACATCTTAAAAGACCACCTCTCCAATGGTTCTCTAGGCTCAGAAGAAATTTGATCGACAACTTTAATCAGTTGTCCGCGGCATTCCTCAAATACTACGCTGTATTTATGGAACACCAAACATCCGACACGGATCTGTGAACCATGGGGCAAGGACAAAACGAGACTTTACGAAATTTTGTCGAGCGGTTCAAGTCGGTACTATCGAAGATAAAAGGGATAAGTGACGAGGCCGCGTTACAAGCATTGAAGAAATCTCTATGGTTCGAATCAGATTTTTGAAAGGAGATCACGCTATACTCTCTGACCATAATTCAGGATGCATTGCACCGAGCAACGGACTTTACGGCAAACGAAGAAGAAATGAAGGTCCTAGCCCAGAAGCAAGGAAATGCAAAATATGTAAGCTATCCTCCCCATGCTCTGAGCCCACCAAAAACCAAGAAGGACAACCAGGGTTCTGGATATGTTCAGCACGAAGGAGGTTTCGAAGGAGCCCATAATTATCAAATTAACTCGCCAGGTTATGGCCGAGGACGAAGCCAAGGCCGAGGAAGAGGTACATGGAACAGCATGTGGACCAGGAGCCAAGGCTCTCACGATGAAACAGTTTATTGTGAACATCATCATATCTTCGGACATTCGACTGCAAATTGCCATATTCTAGGTTTAAAACTCGCTGCAAAACTAGCAGCCGGCGAACTTAAGGGCGATATTAGCATCAAGGGTTTCGACATGGATATCAACGCAAACTGCCCCGAGCAGGCAAACGAGGATCCTCCTAAGTGAGAAAGGCAAAACGACGAGGCACCACAATCTGGATCCAGAAGATGGATAAATATGATAATGGGCGGATCTCACTATTGCTCAGATACTATCTCGTCGATTAAAGCTTTTCAGGGGCAAGTTGATGTTAGCGTTAATTGGTCTGCGCCCTCAAGTTCCCGAATGACGTAATCTCATTCGAAGAAAGAGAAACTACTAGAATCGATAAACCGCATGACGATCCTCTCGTAATTGAACTAATCATCAGTGATTATGACGTAACCCGGGTATTGGTTGATACGGGCAGTACGGTGGACATAATCTTCGAAGAGACTCTCAAAAGAATGAATGTCGATCTATCCGACATAGTGGCAACACCGAAACCGTTGACTGGATTCTCCGGAGAAACGACAATGAAAATTGGGACAATCAGACTACCTGTTCGAGCCGAAAGAGTAACAAAGATCGTAGAATTTTTGGTGGCAGATCATCCCGCAATATACAACGTAGTCATGGAAACCCCTTGGATAAATTCTATGAGTGCTGTCCCATCAACATACCACATGTGCATAAAGTTCCCGACGCCGAATGGAATCAAAACTATCCATGGAAATCAGAAAGAGTCCAGAATTTGTGTTATGGCCGAGCATAAGCTCAGGAATTCCATAGCAGAACTTAACAGGAAGACGAAGCAGAAGAAAGCCAAGCAAGACCAGCAACCTGAGAACGAGCTATCTAACTTCAATTCGGCCGGGAGTGTATGAGCTCGCTAACTTGGTCGGCATTCCAGTACTAGGATCTCAGAACGCAATGCATCTCAAGATATACTATCACTAAGGTACTTTACATGAACTACGGGGCGGCTTGATCCCTGCAAAGGATACGTAGGCAGCTCGTCTTCAGATGGGTTCAGCTGCCCCCTCTTTAAAAAAAGGGAGAGTGGGTACGTATACTCGTATACTTCCATCTTTATAATAGATTCCATGTCTAGTTAAAGCAAAATTTTCGAAGCTAAGGTCTTTGAATCACATCCTTGATGGATTACTAAAGCATTAACAAAATAGGCATCCCACTCACATCATTTACGGATTATTCAAAGTCATAACTACACAGACATCTCATCTCACTCTTGTAGCTGCTTGCCACAGCAACGAACTACTACATCCTTTGCGGATAAACTATCACATCCTTCATGGATTAAAAGTGCGCTATATAAATCTATGTTTAATGTCAGAGTGGATATGTTTACAGTAATGTATCCGTAAACCAAAATGATCATCTTAAACCCAACAAACAAATCATTGGTCGAAATACATATGTCCATTGTCGGAGTGGATACGTTTACGGAAACGCATCCGTAAACCGAAATGTTTATCTTAAACCCAACAAACAAATTGTTGGTCGAAATACATATGTCCATTGTTGGAGCGGATACGTTTACGAAAACGTATATCATTTAACACGCTAGTCTTTAACATCTCAAAAACATAGTACTAAACGTATGTCGTTTAGTATGAGATGCTCAAGCATGATTTATTGAAACAGGCATGTAAGTTGATGCTACGTCGTAGGCCCTAAAAGCAAAGTTAATAATCAAAACCCAGCAATCACTCGCTCCTTAGCACGCTGGTCTTTAACATTTAAAATCCAGTAAACATCGCTTCATCGCACACTAGAACTTAGCCACTCTGCGCAGAGATGCGAGTTACCCTAACACGCTTAGGCTAACCAATGTACAGCTCGTTACGACTATTTAATTTTTGGCAAGGTGCCCCTTGGAACTTGGCCCTTGAAAATTCTCAGGATGCAACACGAGAGTTTTGGGCATTGCATCGTCATGATCATCTTGGAACAACATCTCAACAAAATTCCTCATCATGTTCTCCTTGGCAAAACACCTTGTCATGTTTTTTTCGGCAAAAGAACTCGTCATGTTTTCCTTGGCAAAACGCCTCGTCATATTTTCCTCGGCAAAACGACTCATCATGTTTTTCTTAGCAGAACGCCTCGTCACATTTTCTTCGGTAAAATGGTTCGTCATGTTCTCCTTGGCAAAATACCTCGTCACATTTTCTTCGGCAAAATGACTCGTCATATTTTCCTTGGCAAAATGCCTCGTCATGTTTTCCTCGGTAAAATGACTCGTCATGTTTTCCTCGGCCAAAATTCCTCGTCAAGTACTTACAATGTAACAGTTCGACGATCAAGGCAACGCATCGGGTCGGTAACATACCAACGGATCGGTCCGATAGTCTCATCGACTGGTCAGCTCGGCCACATTTCTAAAGCAGTTCGGCATCCCATCTTACTCAACAGCTCAGCAGTGTGATCAAAGAAACAGCTAGACAAGTTTTAAATGCCAATTCCAGCTCGGAACGTTAAACTCAGTAACAACTACCTACACCTCTTCACCATCATCACAATGAAAATGGTTACGATTCCTAAAACACTCGAGATTTCTTCTAAAGGGATGATTAATCACCGAACCAAGAATTTAACCGAGCTATCAAGGCGCCTCGACGATACGATCAATAATCAGCTCGACAATATGTTCACCAAACGGCACAGTGACGTATTCGCATTGGCTTGGCTGAAGGTTCAAATAATCACCTCGGCAACATAAAGAGAACGGCTCGGCGTCATCATCATCAAGGATCAGCATTGCTACAATTTGCTCACATCCTGACTCAACAACAAGTTCAGAACGTTGATCTCAACTTCGACTACTTTAACCTCACTAATACTGCCGAACTGGGGGCTAACTGTTGGGGTCAAGTTTCACCCCACTGAGATCAACAAGTGAAAATGGTTAAGTAAGAATTATGCCTAGCTGAATCTACGGAGAGCTCAAACTCCGGCGAGCCGAACCAAAGACAACGGGATCGGTAGAACCCGAGATAGAGACTCGCATCAGCTCGAAATTAGACAAAATTTGGTGACGAATAAGATCTTTGAGTTAGCTTTCTAATGTAGTTAGAATAAAATCATTTAGAATTGCGGTTAGCAAGATACACCTGATTTACTGAAGACAAGCCGAGCTGCAGGAATGAGCTCATTTCTGCCGAGCTGGAGAGCTGAGCTCGGTAAAAGGCATTAATGTCATTAGATTGAGCTGAAATTTGGATACAAGATAGATAATTGAGTAAGCTTTCATCCGAAAGAAATTTAAAGTCATTTGGATCAACGGTCAGAAAATTACATCAATTATCGTCTAAACGTATCAATCTGGCCGAGCTCACTAGCTACGAAGCGACGAGTTCGACGAGCCCAAGCTCGTCACAAAGATGGTCGAGCTCGCCCCAAAGAGATGGACCGAGCTCATCATCAAAAACAATATGGGCCGAGCTCATCATCAAAGACAAGATGGGCCGAGCTCACCGTCGAAGACAAGGCCGAGCTCACCGCCGACGACAAGGCCGAGCTCGCCGCCGATGACAAAGCCAAGCTCTTCGTCGAAGACAAGGCCGAGCTTCCCGCCAATGACAAGGCCGAGCATAAGACAAGACCGAGCTTGTCGTCGAAGACAAGGCCGAGCTTTCCACGAGAAACTGGACCGAGCTCGTGAGCTCGCCACTAAGTAATGGGCTGAGCTTGTCAGCTCACCACCGAGTATGGGGCCAAGTTCGTCAGCTCGCCACAAAGAACTGGGCCGAGTACAGCAAGCCCATAAGACGAAGTGACGAGCTGAGAACCCACGACGACAAGGTGACGAGCTCTGGGCCGACGATAACGAGACAACGAGCCCAGACTTAGGCCCATTACCAGTACCACGAGATGAATCAAGCCAAGCTCAGAGACAGAGAGTTGGGCCGAGCTGAGCAAATGAGCGTATGGGCCAAGATGACGAGCCCACATACTAGAGTCCATGATGACGAAGGGACGAGTTCAATCCCATAATGGAGATGTGACGAGGTCAAAGCCCATGAAGACAAAGCCCATGGTTGTAGCCGACTTCGCTAAAAGGAAATCCCAAAAGAATAGGAAATCTTCCTTATCTTTTTAGGAGTTGACCTAACCGACTTAGATTCTTCTAAATACCAGTGTACTTCCCTTGAGAAAGGGATGAGCAATTTACTTCGCAAAACCCTAGACTTTTTGCTCTACAAACACTTGCACGAAAAGCTTTTTGAAAGAGCTTAATAAAACCATCTTTGGATCTTTGCTTTCGGAAGAGCACCGACCTGACGAGCAGCCTACCCCGGCAACCGGACAAAACATGACGAACCCGATTCGATCAACCCTAGGAGCATAAGGAGCAGGCGGCGGACGTAATTAGCATATCAGTGATAGGTCGATCGCAGCAATTGTCCTCGACGAAGAGGATCACGAAGAAAGAGAGTGCAACACAGAGCATCTGGCTGACGGAGAGCTTGCCCTGGCAACATCAAGAACCCAAACTGGTGGAAGCAACACCGACCCGGAGCGAGCTAGGAACCTATCCGAAGAAGAGAAAATTTTCCTCTGGGTCCAGTAGGCGCAATATGGCGACGATCCGAGAATGAGGAGCCAAGCCCAGAGAGAAGAACTAGATGAAATCCGAGTCTCTCTGGATCTGGCAAAAGTCGAGGTGAGAGTTGTCCACTCGCAGGTGCATAAGGCGACCAGTAAGGCACCAGAAATTGATCGTGTATTGGAAGAAGCGTACAGTACTCCATTTACGGCTCGAATTACCAGAGCAAGGGTCTCTGACCCTGGGAAGATCAAAGTTCCAGTCTACGAAGGAACAACTGACCCAAATGAGCATATAACAGCGTTCATCATAGCAATGGGTCGAGCCAACTTCAAGGAGAAGGAGAAATATGCTAGTTTCTGCCTCCTGTTTGTAGAGCATCTCAAAGGTGCCGCCCTCCAATGGTTTTCCAGGCTTGAACGAAATTCCATCGACTATTTTCAGCAATTATCCGCTGCTTTTTTAAAGCATTATTCCATGTTTATGGATCGAGGAGCCTCTGATGCCGATCTCTGGACCGTGGCTCAAGGACCAATGGAGACACTGCGAAGTTTCATGGGGGGTTCAAAACGGTGATGTCAAAAGTTAAAGGCGTTAGCGATAAGGCCGCACTACTTGCATTGAAGAAATCATTGTGGTACGAGTCAGACTTCCACAAGGGGATCGCTTTAAATGCGCCATCATCAATCCAGGATGCACTCCACCGAGCCTCGGACTTCATAACCAACGAGGAAGCGATGAAAATTTTATCTCAAAATCATGGAGCAAAAGTAACGAGATGATCCTCCCAAGCTCCGAATCTGCTGCATTACAAGAAGAATAATCAAGGATCCTTATACGTACACCCTGAGGGACCCAACTTCGCAGGAGCCCATAACTATCAAGTGGGAGCATGCCAATGAAAATCTCCGTAGAACACATGGACACGAAGTCTGAGCTCTTACAATGAAAATTCTTACTGAGAATACCATCGCATACACCGACATTCAACTGCGAACTGCCAAACCCTGGGAATAAAACTTGCAGAAAAACTAGTAGTTGGAGAACTCGGTGACGCCGTCAGCCTTAAGGATTTTGAACGAGAAGAAAAGGATCAACCTAATCGTTACCGACAACGGCTCACAATTAATCTCAACTAGATTCGAAGCTTTCTGCGAGAAGTGGAAGATACGTCTCAGCAAGTCATCACCACAATATCCGCAAGAAAATGACCAAGCAGAAGCGGCAAATAAAACTATTCTTGGTGGTATAAAGAAACGCCTTGATGAGAAGAAGGGATGCTGGGCCGACGAACTTGAAGGAGTATTGTGATTTCATCGAACGACTCCGCGTTGAGTCACTAGAGAAACACCATTCGCCCTAGTCTATGGGACAGAGTGCGTAATCCTACCTGAAGTAGAATTTCCTGGGATTCTCCGCAGACTTCTTTTGGGACAAGAAGAATTGAATCATCTTATGTTACTTGATGAACTGGAATTGATCAACAAACGGCGGGACCAAGCATTTATCCAGATTCAGAATTATCAACAGGCAACGGCTAAATATTACAAAGCCAACGTTCAAAGCCGAAAGTTCAGTGAAGGAGACTTGATCCTCCGTAAAGTCTTCCAGAATACAGCAGAAAGAAATGCCAAAAAACTCGAAGCGAACTGGGAAGGACCTTATAAAGTCACCAAAGTAGTCCGCCCAGGAGTGTACGAGCTCACTAATATGACTGACGTTCAGTACTAAGATCTTGGAACGCAATGCATCTGAAAAATACCATCACCAAGGTATTTTACATGAACTACGGGGTGCCTTGATCCCCGAAAGGGGTACGTAGGCAACTCATCTTAGGATGGGTTCATCTGCCCCTCCTTAAAAAGGGAGATTGGGTACGTACTCGTATACTCCCATCATTGTAACACAATCTTTACACAGATTCTAAGTCTAATCGGAACTGACATTTTTATTTAACATATTCAATATCTTTACCATTACGTCCTTCACGGATTACCAAGTCTTATCAAAACAGACGTTTTAAATCATTCTCGTTGTTGCTGGCCACAACAAAAAACTACTACATCCTTTACGGATCCTAAACCATTACATTTTTACGGATCTAAGCGCGCTATATAAATGATAATGTCTATTGTTGGAGTACGTATGCTAGAGGAAAGCATGCTTGTAAACCGAAGTACGCATCTAAACCCAGCAACCAATCGTTGGTCGCGACATCTCACAAACATAACACTAAAAGAAATAGAAGAGCATACTTAATCCAGTACATATATATATGTGAAGTTACATTATATATATAAAGTTACGGTAAGCTAGGAACTTACAGTGGAAAAGATGTTTTGCCAAAGTTTCATTAGGCATAAACTCTGCAATAAGTAGGCTATCTTCACCTTCAATGCAACATCCAAGTAAATTTGCCATCCTATGATTCCGTAATTGACCAACAGCTTTGGCTTCTTTATAATCTCACAAATTAAAGCCAAAGAGATTAGAGTTTCTTACTGAAAGGGATACAGAAAACACAAAGGATCATCGAGTGCAACAAAACCAATGAGTATAATTGTAGACTAACTGCAACAACAAAGCCAATAGTTTAGCTTTGCACAAAACCGCAAACACAAATTGGTATGTAAGAAAAGAAGTAATCCAGAATATAATCTGCTTGCATCTAGATAACAACCAGAATGGTAAAATAATACATAGGCAGAGCATACTAGTTAAGCCTTCTTCACTGCATACTTTAATCGAGTCTACAAACTACAACTTCCCATTAGAACTAGCAAAAAGTAATCAGCAATGAACATAACCAATTAATTAACACATATATGCCTCCAAAGTTCCAACTATGAAATGGTTTCTATACATCATGAGATAATCAAAGAACCAAAAACCATGTGATAAGAGAATCCTGTCATAATCGAGAGCTAATCCAAGAATCTAATTTTTCTTCACTAAGAATAACTAAATCGGAAAAAGCTAAAGAGGCGAGTTCGAGAGGTCAATCCTCTCTGGCCTCCATCTTCCAACTTCTGTAAGTCATCGCCCATCATCAAAGCAGCAGCTCTGCTACACATTGTATCCACCAAACTAAGACTCATTAACATTATACCCATATGAAAAGAAAATAAAAAATGATAAAAAGGTCCGAACTTTGGGATTCACTCTGCTGAAAGTTCACACCTTTGGGGGGAGAATGGAAAACAAGAGGCTCCGATGATCTGATGGGCAACTCTCGACGGAATAGACTTGGACCGAAACAGCTCATTGGACTTTTCCATCACCGGAGAACCGATTTCATGGACGAATTAGCAGTTATCTCCGTTTTTGCAGAAACATCTGACGAAGTAGGAGCACTGTCCCCATCCGAACCCTAGATCGAAGTCCAGGTCGTCGTTTCGATCGAAGAAAGAAAGGCAGTCATCGAGCAAGGAATCCGGAGCCAGAGAGGAGGCCATGGTAGCTGAAGAAGTGAAAGGATAGTGCCCTTCTTTCTTCGATCGGATCTAAACGGTGGAGGGAGAGAAAAAGAGATAGAGCGAAGACTGAGATTAGGAGGAGAGAGTGAAAAGAAGAGAAATGGAGATCAAAAAGGGGAAGAACAAATATGTTACGTGTTTAGGTCAAATGTTAGATTACTTTTTGGAGCTTAATTCTTTAGTTAAGCGGGAGATAAATTTCCATTCTATTTGTTTTTTTTCTAATTCTTTTTTACTTACTCAAATTTTGGGAGGCAATAAAATTTCAGATTCCCGGTTACCCCTACGATGACGTTTTTATTGTGTTCTCTGCTATTACTGAGAAAAGATAGAACCAAAAGTAAGCGCAAGCACAAAAATTTTTGGCGCCCATCATATCATAGCGTTTGCCTTTTCGAAAACGCTATGTAAAGTTTTCCATAAGTCAAATATAGCAGAAACATTAAAAACGCTATCATGTATTGCTATTAATACCCACATATCATGTAGTCATATTTTGGTGTTGCGTAAAAGAACCATACTCCCTTAAACCAATCTTTAATATGCGTTCTCTCACGGACCAGATTCCAAGTAACTTTGGAATTGAAACTCGGTTGAAAGATATCATCCTTTTTTTCCATAATACGATGACCTCTCCATTCAAAATTCCCCTCCTCCTCTGTTCTTCTATCGGTTCTTCAATGGTATTGTATCTCTCTTGTCGATGTCGTTTTCTTCTATGTGTTTGAAGGACATGCTCTACTAAAACATGAAGTTGTATCCCAAGATTAATAGAGCCTCTTGTACCCGAAATATCAATCAACCTTCCCCTTGAGGATCACCAATCGTACCAGAAGGATATCGAAGCCCCGTTCCTTACTTCCATCTTAACAAAAGGTTTTGCTAGCTCTCGATATTTAAGTAACTTTTTCCACATCCAAGACCCTAAAGTTGAGGATGATTTCACTATCCAGAAAGAACCTTTTTGAACTAAATGCCGACGTATCCAGCTCACCCATAACGAAGAATGCGCAGCTAGGATTCTCCATGTTAGTTTCAAGCAACTGGCGTTATTAGCTTTGGAGAGAGATCTTAGCCCCAAACAACCTTTATCTTCCGGTTTGCATACATCCTGCCAAGCTATCTTTGTTTTGTTTGTTTTCAATTCAGGATCCGACCATAGGAAAACTTATAACCAACTTAATTGAAAAATAAGCTAATAAGTTTATGTGTCACAACAAAAAACAAAATTGAAAATTTATTTTGTCTGTTAATCAAAATGGAAAACTTATAACCAACTTAAATTTTTATGATATTACTTCAAATGTCATTCATTATTTATTAGATTGATATATTTTTACAGATTTTTACATATTAAAATCGTTTATAAATATTTAACAATTCGTGCTAAATATCCTATACTAAATATTGTTACTGCTATATATATATAATTTTTTTTGCAACATACGATTTTCTTAGAGAGAGTTAGTGAAATAGATAGTTTGTAAAGTTTAATTTGTAAGTAAGTAAATTTAAAAGTTTAATAAAAAAAAATTGGTATTTTGGATTTAATTAATTGAATGGACGATTATACATTTAATGAGAGAAAAATGTTTAAGAAAGCCACAATATATTAAGGCTTGAAGTTCCGCCAATGATCACAACGGACTTAGATAGTGGAAAAGGAATGGTTTTTCAGTTTGAACAACAAGTGGAGGAAGAGGGTACAAGAATTAAACTTATGGCATTAGCCATCCGTGTAATTGGAGGATGTAATCCAATACATTCCTCTACAAATGATGGATTACAAGATATGACAGGCTCCTCTTTTGATGATTGTTCTACGGGTTTCAGAACAGGTACTTTGGGGGCTAGTTCTTCCAGGACCAGCTCTAAGAGGAGGAGATATCGTAAGAGACCAGATTCGAGGGTGAGAAAGAGTCAAAAAGATCAAACAAAGGAGACAGATGGTGGAGAAGTTGGTATGATAACATTGACAAAAAGGAAAGCAAGTGGTGTGATCGAAGGGGAAAGCAAAAGCTCGAAGAACAAGCAAAAAATAGCGGATCCAGTGGATCCGCCAAGTCATTGATGGGGATATTGAGCTGGAATTGTCAAGGGTTGGAGAATCCTTGGGTAATTCGTCATCTCCGTGAAATGCAAAAATAGCATTTTCCGGATATTCTATTCCTCATGGAAACGAAAAATTGTTTGAGGTTTGTGAAAGGTATTCAAAGTGGTTTAGGGTACTCGAATTTACATACAGTTGAACCACTAGGTTACAGTGGTGGATTAGCTATCTTTTGGAATCAAAGTATTCACATTGATTTCCTTTAGGAAGATAAGAACTTGATTGACATGAAAGTGAGAAAAGAGAGGCGAAGTTGGTACTTGACGTGTGTATACAGTCATCTAGCAACGAATTTACGACCGTTAGTATGGGAGAGACTCGAGAGGATTGGGGTTTCGAGAAAATAATTGTGGTGCATGATTAGTGATTTTAACGAGATCCTTTCTAATGACGAGAAAAAGGGAGGAGTTCTAAGGCAAGCGACAACGTTTCGGCCTTTTAGGACAATGCTAGAGAATTGTGATATGAAAGAATTGGGAGGCACAGGAAATGCTTTTACATGAAAAGGAAAATGAACAATGAATGGATCTATAGCAAGATGGATAGATGCTTTGGCAATACGGCTTGGTTTACGATGTTCCCGAATGTGCACCAATGGTTTCTATCACGTTTTGGATCAGACCACCGACCGGTTTTAGTTAAATTTATGAGTGATACTGAACCGTTTCGTGGGCAGTTCCGATTTGATAAGAGGTGGGCCGAAGATCCGAAAGTGGCTGATGTGATAAAGGAGGCATGAGATATCCATAATTTTAGAGCTGCCAACTCATTTATGGTGGGCTGGTCGGAATGTAGGAGGGCAATCACTGGCTGGAAAAGAAGGAACAATACGAATTCTGGAAAAGGGATCAAGGAACTACGAGAAGAATTGGAGATAGAAGATTCAGCACTGGTACCATGTGAAATAAGAATTAAACGAATAAAAAAAGAGCTAACATCATATCGGGAAGATGAGAGTTATTGGAGACAAAGAAGTAGGGAGAAGTGGTTGAAAGAAGGTAATCGAAATACCAAATTTTTTCAAGCTTCGGTGAAGTCAACAAGGGTTAAAAATTCCTTACAATTTCTGTTAGATGAGAATGGCAGAGAGCAATACCATGATCTAGACAAATGTGAGGTTGCATTACGATATTTCATAGATCTCTTTAAATCATCGAACCCAGAGGAATATCATAGTGTGTGGGAAGGGTTTCAACCTAGAGTAATAATGGATATGAACATGGATTTAACTCGGGAGATATCAATAGAAGAATCCAAACTGTGGCATTCTCTATCAATAGTGAAAAAGCTCCAAGGCAGGATGGTTTCACAGGATTGTTTTTCAAAAAGTATTGGGACATTTTAAAGGATCAGATTGTGGGTGAAGTAAGGAATTTTTTCAGAACAAAATGTCTCCCAGAAGAATGGAATCATACACATATAACTCGTATTCCAAAGATTACGACGTGGAGAAAGATGACAGATCTTCGACCAATAAGTCTATGCTCGGTGATTTACAAGATTGTGGCGAAGGTCTTGGTAAATAGACTCAAACGACATTTGCCATATATCATTTCACCAATGCAATCTGCATTTGTTTCAGAAAGGTTAATAACAGATAACATTCTTATCGCTCATGAGTTCGTCCATAATCTCCATACTCATCCGGAGATCTCAGAGAATTTTATGGCTATAAAATCGGACATGTCGAAAGCGTATAACAAAGGAAGCTTTTATCGGCTTTGGGGTTTAATGATACATGGATAGCCTGGGTTATGAGATGTGTGGAGACAGTTTCATATTCAATCCTGATTAATGGTAACCCATCTTTCCTTCCATTGGAGCTTTGTTAATACTCCATGAATACTTCCATTAAACTCCATTGAGAAAGTAAGAGTGCAGACATAAGTCTCTAGCCACCTTAGATAGAGTTCAGGCACAAGTAAATCCCTTAGACCTTTGAATAAAAACTCTCACCTTATAGTGTCAAAAACTTTTGATATGTCCACCTTGATGGTAATCCTTTTTGGCACCTCCATTCTTGTGGTAACCCTGAACAATTTCTAAAGCTAGTAGTGTATTCTCTAGAAGAAGTTTGCCCTGGACAAAAGCCGTTTGGTTTGGTAGAATAACAAGAGGTAACAGGGGCTTCAATCTCTTTACTAGTAACTTAGAAATCAGTTTGTAGATTGTATTGCAGCATGCAATGGGTCTATAATCTGGTATAAGAGTAGCCCCTGGCTTTTTGGGAATTGGAAAAAAAGTTATGGTGTGATGTTGGTTTGGGTTGTATCTGAACGGTTGAAGAGCCGGTAACCAAAGGAGAGTGGAGGAGACAGGCAGCATCAACTGGGTGCTAGAATATACTGAAAATAGGATACCACTTTTCTACTCATCTCAACAATGTCAGTGAAGACAGTTTCATTTAGAAGGGTAAGTGATCTTATTGAATTGTAAGAATTTTTGGTAGCAACAACTTTGTAGAAAAAATTGCTATTCCGATCGCCATCATTTAACTAATTTCTTCTTGATTTTTTCCTCAGAAAGGATTCTTCAATACCCCTAAGAAAATGCCATTTGTCATAGAGGTCTCTCTAATTGGAAAGTGGCTATTGAAGAATTTTCCAGAGCTTGAACTTGTATAGCTTGAAGCAAAGAGTTAGTTTCCTTCACTCTTTTTTGGATATCTGAGAAACTCTCTTTGTCCAATTTTTTTGAGATCTCTCAAGAGCTTTCAGCTTTACACAATAAGCAGTTAAATTTGAAATTGTGTTCCTACATTGAATCTTTGCAGCCTTCACCAAAACTAAGAACAAATTATGTTTAATCAAGTAGCTAAAGAATTTAAAAGGCTTTGAGGGTGCAGAAGAAAGGGGGCAGACCAGTTTTACCAGACAAGGAGAGTGAGATAATATACTAGATGCAAGAAAAGGGGCCACATTATGGGGAAAAGAGGTAATCCAATTATCATTCACCATAGCCCTGTCTAGTTTCTTTGTGATTGGCTCAGTTGGTCTCTTGTTTGTCTACGTATGCGTACGACCATAAACCCTTAAATCCTCCAGACCAAAAGTAATGAAGACATTCCTTAATTTTATCATATCAAGGGTCAAATGATCAACTGATGTAGAAGAGTGCTCATCAAAATGTCTAATTTAGTTTAGGTCTCCTCCTAGCAACCAACATGAGTTATCTAGAGAGAGAGACTAATTCAGATCCACAAACTCTGCCCAAAGATCAGCTTTCTCCTCTCTATTATTTGAAGCATAGATAGTCGTGTATATAAACTTTACACAGCCTGGTAACCCCACCGAACATGTCATAGCTTATCTTGACTGATGATGGACAGTAACCAGAGTCGGATGTTTCCAGATAATGATGATTCTACCATCAACATCAGAGGCATGATTGGAAGCAAAAATCTAACCAGAACAATTCAATTGCATTAGTTGATTCAAGTGTGTTTCTTTAGTATGTGTCTCCAAAATAACACCAATTGATAGCCGATTTGTACTTAGCCATTGAGTGTAAGGGTAGTGCTTATCTGAATCATTAAGTCCTTAGATATTCGAGAAGAGAGCCCTCGGCATGGAGTAGATTAGGTTCCAATAAAGAAGTATCATGGATCAAAATAGAAGTTTGATTGAGTGAACAAACATCTGGTTTCGAGGAACTTATGTTTGAAGATGATTTTTGTGGTATATGGATGAGGAAGAATGTAGAAGGTTAGGAGAAGATGGTTGTAAGGCCAAAAAGGACTTTAAGGTGATATAGCTCCCTCTTTGTGGAGGGAATGATGATGAAGTCTTAATGGAACAAGGGATTTAACTTTTCTGCGAGACAACAAAGCCACATTCACTGGAGATGAAGCAAATTTAGCCAGACTAATGCTTGTTGCTGGAAGGGCAAGAGTATATTTATGGAAAGTTGCTTCAATAGGGGAAGAAGGTTCACTAGAACCAGAGGAAATCCCAATACCCACTATCTCCATAGAATCCACTAAGTTCACATGAGACTCCACTAGGGGGATTTCCTTATCCAATTGAACAGTTTGGGATGAGGAACCATGTGCCATATCAACATCAGCTAAAGTAACTCCCGATGAAGAGGAACAAATAAATTCAGCTCTGGAACCAGCAACAGATGATTCTTGAACTTGATTTGAAGGTGGTTCTTTAGTGTTTGAAGACTTTGATGATTGCTTAAACTATCCATAGGCTACTTATCTGCCCTTTTACTCAACTTATCTTCAACATTAGTGGACTGCTTTGTCTTCTTTTCAACTGGTAAAACCCACTCCCTAGTTACTTTAGGATAGT
The DNA here is from genome assembly GCA_900406555.1 of Pseudoturritis turrita. Taxonomy (NCBI): domain Eukaryota; kingdom Viridiplantae; phylum Streptophyta; class Magnoliopsida; order Brassicales; family Brassicaceae; genus Pseudoturritis; species Pseudoturritis turrita. The sequence goes on along the minus strand of OVBL01000315.1, from coordinate 323,519 downwards.
AGCTAACAATATGACCAAGATGACTACAATGAGAGCAAGTAGGAGGCAACCAGAGGTACTCTACTTAAACTTCCACAACTGAGCCGTTTTGTCTTTTTACTTCAACAACATCTAGTAAAGGCTTCGAAAGATTAGCTTCAACTTTTACATGGGCAACACTCAAGCTTACAAGGTTGATTGTATAATCATCTCTTTCTTTTGGCCCACTAAGCCAGCTACTGAGCTAAGGCCTTCCTGAGTCATAAGATAAAATGGAACCCTCTTGAGATGAGCCCAGAGAGGAAAATTTTCCAGAGGAGAGGCACCCTTGGAACTTGCTTCGCATTGAGCCACATAAAACATAGATTAGTCCACATGCTAGAATTTCTTCTCTAATACTTTTTGTCTTATGAAATCATTAGGAATTCTCACTAGCATGGATCTCGCACCAGGGTTCACATGAATCTCCAATTTTTTACCTCTACCCCATATGAATAAGATGATAGGAAGGAATTTTCCCAAAAAATAACCTCCAATGTATTCTTTGTGCAGGTTTGCCCCTCTTTGAAATACATCATCTGATATGACAATTCTAGGTTTACCAGTATGAGAGGTGGAGGACTGGGCCGGTTTGCATAGAGTTATATTTGTGGTGGCTCTTAGTCAATCAGCCCATGATTGTGGTGGAGGATACTTGGGAGATAGTGGGGGGAGTGGAAGGATCTGTAGTACTTGGTATTTTTGAGTTAGTCCTGGTAGGTTTTCTTGAGGAACCTAGAGGAAGAGTGGAACCCCCCTGAATTTAAAGGAGGGGGTATTAGTACATGTGGGGATAGACATTGTACCAAGGAGTCCTTCCACAGAGAAGGAAGATTAGAAAACAAATGAGGGTGCAGACTGTTCATAAGCAATGTCCACTGTAGTTATTTTAGATCTAGGGTTTTGAGGCCTCGGAACCGTATGAAGTTGAGACATGAGCATTTGCATAGCATGTGACACCAGTGTTGGAAGGTTTAAGGAGATGGAGGAACCAAGGTTTGAAGTTACAGAAAATATGAAGAACTAGAAAGAGAAGAAGAACAAGACTTAGTAGTAACAGAACGAAAAAAAAAATAAAGAAGAGGAGGGAACAAATCAAGATCCGAAAGGTCTGGTGGTAATGGACCGGTAGTTCTCCATACTAAAAAAAATTTTATCGTACGTGAAGCCACTTTCTTTAAAAATTATCATAGATTAATTATAATATTTTAAAAAACATCATTACTTATTTAATTAAGTGTGTTAAGTTTGTTTTACATCTATTTTTAAAGAGATGGGCCAAATATTTATCTTTATTAAATATTTGATTTGTGTCGAGAAAAAATTTTAGACGTTATTATGTAAGCATTTAAAAACTTAACCGACACAAACTCGACATGTATATATATATATATGATTTTAAATGATACAGTTTTGAATTGAATTATATTTTTTTATCTTATCTATTATACGATCAATCGCAATATAAATTTCATAACCAATATCGAACTACAAGTTTTATTTTATTGTTCAATCATAATATTCGTTCCAATAAAACAAAATATAATCAATCATTCGTTGAGTGATTTATGATGATTAATGAAAATACCGGTTCGAGAGAAAACGACTATGATCCACTGCGGAAGGGTGACTCGTAGCTGGTCCTCTGAGATCTTGCCACGTAGCTTAACTCCGATGGTTCTGAGAAATCAATGGTTTAAACGGGGAATCATCACACCACGTGGCAAACTGATGCTTGTACGTTGTTATACACTCGCGGTCTTTTTATGGCCTTGGGTTGGTCCGTGTCATAGACGAAAACTGCATTTCTTTTTCTTTTTATCCAACATTAGAAGTTTATGTTACTGAAACATCATAACGTTTTTGGTGCAATTAGCTCATATTCATATCCAACTTAATTAATCTAAATAAATTATGGGATATAAATCGGAATGTATCTCCTTTACACTCAAACGATGAAAGCTTTGATTTGGGTTATGACTAATTCTTCAGTTGTGGACTAGCTTGTCAAGATTTTGAGATGAATAGTGCGGAACTGATCAAAATAACATATTTCTTGACGAATTGTCAGTTTTTACCAATTTGATTGACGGATTCTGTTTTTTTCGAGATTGTTTTAGTGCATTTTTCAGATTGGATAATCAATCAGAGAATAAATTTCTAATTTAAAATGGATGGTCGATAAAATAAAATAAAACTATAATGTAACTTTCTGCTAAATTAATTAAAGAGGTTATGTTTTCACTTAAAGACTGTTAAAATTATTTACTTATAGATGATCAATATGCCATCCATGTCAATATAAATATTGTTTTGAAATTTTTCATCAGAATTTCTTTTTCAAAATAAAATTTCCAAACTCCAATTATTTACAAAAACAAATTGACTATTGAAATTACGTTTTATTTTACATCTATTATTAATTTTGATTAGGGAAATTTGAAAGAAGAAGAAAATTTTATTGAATTCTAAAATAACATTGTCTTCAAAACAAAACAAAAAATTATCTTAAAAGAACAGTTATTGTGAAATAGAAGACATCGTTTTTTTAATTTACATTTGATATATTTTCTTTTCATTTGATGACAGTCAATATAAATTTTCTATATTTGGTTACATCTATTCTTAGACAATAATGTTCGGTTCAAACCACATTTTAATATGAAGTAATTAAATGAATTATGTGTTGTTGATGTGACCAGATGGAAAACTGAAAACGGGAGTTCGAAAAATTGAAATTTTTGGGTACAATCATATAATTCTTATCACTGATTGACAAAACCATTTATGTTTTCAACGTTAAAAAATGGAGGCATATCTCCCATCACCCCCAATCATATAGTTCTTATCACAGATTGACAAAACAATTGTCTTTTCTCGATCCTTATTATATATTTCAATCATTATGTTTTTGTGGTTACAAAACAACTGCAGTTTTTCTTTAATTTTTTTAAATTACTTCAACGTTAGAATAAGGATATATTACTTTGCTGTTGACATGTATAAATGACTAATTAGTTATCCAAATTTGAAAATAATAATACTTTGTCAAATCGCTATTTTAAGACGAAAACAAACGATTCATGTTACTAAATAAATAAATAAAAACCAAATTTTACAATAATTTAACAATTTTTGTTACTAAATAATACCATAACTAACAAAACAATAAGAAATGGTTAATTATTTATGTTGGGGATGTTCTTCCATTTTGAAAAAAAGTTATTAAAATATGTCTATGTGACACTTAGAAGCAGTGCTTTTTGAGGAGAATTTCACATCGGGTTTTACTTTGAATGAGTCCATTTTAATAACGCAACATGAATCCTCATGCGGATAAAGTTTTCGCTATGATTTCCAACAGCAAAACATTTCGAGGATCTCGTTGCGCTTGGGTTAACGAACTACTATTAAACTGAGGAGAATTTCTTACGGTATATTGATGTTTAAGATCAGAGTAGATATAATACAAGGCATTAGATCAAGTGACCCTATAGAAAAGATATAAACGTATCTTACAAGTATATTGATAAATATGTGACTATGGAATATGTCCTCATTCTTAACACTCTCCCTCAAGTTGGAGTGTGCAAGTCTCAAACGCCCAACTTGCTCATTAGAAATTGGAATTGATGTTTTGGAAGTGCCTTTGTAAATATATCAGCAGGTTGCTCGGTAGTACGAATATGAGAGGTAGCAACGTTACCAGCAACAATCTCGTCACGATAAAGTGGCCATCAGCCTCTATATGTTTCGTACGTTCATGGAAGACTGGATTAGCAGCAATATGTCGAGTAGATTTACTATCACAAACGAGATTCATTGGCTGATCATGAGAGACGCCGAGAGAGAGAAGCACTTCTTTTACCCACATTAGTTCTTGACAGGCCATTGACATTGCCCGGTACTCAGCTTCAGTGGAAGATCGTGCAACTGTTTTCTGCTTCTTAGTTTTCCAAGATACTGGAGAATCACCAAGAAGAGCTATATAGCCTGTAAGAGATCGCCGAGTAAGCAGACATGTTGCCCAATCAGAGTTACAGAAGGCCGTAAGTTGGAGAGAAGACTTAGATGAAAGTAGAATCCCCTGGCCAGAACATCCCTCGAGGTAGCGGACAAGACGAAGCGCAACAGCCCAGTGATCAGAGAGAGGAGCTTGCATAAATTGCGCAAGAATGTTCACTGCATAGGTGATCTCGGGCTTGGTGTGAGTGAGATAAACCAAGCGTCTAACAATACGAGGATACTTCTCGGGATCAGGAAGCATAGGACTTGTCGATGAGTAGAGCTTGTGATTTTGTTCAATTGGCGTTTTAGCTGGACGAGATCCTGTGAGACCACACTCTTTGATGAGATCAAGACAATATTTGCGTTGCGACAAGTAGATACCATCCGGGCTACGAGCAACTTCAATTCCCAAGAAATATTTCAAAGCACCGAGATCTTTCATCTTGAAACATTGACTAAGATATGCCTTGAGTTTTGCAATAATTGATGCATCATTGCCACATATTACCAAGTCATCAACGTAGACAACAACATGAAGTACGGTTGATCCGCGAATGTAAGAGAACAAGGAGTAATCCTTTTTAGACTGAGTGAATCCGTATCCAAGAAGAGAAGTGGAAAACTTTGTAAACCAACTGCGAGGCACTTGTTTTAACCCATAGATTGATTTTTTTAGTTTGCAAACAAGGCTTGGATCCTTTGTTTTGAAACCAGGTGGCGGTTTCATGTAGATGACTTCATCAAGGTCACCATGAAGAAATGCATTGTGAACATCCATCTGGTGGAGTTTCCAATTCTTAGTAGTTGCGAGATCAAGAAGAAGACGTATAGTTTGCATTTTGACCACGGGTGCAAACATTTCGAAGAAATCAGTACCTTCTTTTTGATGATTACCAAGAGGAACGACTCAAGTTTTGAATCGTTCAAGAGAACCATCAGAGTTATATTTAATTCGATACACCCATTTTGAACCAATTGCTTTCATTTCTGGAGGTAATTTTATCATATCTCATGTGTTTCTTTCTTCAAGAGCATCTACTTCAAAGGTCATTGCATTACGCCACACTTTATCTTTGACTACTTGATTATAAGTGACTGGTTCCTCAAGTAAACTGACTGCAACCATATACTGTTGATAATTTTCGGAAAACTGTTCACATGAAACAAAGTTAGCAAGAGGATAGAAATACGTACCAGAAGAAGCTGATAAATATTTAGTTTAGAGTAGAATAGGGTTTAAATCACATTGAGCATAATACGTAACATAGGGTTGTAGAAGAACCGACGGTTTACGTTGACATTGACCATGTCCTAGAGGTTCAATAACCAGAGCAGTGACTAGAGGTGCAGGTTATGTATCAGTTGTCGAGATAACTACTCTATCAGTACATGTGTCACTTACTAGTTCAGGAACTGCTACAGGTTTTGCAGCAGCCTCAATAGCAAGTTCAATAGCAGTATTAGAAGTACTCCCCCTATTTGGTGGCATCGTAACAGGTATGGAAGAGAAGAAATCATCATCATCAACAACCATGGTTGGAGGCAAAACAGAGGCAGTAGTAGTATCAAGAGATAAACCCTTTTGTTGTGCAAAAGGAAACACATCCTCTTGAAATATTACATCACGAGAGACAAAGAAATCATAAGATTCAACATCAAAGACGCACCATCCCTTTTGACCGTGAGGGTAACCCACAAAAATACACTTGCGATTCCTTTCTTGAAACTTGTCTTTAAGAGCCGAATGTCTTTGAGCATAACACAGGCTACCAAAGACACAAAGGTTTTCATAACTTGGTGGAGTAGAGTGTAGAATTTTGTAAGGCGTCTTACCAGCTAGCAAAGAAGTAGGTGTGTGATTAATGAGGTAAGCTGCTGTAAGAACATTCTCTCCCCAAAATTTTGTAGGAAGCACAGCTTGAAAGAGAAGTGTCCGAGCCATGTTCAGAATATGACGATATTTACGTTCCACTCTACCATTTTGTTGCGGAGTATAAACACACGAGGTTTGATGAAGAATACCCTTTGTAGCAAAGAAGGGACGGAGACTAGTGAACTTTGTTCCATTGTCACTATGCACTATCTTAACTTGTTTGTTGAATTGTCGTTCTGCCATAGCAACAAATTTCTGAATAAGAGAAGCGACCTCACTTTTAGCGAGCATTAGATATGTCCAAACAACTCGAGAATGATCATCTACGATTGTTAAGAAATAGTGACTTCCGCAAGACGAAGCAAGTTTGTAAGGATCCCATACATCACAATGAATCAATGAAAAATACTCGTCGGCTTTATTAATACTTTCTGAAAACTTAGCTCTTGTTTGTTTTGCTCTAATGCAAACATCACAAAAATATGTTTGATCACTACTACTTTTATCAAAATCTCCTAAACTTGGTAACAAAGATGATAGAACTTTCTTGGAAGGATGTCCCAATCGTATATGCCATAGATTATTGATGTTATCTTGCTTAACCATACTAGCACTAACTGAAACTGCTCCGCAAAAGTGATAAACTTCGTTCCTCTCTTCACCGACTCCACTCAGCATCTTCGAAGTATGGTCATATATCACACAAACTTTGCCAGTGAACATAGCAAAATAGTCCAATTCACGTAAAAGATGAGCCAAAGATATCCGTGTGCAAGAGAGATCGGGCACAAAGAAAACACGCTTAAGTTTCATAGTGTTGTCGAGAAGAAATGTTCCTCCTTTAGTAGCAAAAGTAAGTTTGGAATTGGGAAGTACAATCACACTTTGAGGAATATCATGAACATCAGAAAGTAAGGCCAAATCACCAGTCATGTGATGGGAGGCTCCAGAATCAAGAAGAAAATCGACACAATCCGTCTTACTAGAGAGTTTTTCGTGGTGAGAACCATTGCCTGATTTTAAGAGGTTGACAATAGCGTACCAAGCTTCTTTTCTTACTCCTGGAATGTCAGGGAACTCAGACACAGGTGGAACCTGTGCGTTGTTAGCTCTGTACGTGTATCCACATCATCTGCCTCTACCACGAGTGTTATTGCATCTACGACCACGTCCGAACTCGAATTGACGGCTAGAATCTCCATGTTTATCAGTCCACCAATCCGGAATACCATGGAGTTTAAAACAAGTATCCACACTGTGATTTGTGCGTCCACAGTGAGTACAAGGCCCAGATTGTTGACCCGTGTAACTAAAGCAATAGCATTAACTCCAGATTGTACAGCAAATCCAACATCATCTATACGTTCTTCCTTACTCCTTGCAACCATTAAATGTCTTTCTTCTGCAATTATATCAGAGTAAATATCATCCAGATTGAGATCATTATCACGACTGAGCCATCCCAGTATATTTGTGCCAGTAGTACCAAATTTTGCTGCATCTAGACCCATTAGAAACTGATGGATCCTCTCATGATCACGTCGCTGGATATGTTTGAGCATATGAGGACAGTTTGGTTTGTCACAACAACATGACAAAAGTGATTCATATTCATCAAGATCATCCCATATGACCTTGACTTTTCCAAAATAATCAGCAACAGCTTGTCCAGTTTGACGACAAGCAACAAGATCGGCTTTCAACTGATGAACACATGAGGCGTTTCCAACAGAAAATCGATTTCATAGATTCTCTCACATCACATGTGCATTGTCAATAACAGAGATTGCTTTATGAACTTGTGGATCCAGACTAGCATACAACCAACCGACTAACATAGAATTTGTTTGTAGCCAGCGTGAATAATCAGGAGAATCATATGGTGGTTTCGTAAGAGACCATCAATAAAACCAAGTTTCTGCTTGTCTTGTAAGTTGTTTCGAGTAAGTTTCGCCCAATGTTCGTAGTTATCACCATTCAACAACATAGGTGTAAGAACATGGTGAGGGTGATCCGAAGGATGAAGGTTGTAAGGTGATGCTGAGATTGCATCTTTGTCACTAGAGAAACGAGAAGTCTCTGTTTCACCAGATTTTCCAGAATCATCGACAGGTTTTGTCATGATGCTATGGTAAGATAGACTCGATTAGAAGATAAGAGAGAAGTTATTTCAAAGAGAAAGATCGAAGGAAATTTAGGGTTTTTAGAATTTTGGTGGCTCTGATACCATATCAAAGTGAAGAGAATTTTTTACGGTATACTTATGTTTAAGAAGAGTATATATAGTACAAGGCATTAGGTCAAGTGACCCTATAGAAAGGATACAAACGTATCTTACAAGTATATTGACAAATATGTGAATATGGAATATGTCCATATTCTTAACAACTACACTTCTAGAGTTCGTGAAACCAATGATGCACATCATGCTACCTATCCATGAAAAAATGGGCCTACTTCAAGAGGCTCCAAACCTAACTACATACTTGTAACAAATTCAGATATCACAATGTCAGCCGCCATTTACTTGAGAGTCCATCTCGTCAGGCCAACTCAGATCTGAAGCGGATCAAGTAGTTTTTATAAAAATATCTAATACTTCCCATAATAAGGAGGATTTTTATTACAAAATCAAAATCGGGTAAAATTATCGGTTGAACCAGTCACTACACAAAGAAAACCTAATCCTAGCACTGTCATCAGATTTGTCCTCTACATCTGACGTCGGAGAAGAATGAATCTCGCCTGAGAGTAACCAGCCAATGGCAACGATCCAACCCTTCAATCCGGTCAAGAGAGAATTTTCAGACGAGTCGACATGCGAAGCTGGAAGAGGCAGCCCAACCCTCGCCACCAGAGGTCCCTTAGATCTCGCGAGAAGACCACCACGCTCCTCTCTTTACATGCATCACCACCCTCTGAGTCATCGAACGAGTTACGCCACGATCCGCAGCCCGAAGTCTTCAACAGCGATGCGCTGTTTCTTCTTCCTTTGATTCCCACCGATGTCCTCTATCGGCTCCAGATCCGGATCTAGAATAGTCTATAACACCTCTATCGCAACTTCCTGTAGCCACCGAACGCCTCGCCACCATGACTCCTCCACGCCTCAGCACCACCAGAGAAGGTTTGAACGTGACAAGACCCCTCAATTAACTTTTCTCCATCCCCAGAAGATGAAGCATATACGAAGGTAACCTTTAGTGAAGCCCTCTCACGGTGCAGCACGGACACCTGAGAGGCACAAGACGGTGAAGAGTATTTCTCGGTGGCTAGGGAAACTTCCTGGAGAGAGAATGCAACGATTGGGCTGAAATTTGATTAGCTCAAGAGGGGGTTTTCTAGGTTAGATAGCAAGGAAGTAAACTATCCATCAAGAATAGTTACTGTAGCGAGTAGTGTAGGGGAATTCTTGGTGGGAAAGGACTAGTTGTCCTACCATTCCTCGCACCCCTTGTGGAAGGGGTCCAAGACCTCGCATTCTCAAACTCATTAATGCGGTGTCGTAGACTAACATTTTCAGACCGCAACTAATTATGTATCCCATAAACCTCTTTCATGAACATGGCACTCTCATTTAGGTTTTCTATATGGTCCTCGATTATCCCAGTGGTGTCATTCTCTGCACCTCTTCGACGATATGAACTTTCACCCAAAAAAGTTGAGCCTTAATGGCGGTGGCACGAATCATCGCCTCCACAGTTCATTTTCAAACAGTCACGAGCTCATCTAAAAGAACCTCCACGCATACTCATCATTCTTCAAGCTAACCATGAAAAACCAAAGTACAGCTTGCACCAATTTCTCCTTAGAAGAACTCCACCAAGAGGATTTTGCCTCTAAGAAAGTCATTCAGAAACATGATTATCCTAGAAACCTGCGGAATTAGAAAACATTAAGCATAAGCCCGAAAATAGCCAAAAAGTAAAAGATAGAAGAGAAAATGATGGTCAAACCACTGAAATTTTCCATACTTACCATGTTCCCCTCTGAAAAGTCATCGCTAGCCTCGGTAGCCACGGCGCCTAGCTGGGTAGCGTAGTTGAAAAATTAGCTTCTGGAGACCTAACGGACACACTTCTCTGGAAATCCGCTGATGTGTGCCTTTTATAATGTCTTTTAGTTTCATTTTTGTTTCTTATCTTATCATTGTGTTTAGGAATTTTTTTGTGTCTTGGCGTGTTTTGAGTCTTTTGTGTCGTTTCAGATACGATTAGTAGAGAAGAAGCAATTTGGCTAAAAATAATGAAAGAACGAGTAAAGAATGAAGTCTCGAGCATTTAACTCGGGTTGAAGGTTCAATAAAGAGATCTCGTATCGAGAAGTCTGGTTTCATGGACCAATCAAGCAAAGAGATTAGTTGAACTATTCAACAAATAAAACATCTTCTCAGGATACGATTTTTCATTTTATTGATAGATGAGTAAAGCCGGCCAAATCAATCAAACACATGCTCAGAGATCAAAGGTATCACCTAACAGTACGGAAAAATGGATACCAAACTATTCGACTTTACGGCAAGCTTGGAGTGATTCACTACAGCGGTACGGACAGACCCCTCCAAACCGCACACCTTCACGCTTGAAGACTTACCGATTTCATCTACTGATATGAGAGGAAATGTTAGAAAAACTCTCACCTTTACGGCCCTGGCCCATCAGTTTACTCTTTCAAAATGGTCTCATTTATTTCAAATCGATCGTCCCCCATCCTGTTTTTGTTTTATGGATCCCTACTATTTAAACAATTTTTTGAACCTTCGTAACCAAAGATTTTTTTCTAAGATCTTTTTAGATATAATTTTGGTCACCTCTTGATGCAAACGAGTGAAAGATTTTTTCATCGTTATATCTCTACCTTTTAGTTATGATTTTTGTTTCATTTATGTTTGTTAAGTGATCTCTTTGTTGGATCATGGTTTAGATTCGGATGAATTTGTGATTAGGTGATGATGTTTAAGGAGAAATTATGTTAGATAATTCGATTAAGTTATACACAAAGCTAGACTAGATTTGTTTTATTTTGAGTTGCACATTACATACTCCCTCCGTTTCAATTTAAGTGTCTTTTTAGAAGATTTTTATTGTTACAAAATAAATGTCATTTTATTATTCTAATGCAATTTTTTTTTGCAGATTTATCTCTTTTGCCTCTACTTAATAAAAATATTAAATATTTAAAAATTCCAACAGTCGAAAAAAGATATAATTGAACATTTAACTATTTTTTTAATTCATATGAAAATTGTTAAAACCACACTTAATTTGTTAACGGAAGAAGTATCTATTTGCATTGAAAACCAAAATAAAAGCATATAAGTCGAACTTTTTTTTTCTAGGATCGAAATCACGTAATTGCATCTCATTTGCATGTTTAGGGAACAATGATAATGAATTTTTTAGAGAATCAAGTTAGCTTTGAATACAACACCGTCGAAAAAAATTATAATATTGTATAATCTTGCTCGGAAAATCTATAATTGGATCTCTATACTTGAAAGTCTCTAATTTGATAAAACTTTCATGATTCGATATCAAGTTGATGTAACTAGACTCAAATTAAATTTAAATTACTCGCTTTAGAGTTTGAATTGCATTTAATTATTCACATGTTAATTGTAGTGGCTAGTGAAATTTAGAAAAGAAAAATTAACTGTTTTAAACTATTTGAATATGAGTATCGGGTTTCATTTGAAAACCCATGGAAATGTTCTCAATTGAACTGTTTTACATTAGTTTGGTCGGTGAAAATGAATATCCCTAAGAATAATCCGTTCGATGAAGTATAATAAATGTGCACATATTTAATAAATGATTCATAGTATATTAATACGAACAAAACTTTAAAAAAAAAATCTATTAACTAATTTTATTGTTCAAATCGAGAATTAGTTGCGAGACCTAACACATTGTTAGGTTCGATCTCGTTTCCTGCCTTCCAATTTTAGGCATCTACTTCTAACACAATCTCAATTTTCATTTAATTTTGTTCCCAAAGAAAAACCAAAAAAATATCTTTCAAAGTTATTAAAAAAATATCAAACGTATGCGTTGGGTAATAATTTTTCAACTCGGGTTCGGAAAAGTGCAGAAATTCCTGATTGAGATGTTTCATTTTGACTTTGGCCAATATATTGAATTATTCCACATTAATGTTATTTATGTAAAATAAAATCAAATGAAAGGAGAAATAGTGAAAACCAAATTCAAGTAGGTTGGTTATATGTCATTTACATAAACATTATCCATTAATATGTGTCATTTATAGATTTACCAATCCTGCAAGTGTCGACCAAAAACAAGATGCAAGTTCCATACACCCCTTTATTTTTCTTTGTTCGACTATTGACCATGTTTTTTTTGGTCTTTAGTCGATTTTTTTTTTTTAATAACTAGGAGATTCTGAACCCGTAGACCTGTACATCTTCCCAGATCCCAAAGAGCCAAACCATTCAACTTTTCTTTTGCGAAAATAAAATTTATCAATGTTTTTAATTTTTATGAGTTAAAACCCCTTATCAAATATCATGGTATAGTCTTAATTTAAAAAATCGCAATTAAAAAGTATAAACTTATTTAATATAATTTTAAAAACAAATAATGCAGAAAAATAAAATTTTGACAGAAGATTTTTTAAGAAGCACTTAAAATTATAGAATACACACATGAAATAACTTCAAAATTTTGAGAAATAAAAATGGAACATAACTTTAGTCTTTCACTAAAATCAAGCATATTCAGTTCTGATACATCTAATGCAAACAAGATAAATGTAAGGAGACATAAATTTCAAACTTTTCAAATGATAAAAACGTAACATTTATTTTCTTAACAATATATTTAACCAAAAACAAAAAAAAAACAATACGTGTTTTGGTTGAACCGGTATGATGGTTTCCTTTTTAGGAAGAAACAAATCCTCTGCATTTAAAAAAGAAAAAAAAAATTGGCCAAAACATTTGACTTTTAGAAGCTTTGACAGGTCAAGCATCAGATTCGGTCGACGAACATTGAAAAGGCCTAACGAAAGCCCAATAATAATAATTATAGGACTTCAAAGTGGGCCCATAGCTTAATATTTTTAATTCCCAAAATATATTGTACAATAGAAGAAAATAAAGTTTCGTCGCCACACGCCAAAACTGATAATTTTAATCACAGACGTTTGAAAAAACAAGAAAGTAAAATAAACGGCGGAGATTAATTCAAGCCCTAGATGGCACGTGATAGTATCTTCCTTTGCACGTGCATCTATAGATGACGCTGCATGATTCGGCGACGGAGCACTGAAAGCTAATCATCACTCGTTTACACGGCGAACACGCGCCGCACGCGTACGAACAATCCGGCAAGCTTGATCCTGTCGGGTACATTTCCATTTCTACCCCTCCCTTTTCCCCTATTTTCTCCTTCACCACAAATTAAAAAAAATAAAAAAAAATTCAAAATTATTTCTATTCAAAAATAAATTGTATTTTTAATTTTAAAAATCACAATAAACCTATAAAACGACACTTATATAGTTATATCGAAGGGAGTATTTAAATTTAGTTTTTATGGTACAAAAAAAAGATTATACATGTGTTTTTAAAAAATATCAAAATTTTTTAGATTTTACTCTGTTTGGTTGGTTCACGATTGATTGTGTATTTGTAACAGGATCGGTTAGGATGTGGTTAAAATCAGGTGATTCTGTTAGTTCTCTAAATTGGTTTACCTTGAAGGTTGTATAAAGTTGTCTTTTACTAATTTAAATTTAGCACTTTAACAAAAACAAAATTAATTTATTAAAAAAAAATGGTTTTATTGCGAGACTTGACCTACCTTGTGGTGCGGTTGAGCTCGTTCTATCTCGGCGTTTTTCTCTTCGCCACCATTGACCGTAATTTCTAAAAGAGAATTAAAGTGTTAATTTATCTTTCTTTGGAAAATTATTAACAAATATTTATGTAGTATACAATAAAAAAAAAAAAAAAAAAGAGTGAGATATTTGATGTGACGGACTTAGTGGCGGCGTGCGAATGCAGTTAACGACCAAAGAACACGCGGCGAAGACTACGACGAGGGACAACAATAACGTGCGTAGAAACTTCTTCATTCTTTTAAAACTTTATTATTTTTAAAAAAGAAAAAAATGAAACGTTCTGAACAAAATAGAGGCTTTGAAGAGAAGCTTCTAGAAGATGAGAGGAGAAGACAGTTGTGTTGTGTGTGATGTATTTTATATGATAAAGGTGGCATAATCTAAATCCAAGTGAGATATATAAGTGTTGTATATATAGTTGGGAAAAAGATAAGAAGAATTTGTTTGTGTTCTAATAATAAATGAAAAAAGGTACACCTGATGAAGGTCACATGATTCTCGTCCATTTTCTGATATTTTTCTACAGAAAAAAGAAAAAAAACATTTTAATTTTATTCATTGAACATGTTCGCCATTATATACATTCAATTTGTTAATTTGAATATTTTTGAATCTTAGAACTGTTCAAATGTAGCAACAAGGCCTGAGATATGATTGTGCATTGACCCAAAATAATCATCAGTTAAGGTATTTTGTTTCACTTAATGTTTAGAAAATCTATGTGACATTTCGGATCTAGCCAAAAATTTATATTTCAATACAAAATATAGCAATATAACACAAAAAGGTAGTTCAACATCGATTAGTCAATAACATGTCGTGGAAGAATTAGAATCTGGTGGTGACATCATAGCGGCTCTATCACAAACCACTATACTATATTTTATGACCAATAAAACATACAAGTGCACAAATTGCTATGTTAAAACCTGGAAGCCCAAAATTATTCACTTAAGTGGAAAAAAATGCCTTGTTAACTCATGAAATTTTCATATGCAGTTAGTACATTGTGAAGATCTCATAATCATATTATAAACCATGGATAAACATGTATAATAAGAAAAGCAAGTATTAATGGTAGGTATGTATGGGTACCAGATATAATATAGTCATATATAGTGAAGTTATACATATAGATAAGGTATATATATGTATGGTGTGGGGGCAAAAGAGGAGTTACGAAGGGAATAGTTAATAATGGTAGTCATAAGGTTCACAATGGGAGAGAGGACACAGAAGTAGCCAAAAGTGTTCAGACATTTGGAAAGTAACCTGTCACACAAACGTGAACCTTGCCCTTGTTTTTAATGACCTTTTCCAAATCCACAAAAAGATGAGCTTGTTGCCTATTTTCATTTTTGTTTTTTGGATAACCATGTAGTTTTGGTCTTTACACAGGGCCGGTCCAGAACATAGGCAAGTGAAGCGATCGCTTAGGGTCTTACATGTTTAGACGCTAATTTATGTGGAAAAAAAAAATTATTAACAAAATAACATAAGAAAAAGGCACAATTTTTTAATTTCGCGCAGGATATACAAAAATATTGGACCGACACTGTCTTTACATTCATAATTTTATTTGACCAGAGATCAACGCATGTTAAATTAATCTTTATCCATAGTTCGTCTAACAAATTCGATGATTAATATATGCCTTGGTCTAGAAAACATGCTTATGTGTTTCGAAAGTCAAATCTAATATAGATCGGTTTCAAAAACTACATTTTCAGAAAATTTATAAGTACACTAGAGTATTCTTATTTCTCATCTTCAAAGAGGTTATAAAATCTTTCTATAGGTTGTAATATCTCTGTTATAGAATTTTTATACTCACATGGGCTTTCGAATTTATACCGATTTTCGGTTAAACCAATATAAAATTAGTTGGTAAAATAAGCCATGCATAAAAATAATTGTCGTATTAGAAGTTTTCAAGTATATATATTTTCACTATTTTTTTCTTCGTATTTTAACAATTATATATATTGTTATGATATTATTTTTCATATAAAATGAGATAAAATTTTATCAAATAATGTGAGTTCAATCGATTGAAGAACTATTGTAGTTCTTTATCAAAAAAGAATAAGAAAGAACTATGGTAGTTTCTTGCAAGCATTGTTTTGTTAACGAATACTAGTGCATGTCCATTTTTAAAATAAAATGCCAAACTTAATCTTCTCGTATGAAGAAAACAACAATAATGATTTGCCTTAGCCAACTCTACATAATAGTATCATATACAAATACATTTTATAAAAGGATTCACATTCGACCGAGATTTGTAGTCTAGTATTTTATTTTGGAATTAGTATCGTCATTGTGTCACCATTCAGATTCAAATTCAACATAATACATGCTATTGATAAAAAGACGGATTTCACATTTCAAGTGGATTAGATCTGTTATGTCTGAAAACACGTAGTTCATTAAATTTTGTTGACAAAACGATTTTTTTTTTTTGGGCAAACAGATCTGGCTACGAGCAATTTTCTTAATTTCACCAAAATGGATCCAAAGCAGAAAAAAGAGAAAAAAAGATAGCCGATTAGATACTCGCGGCGTTGGCATTTCTTTGATGTCAGACACCGGAGACAAAGCTCGTGAAGATCTGAAAGGAACATTAGAAAGCGGTTGATGATTCTAAAGAGAAGAAATATGTTTAAGAAAGAGAGAAAATTTATTAAATTTGGGATAACTCGTTCCAGCATTCAACAACTATCCTTAACCAATAAAAAATTTAAGATCACAAATTGTTTTTCATTGTAGATCTCAACAATTAAATTTACCAAATTATGTGTTTTGGTAGAATGTCACACACTAGAAAATGATTCTAATATGGCTAGCAATGCTCGACCGCATTCCAATGCATGTCCGTTCCAAAGTATATGCAAGTGAAATCATCGATTCATGTTTCACATTTTTAAACGTCAATTTTTGTGGAAAAATAAAATTAAAATCATTATGAAAATGCACAAATCTTGCGCATAACATTTAAAACCATTGACTCGTTCGAACTCGTAGAGGTTAAATGTTGACCCGTTATGCAAGTTTTGCGGGACTCTTGATGAGGATGGAGACCTCTTGTGTAATATGACTTTGTTATACAAGTTTCACAACGGGTTATCCGCGCGCTCGGGCATCCAAAAATGATGTCAACCTCAAGGACATCGCTTCTTAGATGGCTTTGCGCTGATATTTGCACAAATGCTAGACTAATTCTCTACAAATTGGCTGTACAAGTAATTGTTATAGCCTATGGCGAGATATAGAAACTTGCGGTTTCAATTATTAGAGACAAAATCATGTTATACCAAAATGCAAGTCCTTTAGATTTTAACAAATGTGGAGGAGTCCAATAGTTTAAGCCCATATATTTGAGCCCATTTTTCACCGACGTGGTTTAGTTGCTCATCAACTTCACTTGATAAGTGATGGGCAAATCATTCACAGACACGTATACATTTCTCAAATCGGATCAAAACGCACCGTTTATCTTCCGATATTTTTTTCCCTGAAAAGAGAAAACGAAAAAAGAAAACAAAATCCTTCGTTGAGAAGCTAACGATCTTTGTAATCTTCTTAATTTTGCTTTTCGATCGATCTTTTATATATATTTTTTTGTTTCCTCTCAAATCTGTTTATCATTGATCAATCGTAAACAGTTACCGATCATGTCGATGCTCGATTCGTTCTTCAATAAGGGCTTCAAAGCTGCAAAGTGGTATTTCTCTGATTCCAATCTCTTTGTTTTCTTAAAATTTCTGACCTTTCTGGTGATTTTTGGCCTTTTGGGTTTATCAATTTGCAAAGCTAATTTGCTTAATTATAAATCTGGAAACGGAAGAAGATTGCTCTGTTGATTTGTTTGTAATTGGATGAGTTAGTGTTGCATACTGGACCAATTCGTTGCTGTATCTGACTCACAATCTTGTGTTTGGTTTTTGTGATATACAAAGCAAAACCTTGCTCAAGCTAACGATCCCTCGGATAAAGCTAATCCGGAATAGAAGAGAAGCTCAGATTAAACAAATGCGCCGTGAAATCGCTAAGCTTCTCGAGACTGGTCAAGAAGCCACTGCTCGAATTCGGGTATGGTTTTGCTTAGCTTTGATTGGATTTTTTTCTGGGGAACATTTCTTAAACTCTTAGTTTATCCCCTAGGTTGAGCATATTATAAGGGAAGAGAAGATGATGGCTGCTCAAGAGATCCTTGAGCTCTTCTGTGAGCTCATAGCTGTTCGTCTTCCAATCATTGAGGCACAAAGGTTATAACTTTTCCAAATCTTCTGCCAATTTGATGTTGCCATTGATGAACTTGAGCTTCTGTCTATTTGGGTTTTAGCATTTTATAGTTTTCTTTGATGAGAGATTGAAATTCTTTTGTCATACATCATGGACATACTTATTGTCTTTTGTCGGTTTCTGAGTCTTCTGTTCGGTCATTGTTGCTGAGGTTCTGAATCCATCTTGTTTTTAAATTTTGTAGGGAATGTCCGCTAGATCTAAAAGAAGCAATATCAAGTGTATGTTTTGCTGCGCCGAGATGCTCTGACTTGACAGAGCTGCAGCAGGTCCAGATACTATTTGTTTCCAAATATGGAAAGGAATTCGTTGCAGCTGCATCTGAGCTCAAGCCGGATTCTGGTGTCAATCGTAAGGTAAATCGGAGTACATTGGTGGGAAATAAAAAATATAACTTGTTAATATGTAGAAACTCATACAGATTGATGAGCAAAGCTGAAAAGGAATCTATTTGAGTTCTTAACTTAAGTATATGTAAATCTTTAGGATTACAAGTCCATTTGTAAACTGAATCTATCTTGCAGACTGAATCGCTAACATCCATTGCGTGTTTCAGACTAGTTGAAACAAGAACTCTGTTCGGGTTTTTTTCATATTATTTTTAAAATCAATTTTACAGTTGGTGGAGTTGCTGTCTGTGCGTGCACCTTCCCCAGAAACTAAACTGAAACTTCTCAAGGAAATTGCGGAAGAACATGAACTTGATTGGGACCCTACTTCTACAGAAACTGATCTCTTCAAATCGCATGAAGATCTCCTTGTCAGTAGTTCTCTCTTCGTATTTTTTTTTATTATCTCTTCTCTACCTGCATAAAACGAGTTTCGTCAGAGCATTTAAGTTGCTTTGTTTGTGTTTGCATCAAACCTAGTATGTAGCGTTAAGCACCGAATCTGCTGTTCAATGTATTTAATTTTTTCTTGAAACTTACTCACTTAAATATGTTCGAAGTTGGGTGTGCATAATAATAATGATACTCCCATGGTTTTTTCTATGTCAAAGGTATTATTCCCTTCTCGGACCTGTGTGTCCAGATATCCGCGGTCTTGAGTTTCTTTTCCCCCCAGTCTCTCTGTTTTTCCTAAATTGTCTTCTTTTTTTCAGGATGGACCAAAGCAATTTGGTGGGGGCTCTAAGCTGCCATTACCGGAGGAACAAGATGAAGGGCCAAGATTGACATCTCTTTCAGCTCCAAAGGATCAATCTGATTCTGACTCAGAGTATGAAAAACTGGACTTTCCTGAGGTTCCAAATGTCTTGCTGCGGCCGACTCCTGGTCCTAACCCTACACCGGAGGCAGCGAAATCTGCCAGTTATGAACATACCTCTCTCAACTTGCCCTTTGAGTCAGAGACTGCAAGAGACGTAAAACCGGCTTCCAAAAGAGATGAACATCCTGCAAAAGCAAGCGGCATTGTCATGCACACCCTGGAAAGGCAAGACGTAAAACAATCTTCACCCGTTGTTTCTTCACAGTACGTGACGGAATCTGATTCCGTGAAACGGAATGATTATTCTCCGCCATCGGTCGGTGTAGTAGGATCCTTCTCTGCGAAAGAGAGTGGTGCTTCGACGGATGCTCCAAGGAAAATATCTGATGTGGACTTGCAGGATGTCCTAACGGCTGCTCAAGCTGCTGCCGATTCTGCAGAACGTGCGGCAGCAGCTGCTCGCTCCGCTGCAAGTCTTGCACAACTCAGAATCAATGAGCTTACAAAGAAGACGTCTGATCAGTCTCCAGAGAGTCCATCTGAGAACCCTTTCCATGCTCCGTCATTGGAAAAACCACTATTTGATAATCAGAATTCTTCGGTCAGCAGCTGTGGAGATCTTACAGAGCTCCAGAGGGAAGGGACTTCATCACTTTTCAGCCATGAGCGGAACAACCACCAATCACAAAGACTCCCTTCAATGGAAAAACCGCAATTTGATCATCAGAATTCTTCGGTCAGCAGCTATGGAGATTTTACAGAACTCCAGAGGGAAGAGACTTCATCACTATTCAGCCATGAGCGGAACAACCACCAACCACAAAGACTCCCTTCAATGGAAAAACCTCAATTTGATCATCAGAACTCTTCGGTCAGCAGCTATGGCGATCTTACAGAGCTCCAAAGACCAGAGACCTCATCATTTGACAGACTCAGCCCTGACCAGGACCACCAACAAATGAGACTGCCTTCCATGGAAGATGATCCCTATTACTCATACCCTAATCTGTTCACATCTCAGAATCCAGATCGCTCGTCTGGCTCTCATTCATTCTCAGACAATACAAAACCTGCCCATGATTCTTGACTCTTACCTGCAAATGCTATAATGGTTGCTTGGTGTTTTTCAGTGTGTTTCACTTTTGCCGTTCCTTATATTATGGAAGTTTCTTGAACAGCCTTTCTTCCTCTTTATTCAGTGGAAGACATGTGTAATGTATAGAACTTGGTGTGAGTGATTTTATGTTCAAATAAAGGCCTTGGTTTTCCCAAGAAATGAGTTGGGAATGCTGATGCTTAGTGCAGCGTCTGCTATTGACGTTTGGTTGACTACAAACGCACACACCTCA
Source organism: Pseudoturritis turrita (assembly GCA_900406555.1). NCBI lineage: Eukaryota > Viridiplantae > Streptophyta > Magnoliopsida > Brassicales > Brassicaceae > Pseudoturritis > Pseudoturritis turrita. The sequence goes on along the minus strand of OVBL01000315.1, from coordinate 302,894 downwards.
AACGCAATGTCAAACCGCTAAAGGCAACCCAACAGCTGATATGGACAAAAATGCAACGAGCACAAAGATTGAAAGTTGAAACTACCTTTTTCCCCATCAAAGAAATAAAAAGAATACAGAGAAGTCGTTTTTCTTAATTTTTCTTTGTTCTTTCTCGTTTCTGTTAGACAAATTACAACGGCTTTATCTCGGACCGGACAACTCAACAGCATGAAGATTATCCGTTGAATCAAGGATCCAATCGGACGTGGGATGAGAGGACAGCTCTACTTCTTGCCTGAGAACTTCCACTTTCTGCCACTCATCCCATTTCTCAGCCAAACCATCGCCTTCAAGCATTCGAACAACCTCAGACATTTTGGGTCGTTCCATAGGTGAGCCCTGTGTGCAGAGAAGAGCCACTTGTATGAGCTGTTCTACTTCTCCTTCTGTGTAATTTCTCTGCAGATCAGGGTCCACAAGCATCTCCAGTTTCTTCTCCTTCAAAAGTCCTTTCACCTGAGAAGATCAAAAGAACAGAGTGATTACCGTTGAGAGCAGACCGGCATAAATACCCAAATGTGTTCAGAGGTCTGTGTTTATACCCAATCTAGAAGCATAACGTCATCGTCATTCGCCAGTCTTGCAAGATCAAACGCTCTCTGACCTGTGATCAGTTCCAAAAGCATGATCCCGTAGCCAAAAACATCAGTTTTCTCTGAAGATTTTCCGGTTGATAGATACTCGGGAGCAATGTGTCCAATGGTCCCACGCACAGCCGTTGTGACATGTGTGTCTTTGTAATCCATCAATTTAGCCAAACCGAAATCGCCTACAACCGCCTCAAATTCCTCATCCAACAGAATGTTAGCAGCTTTTACATCACGGTGAATGATTTTGGGGTCACAATGATCATGAAGATAAGACAAACCCCTAGCTGATCCTAAAGCAATCCGCTGTCTTGTTGGCCAGTCTAGAGGCAACTGCGATGGTGGACGTTCTGCAATCATTTCAAGGAAGCTTACTCATTTGCATCCGAAAAATTAAAAATGGATAAGATCAAAAACAACACTTCTACATAAAAGTTATCGCGAACTAGCACCACAGAAAAGGGGTTACCTCTCAAACAGGAAGCGACACTTCCGTTAGCCATGTAAGGGTACACAAGCAATCTCTCAGTAGGGGTCATACAGAAGCCGCGTAGCCTCAGAAGATTTCTGTGAACGGCCATGCTTATCATCTCTACTTCTGTCTGAAACTGGAGCTCACCACCTGGTGTGCGCTCTTCTTTAAGCCGTTTGACTGCGACAAGTGTTCCATCAGCGAGACGGCCTTTGTAGACTTTACCAAACCCACCTCGGCCCAAGATGTTCTTGTTGCTGAAACTATCAGTTGCCACTTGAAGTTCCCGTAGAGAGAACCGCTTAAGCTGCCCCAAGTGAACCTCAGGGTCCTCTTCGGCTGCATCATAAAACCAAAAGTTAAGAATTACATGTTAAACCTTTTCTCCAATGAAACAAAAGCTTGGATATTGCAGAAGCATTGACTGACCAGGGACATCAAAGAAGTATTCTTGAGGTTTCCTCCTACGCCACCAAGCAAAAGCTAAAGCAGGGGCAGCAAAAAGCAAAGCAGCACCAGCAGCAACTCCTCCCGCAATGGCTCCGGTAGAACTATACCCACCTTAAAGGTTTATAAAAGTAATCAACAAAAAAAATTTTACCAGAGAAGTGACATCGGCTTTCTAAACATGTGAGATAGACTGTTTCCTATAAAAACCACTAAAAACTCTGCAAAAACACAGCAGAGCCGTGCACTATGTTGCGAACCATGACACGTTAAATATCTAAGCTTTACTGTCTGCTTCATTTCATTACCTGGAGTAGGAACTGTCGGGGGTGGGATAAAAGGTGGAGGAGGAGAAAATGGGGGAGATCCAGGGCAAGGACGGCTAGTAACTGGGCCGCATAGATCCAAGTTGTTAGCAAAACTGTGCAGAAGAAGACAACTTGTGAGGTCATGCACTATTTTTATCACATCCACCAATAAAAGTAATATAATTTTGGGCAATGTAGTAAGTCTATTGAGCTTTTGAGCAATGTGGTATGTCTATTAATTAACTTACTTAAGATGATCATATAAAATTTTGTTTCACAGACTTTAAGTTGATAAGCTGTTGCGCTTGAACCTAACTTATTAGATATCTTTAATTTAGTATGCAGAACATAAAGAATTAGAGCAATCTATAGCCTCGGTTCCCATTGCTAGAGTACTTAATGTTCAGTAGTATGGATTCCAACAAACCTGATGGGAGTGAAGAGTGAGAAGGAACCATTATCGGGAACAGATCCAGATAATCGGTTGTTTGACAGATCCCTGCATTTTGCAAGAGATTAAGGAAAAATCAGGGGGGCCATTAGGACTGAGAAGCTCAAAATAGCAGAAGGTGAAGTTGATTTAGTGATACTCACAGAACTTGAAGGGTTGTGATATTAGTTAATGACATGGGAATTGGTCCGGTGAGAGTGTTATTGTTGAGCCGACTATCCTTGCAACAAAAGATCATACCACATCACCAACCTCCCATAATAGAATCCAATCAAACAAGTTTGTCAATCATTTTAAAAGACGAAGCCAATTTCTTTTACCGCCACTCAAATGTAAAAATGCCCACCAACAAGTAATGTCTTTGTAGTAGTAGGACAGATAAACTTTAGTAGGATGATTATCTGAACTCAAAAACTATAAATATTACGATGCAAATCAGCATGTTAGATCGCGTGCATTTGGTATTTGATTATTATTTGTAACCCCCCAATAAATCACAGGAGAATGTTATTCTAACTAAGTTTTTAATATGGCAAGACAATTTAGCCAGTGCATGATGAGAAGAGCAGACTAAGATGTTCTTACAGAAAGCGCAGCTTGAAGAGCTTTCCCAGAGAATCTGGAATCGGACCAGTGAATCTGTTCAAGTAAAGATCCAAGCTCACCAAGTTTGTCAGATTCCCAAGATCGCTTGGAATCGGCCCAGTTATGTTATTACTATAAAGTTCCCTGCAATTAAGAGTATCACACCCTCAGAAGAATATTAACAATCCACAATGACAAATGGCTATTGAATAAGTTCTAATCAAAATGACGAAACCAAATTCCGTGTAAAAGGGCATTGCGGCTGTCATGCATGAGAAATTACAAGTGTCTGGGCATAAAGTAGTTACGCATAGTCAATTCCATCAACTTTTCAGTTATCTATCGAGTAAACGATTTAACTTCCATTCTTGACATTAAAGCAAAAACTTACAAGTACTGCAAGTTCTTGAGCTGGCCAAGCTGGGGAACCAATTGACCAGAAAGGTCTGCATTCCCGAGATCTCTGAAGAAGCAACAAGAAACAAGATTAGATAAGCTAAACCAAGAACACTGGTGGGGTCAGGTGCAAGCAGAGAGACACTCACACTCTTATAACACTGTTATCGTTGTTGCACGTTACATGAAACCAAGTACACGGATTAACAAGCGTGGGATCCCAGCTTTGCAAGACGTTGTTGGGATCAATCAGATTAGCTCTCAAACTGTGCAGTGCATCACCTGTTAACATACACACCAAAAAAGCCTAAGCCTTTAACAAAGAGGTAAAACTTACCAAACAAACAAACAGTTTTAGTTCCAAAAGTGAGTTTGCAAATGTAAAGCAACCATTTCTCTTTGCTAATACAAGCAAACTCCATTTTGTGGTGAATCTGCAAATGCATTTAGCACCCTTCACCCTCAATCCTAAATCAATTGCAGGATTCCAAAACATCCATTCGAGGAACAAAAACAACCAAGAAATCGAACTTCAGATTAGAAAAAAGGCATTGTGATCTGTGAAGGAGCCTAATAATAGATTATGAACAAAATTTCTCTGAACTTCGAAACAGAATCAGATTCTGAAAAAAAGTCCTTTTAAGAACAGCGACAGCCCCAGATAAATTTCTATTCTCATGTACCACTAATAGTGATAAACAGGCAAAAGTAATCACATAAAAATAAATATAAAAAATTAAAATTATGAAGATAATAGAACAGTACTACTAACCTTCCATGTTGGAAGAGGCAAACCATAATGGATTTAGCAGAAACAGTGAGATTAAGCAGACAAGACCAAAAGCTTCAAACTTTTTGAGCTCCATTTTCGAAAAAAGCAAAATTTATCCTCTCAGATCCAAGCAAGACCCAGCACCGCCATTAAACCCCCCAGAAAGGAGAGAGAAAAAAAAAACCCTAGCTTTCCAAAAATCAAACCACGATCTCTTCAAATTTCGAGTTTCAGACTTGAGAGAGAGATTTAAACTTGATTTACTTCTCTCATTAATGAAAACCCAGAAAAATGCCAAGGAAAACAAGTTGTAACAGCCACAAGAGAGGTAAAAAAGGTGTGAGCTTTTGATGGATTTCTAGGAAAAAAGAATAAAGTGCTGTTTGTTTGGGTTTTTAGACACAGTATTTAGACGCACCATGTGGACGCATTATCTAGTAGCAACATTTAGTTCGTTTGTGTTTTTGGTTCATGCATCTAAAAATTGTATATGGATAAAGTTATGTTCGTTTGGTATTTTTGTATTTGTATCTAGACGCATTTAATGTAAAATGACAAAAAACTATATTTTTTGTAAATACTATTATTTTTGATTTAAATTATATTTATAATAAATAATTACTGTTGTATTTAGATATTATATTGAAATGCAGTTTTGTTTGTGAGTTGGTAGTAATACCTAGACGTATCTAATAACAAATGACTAAAAATGACATATTTTTATTTTAATTATATCATTTTGTAAATTATATTTTAACTAAATAATTATTAGTTTTTTAAGATCAAGCAATTTTATTTTAATAAATTTAAAATTAAAAAAAAACATAAATTTACAGTTTTGGTGGAAAAAATACAATTTTGCGATGTTGGTAGAAAACGTAATTTTGCAGTTTTGACAGAAAATTGCAATTTTTACAGTTTTGTGGTTTTTGTGGAAAATGTAATTTTACAATTTTAATGGAAAATGTAATTTTGCGGTTTTGACGAAAAACACGATTTTTCGATTTTGGTTGAAAAACGTAATTTTTCGGTTTTGGCGGGAAACGCGATTTTGCGGTTTTGGCGGAAAAATGTAGTTGTGCGATTTTGGCGGGAAAACGCGATTTTGCGGTTTGGTGAGAAACTCCGATTTTGCGGGTTTGGTGGAAAAATGTAATTTTGCGGTTTTGGTGGAAAAATGTAATTTTGCGGTTTTGACGGAAAAATGCAATTTTGCGGGTTGGGGGGGGGGGAACGCGATTTTGCGGTTTGGCAGAAAAATGTAATTTTGCGGTTTAGTAGAGAAATGCAATTTTGCAGTTTTGGTTAAAAAATACGATTTTGTGGGTATGGCGGAAATATGTAATTTTGCGGTTTTGGCGGAAAAATGCAATTTTGCTGTTTTGGCGGGAAAACGCGATTTTGGCGAAAAAATGCTGTTTTGGCGGGAAAACGCGGTTTTGCGATTTTTGCGGGAAAATATAAATTTGCAGTTTTGGTGGAAAAATGCAATTTTGCGGTTTTGGTAGAAAAATGCGATTTTGGCGAAAAATGAGATTTTGCGGTTTTGGCAGAAAAAATTAATTTGCGATTTTTGAAATAATTGTTATTTTGACTCCGCTATTTTGGAGGTTTTAAAAAAATAATAAATTTATATAAAATATAAATAATTTAATGTTATGTTTATAAATGACGGTATTTTAGACTTTTGTAATTCTAGACGCACTTTAGTGCATCCAAACTCTACTTTTAAATTTATCCAAAATATCCAGATATTTTGGATAAGTTTCATTTTGCATACAATTTTTATCTAGACGCATTTTTTAATTTGATAAAAACGAATAACACTCGTAACTGCATCCAGATACTGCATCTGGATGATGAAACGAACAGCCTCAAATAATAATAATATAAGAAATGATAAAAGAATTAAGGCAAAGGCATTTTCAAATCTTTCCGTTGCTTTTGAGAGCAAAAAGGTTTGGACTTTCTCACATTCTTGACAATAATAACTTTTGCGTCTGTGGTTCTCTTCAACGGCCGTCTCTCTCTCTCTCTAAAAACTCTAACACTGATGGGCTCTCTTGAGAGAGAGAGAGTGAAACAAAACAAACCATTACAATCTCAATTTTTGGATTTTTGTTTTCTTTTGTCTATTTTATTTTGCCATAAAGGACATAATTATCATCACAATTACGGCAAAAAAAATATAAATCACAATTCCTCCTCTTACCCCAAATCTTATTTCTTGGCCAAACTCTAGACAAACTTAAAACTTGGTTTTTGTTATTTTCTGTAGCAGCTCATTAATTATATATTTTCTGTTTTATTTTGTTGTCATTGTTCTCTTGATTTAAAATTTATAAAAAGATCACATGAGTTTTGAATATACAAAATAAGTAGTTTTTCTATGTTTACGAAAAGTTAACCTATTGAAGATGAGAAATCGAACTTGAAATGATATTTGGATAGTTTGTTTAGCAATTTTTTTTAGGTTTTAAAGTTGAATTTTTTTTTTAAATGCCACTTTTGAAATGCTATTTTTCAAAAATGTCATTTTTCAAAAATATTTTTAAAAATGCCACTAAAATTATATCATTTACCAAAAGTAACTTGTACAATCGGGTCAACTATTTTAGGTTTATGATATAGTTCTAAGGGGTTAGGGGTTGTTAAGAGTCAAAACTTTTTTAGGATTTAGTGTTTTAAAGTTTAGGGTTTAAAAACCCTCAATCCTAGATCCCAAACCCTAACCTCTATAAAACTCTAATTTCAATAAATAAAGATAATTCTTATCTAGAAGAGTAAAGGAAGTTCTCATCAAATCAGTGGCATCAGCTTTGCCAGCGTATGTTATGTCTTGCTTCCGTCTCCCCAAGACAATAACCACAAAATTTACCAGTGCAGTGGCTAAATTTTGGTGGAGTTCTAATGGTAGTCAAAGGGGAATGCATTGGATGAATTGGAAGAAACTATGTCGGGGAAAATCAGTAGGAGGGCTAGGTTTCCGAGACATCGAAGATTTCAATACGATAATTTTGGCTAAACAACTGTGGAGGTTGATGGATACTCCGGAGTCTCTGTTTGCTAAAGTTTTCAAGGGAAGATACTTTCGGAATTTGAATCCGATGGACCCAATTCGATCATATTCCTCCTCATACGGGTGGAGGAGTATCATTTCAGCGCGACCTCTGGTTAACAAAGGGCTTATTAAAAGAGTCGGAACATGGACCTTCATTTCGATATGGAACGATCCGTGGATACCAGCTCAACGCCCGAGGCCGCCAAATTGCAAAGGCACAAATTACTACCATTCATTTAAGGTTAATCACCTAGTAGATCCGTCTACTGGGACTTGGAACATGGATTTACTGAATGCGATAATAGTCCCGGAGGATGTGACTATAATCCGTGGTCTACCGTTAAGTAGGTCAAATCGACCAGATTCTCTAGGATGGCATTTTACAAAATCAGGAAAATGTTCGGTTAAATCAGGATATCATATGGAATAGAATTACCTGAAGGATGTCATGTCACCATTTTATGGACCTGACATTAATCCACTTTTATCATATACATGGAAATTAAAGTGTCATCGAAAATTAAAACACTTCATATGGCAAGCTCTAACGGGCTGTGTATCGGTGTCCACAAATCTTCGGCATAGAGGGATCAATTTTGATACCCAATGTCCAAGATGTGGGCAGGAGGAGACAATTAACCATGCCATTTTTGAATGTCCTCCCGCGATGCAAGTTTGGGCATTATCAATGATCCCCTCGGCACCATGTGTTTTTCCATTGACCTCGGTCTTTGCCAACCTAGATTATCTATTCTGGCGACTACCAGAGAGTTATACGGACGGTACCTTCTTGGATTATTTGGTACCTTTGGAAAACTCGAAATAATTAGATTTTTAAGAATTTGGATAGGGATTCACAGGACGTGCTTAAGATAGCAAGTGAAGAAGCCTTGATATGGGAAACGACTCAAGTGGAGCTCAATGTACTGGATTATAATACAGAGGGCCACAGAACGGTCAATCCGAAAAATTTGGAATTTATATGTTCGGTTGATGGATCATGGAAGGCGATGAGCTCTCGGGCTTGGGATGGTACTACACAGATTCCGATGGCGCATGCCCTCTAATCGGAGTTAGGCATCTCCACTACATGTCGAGTTGGAAGCACTAATATGGACGGAGGTGGCTTAGTGGCAGTTTAGTCAATTTACACTTAATTAGCTGTCGAAAAGGGTAATTTAGTCAATTTACACTTAATTAGTGGCAGTTTTGAAAATGGACAACTCATTGTGACATTTTTGAAAATGGATATACTAAAAGTGGCATTTTTGAAATTGTCCCCTCAAAGTTGATGGTTCTTTCTAAGATCAGAAAATTTTCGGATTTAAACTTTTGTATAACTTTTAAAATGTATCAGTTAAGTTATTCTAACTATGCGCTGGATCAACTTTAAACCAACTTCATCACTGAATCAGGACAAATGTATGTGTTCCGATCTACTCGATGCAACATATGAATTATTTTCGGTCATTTTATTAAGTTTTTTTGTTTATTTTAGAGTTTCGTGAATTTTGATATCAATGTGTTCTAAAATAGATGAGAAAATCAAAGATAAAACTAGAAATGCAAAGATATTTATATCATCTGTGAAAATTTTATATTGAAATCTTGTTAAACAAAAATTATAACTTACAATGATAAAATAGAAGAAAGCTTTTGAATGGAATATTTTGGATAGCCAAATGTGAAGATGCAAGCCAAGAAAATGTGGGACGCTCAAGTTGCTCCGAAACAGTGAAAATTGGGATTATGATTACACTTGAAATCGTGTGGAAAGTGACATTAGAGAGTTTGTAATTATAAACCCCGTTCGTTCTATCTCCAAGTGGCTCCACTATAATGCCACGTAGGATTATAATCCAACCCATAAAAACTTCGTATTTAATGGACAACGACTATTCATATTTGAGTTTGTGTATACATTTGTATTTAGGTTTTTTCTGTGTTTGTGGTTTAATGTTATTTTTTTTCGATAAAGTTTTATGGTTTGATGTTATCATGTTTGGAATTATATATTATATATATATATATATATTATAAAAGATGGGTTCTTCTATTCTATGGTCGACATGTGTCCTTTATTTTTGTTTTAAAGAAAATCACACGAAAGGTTACTACCACTTATGATAGGAGAGTGCTTTGAGTCTCGTCTCTTTTCCCAATATATACATCTCTTCATTTGCTTTAAGGTTTTCTTTTGTAATCGTTGGCATTATTCCACATGGTGATCCCGTTCTAAAAAAAGAAATTTGGAAGTTAAAGATTATGCCTAAACTTAGGCATTTTCTTTGGTGAATTCTATCGAAAGCTCTACCCACAGCTATAAGACTAATTTCAAGAGGCGTTCAAATGGTTAACACACGCCAAAGATGTGGTTTGGTCCGAGAAACAATAGATCACATCTTTTTTAAATGTCCTTTGTCAATAATGGTATGGAGAATGTCTCAACTCCCCTGGAATCCCCTATCCACACAAAATGAGTGTTGTGAGGAACAATTCAATAGTCTCGTCGATTTTCAAAGAGACCAAAGAGCAACAAACTTTTAGAAACTACTACCCTTTTGGATTATGAGGAGAATTTGTAAATCAAGATGTAATTTAATATTCAGAAAACAGAGAGAGATTGGATTAAGACCATAATAGCAGAAGAAAATTACATCCCTTTGGAAACTAACTCGACTATCCCTCAAAATAAATCTAACGATACATGGAGAAGACCAATCATGAGTAAGTATAAATGTAATTTCAATACTGGTTTTAACCGTGACACCCTTCAAACCACGACATGATGGATTATCAGAGTTTTTCATGGTATTACACAAATCTGAGGATCGGCTTCAGTCGGAGTCGTAGTGACACCGTTAGAGGCGGAAGCAAAAGCTTTACTCATTGCTATGCAACACACTTGGTGTAGGGATTGTGATTCAATTTCCTTTGAAGGAGATAGCAAAGTCTTAATTGACATTTTAAATGGAAGTTCACAAGACTTCAATATTGAAAACATTTGCTATGACATCTTACATTGGAGTAACAAGTTCACAACATGTTTCTTCCAACATACGAAAAGATCGAACAATATGCACATACATTGGCAAAAAGAGGACCAGAAAATTCTGCTTTTTTATTCTTCAAATATGTATTCTCTTATTTGGCTGTATAATTCTTTGTACTCTGACTATGTACAATCTTTTTAATAAATAAAAATCTTTTTGTCGAACATAATTTGTAAAAGCAAAAAAAAATATTTATCTTATTTCATCATTTGCTTTTACATAATTTTGAATTTTAATTTAACCTTACAATCGTTATCCTTTTTTCTGAAAGATTTTTTTTGTTGAAGTTATCTTTATTTTTGGCACCGTTGATTTTTTCAGTAATAATGGAGATGCGATACCAGTGAATCAGTGGTGGAAACAAAGAGTATGCCATGTAAAGTGTTGGAACTCGTTTTTGACAACATGGTTTTAAACCATTTTTCGGTGGAGACGTTCATCGGAATGACCGAATTGTAGGCACAATGTAATCGTCGATGTAAACACTATAACGTAGTGTATTCATTTGTCAAAATCGAAGTTGATTTGAATGAGAAATGAAGCTCCAAAGTGGATGACTTGGAAAGCTTATAAAACTTTAAAATTTGACTAAATATTAAAACTAACAAATATTCCACATTGAAAGTTTGGATTAAAATCCTCAAGTATATAAGTGGAGAACTTATAACAAGGTTCAAAACCTTGTATACACTTTGGTGTATTTGAGAAAGGAGATACCCGAACCGGATTTTGGCTTTGAGCTTCGGGATTTGATAAATGGACCAATAATCCATAAGATTTTTCTTTTGGTCCAAATCTATTTTAGAACATATTGTTGGTAAATTCAACAAATAAAATATCTCCTCTAATTAGTTATATATTTATAACGTAAAGACAAAAGTCATATTTGATTAGAAGGCTTTTAATCACGTCTTTATTATGAGAGCCATTCTCATAAACTCCACTTAGTTACACTTGAATATGTACATTGGTACGTTAGGTTTGGTTGTATAAACCCAGCCTTAATCTTCTCATCCTAAACACGTTGAAAAAAACAATCTACTTCATCTTTATTTTTTATTTTATTTTATGTCTTCTCATCCTAAACACGTTGAAAAAAACAATCTCCTTCATCTTTATTTTTTATTTTATTTTATGTCTGAGAGTATAACATAGAAATAGCGTTTGTTAGATTCTGTTCTTGAGTGGTGCAAAATAGAATTAATTGCAGTTGTATCCTGGGATTCGGAGCCCCACACAACCATCACACTATGAGGCTTTTTCAGAATTAAGGATAAAGATCATATCTTGTCTCTGCAAATCCGTTCTTTTCGTAATTCCTATATCGGTATTGTTATTGTAGTATCGATTTATTTATGTATTCTTTACAAATATCAGTTTTCCTATATTGTAGTAATTTGTGTTCCTACAATTTTAATTCTGAAAATTTTCGTTTATGTTTTTCTGTACTAACGAAAATTGATTTTTTGTAAAGTGTTTTGTCATTAAAACATGAATTATAAAATTTTGTCTTACTTATAATCGATCCCCTTTGATCTGATTATTCTCGGATTAGCATGGCAATTATAGTTATGAATTTTGTTAAATCAATTTAACAAAAATTCGTTGTCAATCAACATCGAACCTCTGCTTGTGTCTAACACCAAAAGGATAATCAAATTCCAGTTTGGTTTACATCTGATTTGGTACACCAATTTGTTTTTAATTCATTTTGGTTGATCGGTTTAAAGAAACCGGCTTGGTTCTGGTTTTTGAGAATTTCTTAGCAATTTTTGGAAAATTTTCGATTATAACTGGTGATTGATTTTTGTTCTTGACGTGATTTTCAACCGTTATGAACAATTGTCACGCTTGGTTTAGCCATTTTAGGCTCCGGTTTGATTTTAGTTGTGTTAATTGATTACCAACAATCAGAACAATACCAACAATCAGAACAAGTTGGTCTTTAATTTTTTATCATTCCAGCAATATTTTAATTTAGATTGGATACGTTTGCTTATTTGCAATTTTAACTGGTGCAATAACTGCAAACGTTTTTTTTGTTTTGGTTATTTAATTTGAATTTATTAAATCCTGACATATGTAATTTATTTTAGTTGTATTAATTTTGGTCTATGCATTTAATTAAATTGTTAATTTCAAAAATTTCAATTTGATTATTTATTGCAATTTATTCATATATATTTAAATTGTTGAGTATATATTAGATTGAACTTCTATTTTTTTTATGGTCGTGTACTAATTTGATCTTAAATACAACTATCAACGAGTTAGCAGCTTAATCAGACATATATATGAATATACATTTGTGTTTCCGATCTCTAAAAGTTGTCTAACAAAGATGATAATGGGTATGGTGAGTGGACAACTCAAATTGAGAATGGTCTACCACTTATGACCTTGTGTGTTATACGGACTACATCTCCGATGTCTATCGGAATGTTAGATCCTATTTACACTGATAGCGGTGGAGGTATTATGGTTGCAAGTCTAGTGAGTCGACGCACCAAATTTAGTTTGGTAGTGGTCTGCCACATATAACTGTGCCAAGTTCTGATTTTTATCAGATTATCATGTTAGTGTCTAATGTTGTAAACATAGGACTAATACTAGACAAATTCGATGAAACTTGATTCATTATGTGGCAGGATAAGATGTTTATTTTCCTGACCATGCTGAAACTAGATAAGTAATTCAAGGAGGTTAGCTTATACTTCCTCTTGAGAATACTAATGTAAGAACTCTAGTCATTGTTGAATCTTGTACCATTGAGAATGTTCTATGCAAGGTTGGATAAATCTGCCTGATAAAACCACTGTGTATATATACAGTGAGTTGAATATTGCTAAGGAATTTTGAATTTTCTTGAGATGAAGTACAAGTTAAAGAACATACGTTCTAAGAAATCCGCAATGACGAAATTTTTGGGCTCTAAATTGTGAGCTCTAAGTTCATCATATAAAAGTCAAAGAGCTGTGATTGATGATGCATGAGATAATGACCGCATGAATGTCAATTACTTTGACATACTAGGTTTGTTGTTTTAATTGAAAATTTTCCACTAGTTTGGAAATATTTCAAAAATTATCTATGGCATAAGCAAAAGGCTAAGAGCTTTGAAGACTTGATTGTCAGGCAGCGGACTAAGTCTACAAACCGCAAAGCATATGTTGTTCATATGTGAACACAAACACAAAGAGAAACATAAAATTTCTCTGAAATCCTCCACTACCTTCATAAAACATAATGCTTAAACGAAGTTTAATGGAAAAAATGTCCCAATTGTGGCATTATGGGTGGTCAAAAGCTTACACATGTCGTAGCAATGCTAATGAATGTCGTACTATGATTGACCATGCAAAGACAATGGAAAAATTCCAGACCAATCTGGCTAAAACAAACATGTGTAGTGTAGTTTCAGAAGTCAAACAGGTTGGAAACAATCGAATGGAATGGTGGCATTACGCTGCTACCACCATCAATATCTATTTCAGTAGATATGTATACTTGCTAAGAAGCAAGAATATGCCTTTGAAAAAATTCAAAGCATACAAGATGGAAATTCAAAACCAACTTGAGAAAACTATGAAAATAGTTACATTATAGAGGAGGCGAGTTTGATGAGAATGAAATGCGTTTCTTAGAGAAAAATGGCATTATTAATCGAAAAAACTGCTCCTTATTCACTTGAAACTATTGGAGTTGTGGAACAAAAATTATGAACTCTTAAAGAGATGATGAATGCACATATCCATGATTTTGAGTTATCTCAAGAAATGTGGGGGGAAGCGTTGCTTACCACATAAAGTCATTGGTAAAACGCTATATGAACTTTTGAAAATGTAAAGTATATTCGTACAAATACCTGAAAGTGTGAGGGTGCCTGGCGAAAGTCGCAGTGCCACCTCCTAAGAAGGTTGCATTCAGACCAAAAATGGCATATTATATTTTATTGGATATACACATAAAATACTGCATATCGGTTATGGTTTATAAATCAGCCATACCGGATATCTATATAAATACAATCATCGAATCAAGAAATGCATCTTTCTTGGAACACGTGTTTTGGTGTAGGGATAAACAAAATCCAAAACGAACTCGTGAAGAAAAAGACTTTATCACCTCTATAATTGAGGCGAGTACTTCTGGCACATTGTGAGATGATGCAGAAGAATCTGTAAATCTTTTGGTAAAGATTTTTATTGGTCTTTCTCCGAGAATGCACCGTAACTTTCACTACAGCCAAGTCTAAATTAGACAATCCTTCGTGGAAGGAAAACCTCATTAGTGAGATCTACTCCATTATGAAAAAATCATATTTGGGAGATAATCGATTTATCACAAGGGCATATAGTCCTAAGGTGTAAATGGTTTTAGTTGAAAAACTATGTCTTAGTCGAAAATACACAAAGTCTACAAACTTGTGAAGTCTTTGTTTGGACATACAAAAGCTCTGAAATAATAGCCTGAAATATTTGACATTGTCAAATAGTTTTTCACATCAATAAATGTGATAAGTTTATATACATCAAAAGTACTCCTCACGGATACATTTTGCTAAGTTTGTATGTAAATCACATTATTTGAAGACATAAAGACATGGTCGAACAAACTAATATTGTTCAAGATCTACTCAAGTGTGCTCGGCAGACGTAGTATATGTACTAACTTGCTACGCACGTAATCCAGGTTGTAAAAACTGGAAAGTAATAACTAAAGTATTGAGCTACGTACAATATACTAAAAGTTATGATTTGCATTATGGTAAAGAACCAATAGTTTTGGAAAGATACAATTATGATAATTGGTTATCGACTTCTAGAAACTAATAGTCCACAAGTGGATATGTCTTTACGCATTGTGGTACAACAACATCATGGAAATCTTCTAAATTAACTCTGTGGAACAGATTAATCATGGAACCTAAGTTCATAGCTTGAGATAAAGCTAAGGAAGCTTAGTAGTTTCAAAAGTTGGTAAAAGATATCATGATGTAAAAAAACTAGTGTGAGCATTACGACTATAGCCTAACACTAAGTTTTATCTATAATGGGTAGTCATGTCTTTAAAAAAGATGACGTCAAACCATTAGAAAATTGATCTCAAATCGAGTAATCTCAACAGATTATATCTCATCGGACAACCAAGGATCCATTTATTAAAGGTGTGTCACGATATCAAATTGTAAAATCATCAAAAGGACTGGGTTTAAAGCCTATGACTTACGCGTATGTTTGATGGAAACCCTACCTACATGACTGGAGATCCCATGAAATAGGATCAAGGGGAAACTAAGTCAGGAAATAGGTTCAAGGGGAAAACTAAGTCAAACTGATTCTGCTAAAAGCACTATGAGACTCTAGTCTCTACCCAGTTTCTAAGAAGATATACCGTGCTTCCTGTATAAAAAGGATAAGCGTTGCTTTTAATGATATTCACCATAGCTTTATATGTTCGTGGAGTATTACATGATACTTCATAAAACAAAGTCTATTGAAATATCACCTAGTGAGTGTGAAATGAGGCCGTTTCTAGGAGAATGAATGAAATGCTATATTCTCTAAATTCACTCATGATAACCAGGCATGTTCAAGGCCAAAATGAACACAATAGAGAACCTAGTTCTGTGAGAGAATGAAGCTGTGTTATAGTTGTTGTCTCGGTTTACATCAAAGTCCGGGTGGTTCAAGACATCATGTTCACCTCCTGGTAGAGTAAATTCGATAACTATTAACAATGACTGGTTCAAAGCTGAAAAAGCTACAGGCTCATAAACAGTGAAATTTTCACTTGTACTCTCAAAAGTCCTTTTCTCGAGTCTTGTCGCGTCTGTCAAGTATGTCGAGTCATCGTGTGTCTAGAGTAATTTCTATTTATGTGGGGGATTGTTGGAACTCATTTTTGACAACATGGTTTTAAACCATTTTCCGGTGGAGACGTTCATCGGAATGACCGGATTATAAGCACGATGTATTCACTTGTCAAAATCGAAGTTGATTTGAATGAGAAATGAAGCTCCAAAGTGGATGACTTGGAAAGCTTGTAAAACTTTAAAATTTGAAGTGTTAAAACTAGCAAATATCCCACCTTGGAAGTTTGGATTAAAATCCTCAAGTATATAAGTGGAGAACTTATAACAAGGTTCAAAACCTTGTATACACTTTGGTGTATTTGAGAAAAGAGATACCCGGACCGGATTTCAGCTTTGGAATTCGGGATTTGGTAAATGGACCAATGATCCATAAGATTTTTCTTTTGGTCCAAATCTATTTTGGAACATATTGTTGGTAAATTCAACAAAAAAATATCTCCTCTAATTAGTTATATATTTATAACGTAAAGACAAAAGTCATATTTGATTAAAAGGCTTTTAATCACGTCTTTATTATGAGAGCCATTCTCATAAACTCCACTTAATTACACTTGAATATGTACGTTGGTACGTTAGGTTTGGTTGTATAAAACCAGCCTTGATCTTCTCATCCACGTTGAGAAAAACAATCTCCTTCATCTTTATTTTTTATTTTATTTTATATCTGAGAATATAACACAGAAATAATGTTCGTTAGATTCTGTTCTTGAGTGGTGCAAAATAGAATTGATTGCAGTTGTATCCTGAGATTCGGAGCGCCACAACCATCACACTACATGACGTTTTCAGAATTAAAGATAAAGATTATATATTGGCTCTGCAAATCCGTTCTTTTCCTAATTCCTATATCGGTCTTGTTATTGTAATATCAATTTATTTATGTATTCTTTACAAATATTAGTTTTTCCATATTGTAGTAGTTTGTGTTCCTACATAAAGAATAAATGGACTAGGGCTAATGATGGAGAGAAGAAATGATGTGTCACTGATTATGAGTGGGTGTACAATTACATTCTTTTGATCAACACATTGTTTTAAGAAAGAAATATACAAAATGTTACGCTTTTTTACGATGATAACTGAGATATCGTATTTTTCGACCATACACAATGTTTTTCTTTTAACCGATTGAATTTTTTTGATGTTAATGATTTCTATCCATCTTTTCAATTGCATTTTTTGATATTGATCATTCAATAGCATTTTTTTCGCTGATAATAAAAGTAGAATTACACATAGAATTGAATTCTATCAGATACAATTAAACTACTCCACTCATTTGAGCAAATTAATCAACCATAATAGAATCGATGTTAAAGACGGTGCCAAATTCAATCGATCTAAATGTTCAAACATTTTTTTGGTTTCAAACGTGTTTTAGATGAAGATGTATATATATGTCAACTTCTACTAAATCAATAGAAATGAAGTCCATTTACTTAATAATATTATCAGCGATAATGATATCTACAAGATATAACAATCATCATGAAAAATATTATGTTTTTTGAATTCTAATTTTTCAAAGCAAAGATAAACAAAAATTAACACACATCATACATAGAAATTTAGATTATAATATTATAAAATTAGAAACTGACTAGCGCGATGCGCGAGTTTTTATTTTATAATTTTATGAAATTTAGTGACAAATTTTTTTGATTTATTAAGTAGCTTAATATTTAGGTTTGACAAAACAACCAATTCTTTGTAGATACATAATACTATTTGATTCGAAATGAGATAAAAAAAATTTCTTATTTATATTGTATGAAAATATAAAGTGATTCTCAATCACTTCGATATCTATAGTTACTATTTAAAATATATTTGTTTAAAATTATGTTATCTATATATATTTAGAAATTGGATAAATCATATTATTTAAATAACCGATTAAACTTTTCAAAATAAAAGTTATCAATTATTTTTCTATCTCTCTCTATAGTATGATTACTTATAATTTTTTTTTGATTTTTGGAAAGTAATTCATTTTCTTATGTAATTTTTTTTTTACATTTTTGTGTTTCTTATATATAGTTAATTTATTATTTGATTAGATTTTAGCAAAAATATTAGATTTAAAAATATTGATTAACTGAAAAATACGAAAAATGTTAAAGAGTATTAAAACTAAAGATGACTAATTCACTTATTTTTGTGAAATCATCTGCTTTTATCCGCCGTGTCAGACGCTGTCACTAGTACAGAAGGTCAGGAGTAGCGTAGCAGAGTCGTATGGTCGACCAAGTGGTGCGAGAAGACGGGAAAAGTAAAAGCACTTGAGCACACCGTACCGGATCAAACCCAGAAGTCCATCCCCGACCCGGTCAACGACGCAGAATCCGGTATCCGAGCCCGGGCAGGTAAAAGTCTATAAATACTACTCTATCTCCTTCATAAAAAGGGGACGAATCTCTGAGCTGAAAATCACTTACACTCAGTTGATCTTTCTGAAATTAAGGCTCATTTCCTTTAGCTTCAGTCTCTTTTTTGATTGTTTAAGACCACTTCATCTAATCTCATATCAGATTTTTCTTCTTCTCTGGCCGTTCCTTGGTCGAAATACTACTCAAACAACTCTCTCTCTCTCTCTCTCTCTCTCTCTCTCTCTCTCTCTCTCTCTCTCTCTCTCTCTCTCTCTCTCTCTCTCTCTCCCTCTCTCTCTCTCTCTCTCTCTCTCTCTCTCTCTCTCTCTTTTAGCCTTACCCCCAAATTTCTTCCGCCAGACTCTTAGAGATACTCCGCAGACCACCCCTTCCGGCCCAGAGTTATCCATTCTCTCTATCTTTCGTTTTCCGACTTCCTTCCTTTCGCTCTCCACGTCTCCTCGTGGTCCTTTCTCTTCCTTCTTTATTTGCTATTGTCTGACTTGAGCGTCGGAGAGCTGTCGGAAAATACCCCCCCCCCCATCGTGTTTTTCGAGGACTTCACGTGTTTGTTGATTGTATAAGAGCGGATCCCCCAGTGGTTGTTTAAGAGGACGAAAATACTCCGAAACAATTTGGCGCTAATGGAAGGGGGGAATAGATGCTTCACCCCAAAAATCAACGAACACCCCTAAATCTGAACAGAAAAATAGGAAAAGCAACCATGAATAGCGCATGGGGGCAACACCTGCTGATACACCCAAAATCAGACCAAATCCGAAAAGATCTCTGCCCATAAACGGATGAGGCTAACTAACAGACATCAGAGACAGTCTGGCACATCTTGTCAGGGAACCATCGACTTCGAGAGCAGCTTGAGGAAGTGATGGGGGCATTGAACATCGTGGCCATCCATCCTAGACAACCGAGACATCTGGGAAATAGTGGAAGGGATCATGGAAGAATGCCTGTGAAACAAAAATAGAAAAAATGGTCAAAACACGGCAGCTACATCCAGGAAGAAATTCAACCCAGGGCACAACCCCTAACCTTCCGGAAGCCAACAAGAAGGAAGGTCAGCGGGACCACTATGGAGGAGGAAGAAAAAGTGATCCTCGCTGGAAGGAGGAGTTAAGTGAGAAGGGAGAGAAATCGGAGAAGGTTTCCCTCTACCTTCACGGTGGATCAGTGTGAACCGCTGAGATTCCCTTGCAATAAGAACAACCCTGAATGCTCCGGTGATCATTCCAGTAGTAACATCAATGCCGGAGAGATCAGACAGGACCTGAAACGAGTGGATCAGACCCCAGGCGATGAAGTCCAACTGACCTAGAGCCAAATGAACTAACTGGCAATAATCCACCATTAACCACGAGATGCGACTGCGGAACCCAGCGCGGAGGTGGGAGTGGTAAACGGTAGTATAGCCGGGCAGAGGAAACGCCGGATGTACATCATGACTCAGATGGATGAGAGGTTCCTGAGGCGCATGAAGGATAAGCGCCCCAAGGATGGTTAGAATCCCTTTTCCTCATGGCCGAGAAGATACCGACGAAACCAAAGGAGAGGAGAAAGATGAACTTGCCATGTACGAAGAAACAAATCAAAGAGAAGAGGTGCGAGAAGAAAGATAGGAACTTCCAAAAACCTCCGAGTTAAGAAAAGGCAAGAGGTCAAGAGAGACAAGAGCAAAATATTGGGAGGAAATAAGTGAAAGAAAAGGCGGAAGCAGATCGGAGAGGATGCGAGGTTTCCTCTACGTCGATGTATATATATATATATATACTTGAAGGAGAAGGCGGAGAGGGCAGTCGGAGGTGTGTAAAAGACGAAAAATATATATCGTACACGTGGCAAGATTCGATGTTAACACACGGAAAGTGAGGAGAAAGCAAAAGCAATAACGATGTCCCCATTACACGGTGTCAGAGACGAGGAAGCATGTATGGATGCCGCCCCCGCGTTTAACAAAGCACGAAGCCAAGACGCTTCACTGCTCCCACGCCAACTAATAAAAAGTCACGTGGGCCCAAGCTCAAATAGCTCAATGGCCCAAGTCATACGATCTCCACATCGCATCTTTGTAAGTGCGAAAAATATATATAAACAAAAATATATCAGCGATATATGCATTTTATTATCCCCATTTTATCATCATACATATATCTGTTAAAGGAAAGAGGCCTAAGAGCCCAATAAAACAAAAGAGGCCTAAAATGCCCAAAAACTTGGAGAATTACAATTGTCGGGAAGGCAGCCTAGACTCCCAAAAATGCCCCACTTGCGGTAACACCCTGATGTGATTTGGTTTTAGGGAGCATGATTGGTCCCCCGGTCTCTACCCTCCAGAATGTTGGATCCGTCTAGTAGTCTCCGAGGGGGCAGGTCGCTTGACTCAGGCCTTTGGCCTCCGCGGGAAGTTCTTATGCTTCCCGTCAGATCTCCGGAGTCAGGTTATTGCAACCTCCACGGGAGTTTTCATGCTTCCCGCTAGGTCTCCGGACTCAGGTTATTGCAACCTCCGAGGGGGATCTCGAGCCCTCCCAGGTCTCCGGACTCAGACAAAGGTTTTCATGGATCTCGTTCCCTCAGGTTTCCAGACCCGGGTTCCGGCCCAGAGCTCATGGACGCATTGATCCCGACTACATCCATGACCAACAACGGGATGAAAATCTTGAGCGCATGATCGATCGACTGCGTTCAAGGTTGGAATCCCGGATAAACTTGTGAACCCGAGAGAAATCTCTTGTTCGATCGTCGCCTGAACCGTCAATTCAGGTTTAAATAACGGGCTTTTATCACAACTTGATAACGGGAGGAAGATCTTAGACGCATGATAAATAACAACTGCGTCTAAGGTCTAAATCCCGGAGAATCCAACCCGTCACCAGAGGAACACTTACACTTGTATTTGAAAAAGAAGAAAAAGCAATTTTTATCCGTCGTCCGAGCCTTCAACTCAGGCTCGTACAACGGAGGGGGCAATTATTGGGGATAAAATAATCTCCTTTGGGTTAAGCAAATTGTCTGAAGCCATGTATCCCACGTCGTGGTGAAAACGCTTAACTCCTTTCGGTGGAGTTTATCTCATGACAAGAGCCCTTAGAGGAATTGGAGCCTGAATCTACAATGGCCCAAGCATACAGGTGATGTCACTTGGGCTTGGCCCCACTCCAGGAAGCGTACCCCGCTACACGGGGTGATAAGGGTCCGGAACCAGGTGATCAGACATATATGTACCTCTCTTCCCGACACCCGTAGATGGAGCAGGACGCCCGAGTTACCGTATCAGGAACTCGGGTTAGGGTAAAAGTAGGTGGTCCACACTCGAGAGACGATTAAATCATAAAAGGAACTGATTACGAGAAGACAAGGAAAGTAGGTAAAAAGCACTTGACCACACCGTACCAGGTAAAACCCAGAAGTCCAAACCCGACCAGACCAAAGACACAGAACCCGATATCCAAGCCTGGGGAGGTAAAAGTCTATACATACTACTCTTCTCCTTCATGAAAGGGGGCCGAATCTCTGAGATAAAAATCACTTACACTCAGTTGATCTTTCTGAGACTAAGACTCATTCTCTTTAGCTTCAGTCTCTTTTTCGGTTGTTTAGGACCACTTCATCTGATATCGTATCGGATTTCTCTTCTTCTCCGGCCGTTTCTTGGTCGGAATACTACTCAAACAACTCTCTCTCTCTCTCTCTCTCTCTCTTTTATATTTACCCCCAAATTTCTTCCATTAGACTCTTAGAGATACTCCGCTGACCACCCCTTTCGGTCCGGAGTTATCCATTCTCTCTCTTTTTCGTTTTCCGACTTCTTTTCTTTCGCTCTCCACGTCTACTCGTGGTCCTTTCTCTTCCTTCTTTATTTGCTATTTTCTGAATTGAGCGTCAGAGAGTCGTCAGAAAACACCTCCCATCATGTTTTCCGAGGACTTCACGTATTTGTTGATTGCGCAGGAGCGGGCCCCTCCACTGGTTGTTTAAGAGGACGCAAATTCTCCGAAACAGTCGGGTTAAAAAAATTTGAAAA
This sequence comes from Pseudoturritis turrita, assembly GCA_900406555.1. NCBI lineage: Eukaryota > Viridiplantae > Streptophyta > Magnoliopsida > Brassicales > Brassicaceae > Pseudoturritis > Pseudoturritis turrita. Next base: position 280,437 of record OVBL01000315.1, on the reverse strand, counting down.
TTTATTTGTCCTGCATTCATAAATCAACAACTTAGAATAAAATCTAAAGGTTTACTTAAATGATGTGACAATATATCATTTTTTTTATATATTCAATTAAGAATTTATATAATTTATTGGGGATAAAATAATCCCCTTTGAGTTGAGCTAATCACCTGATGCAACGTATCACACGACACAGTGGGACCCTTAACTTCTTTGGTGGAGTATATCCTTCAATAAAAGCTCTGGAGACGTTTGGACCTGAGTCTAAAATGGCCCAAACTGACAGGTAAGGAGAACCAAGCCCATGCTACACCCCGGGTAGCGTATCCCGTCACCCAGAGTAACTGGAATCCGGAGTTAAGCATTCAGGAGAACCAGCGCTAAACATCGTCACCTAGAGACGAAGCATGGAGCCCGAGTTCTCGTATCAAGAACTCGGGTTAGGTATGAAATATCTGTTTGAGAGCGCCAAGTTCAAATTCTTTTGTGTCTTAATGTTTTAATCCTTAGTCAAAGGGTAAAAATACTCCACCTTATGCGTGCTAGGGTAAAAGTAGGTAGTCTATACTTGGAGAACGATTAAAGCACAAGGGAACTGATTCCGGGGGAACACTCTGACGCCCTATCCGCCGTGTCAGACGCTGCCAACAGGTACGAGGGGTCAGGTGATGCGTAGCAGAGCCGTATGGTCGGCCAAGTGGCACGAGAAGACAAGAAAAGTAGGTGAAAAGCACTCGAGTGCATCGTACCAAGTCAGATCCGGAAGTCCAAACCCCGACCCACTTAAAGACGCGGAGCCCGATATCCAAACTCGGGCAGGTAACGATCTATAAATACTACTTTATTTCCTTCACAAAATGGATCCGAAATTTTGGCTAAAAATAGTTACACTGTGTCCATTTTAGTGACTAAAGCCCATTTCCCTGAGTTTTAGTCTCTTTCTAGTTGTTTAGGATCACTTTCCTGAATCTTTTCCCGGATCTCTCTTCTTCTCCGGTCATCCTTCGATCGAACTACTCAAATACTATGTTCTTCTTCCTCTGTTTCACCACTAAATTTCTCTCACCACCTCGCATTTCTCTCATCAGCCTTAGCATTATCTTGTGGCTTTTTCTTACGAGGAGGATTTTGTCTTCGAGGAGCATTGTGAGCAACCGTCATAGAGTCTTCTACAGTTACTTGCATACACTTGATTTTAGATGATACCCTCCAAACACCGGCATCTTTTACCTTTACTACATCCACCCAAACTCGAACTGCATTAGACCCCAAGGGTACACAGTGGACAACTTCATCTGGATTTTTTGAAAACCAACGTCCTTGGGCAAGGACTACATTCTTTCCCGTATGATCCATCAACTTGCACTTCTTATTTACCTGAGATCTATGAAGAGGAGACTGTGGAAGTGGTTTAGATTTCTTTTGAGGAGCTTCTAGTGTCTCTGTTACCACTGGCTCAACTTGAGAAAGAACTTCAGGATCATTTACAGTATTTTCTTCATCTTCTTCTTGTTGCTATGAAGTCTCAACTCTCTGATTTGTACCATTAGATTTCTTTTGAAGAGCTTCTAGTGTCTCCGTTACCACTGGCTCAACTTGAGAAAGAACTTCATGATCATTTACATTATTTTCTTCATCTTCTTCTTATTTCTGTGAAGCCTCAACTCTTTGTGTACCATAGTCTTCCTCAACTCTCCGATTTTGTGTACGTCTTCCTGATAATTATTGGAAATTTTTTCCTCCAGACTTGCCACCTTAGCTTTCACTTCTTTCAATTCAGCCGTCACTTCTTTCAATTCCTCCTTGAGCCAAGCAATGGCTTCACGCCCACCTTCACTACATCCATCTTCACTACGCCCATCTTCACTGAAACTGAATCTGAGGTTTCTGTGAGCAATTGCTTCATTAGCTTTTATGAAATCAATGAAATGCGAAACCCAATCACACAAGGTCAATCTATAACCTTTACACCAGACTATCATCAGTGTATTTACTAACCAATGGTGGTAAGTCCAAACTACTTCGAAGGACACAGCTGCCTCCATAGACACTGAACTTTCAATCTCAACGATTTTGATAAGCTGAGGTGACTCAGTCCTTGAGTACCTTTCACAGAGAAAAACTACATCACGTTTACTATTGTAGCAAAAACATTTTCTACCTTTGGCACAAAAGCTAAGAACCACAATTAAACCGCCATTAGAAATCCCTTAAGACTATATTTGCTGTCGGGCTTCTACAAAGTGTCAGGTGTAACATGTGTTAGCGTCTCCATCAACACCTCGAATGCGAGTTTCCCCCAACCAAAAGTTTTGATATTCCCTTTCGCACGCAAGACATTTTCAAAGTTAAACTTTGCTTTTGTTGAACGTTCTTTGATAAGGAAAACACTCTCAATTATTAGCAACATGGATAATATGATCTTACCTTCCTCATCATTGTCAGGTAAACTCTTTATATGATCTATCAGTTAAACTCTTCCTCATCATTACCCTAAATCATTGGCCACACAAAATCAGATTCTTTTCCTTGAGCATTTGTACAAGGCAATCCATCTGTACATGGCAATCCAGTTGCCAAATAAAATTTTCGCAGAGAGAATCTCATGGGCTGGCCCGCTATGTGAAACCAAAGCTCATCACATCTTCCTGACTTAATCCACCGTGAAAGCAAAAAGTGAATGATTTGAGCAGAAAAGCCTAATCCCATTCCCTCTTTAGCACTACCTTTTATCTTAGCACCACATTTTATCCTTAAAGCTGCAGTGATTATGGGGGCCAAGAAGGTACTCCTTACCCGTTCAAATACAAATTCTGAAAGTATTACCAGCACATAGTCAAACCTTACATAGGTCAGATTCCATCTATTCTTTCTTGGGCCATTAATCCCGAAGAGTATCCAACAGCTGCAATCAATCGTTAAGTATCACATGAGTTGTGAAAAACTTAGCAATGTCTTAAGAAGATGGAGCTAATATCTCAAGGTCATTAGATATGAACCCTAAATAGGAAAGATCCTGAGAATGCATTAACAAGAAAAGAGATACTAATCTGCAAAAAAAATCCATAGAGAAAGCTCAAGTCATCCAAAACCAATTACAAGAACAACTATGCAACAATGAACCTGATCTAGCTCAGCAACTCTCCAAATCAATCACTATTTCACACATTATCACAGAAATGGAAACAACATTACCTGAAAATTGCGTCTTACTTGTTCCGGTTTCAGAAACAGTAAAAGATTATTGTCAAAAAGATGGCTTTTAATCCAAATTTGGGAAATACTCAACAACAATATCCCTTACGGTTCTTAGATAATATTCTTAGATAGATCGCTCACAAAATCTAAAGGATTCAACATTTTCTCATAAACTTCCAATTACAGGATTACATTTTCAAGACAATTTTTTCATGCCTAGAGAAACAAAGTTAGTAGCCAATTTAACCAAATCCAGATATTGATACAAAATCCAACGAGCTACACAAAAGATCGTAATTTAGGTACTTCAAAGCCAAATTTGTTATCATCTACAATTGATAATCACACACTTACTTAATTTAACGTATCATAAACAAGATTATTAGTACATATAAATGAGCAAGTATAACAACTATCTAAAGTCTAATTCGGATCTTCATTTTTCAGATTCGCAGATTAACAACAAGTGACAAGCCTCAAGTAAGATAATATCACAAGTCAATAAGTTAATAGTGAAATTCAAAGCAAATGTGTACCTTCAGTAGCTTCTCTGGGAATCTTGGCTAATAAATGCAAAATGTTGAGCTAAATTGGTTTAGAAGAAAAACCCTACACATAAATGAGATTACAACACAATTAGATTCTGAATCAACCAATGTCTTATCAAGAAATCAGGTTAGGGTTCTTCAATTCAATTCATTTCATATCACAATTACGAGAAAATCCGTATCAAAATTTCACTATTTCATCGCTTGAAAACAAGTTCAAAAACATGAAATTCATAGTAACAAGTTCATCAAATTCAATAAATAACGCGTTCAAAACACCTAGTTAAAAAAAACCAATTTTGTTATACAACCCCAAATTCAATGAAGAATGCGTTCATAACCCTGATTCAAAAACCCCCAATTCTTTATGCCAGAAATTACATGGAGTTCCCGAGCCCTTCGAGTTTTTGGAGAACGACGAAGAGCGAAAGAAGAACGCGTTCAGTCTTTTGAGTTTTTCGAGAACGACGAAGAGAGAATGAAGAACGCGTTCAATCACTTGAGTTTTTTAGAACGACGGAGAGAGAATGAAGAACGTGTTCAGTCACTTACAAACCCGAACTGACTCTTTCTTTTGTGACTCGAACTAAACGCTGCATTTTGAGTGTTAATCCAAAACAAAACTCGTACTGCCATGTTAACTGGCGCCGAAGAAGCGATGCATTTCTTTGAAACTTGGCCTAACGTGAATCTAGAGCCTTTTTGCAGGTCTGATCAAACAATAATGAATACATTAAATAATGCAGCAAAAACAACATATACAACTTTAGCATAAAGACATCTGCAAGGCTCAACCATGAGTTTTGCGTTTTTTTGCAATCTTCTGTTCTAGTTTTTCATAGATCATCCTAAGGTCATCGATTGATTCTGAAAACCTGCATCAAAAAAATTGAAGCATGTATTTTACTGTCATAGATATTTCCGTGTTAAGGAAGAGCTGAAAGGCATTGACACCCTCCTATCATAAATTCAATATGTACTTAAGCAACACTCACAAATAGGGCCGATTCCCAAATTCAACAACTTATCCCACTTACAAGGCATTTTCGCAAGCTCCTCGTTACCGTTTTTGCCTGCCATTCTTAAGAGTTTCCCGAATTGAAACATTTAATATTGGTAAAACCTGTTGTGTGATTGTAGCGAAAAAAACTATGGTTTTTGTGGATGTGTATGATTGAAAACTCAGCCTTTGTTTTTTTGTGTTTCCAGGTGGTTGGTGATGCAGAGGAGATGGACATATTGGAACTTATAAAGTGTGCCTCAGTGTTTCTTATCGACTCTTGAGTGTGTTGAGATAAAAGGAATGTTTGAATGGGAGGAAGAGGAGAAGAAAATAGCGAGTTAATTTTTTCAAAACTCATCAGTCCTCAAGAAACTCATTCTGAGTTTTAATCACACTTATCCTCGATGGGTTTCAGATTCAGATAACTACGATGAGCTTAGTCAACTCACAAAACGTTCCCGAGGATGTCGAATTTTCATTGATTATGAACGTTGATGCAATGAGCTCATGAGAGCATTATCTTATGAAAATTGCATTTCTATAGACTTTTGTTCTTCATCTTATGGCCAGAATTTTGTTCTTCATGTTATGTTCTACTGATATACTTATCACAGTAGTATTAAATAACTTTTATTGTTAGTAGGTGATACATAACTTTTTACTAGTAATGCTTTTATTAATCTAGTAAACTATAATTTGAAAAGTATATGGAAACCGCCTTATCAAAATAGAAGTCTTATAAATCTTAAAATCAAAGACAAATACGCGTTTTCCCATATCACATTCTATTATTTTTTTTAAAACGTTTGAAATGCTTTTATTAATCAAAGGTGAATAATAAAGGATTGATAGATGTCACTACGACGACTCTCTCACAAGACGATCCAAGAAGGGCCACCAAGAGAAAGGTAAGAGTGAAAGCGACCATCCCTAGTCACACTTTTCAAGATCTCTCGAGCCACCAGATTCTATTCTTTTAACAAGGCTTTTTAGTAGGTAGGTTTAAACAATATAATTTGTTGCGGTAATTGATTCTTGCATTACAAAATCAAAGTTCACATAAACTCTTTCTTTGCCACCTCTCGTAATAACAGTTTGGGAGTTTTTGGAAGTGTCGCTTGTGGGCTATTGGACCGCACGACATGCATTTGTTATGCTCATCTCCTGCTAATCATATAAAGCATGGTTGATTTAAGCTTTAAAACATGTACGGGTCAGAAATCAAACTTAATACATCGTGATTTGTGTTATCTTTGGTCTCCTCCTCTGGTGTCAACTATGGCGATATGAGTTCCTCGTCCAAAGGAAGCTGAAGGACGCCTTTCTCAAACTTGCAGAGAAATATGTAAGTAAAATATTTAGGAAATGCATAGAAATTACCATTTAGAAACGCAGAACTCTTTGTTTCTTTATGGATATGACTTGTTGTTAGGTCGGAGGAGATCGCAGGGAGAAACAGTAAGGAAATAGAAAAAGAAAGATGTAAGTTAAATATTTTGGAAGACATTGCTTCTGATCTATTTGAAGACCTAGAAGTTTAAGATGTAAATTCGGAGAAGACTAAGTCGTATATAGAAGTTTAAGATGTAGTTCAAAATCACAAGTCGAGTCGATGAAGCAAAATTCTCTATTTGGAAGCTGTTTGTTAGTAATCTCTACCCGGCCTTTAGTACTTGGAAAAAGTTCTTTTAGACTGCTTTCTGATGTGCCACATATTTCACTGAACTCTTTCGTAGAAGATCATAACACTGCATTTTGAGTGTGTTAATCAAAAACAAAACGCTTGGTTAATCCAAAAACAAAACAAAACGCTGCGTACTCAGAAGAAAGAGTCAGTTCGGATTCGGATTTGTAAGTGAATGAACTCGTTCTCCAATCTCTCTCCGTCGTTCTCCAAAAACTCGAAGAGCTAAGGAATTCCAGGTAATTTCCGGCATAACGAATTGGGGGGGGGGGGTTTGAATTAGGTGCTTTGAACGCATTTTTCACTGAATTTGATGAACTTGTTACTATGAATTTCATGTTTTTGAACTTGTTTTCAAGCCATGAAACAGTAAAATTTTGATGACGGATTTTCTCGTAATTGTGTTGTGAAATGAATTGAAGAGAATTGAATTGAAGAACCTGATTTCTCGATAAGCACACACTAAAAACGCAGCGTTTTGTGTTTTTTTGGATTAATTGGATTAACGAAGCATTTTTTTTGGATTAACACACTCAAACCGCAACATTTTTTTCGATTCACAAAAGAAAGAGTCAGTTCGGGTTTGTAAGTGACTGAATGCGTTCTTCTTTCTCTCTCTGTCGTTCTCGAAAAACTCAAGTGACTGAACGCGTTCTTCATTCTCTCTCCGTCGTTCTCCAAAAACCAAGTGACTGAACGCCTTCTTCATTCTCTCTCCGTCGTTCTCCAAAAACTCGAAGGGCTCAGGAACTCCAGGTAATTTCCGGCATAAAGAATTGGGGTTTTTTTAATTAGGGTGATGAACGCGTTCTTCATTGAATTTGCGGTTTTATAATAAAATTAGGGATTTTTGAATTAGGTGCTTTGAACGCGTTCTTCATTGAATTTGATAAACTTGTTACTATGAATTTCATGTTTTTGAACTTGTTTTCAAGCGATGAAACAGTGAAATTTTGATGACAGATTTTCTCATAATTGTGATGTGAAATGAATTGAAGAACTCTAACTTGATTTCTTGATAAGACATTGGTTGATTCAGAATCTAATTGTGATGTAATCTCATTTATGTGTAGGGTTTTTTTTTCTAAACCAATTTAGCTCAACATTTTGCCTTTATTAGCCAAGACTCCCAGAGAAGCTACTGAAGGTACACATTTGCTTTGAATTTTGCTATTAACTTGTGATATTATCTTACTTAAGACTTGTACACTTGTTGTTAATTTGCGAATCTGGAAAATGGAGATCCTTAGACTTTAGATAGTTGTTATACTATGATATGCTCATTAAAGTGTACTGATAATCTTGTTTATGATACGTTAAATTAAGTAAATGTGTGATTATCAATTCTAGATGATAACAAATTTGGCTTTGAAGTACCCAAATTACGATTTTTTGTGTAACTCGTTGGATTTTGTATCAATGTCTGGATTTGGTTAGATTTTCTACTAGCTTTATTTCTCTAAGCATGAAAAAATTGTGAGCTTATCTTCCTCTCTGTGTAATTTGTCTAGAAATGATATGTTTGAAAATGTAATCTTGTGATTGGAAGTTTATAAGAAAATGTTGAATCCTTTAGATTTTGTGATTGATCTATCTAAGAATATTATCTAAGAACCGTAAGAGGATTGTTGTTGAGTATTCCCCCATGGATTAAAAGCAATCTTTTTGACAATAACCTTTTAGTGTTTCTGAAACTTGAACAAGTAAGACGCAATTTTCATGTAATGATGTTTCCATTTATGTGATTATGTGAAATAGTGATTTTGGGATCAATTTGAGAATCTCAAATCTTAGGATTGGATCAGTAGTTTATACATGCTCTTGTTGTTTGTTTATGCTCTTAGGGTGATGGATAGAATCAGCAAATTGTCGGAATCTTAAGTTTTTGTTCACGATTGACCTTGATATCAAATTTTTTGTTGGATTTGGCATTATTATCGACCACCACGACTCCCCCTGATCTTTTCTCTTCTTCTTTCATTTGTCCTATTTTTTTTATTTGAGCGTCAGAGAGCCGTCAAAAAAACACTCCCCAATCGTGTTTTCCGAAGGCCTTCACGTGTTTATTGATTGAGCAGGAGCGGATCCCCCAATGGTTATTTAAGAGGACTAAAAATCCTCGAAACATAATTATATATATGATTTTTTATATTCAAAATTTCTATTTTAATTCTTTTAATCTCTCTTCATTTTTTTCTTGTAATTGTATTCTTTAATTTTTTTTTTAGTAACTTTTAAACTTATTGTGTGTTAAGTAATAGAACACAATAAATAAATAAAAATTAATTGAATCATTAAATTTTAGTTTTAATGTAATTACTCATTTTTAATGATGTCAATGCTTTAAAATGATGATGTGGACACCTTAAGAGGAGAGAAAACTCTCTTATTATATAATAGATTAGAGGCTATATTTTTTGTTCGAATTAATTCTCAACTAATCCGAAATTAAAATTTATTGTGTGCGAATGTACGGATTTTATTCTAGCAATAGATATATGAAAATCTTTAACAAAAAAAAAATAGATACATGAATACAACTCAATTCATGAAAACAAAAATTTAAATATAAATAATTATTTAATTTATATCATGGATCAAATTGCGGATTAGTTGAGTATTAATTTTTTTTTAAATAGTTTATGAAATGTTATTTTTTATTTCATTTTTGTCCAACGGAATCATATTTCGGTCAACTAAATTCACATGTTTGTCATTAATATTTTTTTAGTTACAATGGTCATATACTTTCTCACATTGCAATGGTGCTATAAAACTATATACTTCAGTAAAATTTCTAACTGTCTTCGATTTCTTTTCTCAAAAGTAACAAACGGAAAAATATATGATACTTCATAAGAAAAATACACTTTCTAATTATTATTTTTATCCCAAATAATGATTATTATATGAAAACTCTACGAAGATTTTCATATGTTAAAAAATGTGTCAACTGTTAAACATTGTACCAATTTAACAAAAAAAAAAAAATATATATATATATATATATATATATATATATAAAATCTAAGAACCGTATTGTTGTTGAGTATTTCCCATGGATTAAAAGCAATCTTTTTGACAATAACCTTTTAGTGTTTCTGAAACTTGAACAAATAAGATGCAATTTTCATGTAATGATGTTTTCATTTATGTGATTATGTGTGAAATAGTGATTTTGGGATCAATTTGAGAATCTCAAATCTTAGGATTGGATCAGTAGTTTATATATGCTCTTGTTGTTTGTTTATGCTCTTAGGGTGATGGATAGAATCAGCGAATTGTCGAAATCTTTGTTGTCTCAAATACTCTCCTACCTTCCGATTAAAGGCTCGGTGAAGACGAGTGCTTTATCAACTAGATGCAAGAATCACTGGCTTAACCTTCCTATATTGGAATTGAAGTACAATGAATTCCTTTTTCGAGACAAATAAATGTTCATCACCTTCCTCGACAAATTTCTCGAGTTTAACCATGAGTTACGTCTGCAAACAGTCAAACTCAAGTCCAACAGTGTGTAAATCGATGGGCTCAAGGATAGGATTGGTACTGTGATTGACGGCGGAATTCAACATCTATATGAGAAGAGCAGTATCTACTTTCTAGAGGAGGAGGTCCCCTATCCTTTTATTGATATCATGCCTCTGAATCTCTATACTAGCAAGACATTGGTTTCCTTAAAGCTCTCTCGTTCGGGTCTTCGGGATCATGGTTTTGTGTCTTTGCCTTGTTTCAAACTCATGCATCTTCTAAAAATCCGATGGGTTGCTCATATGACTCTTGAAAAGCTTCTCTCAGGATATCCTGTTCTTGAAGAATTGACCTTGCTCAGGGATCTTCGTCCTGGGTTTGAGAATCTTAATGAGGAATTTGTGGTTACGCGTGTGAGGTCTCGGAGCTTCAAGAGGTTTTATGTTCCACTCAAGTATACAACATTTTCTTACGAACGGAGACCGGAATACATACTTGAGATTGATGCTCCAGGATTGGAGTATATGAGTCTCAAAGAAAGATCATTTCGATAGAATTGTGGTAAAGAACCTTACGTCTTTGTTCACGATTGACCTTGATATCAAATTTGTTGTTGGATTTGGCATTATTATCGATCACCACAACTCCCCCTGATCTTTTCTCTTCTTCTCTCATTTGTCCTATTTTTTTATTTGAGTGTCAGAGAGCCGTCGAAAAAACACGAAACACCCCCTAATCGTGTTTTTCGAAGGTCTTCACGTGTTTGTTGATTGAGCAGGAGCGGATCCCCCAGTGGTTATTTAAGAGGACTAAAAATTTCCGAAACATAATTATATATATGATTTTTTATATTCAAAATTTCTATTTTAATTCTTTTAATCTCTCTTCTTTTTTTTCTTGTAATTGTATTCTTTAATTTTGTTTTTAGTAACTTTTAAGCTTATTGTGTGTTAAGTAATAGAAGAAAATAAATTAAAAAATATTAATTGAATCATTAGATTTTAGTTTTAATGTAATTATTCATTTTTGATGATGTGAATGCTTTAAAATGATGACGTAGACACCTTAAGAGGAGAGAAAACTCTCTTATTATATAATAGATTAGAGGCTATATTTTTTGTTCGAATTAATACTCAACTAATCCGCAATTAAAATTTATTGTGTGCGAATGTACGGATTTCATTCTAACAATAGATATATGAAAATCTTTAAAAAACAAAAAAGATACATGAAAACAACTCAATTCATGAAAACAAAACTTTAAATATAAATAATTAGTTAATTTATATCATGGATCAAATTACGGATTAGTTGAGTATTAAATTTTTTTAAAATAGTTTAGGAAATGTTATTTTTTATTTCATTTTTGTCCAACGGAATCATATTTCGGTCAACTAAAGTTTCACATGTTTGTCATTAATATTTTTTTTAGTTACAATGGTCATATACTTTCTCACACTGCAATGGTGCTATAAAACCATATACTTCAGTAAAATTCCTAACTGTCTTCGATTTCTTTTCTCAAAAGTAACAAACGGGAAAATATATGATACTTCATAAAAAAAAAACACTTTCTAATTATTATTTTTATTTCAAATAATAATTTTTATATAATTATCGCACGAATGCGCGGATTTCAACTCTAGTATTATACAACATGAAACGAAAAAATGTAAAATAATAATATCACTGGCTTACACTCATTTTTCAATAATTACATTGGAAATATACTCAAGTCTGTTAGAGAAATTTATAAAAGTTAGCAAATCGGGATACAAAATTATGAATCTACTAAAGTAACAAAAAAAATTACCTTTGAGTTAAGTGGTTAAAAGTCCATTTTTGCGTCTTTTCCACCAAAATTCGAGTTAGAAAATGATGAAGTGGATCAGTTGAAAAAAAACAAAAAATCATCTATATATATAAAAGGTTCCATTTATCCTATTCTAGCTATTAAAAGCATTGACGCAATAAAGCTGATCTGAGCTCTTTCTTCACCGGCCAGAGAGAAAAACCGGTTTAAGGTTATTATCAATCGACTCTTTCACAGCATCAACAAGCAGCTGCGTCTTCCGGCTAATGCTCAACCAAAAACCATCCGGTTTAGCTCCTCTGTTTTTGATTTCACCAACCAACCGAGCAAACTCTATTACCATACACGCCTCTTGTGGAAGCTCAGTCATTACTTTGTGTTCCTTGAGACAAGCTCTTGTGCTTGTAGTAAACGAGGCTTCGGTTTCTTGAAACGGTATAACAAAGTCGTGGACACGGAGAGTACCTTTTGTACCGATTGCGGTTATCTCCATTGTTAGATTTGCCAAGAAAGAGCAGTAGATTGTTGCGGTTATCCCTCCTTCCCAACTGAGCAATGCACCACAAGAGAGAACGATTCCTGCATCGTTTAGGACAGGACCGGGCAAGGCAGTGACGGTTTTCGGAAGCTTGAAGTTGTTGGCAAGAAGAGCTGCTCGGATTGTGTACCATCCAGCATCACCGAGTGCACCAAGCCCGTCAAGACCAGGCTTTACACGAATGTCGTTTTTAAGGAAATTCTCATTTGCTGCAAATGAGAAAGAACTGTGTACCTGCATAAAATCGATGGAAACAAAATATCGAAAAAACGGAAGATCAACTTGTAGATGAAGCAAAACAAGTAACAAATGTCAAATTAGGCCATAGTCCATGGATTGATGGAGCACAATGTCGATTGTGTAGCAAACATCGATTTCAAGTAAGTTCCTGTTACCAAATTATCGTCAATCTGTAATCAATTTCAGTAAATTCGACATACGATTCTAAGATATCATCATCATCTTCATCATCATGTGTACTCAATTTTAAGATATACGATTGAGGGATTTGAGTTTGGGTGAAATAGACTTACGGATTTGAGGTGGCCGAAAGTCTCTGGATTGGTCACGAAGTCCTTAATCTGAGCCGTCCTAGGATTGTGCATCCACTGAGTCCCATCCATAAACTGAACACCATTAGCTTCGCAAGCCGCGGCGATCAGATCGAAATCAGATACGTTTAGAGCGACGGGCTTATCAACCAGAACATGCTTGCCGTTCCGGGCGGCGCGTACGGCCCACTCGACGTGGAGGCTTGTGGGAATAGGAATATAGACGGCGTCAACATCGGGATCTTCTAGAAGCGACTCGTAGGAGCCATGAATCTTCGCCGTCGGAGGGAAATCGTTAGATGCAGCAAACGATTTCGTTTCCTCGACGGAGCTGCTGGCTATGGCCGCAATAGTAGCGTTCGGAGATAAATTGATGGCGCGAGAGACCTTCCGAACGATGTTGGTGCAGCTCATTACTCCGATTCGGATCGGGTTATCGCCGGCCATTGTTCGATCTTTCTCCGGCGACCGAAGGGAGAAAGGAAGTCAAAAGTTTGGTCACTTGAAGTATTTTAATTTCTTCCTTTTTCAGTTAATTTCTACATTTAGTAATTAACTATAATCCCGGCAATATTTTTGTTACCAAAAATAACATTTGAAATTTAAGCAATATACAAAAACTTGTCAAAACGGGAAGAAAAAAAACAAAAAACGCTCTCAGGCGATTCTATCGAAACAAGCTTTTTCTCCTTTCCAATCTAGTTTCCGCCGCACCTCTTCCACCGAAAACCCTAGCTCCTCCTCTCGTCCCTTTCGGTGTAGCTCGTTTTCTAGGCGAGGCTTCTCTAGCGACTTTGGCTCCCACCCTCTTTTTTTTGTAGGACCGTTAAAATCCGGAAATGAAAAATGCGATTAAAAAATAATAAGACTTTGAAAACAATTTCGAAAACAAAGCGTGAAGACGAGAATTTATCTCTATTCCTTAACTCAATAAATATTCCGTAGTGCGACAGATATTAACGATTTTTGAATCCCATGATACAATTACGTGAGACCGTTTTGCGACACTCGAGAACGGAATCTACGAACTAAATATCTACGAAATACTCTCGAGACTTACTTTTTTGAAAAAAGAAGAGAAGAGAGATTGCTGAAAATTTTTGTGAGTTGTGAATGTTTGAGTGTGTGTCTTGGAGAAGTAAGTGTAAATCATGTAAATCTCGGGTTGTCTTCGGATCAAAACCATAACCGAATCGGGTCAATCTCTTCCAAACGGGTCAGGTAACATGGGCTGACTTTTGGGCTTACACAGGAACATCATAATACAAGGAAGATTGGTTTTGGGCTAAGAGTGCACTAAGCCCATTACAAGGAGAAGAAGAAACGAGATAATCATATCAAAGAAAGAGATAAATACTGGAGCTGAAGTATCGGAGGATTTATTCTTTCTGTGTTTATCTTCGTATTAGAGTTCTTCTATATAAGCTAGTTTATAGCTTCTTCCTTGTAACGCTTCTTAATAAGAGAGAGCAACCTGTGTAAGAGAGAGAGAGAGAGATTGATTAGAGCTTGTAAACCTTTTCGATCTAGTGAAGTTGAGGGGCAAGAGATCCCCTCCCCAGAGGTACCGAAAGGGAACTGGGTGAACAATTTGTTTGCATTCTTATTTACTTAGTTTCTATCTAGCTCTAACGATCAAACGATATCCCTCACACGTGGTATCAGAGCTCCAGCTAGAGCTAGCAGAGAAACGTGGAAGCAATCACTCTCAAGGAGAAGAAGGTGAATTCATACAGAAAGATAACAAGGAAAGGTATCGATACTTATCTGATCAGTTTGCTGGAATTCAGACTCTCCTTGGTGGTTGGATAGGTCCCTCTCAAAGTGTCTACATATCTCTTCAATCTTATTAGTGTGTTGGTTGAATCCGGGTACCTGAAAAATAAGATAAAAGAGAAGAAGAGTCAGACATGGAGCCAACTTCAGGCAGATTTGAAGTTGAGAAATTTGATGGCAAAGGAGACTTTGGCCTATGGAAGTTTAAGATGCTGTGTCAACTAGAGATCCTAGGTTTGGCATCTGTTCTGGATGAGAAGGCTGCATCACGTGCAGAGAAAGCCTCATCATCTGTTCCACCTGTAGAGAAAGAGACAGAAAAATCAGAAGGTGAAACCAAGACAGAAACCAAGGCAAAAGCAGATCCAAGGATGGAAGAAAAGGAGAAACGAGTTAAGAATCTGATTTGCATTAGTTTAGGTGATCTGATCCTAAGGAAGGTGATGAAAGAACCTACTGCTTTAGGTATTTGGAAGGCTCTTGAAAGAGACTACCAGACCAAGACCTTACCAAATAGGATATACCTAAAACAGAGATTTGCCGGTTTCAGAATGGAGGAGCAAAAGAGTATTGAGGAAAATCTGAATGATTTCTTTAAGTTGATTGCTGATCTTGAGAGTCTCAATATCAGTGTTTCTGATGAAGATCAAGCAATTCAGATTCTCACCAGTCTAACACAAAAGTATGAAGCTCTTGTCCATACTCTTAAGTATGGAAGTGGAAAGGAAACACTAACTGTGAGTGAAGTTGTCACTTCTGCATATGCTAAAGAAGTTGAACTCAAGGAAGCAGGCTTATTAAATAAGCAGAGATCAAATTCAGAAGGTTTGTTCGTTGGTCCTAGAGGAATATCTGAGAAAAGAGGAACTAGAAACCAGTGGAAAGGAAGATCAAAGAGCAGAGGCAGATCACACATAAAGGTGAAAAACAAGGGTTGTTTTGTGTGTGGTAAGGAGGGACATTGGAAAAGAGAGTGTCCGGACAGAAGCTACAAAAAACCAGAAAACTCAGCAAATATAGCTACAGAGGTTAGGGAACCTCTAATTCTCACTGTCAAGGATCCTCCAGAGATAAAGGAAGCTGTGGCTCTCATGGCCAGCTTTTACGGTTCAACAAATGACTGGATTTTGGATTCCGGATGTACTTTCCACATGACCCCAAACAAAGACGTGTTGTTTGAATTGGAAGAATTCGAAGGAGGCAAGGTGTTGATGGGAAACAACACCCACTGTGATGTTAAGGGTATGGGAAAGATAAGAATTACAAATTCAGATGGATCTACTGTGATTCTCACACAGGTTAGATATCTTCCAACAATGGAACGAAATCTGATTTCCTATGGTTGTTTGGACAGAGCTGGTTGTCGTTATGAAGGAGAAAACGGAAGGGTACAGTTTTACAAAGGTGATCAGAAGGTGTTTGCTGGAAACTACAGAGATGGGCTGTATTACTTAGAAGGAACTGTTACTAAAGATGAAGCTTCAATAGTCAAGGCAGAAACAGATATGACTAGCATATAACATTCAAGGCTAGGACACATGAGTGTTAAATGCATGAATGTACTGGTGAAAGAGGGATATCTAACAAGCAAGGAAGTTAAGGAGCTTAAGTTCTGTGAAAACTGTGTGTTAGGGAAAGCACACAAGCTAAGTTATCAGAGATCAAAGCATAAAAATAAGGAGGTCCTTGAGTACATTCATTCTGATTTATGGGGTTCTCCATCAGTCATAAGGAGTCTTGCAGACTGCCAATACTTCATAACTTTCATAGACGATTTCTCAAGGAATGTATGGATTTATTTTCTGAAAACAAAGAATGAAGCTTTTGAGAAATTCAGAGAATGGAAGGTTAGTGTTGAGAATCAAGCAGAGAGAAGGATCAAGTATTTAAGGACAGATAACGGGCTAGAATTCTGTAACAACCAGTTTGATTCATTGTGCAAGTCATCGGGTATCAAGAGACACAGAACATGCACATATACTCCACAACAAAATGGAGTATCAGAACGGATGAACCGGATGATCATGGACAAAGTGAGATGCATGCTTTCAGAAAGTGGTTTAGAGGAGAAGTTCTGGGCTGAAGCTGCTTCAACAGCAGTTTACTTGATAAATAGATCTCCAAATTCATCTATTGGATTCAAGTTACCAGAAGAAATTTGGAGCAAGTCTAAACTAGATTTAGGACATCTAAGAAGCTTCGGATGTTCTGCATATGTTCATGTTTCTCAAGGGAAGATCAATCCAAGAGCTATTAAAGGTGTGTTTCTCGGGTATCCTCAAGGCACAAAGGGATACAGAATATGGATTGAAGATGATGGAAGGGTTATCATCAGCAGAGATGTGATTTTCAATGAATCAGAGATGTATAAGGATACATTAAAGTCAGCAGAAACTGAAAGTTCAGATCAGAATGAAAAGGGCAGCTTGGTGAAGCAGAAGAAAAAGAAAGTTTCATTCGATCAGAATCTGATTCAAGGTCCATCAAATAGTGCTACAAGTGCAGAAAATTCAGTTCAAGGTGGAGCAGTTTCAGAACCTGCTACATCAGATCAAGTAGCAGAAACTGACTCAGGAAGTGAGGAAGGTAATGATGATGATAATTACCAAGTAAACCTTGATAATTATATTCTGGCCAGAGATAGGAATCGAAGAGGAGTTAAGTTTTCTTCCAAGTATGATGACTTTGATGTTGCAGCTTTTGCATTATCAAGTGCAGCAGAGATTGAGATGGATGAACCAAAGTCATATTCAGAAGCTAGAAGAAGCAAAGATTGGAGGAAGTGGAATTTAGCAGCAGATGAAGAGATGGATTCATTGCACAGAAATGAGACATTGGATTTAGTGAAGAGGCCAGAAAAGCAGAAAGTGATAGGCTGCAAATGGGTCTTTAAGTGGAAATCTGGAATTCCAGGAGTTGAGGAACCAAGGTATAAAGCAAGGCTGGTAGCACAAGGTTTCTCGCAAGTAGAAGGAGTTGACTACACAGAAGTTTTTGCTCCTGTGGTCAAACATGTCTCGATCAGACTTATGCTTTCACTAGTGGTAAATCAAGATTATGAGTTGGAGCAGTTAGATGTAAAAACAGCGTTCTTGAATGGCTCGTTGGATGAGGAAATTTACATGGCTCAACCAGAAGGATTTATAGTGAAAGGGAAAGAAGATATGGTGTGTAAATTGAAGAAGTCCTTATATGGACTAAAACAGTCCCCAAGGCAATGGAACAAGAGGTTTGATAGTTTTATGAAGGATCAAGGATTCAGAAGAAGTTTATTTGATCCGTGTGTATACATTTCAGGATCTGATCCACAAGAATCAGTTTATCTTCTGATTTACGTAGATGATATGCTTGTGGCATCAAAGAATTCAGCTGGAATTAAGAAGTTGAAGGAAGTCTTGATGGAAGAATTCGAAATGAAGGACCTAGGGGCTGCAACTAGGATTCTTGGAATGTATATCACAAGAGACAGGGAAAGAGGAATCCTAAAGCTATCGCAGAAAAAGTACATTGAACAGGTACTTAGAACTTTCAGCATGAGTGAATCAAAACCAGTGAATACACCTTTGGGTCCACAGTTCAAGCTACGAAGTCTAAATCAGGAAGAGCTAAGGACAGAAACGAATTTGATGAGTGAGGTCCCTTATGCTAGTGCAGTAGGGTCTCTCATGTATGCCATGGTAGGTTCCAGACCTGACCTGGCTCATGCAGTTGGTGTGGTTAGCAGATTCATGGGAAACCCAGGAAGACAGCATTGGGAAGCTGTTAAGTGGATACTAAGATATCGTAGAGGAACTTTAAGTCTAAGTCTTACTTTCACTAAGGGTTCAAGTTTCAAGGTTGAACGATTTTCAGATGCTGATTATGCCGCTGATCTTGACAGAAGAAGATCAGTGACAGGTTATGTATTTCAGGTTGGAGGAAATACAGTTAGTTGGAGATCAGGACTTCAACACATAGTGGCTTTATCTACTACGGAATCAGAATATATGGCTTTGACAGAAGCATTCAAGGAAGCACTATGGTTGAAGCGTATGGTTACAGATTTGGGTTTTGATCAAGATGATGTTAAAGTGTTTTCAGATTCTCAAAGTGCTATTCATTTAGCTAAGAATGGAGGATTCCATGAGAGAACTAAGCACATAGATCACATATTATATTTCATCAGAGATGTAATTGAAGGAGGAGATGTTGCTCTACACAAGATTCACACATCTAAAAACCCAGCGGATTTCCTAACTAAGAGCTTACCAGGTAACAAGTTCCGGGAATGCCTGGAGCATCTTAAAGTTGTTTGAAATTGAGTGGAGGTGTTGTGAGGTTCTTGTTGGCGTTTTCAGAATCTCGCAGTAACAGAAAAAAGGAAAGGAAAGCGTCAGATCAGTGTAGATTGGTCAAAGAGAAAGCAGAATCAGTTTAAGAAAAGTTTTGGAATTTTTTTTACCTTGATAAGTGTTTGCACAGCGGAAACAAGTTCTTGATTCTGTGAACTTGGTTGAGCATGAAACGACACAGAGGCAAGAAAAAGAACACAAGGAGTTAGTGTTCTAGAAAATCAGAGAATTGACAAGGAGAAGACGAGAGTCTTAGTTGAGAGAAATTACCTTCTCCGATGGTGGTTTTGTGTGAAGACAGCCATGGATTCTCTGGAAGGAAAGAGAAGAAGAATAAAATCGGGTTAGTGATTTAGTTCTAATTTCTCTAAATCAACAGGAAATCTAACCTAAGTAATCTGGTAAAGAGAAAGCAACTTCAGAGAGCTAAGAAATTTACCAAAATTCGTCAGAGGTTCGATTACAATCTGCGATTGAGATTGATTCTTCGAAAGGCATGCAAAGAAGAAGAAGATTCGAGTTAATTTCGCAGAAAGAGAGAGGAAATCAGAAAGGAGAATCGAAGAAGAAAAAGTCACAGAAATGAGATGGCTTCAAAGACTTTGTTACCTTTCTGGTAGAGCTCATCGTCGGATCTGATGAAGAAAGACACTCAATGGTGGTGTCTAAAATCAATGTGAAGAAGGAACATGATTCTTCGGCAGATCTGTGGAAAAGAAGAATCGAAGATGTTAAGTTCTTCACATGAGAAAGTTGAGATTTTTCGGAGAAATGAGAGGAAGCTAAAGCGTCACTCAAGAGATGCAGGGGCTGGAAAATCTTACCGAAGTATCTCAAGCAGAGCTGAACGGCGAAGGTTGACGCCGGAGATAAACGGAGAAGACAGCCGACGGAGTAGTTGGAGATCTGTCTGAAATGGAGTATCTCGAGTAGGCTTGAATGGCGAGGTCGATGTCGGAGCTAGGCTGAGAAGCTCAGGCAGAGTAGAGTGGAGACTCGACGCGGGAGCTAGACGGAGAAGACAGACGACGGTGATGTCTAAGGTTTGTCTGAAATCGCAGAGAATCGAAGAAGGAAAAGCTAGGGTTCGTGAAAAGGGGATTTTGACCGAAGTCAAAGGTGGAGAATGTAAATCTCGGGTTGTCTTTGGGTCAAAACCATAACCAAATCGGGTCAATCTCTTCCAAACGGGTCAGGTAACATGGGCTGACTTTTGGGCTTACACAGGAACATCATAATACAAGGAAGATTGGTTTTGGGCTAAGAGTGCACTAAGCCCATTACAAGGAGAAGAAGAAACGAGATAATCATATCAAAGAAAGAGATAAATACTGGAGCTGAAGTATCGGAGGATTTATTCTTTCTGTGTTTATCTTCGTATTAGAGTTCTTCTATATAAGCTAGTTTATAGCTTCTTCCTTGTAACGCTTCTTAATAAGAGAGAGCAACCTGTGTAAGAGAGAGAGAGAGAGAGATTGATTAGAGCTTGTAAACCTTTTCGATCTAGTGAAGTTGAGGGGCAAGAGATCCCCTCCCCAGAGGTACCGAAAGGGAACTGGGTGAACAATTTATTTGCATTCTTATTTACTTAGTTTCTATCTAGCTCTAACGATCAAACGATATCCCTCACACGTGGTATCAGAGCTCCAGCTAGAGCTAACAGAGAAACGTGGAAGCAATCACTCTCAAGGAGAAGAAGGTGAATTCATACAGAAAGATAACAAGGAAAGGTATCGATACTTATCTGATCAGTTTGCTGGAATTCAGACTCTCCTTGGTGGTTGGATAGGTCCCTCTCAAAGTGTCTACATATCTCTTCAATCTTATTAGTGTGTTGGTTGAATCCGGGTACCTGAAAAATAAGATAAAAGAGAAGAAGAGTCAGACATGGAGCCAACTTCAGGCAGATTTGAAGTTGAGAAATTTGATGGCAAAGGAGACTTTGGCCTATGGAAGTTTAAGATGCTGTGTCAACTAGAGATCCTAGGTTTGGCATCTGTTCTGGATGAGAAGGCTGCATCACGTGCAGAGAAAGCCTCATCATCTGTTCCACCTGTAGAGAAAGAGACAGAAAAATCAGAAGGTGAAACCAAGACAGAAACCAAGGCAAAAGCAGATCCAAGGATGGAAGAAAAGGAGAAACGAGTTAAGAATCATGTAAATCTCGGGTTGTCTTCGGATCAAAACCATAACCGAATCGGGTCAATCTCTTCCAAACGGGTCAGGTAACATGGGCTGGCTTTTGGGCTTACACAGGAACATCATAATACAAGGAAGATTGGTTTTGGGCTAAGAGTGCACTAAGCCCATTACAAGGAGAAGAAGAAACGAGATAATCATATCAAAGAAAGAGATAAATACTGGAGCTGAAGTATCGGAGGATTTATTCTTTCTGTGTTTATCTTCGTATTAGAGTTCTTCTATATAAGCTAGTTTATAGCTTCTTCCTTGTAACGCTTCTTAATAAGAGAGAGCAACCTGTGTAAGAGAGAGAGAGATTGATTAGAGCTTGTAAACCTTTTCGATCTAGTGAAATTGAGGGGCAAGAGATCCCCTCCCCAGAGGTACCGAAAGGGAACTGGGTGAACAATTTGTTTGCGTTCTTATTTACTTAGTTTCTATCTAGCTCTAACGATCAAACGATATCCCTCACAGTAAGGGAGTGTGCCTTTTATAGGCTTTTCCCAAGCATGAATTATGGACACATTTAACACAATAATTTTGACTCAATAACGCCAAATCATGGCATTAACACACGTCTCTTTCATAGTTCTTCTTAGCCAAGTTTAAAAGAAAACGTTTTAGCATATCGTGACAATTAAAGTCAATCAATGGTGTAATGGCAATAGATGCCAACGTTTTATTTTTGGAATTATCAAAATATATATTTTTTTTTTGTGTTAAACATAGTTAACCACAAAACTAAGATGAATTTGGTCCATTAGATTTATGATCCATTTACCAAATCCAAATCCATATCTTAATTCCAAATTATTTGGCAAGACTTATTTTATCTCAATTACATCATAGTGTAATAATAAGGTTTTAAACCTTGTTACTTGATATTTCTCCATGAGTCCAATGGCTCATTTCTTATTCACATTCATTCAATTTTTGAAAAAAGAATGAAGCCTTAAAAGGCTTTTAAAAATTGATCCAACACTTTCTTCTACTTTAGTTTCTCGTTTCCGAGCTCCATGGTCTCAGCTCTTCTCTTCCTCGCTCCTCCTCAACATTTCCTAGCCTTCATCCTAGCTCTTGTGAAGCTAGTGAGGTGGCTCGAAGATCTGAGTCTTAGCGACTCCTTACTGTCTTGTACAGTCCATATCTCCCCAGATCTACTTCTCTGGATTTGGCCCGAAGATCTGAGTCTTAGCGACTCCATACTGTCTTGTACAGTTCATATTTCCACAGATTGGGCTCGAAAAATCGGACAAGGCTTCCTCACTTGACTGTAACTTTTCTTTACCTTGGAGGTTAGTCTCAAGCTCATCTCGTCTAGATTTGGGATCTCATTTTTGGCTTCCAGGACGAACCCTTAGCCAGGATTCTTCACCAGTGTCTCCGCGTCCACTTCTCCCAGTCGAATCTGGGTCGATATTGCTACTAAATTTCTTTTACATTGTTGTAACAAATGATCACAACTAAATTTCGCTCCTTTGCGATGTCTTACTGCTGTGTGCAGTCCCTGTTCTGTTCTTGGTTCAGCGCTTGGATTCAAGTGCTGCTTGTCTAGGTATGGTCTATGCTTCTTGTTTTTCTCCTCTCATGATTCTAGGAGTTGTCGTTACTCTAGATATGAGAAGAATATCGGCTTAGCTAGACTCCCTCGTTGAATATCCGAGCCATGTACTTGTATCCTTCTTGAAGATTCTCGAAGCTTATTATTCTATTTCAGCGGTAGAATCTCATTCTCTGAGGTGCACTTCTTAAATGCTATGATACCTTGTTTACCTTCTATGTGGCAGATTGAAGGTTTAGTATATGATATCTCCATCCTTCCCGTGAATCGGGTTTTATTGGACACTCATTGTCCATTTTTCTCCTTTATGGAGATTGTTTGTCTCATGTTTCCACCTGTTTTGTGTGGTTTTGATGTAGGGAGTAATGTGTTAAAGAGTTCAGAGATTTCGTTTTCTGCTCAATTCAAAGGCTCAGCAACTTGGTGTCTCATTGCTTCTTTTGTTATTGCCGATCTAGCGATTGTTAATTGTGCACTTGCTGCTGTTTCAATTGTGGACTTTAAGTCACTAAATGTGTTCTCTAATTTCCAAGGTTTTGTATTACCTTCCAGTGCTATCGATGTCGATTTCAGAAGACTCCACAACTTTAGTAGCTTGAGTGATCTGTTAGCTTCCATCTATCTTTTATTTTCTCTTTGATTAGCTATTGTTTTAGCTAATCTCTTGGCCATGTTGGTCCTTTTATCATGTATTGTGAATAATTTCTCCATTTATGGAGAATAAGCTAATCTATAAAAAATTGACCAAAGCAAAAATTTAAGTAATATACAAAAAATCAACTGACTACAAAATAGATGCACTTCTGTATTGGACAACCGTATACATTTGAAAGAAAACAATAAAGAAAGAAACTATTTTGCAAGTGATGTTTAAAAAAAAAAAACTATATTGGCAAGTACTTACTACATTTCAGATAATTATTACAATCTCATAAATATATGTGCATGTGAGAAAAATCAACGGAAATCTTTTTATATAAAAAAACGAATTAACTAACTGCATACCAAAATTTCTAAGAATATTTAAGAAACAAACAAGATAAATTGAAAGTTTGGAATATAAAAAATAAAAAAATTTCATACAGACGAAAATGTCCTATAAAAAACAGAGCAAGAAAAATTTGGGTGATATGGAAATAAAGAAGGAATTATGACGAAGTTGATTGCGTCTGCAACGTTACAATGAAAACTAGTTATTTCTATTGATGTGGGAAAATAATATGAAGAGTGTTATTCATCATGATTTTTGAAAAATGATATTTTTAGTTTTTGCAATATGATATATAAATATCTAATCCGATATATCAAAATATATTTTGGGATCACCTTTCTGCTCTGTTTTTTCCTACTAAACGATATGCTTTCTGTTCCAGATTTCTTTCAATTTCTTTTTCAAACTTAAGCAACATTTATTGTACAAAACAGTTTTTAATTGAATAATATTTTTACATTCATTCAAAAAAGAAAAACCCTTGAAAAGGGTAATGAGTTCTACCGTTTTGTTTTTTGTTTTTTTTTTAATCTCAAATCAGAATCTTATTGGCATAGTTTGATTCCATTATATAGAAAAAGAAAAGTAGACAGAGATATTTAAAGGCCTTACACTGCATAAGGATATGTTGGAGCCAAAGAAGCTATAAGGCCTCTGCTTGGATCCGCTGATGAACTTCTTGTTGCTGTTGTTTATATTTTCATTTTAACGGATTTTCAGCTTACCGACAAAAAATATAATTATTTTTCTCCGGTTTTCTTAATTAGATGGGGAAACATTATCCGCAAGTCAAATCTTATAAAATTCCAAATTTCATTTTTTTTTTTTTTATTGTAGTCGGCAATTGTATTCAAGAGTGGCGGCGACCATCAATAAGAGATCAAGGGAGGTAAGCTTTAAGCTTTTCAGTTGGAAGCAGTGATGAGTAGAACAGAGGAAACTTCCGCTGGTTGCATCGTCGGAGTCTGCTCTCTGGTTTCTCAAGCTTGCAGATTCCTACGAATACTACTCTCTTTGCTCAGTGCTCGTGACCACAACCACCATCGTCATCAAAACACAGATCACCGGAGCTCAGCCTGAACCAAACCCGAGTATAACAAAGACAAAACATATGTACCACTTCAACAGAGATTATGCTTCGATAAACCAAACCAGACAGTCTTGGACAGAGATTATGCTTCGATTATGACTGTTGATTATGGAAGCTCTCTTGCTCTTGTAAGCCTGAGTGAATATTGAAAACCCACAGCAACAAGCACAAAAGCATCGAGAATTGAGAAAAACAAATAAAAGCCCATTTTTTGTTGTCAAAATCATTATTGTTTACTCCTTCAAACTCTGTACATATTCAAAGATTTCATATTATCGAATAGGTCAATAATTCCATGAAACACTAATGTGGATCATGTTTTCTTCTAACTTGCCTGTAATTAAGAATCTGGGTTCGCGAAAACCACCTCGGCTCCTTCACGGGAAGACGGGTCTCCCCGAGACTCCAACTGTGGCTATGAACACCCAGAAGAGGGCACACAAGGCACCCACAATTGACAAGAGAAGAAAACCTCTGTTTCTGCTACTATGCTTCTTTGCTATAGGAGTGGTCACTGGCGTTCCATTAGCCTTTCCATTGAACCTGATACGGCTGAAGCTAGACATACGCACAAATGTCCGGTTAAGAGGACCCTCACTAGCAGAGGCTGGTGTTGAAGGTATTGAGTCCATAAATGCCCACAAAGCCGATGAGAATGAACTTGTTTCACCACCATTTTGGCCCTCCTGGTCTTGGGCCTTTACAGTCACAGTAGGATTTGTGGAATCGGGCATCACACCTAAGCAAAGGTGGAGTATTCACAATGAATCAGTGGAAAGACATGTTATTACGTTTAAAGATCTTAACAAGAGGGTTTGATAAGTCAGTATTAACAAAAAGCAGAGAATCATATACATGTCGTAGCTCAAGTCAAAGACAAATGCAGAAAAAGCTTTTGTACTTGGTGGAATATAACTTGGCAGGTAAGAAAGGTGAATGCTTCTAAATACCTGATCCAGAAAAAGATTGCGGTTGATCATAGAAAACAGCCTGATCATCTTGAAACCACAAATCGTCAGTGAGTTGATTGAGAGTTGGGCTAGGATCCATGAAGTTGTTCAGCTGGTTCTCAGGAGTCTGGTCCTGGAACTGTTGTCTTTGGTCTGATGTGTTGTTAGCAAAATTACTCAGCAAAGACGGATAAGTAGAAGTTCCCTGACCAGTATGTTCCATATCCAAAGACATGGAAACGTCATGAAACAACTGGTCAAACTCATTAAGATCGCCGAATTCACCATGGTTCAAGACCTCAGCTGATTTGTCAGTTGAAGAAGATCCGAGTCCATGAATCAGAAGATCATCCATTTCAATGTAATTGTCTTTCTCAAACACAAGAGGTGCCATACTAGAGGTCTTGGGAGCTGATGTGACCTCAGTAGCCTCTAATGAGTTTGCAGACACGAGGGACCCAAAACTTGAGGGCCTGTTGTATGGCAGGCCGTTTGGCCAGAACTCTCGAATTTGCTGGGCGTTAGGAAACTCTCTAGCAGAATTATTCACCAACGTGCTCTGCAGCTCTTCTTCGCTATTAACCTGCAAGTACAATTATCTATCTAGTGAGGAAAGTACAACAAAATGAACGTGTGAAATAAGGCCTAAATCAATAAGAGAAAAAAACTGACCTGGGGTATACTTCTAGAAGCAAGGTTATTAATACATCTTGTAGGAACCCCAGGTGCATCTGGGATTCCTTGGAGAAGCTCCTCGATATCATCTAATTGAAGATTGACAGGATTGAAAAGCATACCACCAACCACACCACGGGTACCGTCATAACGAACCACAGGTTCCTCTGGCGCAGCAATATTATTTCCATCTTCATTATCATCATCAACCCATTCATCTTCTTGGAAGGGAGCACCATATTGTTCACCATTTTTAGGACCAGACCCACTTTTCTTGAACATCTTATAAAGAGCATAATAATCCTGAAGAATAAAAAGTAAATCAGATCAACCAAGGACAATTAAAATGAGGGAGGGCAACAGAAAAAATGTTAGGACTATCAGCTATAGGTATAATACCTTGACGTTCTTACATCTCCCGAGTTCGTCCTCATCCATCGTGTACTCATGCATCACCCAGTCAGTCCGCTCACCATTAGGTGCCCGACCTCTATAGAAAACAAGAGTCTTTTTGATTCCTACTGATCTGGAATTGTACTCAATGATTCGATCTTTTCCCGTTGCCTTCCAATACCCACTTGCAGTGCATCTACCAGACCTAGCTGCGTTTGGATACTTCCTGCTCCTTGGAGTGAAAAAGAACCACTGTCGATCTCCAGTCTTCAACACCGACTGACCTGAATCAGATTATTTCCAGTTGTGTTAGAGAACTAATCTCAAAGCAGATTGATGTTTTCATAGAATGTAAAAAGCAGATTTCGACCCCGAATCTTTGTGTATCAACAAGACTGACGGAAAACAGATGCTAGGAACCAAGAAAATACGCAAAACAAAATCGATTGATCATGAAACAGCTATCGGTAACGATCAAGTTTTAAGGTTAAGAAAGTCAAGATGATGATTAAAACCCAAGTTAAGGAAATTGAGGAAATCAAAGTAAGAAAATTTACCAGGCAATTCCTCGGGTTCCAATTTGTAAACATCAACCTCGCCGATAACATTGATTCTAAGCCTCTTACTACAGATCTTCCTCTTGAGATAATACATAATCAGCTCTTCATCAGTCGGGTGAAATCGAAACCCTGGTGCGATGAATTTCCCACCTTTGAAACATGAATCTGGAGAACAATCCGCCATCTCCGTAAACAAATCAGAACCGATCCCACACACACACAAAAAAAGTGAAAAATAAAAAAACCGATCGGGTCAACGAAACTAAACAAACCCTCTCAGAACACCAGAGATCCCCTTTCTCTTCGTCTCTCGCGATCAAGAAGAGAAACGAATCAAACCTACATGAGACTGTGAAAACCCGCCGCGATCGAAGGAATTGAAAATCTAGGGTTTGATCGGACGGCGAGAGAGATTAATAAAAAAAAAAAGTAAAAAACGAGAAATGAGATTTTGCTTGTAGATTGAGTGATTTGGTTGGCTATCTGATTGTCTCAGCTTTTTCTGCTACTTGGCAGCAGCCTTGGGATCATATGGACTTGCCAAGTTTCCGAGAACCTGATGGGCTCCAAATACGCTTGTTCCAGCCCATTAACCGTAATTGGTTTTCTTGAAAAATATTTGTTTATTGGTAACTCTTTCGTATTAATTAGGGTTTCAAAAAAAAAACTCACTCCACAATGTTTTTTTTTCTCAAAATTATCCTTAAACTATCCTTAAACTGAAAAAATATATGTTGTTATAAGGTATTTGAGATTTTATCATGAAGATAAATATAAATAAAGAAAAAAAATTTATACCCGGTAGAGAATAGTATACTGAAAAATAAAGAAACGAGAGTTTATAATTTCTCTTTATTATCAGATGAGTGTGTTTTTACAAAGAAGAATTCTCCTCTATTTATAGCCGTAATAACATGAGTTATTGTGCGTGCATAGTGACGATGGACTCCACACAAAATAATATTTTGCCCACATATTTTGACATACGTGTGTATGTGTATGCATTCTAGAATGCATCTTTATTTGACATTTTGTAACACTCTCCCTTGGAGACCAGTGTCACTATTGCGTTACGTCTTTGTTGTCTCGTTAAAAACCTTTCTAGGAAAATCCAGTGGGAAAAACCATAGTAAGGTAAAAAGAGTACAACCACGCAACCTCCCCCTCGAATGATCAGATGTCATCTTGTAAGTCTCGTTGATGACGCATTCCAATGTTATAGGCATGTTTCTTAAACATAGTGGTAGGTAGTGATTTCGTGAAAAGATCTGTGGCATTTTCACATGATCGGACATACTTGACTTCAATGACTTTATTCTTCTCAAGTTCCTGAGTGTATGAGAAAAATTTCGGAGGGATGTGTTTGGTTCTATCATTTTTGATATATCCTTCCTTTGTTTGGGCGACACATGCAACATTGTTTTCATATAACATAGTTGGCTCTGTATTTACGTGGATCTCACTGCTCGATTGGATGTGTTGGCTTATTGATCTCAACCATACACATTCCCTACTTGCTTCATGGAGGGCAATGATTTCAGCATGATTTGAAGAAGTTGCCACGAGCGTCTGCTTCTGAGAACGCCAAGATATAGCAGTGCCTCCGATCGTAAAAATATATCCAGTTTGTGATCGGGCTTTATGTGGATCTGACAAATATTTTACATCTGCAAAATCAATCATTTGACCGTTTGAATTCTTAGGATTAAATAAACATAAATCAGTAGTCCCTTGAAGATAACGGAAGATATGTTTAATCCCATTCTAATGTCTTCGCGTAGGGGATGAACTGAATCTTGCCAAAAGATTAACGGCAAATGATATATCAGGCCTTGCACAATTCGAAAGGTACATAAGTGCTTCAATCGCACTCAAATATGGTACTTCGGGACCAAGTATCTCTTCATTTTATTCATGTGGTCGAAATGGATCGCTTTCAGCATTAAGTGATCTAACGATCGTAGGAGTACTAAGAGGATTTGCCTTATTCATGTTGAATCGTTTCTTATCGACTCTTGAGTGTGTTGAGATAAAAGGAATGTTTGAATGGGAGGAAGAGGAGGAGAAAATAGCGAGTTACTTTCTTCAAAACTCATCAGTCCTCAAAAAACTCATTCTGTGTTTTAATCACACTTATCCTCGATGTGTTTCAGATTCAGATATCTACGATGAGCTTAGTCAACTCACAAAACGTTCCCGAGGATGTCGAATTTTCATTGATTATGATCGTTGATGCAGTGAGCTCATGAGAGCATTATCATATGAAAATTGCATTTCTATAGACTTTTGTTCTTCATCTTATGTGCCAGACTTTTGTTCTTCATGTTATGTTCTACTGATATACTTATCACAGTAGTGTCAAATAACTTTTATTGTTAGTAGGTGATTCATAACTTTTTACTAGTAATGTTTTTATTAATCTAGTAAACTATAATTTGAAAAGTATATGGAAATCGCCTTATCAAAATAGAAGTCTTATAAATCTTAAAATCAAAGACAAATACGCTTTTCCCCATATCACATTCTATTCTTTTTTTAAATGTTTGAAATGCTTTTATTAATCAAAGGTGAATAAGAAAGGATTGATAGATGTCACTACGATGACTCTCTCGCAAGACGATCCAAGAAGATCTTAAACTTCTCAATATTTGTCATTTATTTCTAAAAACAAAATCGCAAAAATATTATTAGAAACATAACATGATATTATTTTAGAACGAATCGTTTACATAAATGATAACCACGATTACAGTAAAAATTATTGCATAAAAAACTAAACCAATATTTATGATGAAATCTTTGGAAGTATTCTCCAACAAAGAGACCATAAATAGAAGTAAAAGCTACACCGATAATAAAGTTAAAAACCAGCGAAACATTTTTCTAACAAGATGAAAACTAAAAAAAAATTTGGGAGAAGATAAAATGTTTGGGTGATTTGAAAGTGTGAAATATGAGTGTATTTATATATTGAAAAACATTGTTCATAGCCGTTTGAAAAGTAGAAAAAATTTGAAAATTTTTCTTTGTGACCGTTGTAAATAATGGTGTAAAAGAAAAATTAATCTGAAGATATTCAATAATCAATCAGATAAAATTTACCAATTCAGATAAAATATTTATATACATGTGACTAAACCTCCTTGTATGTATAATAACCATAATATAAACAAATATTTAACAGTGATATTATGGTGACGAAGTCATCCACATAGGAGCAGTAAATAAAATATGTGGCGGCTAAGCCGTCCATGAACAAAATTAATTAAAACAGTAAATGAATTATCAGGCGGCAAGCCGACCATTAACAGAAATAAATTATCAGGCGGCAAGCCGACCATTAATAGGATAAATAATTAAAACAGTAAATAAATTATCAGACGGCAAGCCGACCATTAACATAAATAAATAATTAAAACAGTAAATAAATTATCAGACGGCAAGCCGACCATTAACAGAAATAAATAATTATGGTGCATGAAGCAACAATTGTAAAATAGTATATTATTATAGAGGTGATAACCCATTCACTATAGGATATTATAAGTATACATATAAAAGTTAGAATTTTAGAGTGATCGTGCTGATAACGTGTTATAAAAAGTATTTGAGATTTTACCATGAAGATAAATATAAATAAAGAAGAAAATTTTATACCCGGCGGGGAATAGTATACTGAGAAAGAAAGAAGCGAGAGTTTATTATTTTTCTTTATTATCAGATGAGTGTATTTTTACAAAGAAGAATTCTCCTCTATTTATAGGCGTAATAACATGAGTTACTGTGCGTGCATAGTGACGGTGGACTCCACACAACATAATTTTTGCCCACATATTTTGACATACGTGTGTATGCATTCTAGAAGGCATCTTTATTTAACATTTTGTAACATAAGTCAATATATCCAACTCAATAATCACCCGCAATATAGCCCTCAACCGTGAATAAAATTTTAACATGTAAATAACTGTGTATCATTCATCAAAACTACGTCGTTTCGGTCATTAAATGAAACAAAATCATATCTATGAGAGATTTGAACCCATGACCCGAATGATGGAATTGAATCCCAGAAAGCTTACCCTCACTATCAGCTCTGTTAATCAAGTGGATCAAGGCTTCTGTACAAAGCACAAAGAGAAAAGGAAAAAGAGGATGTCCTTGTCTTAAACCTCTTTCTGGTTTTATCAACCCATAAGGACAGCCATTGATTAGCACCGCGTAAGTTATCGTTTTAACACAACTCATCATCCAGGAAACCCACTTGTCGTTGAAACCAAGTCCTATTAATATTTCTTCAAGAAATGACCACTCCACTCTATTGTAGGCCTTCGACATATCCAATTTGATAGCCATGAAATCCCCCGAGACATCTTCATGAGTACGAAGGCTATGCACAATCTCATGGGATATTAGAATATTATCGAAAATCAACCTCTTTGAAACGAACGCATATTGAGTTGGCGACACAATATCCAGGAGATGGCACTTGAGTCTATTCACAAGGATAATAGGACGTAAATCAGCCATTCTTATTGGTACTATTATCTTCGGAATTAAAGTAAGGTGAGTGAGGTTCTAGTCCTTTGGAAAATTTCCAAAAGAAAGTCCTAACTTCGCCTATGATCTGATCCTTGATAATATCCCAGTATTTCTTAAAGAACAAACCCGTAAAACCATCCGGTCCAAGAGCCTTTTTGCTATTAATGGAGAAGACAACAAGCTTAATCTCCTCTTCCGAGACATCACACGTAAGATCCTGGTTCATGTAGTTCATAACTCTTCTCTGTAAATGCGCACATGTATTCTTAAAAGGTTCGGGGTTGGCTGATTTGAAAAGTTTTGAGAAATATCGAACTGCAACCTCTCCTTTATCTTTGTCCCAAAACTGTTCTTGTCCCGTTTCATCAAGTAGAAAAGACAGAGAGTTCTTTATCCTTGTTGATTTAACCGAAGCGTGGAAAATTTTTGTGTTCCTGTCGCCCTCCAACAGCCATTTTTCTCGACTCCTTTGTCTCCAATAAGATTCTTCATCTCTGTAAGCAATCGAAAGCTCCTCCCTAAGCTGTTTTGTCCTTCTTTCACAGGGGACTAAAGCATCATCTTCCCATTCTAAGGCACGTATGAGTTGTTTAATTCTCCTCTGTGCATTTGAAATATACCTCTTCTTCCACCCACTTATAGCTCTTCTACATTCAGATATCCTTACCATAAACGAATTATCAATACTCGTATTATGATCAGTCCATACTTCTTTGATAACATCCTCAAGTCTCGGATCCTCTGCCCATCTTTTGTCAAACCTAAATTGTCCTCTTAAAGATTCATTGTCATTTATAACTTAACTAGAACAATACGATGGTCTGATCCAAATCTTTCAAGGAACCATTGATGAGTGTTTGGGAAGAAAGAGTACCATGCCGAGTTGCCAAAACATCGATCTAATCTCTAGTAAATCCACTCATTATTCCTCTTACCATTCCAAGTTAATGGATTACCTGTGCTCCCATACTCATGCATATCACAATTGTCTAACATAGTTTAAAAATGTATAAAAGTATAAGGATGTCTCGTTGGGCCTACCCTTTTCTCTGCATTTGATAGAATATCGTTAAAATCTCCTATCAAACACCATGGTTCTTTCCTCAAACACCCAATTCTTGTTATTCGCTCCCAAACTAACAATCTTAATTTGGTCATTGGATTTCCATAGACACAAGAGAAAAACCAAAACCTTGTGCCATGTTTCACTTTCAAATCTAAAACATGTTTATCTTCCTGAAGGAAATCAATCTAAATATTTTTCTTCAAAAAGATAGCCAAGCAGCCATTGTATCCTTGCGGCTCAACCGTACGTAAGTTCTTGTAACCCAAACCTGCTTGAATACCCAACACAAACTGTACGTTATTATTTGTCTCCATGAGGAATAGGATGTCCGGGAAATGTTCTTTTTGCATTTCCCGAAGGCGACTAATTGTTCAGGGATTCCCCAACCCTTGACAATTCCAACTAAGAACACCTATTGATCTTTTCACGGATCATCCGGATCCGCTATTTCTTGCTCTCTCTTTGAGCTTTTGCCTGGACTCTCCACTTCCTCGTCTGCCTTCCTCTTTGTTACTGTCTCTGTAACCTCATTATCACTCAATTCTTTGCATTAATTACCTTATGTTCTTTCGCACCCTTGAATCTGATCTTTTCGACACTTTCTCCTTTTTAAAATTGTTCCGGAAGAAGTGGCCCCCGAAAGCCCTGTTCTAAAACCCGTAGAACAATCAACAAAGGAGGAGCCATAAGAGTCTCCAAACACAACAGTTGTTGGATCTTGCCTTCCACTAAGGCTTTTGGCTGCGTTAATAGCAGAAACCATAAGTTTGTCGTTGGTAACGACTTACTCTGCTTTTCCATTGAATTCAAACACGAGCCCTCTTCCTTTATCGATGTTCGAGGTGATCACAGGAGGAAGTTCTAGTCGTAACAAAGTTTTCTGGCCCAAAATATTCCCTTCCAAATCCGTGATATATCGAATTTTTGATTCGATGTTCTCTTGCTTTTCTCTCCGTAGGATCTTGTATCTGTAGATATTATCTCATTTGGTCTAGCACATCTTTTACTATTTTTGGTCATCGTGTGACTTCATCCAACCCCATTTGATCATCTGTGATGATACCAAAAAGAGGATTAGCAGGCTGTACGATATAATCTCTATTCTTTCTCGTCTTTTTATCCTTACTAAAGCTTTCGATAGCAGTAATCTGCCGGTTCATAGGGTTAAGAGGACATCGAGCTTTATCATGTGTCAATCATTGGCATTGGAAGCAACGTTTACGGACCCTTTTGTACTCAATACCAATGGACACCATTTTCCGGTTGGTAGTTGTACCTCTTTAGTAATTTTTAGAGGCATAGAGACGTTAGAAAGAACTATAACTCTAACATAGTCACGGGCCGTGTTTAGCTTCTCTCGCATGTGAATTGCTCAGCATTCCAATCACTACGGTGGCATCAGAATCAGCGTTTAGCATTGGAGGTCGGGTGATAAGTCCTTATAGAAACCGTCTCCTTTTAAAAAATGTTCAAGCACTGCTTTGCACTCGGAATTGGTTAAGAGGTTTTGCAAAATTTGAAGGTAAATTATCAACTTTGATCTTGTATTTTCTCCTTTCAAAGATAGATTTTTATGTATTTACAAATCATATTTTAAAAATTTAGGTGACATTGAAGATTACTTTGATGATGAAAACAAGGATGGTACAACGACAGCAAGTAGCTCGGGAATATGAGATTTATGATCTTGTTGTTTTTGCAAAGTTTGGAGAGTATGGGAGTTTGATTTTGTTGGATTTGGTTATTATTTTGTTTGAGATTCTCAACTGTTTTGTTTGGTCATTGTCTCATTTCTCGACTCTTAGTTTCTTGAATTTAAAAACCAATCTATGCTATAGTCTTCTTCTTGTGTCTGCTATTGTAAAATGTTGACTTTTTCTTGCTTTTTGGTGTTGTTTGCTATTGTTCTTGTAAAATGTTCTTGTGTCTGCTATTGTAAAAACCAACCGTAAAACCATTGTCTCTAATATTTTAGCGTTCCACAGCACATGTTTCATGAACAAAACCACATGTTATGACTTGTCATCATTAGCAATACTATCTAACAAAGCCCAAAAGAAGAGAAATTTAAGTTACAAATGTTTGTTTGTGCTAAAATCTTCAAACACAAATCAATTTAGCTAAAAAAAACTACAAAAACTTTTTGAGAAATTGGCAACAATAACAAACAAAAAAATTATAACTTACTCAATAACAAAACCCCCCTATGTGTCCATAATCTTAACCCCATATTTTAGGGTTTTGTGTTAGTTTTCTAATTTTTTTTTGTTTTTGGTTATTAAGCTAATTGTCTCAAACTTTTTTCCTAAAAAAAAAAAAAAAAAAAAATAGGGTACCCGCCGGTAACCCGAAAATTACAGGGCTTTTTTCGGGTTACCCTATCAATACAGGGGTTTTTTCTGGGCGGATTTTTTTCGGATTCGGGTAGGGTAGAGTTTTTTTACCGATGACAACATCCCTAGTCACGGCTTTGAGATCTTTCTGGATCAAAAGCCAATTCAATGACTTGTCCCACAGTTTCAGCAATCTCTATTATGGTGTCTTCAGTATAATAGTTTACAGGTATGTTTCGGAGGCGAATCCAAACTGATAAAATCATTAGATAAACATCCGGAGGCTCTTCCACCCATCTTTCTAAAACAAGACCCCAATCATCTTGTGTCCACATACCAACTCATCCTGCTTTGATTTTCTAGATTCAAGAGACGTCCCATAATACTCCGAGCATTGTTTTCAATATATCGATATTTTTGATGACTAGAAAGCACCAAGGGTTTATCTTCCTCGATAGGCATTGCTTTCAAAGCTTTGTTTAACTCAAGTTCTATAATAAGAAAATAGTTAGAGACGGATAACTCTGTTTTGCAAGGCCAAAGAAGAAAAACCAAAAGACGAAGCTAGATAGACCACAAGGGGCTTCGTCTAAAACTTTTTAATCCGAGGAAAAACCTAAGATTTTAGGCAACTTTGGTATAGAATATATCAGAATAGGAAAATATATGGAAGTTTTCCAAAAAGCCGGTAGAAGAACAAAGATGTCTCCGAGACAAACCCTCTAAAATGAAAAAGAGAGAACTGAGCCCAAAAAAAGAAAAATTGAAACAAATTTGTGAACAGTTCTTATATGATTTATTTATAGAATCTAAATGTTGCAAAACAAGTGTTTTTTCTTCTCCTAACAATTTTTTTCAAATTTTTAATAAGGATTTGAATAGTAAACCTCAAAATTTGAGGGTCTAAAGATTTGTTGCATTATAAGAAACCTAAAAATTTGAAGGTATCGAAGGCTTGTTGAAGATGGTTTTAGTGTGTATCTTTTCTTGCTTGTTCGCTCTAAGCATATTTTTTTGGTAGGTTCTAAACAAGAAAATAGATTCTCTTCTCTTTATCTGAGATTTAACTTCACTCCTGAGACTAAATATGATAGCCCAGAAGATATGCAATCAAAAAGCATCAAGAATCGAGAGGAAAAAAAAAACCCTTTTAACTCTTTCAAGCTCTGTACATAATCAAAGATTCATGATCACTAATGTGGATCATGGTTTCTTCTAACTTATCCTGAATTAAAGAGTCTAGGTCACGAGGAGACAGGTCTACCCAAGACTCCAACTGTGGCTACGAACACCCAGAATATGGCACACAAAGCACCCATAATTGATAAAAGGAGAAAACCTCTGTTTCTGATACGCTTCTTTGCTATAGTGACTTTGCTAGTAGTCACTGACGTTCCATTGAACCTGATGCGGCTGAAGCTAGACATACGCACAAAGGTTGCATTAAGAGGACCCTCACAGGCAGAGGCTGGCGTTGAAGGTATTGATTCCATAAGTGCCCACAGGGCTGATGAGAACTGGCTTGTCGTTCCACCACCATTTTGGCCTTCCTGGTCTTGGGCAATTACATTCATAGTAGGATTCGTAGACTCAGGCATCACACCTAAGCAAATTGGTATTCACAACGTATCAGCGGAAAGGCTTAGCTTATTAAGTTTAAAGATCTTAACATGAGGGTTTGATAATCGAAGATTAACAAAAAAGCAGAGTATCATATATGTGTGTCTTGGTACAGGTCAATGACAAAAGCAGAAATAGCATTTGTGCTTAGTGGGAAATAACTTGTCAGACAACATAAGTGAATACTCCGAGACGAGAATGAGTTTAAGTACCTGATAAAGTTGAAGCAAATACTCCAGAAGAAGGTTGCGGTTGATCAAAGACATCAGCCTGATCATCTTTAAACTGATTGAGAGTTGTACTAGGAGGATCCATGAAGCTGTTCAGCTGGTTCTCAGGGGCCTGGTCCTGAATCTGTTGATAGATGAATTGTTGTCTTTGGTCTGATGTGTTGTTAGCAAAATTACTCAGAGAAGACAGATCTGTAGAAGCTCCCTGAAAAACAGGTTCTACATCCAAAGACGTGGAAATGTCAAAGAACAATTGGTCAAACTCATTAAGGTCGCCAAATTCACCATGGTTCAAGAGCTGTGAGGATTTCTCAGTTGAAGAAGCTCCGAGTTCAGGGTTCAGAAGATCATCCATTTCAATGTAATCCTCCTTCTCAAACACTAGAGGTGCATTACCAGAGGTAGCCTCAAATGAGTTCGCTGACCTCAGATGGGACTGGAAAGTCGACTGGCTGTAGTATGGCTGGCCATTTAGCCAGAACCCTCCGATTTCCCGGGGGGCAATAAACTTTCCAGAAGGATTATTCAGCAACGTGCTCTGTCTCTCTTCTCCGCTATAACCCTGCAAGTACAAGTATCCATTTAGTGAGGGAAGCACAACAGAATTAGCATAGGAAAAAAAAGAAGCCTAATCCAATATATTAGTCGAAGAAACTGACCTGGGGAACACCAGAAAGCTCATTAATTTGTCTTGGAAAGACCCCGGGTGCATCTGGGATTCTGTTGAGAAGCTTCCCGAAATCATCTAACTGAACATTGACAGGATTGCAAAACAATCTATCATCCACGCGAAGACTGTTCTCATGATGGACCAAAGGATCATCCGGAACAGCAACATAATCTGCGTCTTCGCTATCATCATCATCAACCCATTCTTCTTCTTGGAACGGAGCACCATACTGTTCACCATTTTTGGGACCAGCCCCACTTTTCTTGTACAGCTTATAAAGGGCATAATAATCCTGAATAGAAAAAGGAAGAAAGGCAAATTAATTAGTTACAAGTAAATGAAGGAGACCAATAAGTTTGACTATTCATCAGTGTATAATACCTGGGCGATCTTACATCTCCCGAGTTCTTCTTCATTCATCGTATACTCATGCATCACCCAGTCAGTCCGCTCACCATTAGGTGCCCGACCTCTATAGAAAACAAGAGTCTTTTTGAGTCCTACCGATCTGGAATTGTATACAATGATTCGATCTTTTCCCGTTGCCTTCCAATACCCACTTGCAGTGCCTCTACCAGACCTAGCTGCGTTTGGATACTTCCTGCTCCTTGGAGTGAAAAAGAACCACTGTCGATCTCCAGTCTTCAACAACGATAGACCTGAATCAGATTGTTCAGTGTATCAGAGAACTAATTTCAACGCTGATCAATGTTGTGAATCATAAAAGATGCTAGAAATCAGTAAAACATGGGAATGGAAATCATAGTCAACGACCAAAACTAATGGATCATGACACTCGAAAAACCTAAACGCAAAAACAATCGGTGACGATCAAAAACAAGCTAAGAAAGCCTACTAGAAATTACCAGGCAATTCAGAGGGATCCATTTTGTAAACATCAACCACGCCAATGACATCGACTCTAAGCCTTTTCCTACAGATCTTCCTCTTGAGATAATACACAACAAGCTCCTCATCGGTCGGGTGAAATCGAAACCCTGGTGCGCTAAACTTGCCGCCTTTGAAACACGACTCTGGGGAAGAATCCGCCATATCCGAACCGATCTCTCACAGAAATTGAAATAAAACAAACAAAATCGAACGAGGAGGAAGAACAATCGAAACCCTTTCTCTTCGTCTCTCACGACCCAGAAGAGAAAACGAAGCAAACCTACATAACACAGAGAGAAACCGTCGCGATCGATCGAACGAAACAAGAAGGAGAATTGAAATTCTAGGGTTTGGTACGGCAGACAGAGAGAGAGAGAGATATTGATTGAGTCAAAGAGTGATTGGTTAAAATTCTCTCAGCTTTTCTGACTTGCGAAGTTTCGGAGAACCTGCTGGGCTCAGAAACGCCTTGTACCCATTAAACCATGGGGCCCACAGTTATCTCCTAAATTTCTTTTTCGAATATTTTTTTACCAACCGATAAAGTTGAATATTCATTAGTTTTCATTTCTTTTTTATAAATCAGATAATTTATCATGAAAATAAATATAATTAAAGACAAAAGATTTATATCCAATGAAAAATGGGATACTCAAATAATGATAGAGAAAGAGATTATTTTCTTGATTGAAATTATGTGCTTTTGTGTTGTTGTCTTTTACTATGAACCTTGTTCCTTTTATAGGCAAATAAATGTTAGTGGATAGTCTTCACACAAATGATTTAGCTTAGTGGAGGCATTAGTGGATGCATTAGTGGATGTATGCTTTTACAACACTCCTCCTTGGAGACCAGTGTCACTATCACTTTTGCTTAACGTCTTTGTTGCTTCATTAAAAACCTTTACAGGAAAACCCAGTGAGAAAAACCATAGTAAGGTAAAAAAGAGTACAACCACGCAAGCTCCCCCTCGAATGATCATGTGTCTTCTTGTAAGTCTCGTTGATGACGTATTCCAATGTTATGGACATGTTTTCTGAACATAGTGGTAGGTAGTGACTTTGTGAAGAGATCAGCGGCATTATCACATGATCTGACATATTTGACTTCAATGACTTTAGTCTTCTCAAGTTCCTGAGTGTATGAAAAATACTTTGGAGGGATATTTTTGGTTCTGTTACTTTTGATATATCCTTCCTTTGTTTGGGCGACACATGCAGCATTGTCTTCATATAAGATAGTTGGCTCTGTGTTTACTTTGATCCCACTGCTCGATTGTATGTGTTGACTTATTGATCTCAACCATACACATTCTCTACTTGCTTCATGGAGCGCAATGATTTCAGCATGGTTTAAAGAAGTTGCCACGAGTGTCTGCTTCTGAGAACGCCAAGATATAGCAGTACCTCCGATCGTAAAAACGTATCCAGTTTGTGATCGAGCTTTATGTGGATCTGACAAATATCCTGCATCTGCAAAACCAATCATTTGACCGTTTGAACTCTTAGGATAAAATAAACCTAAAGCAGTAGTCTCTTGAAGGTAGCAGAAGATATGTTTAATCACATTCCAATGCTTTCGCGTAGGGGATGAACTGAATCTTGCCAAAAGATTAACGGCAAATGATATATCAAGTCTTGTACCATTTGTAAAATACATAAGGACTCCAATGGCACTCAGGTATGGTACTTCAGGACCAAGTATCTCTTCATTTTTCTCATGAAGTCGAAAGAGATCATTTTCAACTATGAGTGATCTAACAATCATAGGAGTACTTAGAGGATTTGTCTTATCCATGTTGAATTGTTTTAGTACTCTTTCAGTATATGTAGATTTGTGCAAAAATATACCCTTTTGAGAATGCTCAATTTGTAGGCCAAGATAGTACTTTGTATTTCAGAGATCTTTCATCTCAAATTCTCCTTTTAAATAATTTGAGGTTTTTTGTATTTCCTCTTTAGTTCCTATTATGTTAAGACCATCAACATACACCACGATAATCACAAATTCGGATGTTGTTTTCTTGGTGAAAACACATTGGCATATATGATCATTTACATATTCTTCTTTTGTTAAATGCTCACTAAGACGATTGTACTACATGCGTCCAGATTGCTTTAACCCATATAATGATCTTTGCAATTTTATTGCACATAACTATTTGGGTTTGGAATTTAATGCCTCGGGCATTTTAAACCCATCTGGAACTCTCATATAGATATCAATATCTAATGATCCATCTAAATATGCTGTAACGACATCCATGAGACGCATTTCTAGATTTTCGTTAGCCGCTAGACTCATTAAGAATCTAAACATGATTGCATCCATAATAGGAGAATATGTTTCCTCATAATCAATCTCGGGTCTTTGAGAAAATCCTTGAGCCACAAGGTGAGCTTTATATCTCATATTCTCGTTTTTCTCATTTCGTTTTCGAATGAAGACCCATTTGTATCCAACTGGTTTCACATATTTGGGTGTGAGTGTAATAGGTCCGAATACATTTCGTTTATCAAGCGAATCAAGTTCGACTTGTATCGCATCTTTCCATTTCATCCAGTCATGTCTGTTTTGACATTCATATACAGACTTTGGTTCTGGATCTTCGTTTTCCTCATTTATTTCCTTTGACACAAGATATGAGAAAACGTCATCAACTACATTCATTTCATTTCGATTCCATATCTTTCCATTATGAATGTAGTTTATAAAAATCTCATGATTTCCTTTTTGATGCTCTGCATTATCGTTAGTCTTATGATTCGTTTCTTCCAAAATACGTTCACTGATTTTGGGATAATAATGCTTTTCAGCTTCCTTTCATTTTCTAGGATTTTTATCCTTAGAACCGACAGGTCTACCACGTTTCAAGTGTGTTCTAGACTCACGTGTATTATCTGCTCTTTCACGTTCATTTGGTATCTATATACGAGCATGAGCATTTGTAGCTGGTATATGTGATTTAGTTACCGTTTTGGTATCTGCAAATATATCAGGTAGCTGGTTTGCTATACTCTGCAAATACATAATTCGTCGAACTTCTAGTTCCGACTGTTTTGTAGGAGGATCAAGGTGTAATAGAGATGTTACACGCCATTTTATATCCTTTCCTACTTGTTTATTTTCTCCCCCTATAACCGGGAATACTTTCTCATCGAAATGACAATCGGCAAATCGTGCCGTAAAGACGTCACCAGTCCGTGGGTCTAGGTATCGTATGATTGATGGAGAATCACAACCAACATATATTTCCAACCTTCTTTGTGGTCCCATCTTTGTACGTTATGGTGGTGCTATAGGTATGTATACCACACAACCAAAAAATCGCAGATGGGATATATTTGGTTCTCGACCAAAAGCTAATTGTAATGGAAAATATTTATGATATGCACTTGGTCTTATCTGAATAAGTGCTTCCGTATGTAAGATGGCATGTCCCCATACAGAGGTTGGAAGTTTTGATCTCATGATCAATGGTCTTGCAATTAATTGTAGACGTTTAATTAATGATTCAGCCAGACCATTTTGTGTATGAACATGAGCTACCGGATGTTCAACTTCAATATCCGTTACCATACAATAATCATTAAAGACTTGGGACGTGAATTCACCAGGGTTGTCTAGTCTAACTCTCTTAATGGGATAATCAGAGAACTGAGCTCTTAGTTTGATTATGTGAGTTAGAAATCTCGCAAATGCCATATTTCGAGATGATAACAGACAAACATGTGACCATCTACTAGATGTATCAATTAATACCATAAAATAGTGGAATGGTCCACATGATGGATGTATTGGTCCACAAATATCGCCTTAAATTCGTTCAATGAACTTTGGTGATTCTTTATCAATTTTGATCGGCGATGGCCTTATGATCAATTTTCCAAAAGAACATGCAGCACATGTCATTTTATTCCTTTGGTATATCTCTTGGATTTTCAGTGAATGACCATGTGGGTTTTCAATGATATTTCACATCATTGTGGTGCCTGGGTGACCGAGGCGATCATGCCATAGTGTGAAATCTTCTGGATTTATTTTAGTCACTAGATGCGATTCGATGCACTTAAATGAGTATAATGCAATCTTGAATGAAGTTTTGGAAATTTTTCCAGTATAAGCTTTTTTCCGGATTTATCGGAAGTTATATGCATATACTTTTTCTATCCTCAGTTGCAGACTGAGTGTCATATCCTTGAAGGTATATGTCTTTAAAACTCAAAAAATTCCTTTTATAATTTGGAAAATATAAGGCATTATTTATGGAAAACTTGGTTCCATTAGTCAACGTGAAGTTGGCTCTACCACTTCCTTTAATCATGTCTGTAGGACCTGATATTGTATTGATAATAATGTTTGTCGGTCTTAAGTTAGAGAAATATATCTTGTCTTTCAGAATAATATGCGTTGTTCCACTATCTGGTATACAAATTTCTCGAACCATTTCCTTGGGTATTGTTTCATCCATTTCTGTAATCAACAAAAAATTAGATAATAGAAGATAAATTTTATTTATTAGAAAATACATTTAATAATTATACATTTGTGGAAAAACCGCATGATTTGTTGAAAAACAGAAATACATAGTAATTATACATGGTATAATTGGAGACTTATTCAGGAGTCTCATTACAAGCATTTTTCAGTTATACGCTAAAGCGATCTCATCGAAGTCATTCGCAAAGTCGGGAGAATCAAGGTACGATGTACCCTCAAAGTCGGGAGAATCAAGGTACGATGTACCCTCAAAGTCAGGAGAATCGAGGTACAATGTACCCTCAAAGTGTTTTCCTTTGCCTTTGGCAGACTCTTGGATAGCTTGCAAAGATGCTCGGGAGTTCGACATACATTGGACCAATATCCTTTGGATCCGCATATATAACAGATGCTACCATGCTTATGTGCGGTAG
Organism: Pseudoturritis turrita; assembly: GCA_900406555.1. NCBI lineage: Eukaryota > Viridiplantae > Streptophyta > Magnoliopsida > Brassicales > Brassicaceae > Pseudoturritis > Pseudoturritis turrita. Next base: position 236,873 of record OVBL01000315.1, on the reverse strand, counting down.
TCTCTTGGGTCTCTTTTCCTTTTGGATTTTGCTCAGGACGAACCCATTTAAAAGACTTTCTCCTTCATGGATTGTAATTTCTCCCACGTCCGCGATTGAATATGCGGCCACGACCCTGATAGGTTTGACTTCTCCTCTCCGGATTTTTCATATCCATTGCATTCACTTCTGGGAATACTTTGGCTCCCGTAGGCCGGGAGTTGTGGTTTTTGATGAGAAGATCATTGTTCTTCTCTGCGATTACGAGTGTTACAATTAATTCAGAGAACATTGTGTCTCCGCAATTTCAATACATTGCTTGCATGACACTGTGTTCTTTGTGGAATGTGAGGTATGTATTTTCGAGCATTTTTGCTTTGGTGACAGGTTTACCACAAATTTTTAATTGTGATACAATCCTCAACATTGCGTAATTATAATCCTTCACTTTCTTAAAATTCTGAAATCTCAGGTTTTTACACTCTTCCATCGCATGAGGGAGAATATTTGCTTTTGGTTATCAAATCTTTCTTTAAGAGCTTTCCAAAGCTCTGCTGGGTCTTTTATGTGCGCATAGTCATGCATCACATTTTCATCCAAATGTTTCTGCAGAAATATTATTGCTTTTGCCTTAGCTGGGGCGGATGATTCATTTTCCTCTTGGATGGTTTCGGATAAAGTTTCTGATTCTAAATAGAATTCAACATCAGTTGTCCACACTATATAGTTAGCTCTAGTAATTTTGAGAGCTGGGAACTTAAGTTTCTCAACGTTGGCCATTTGATTTATAAAAACAAAATCGCAAAAAATATTATTAGAAAACATAACATGATTTTATTTTAGAATGAACCGTTTACATTAATGATAACAGCAATTACAGAAAATATTATTGCATAAAAAGGTAAAAAAATATTTATAGTAAATTATTCGAGAGTAAATTCTCCAACGAAGAGACCATAAATAGAAGTGAAAATTACACCGATAATAAAAATTAAAAACCATCGAAATATTTTTCTTGCAAAATGAAAACTAAAACAATTTTCTTGTAAAAATGTTGGGAGAAGATAAAATATTTTGAGTGATTTGAAAGTGTGAAATATGAGTGTATTTATAGATTTAAAATACTGTTCATAGCCGTTGGAAAATTATAAAAATTTGAAAAAAAAATTCTTTGTGACCATTGTGAATAATGGTGTAAAAACAAAATTAATAGGAAAGTATTCAAAATCAATCAGATAAAAGTTTCCAATTCAGATAAAATATTTATATACATGTGACTAAACATCCTTGTATAATAACCATAATATAAAGAAATATTTAACAGTGATATTATGGTGACAAAATCATCCACATAACAACAGTAAATAAAATATGTGGCGGCTAAGCCGACCGTGAATAGAATAAATAATTAAAACAGTAAATAAACTACGAGGCGGCAAGCCGACCATTAGCAGAAATAAATAATTAAAGCAGTAAATAAATGATTAGGCGGCAAGCCGACCATTAACAGAATAAAATAATTATGGTGCATGAAGCAACCATTGTAAAATAAATTAATATGGAGGCGACAATTCGTCCACCGAAATAAAAGAAGAATAACGGTGCGTTAAACAACCACTGTAAAATAGTATATCATTATAGAGGCGGTAATCCGCGCACTATAGGATATTATAAGTATACATATAAAAGTTGAAATTATAGAGTGATCGTACTGATAACGTGTTATAAAAAAGAATTATAATTTATCATGAAGATAAATATAATTATAGACAAAAGATTTATACCCGGTGAAGAACGGGATACTGAAAAATGAGAGAGAAAGAGATTATCTTCTTGATTGAAGTTATGTGTTTTTGTGTTGTTGTCTTTTACAATGAACAATCCTTGTTTCTTTTATAGGCAAATAAATATTAGTGGGTGGTCTCCACACAAATGATTTAGCTTAGTGGAGGCATTAGTGGAGGTATGCTTTTACAACACGGACTATATTTTCCTGTCAGAAAAATACACGAATTTTTTAGGATCTCAACAAAATACATGAACTAACTAATAAAATTTTGAGAAATTTTTTTAAAAATACATCAACTAAATAATAACTACCAAAAAAATACACAGCTTTTCTGCTCTTTGAATAATACACGAACTATTAAAAAATTATATAGATATGCACTTTTTTAAAGTCTTATTACAAAATATGCAATTTGCTTTTAATATTCAATTTGATAAAACCAACGAAATTTACTTAGTTACAAATATAACTATTTTTTTTTTTTTTTTTTTTTTATCATTTGTAGCTTTTCTCTCTCTTCTTCTCCACCATGTCTTCTTCTCCATCGACAAAGAAAATCAGAGAAATATCTTCTCTTCTTCTCCACCCTTCTCTTCATCTCCATTCGCCGTGAAGTGTCTCAACAAATTCAAGATCTAGTAACACCACTCTCTCACTCCATAGTTATTACTTATCCCCTTCACAAACCATTGTGACGTGGACGGGAATCTACTGGATTACTCTCATCAGAATTTGAGTTACGTCAGCGGTGATACCAGATTTACGTCGGCATTGATACTAGATTCGTAAGACCTTGTCACAGATCTAGGGTTTTCGATCTAATTTCTTTGTCCTTTGAATTTGTCATTTTCCGATAACAATTTCTTCAGTCTCTTATCGCATGAAAGATGAAACCATAGATTTTTCCAACCGTGTTTTGTATTTGGTGTACGGTATTTGGTGGACACTCTGATATGTACACATGTAAGACACCATCACAGTTCATCCATTTATTTCGCCATCCCTCATACACCAATGACCACAACACATTGTCCACATGTAACCTCGTACCAATTGGCTAACTGTCCACCACATATTCTAGACACACTCTGATACTGTTCATAATATCATGGACAAGCAGACAACAACTCATCCAAAAGATCGACATTCCGTGGACAGTAGACATAAAAAGTCATGGCAGACAGAACACAATGGTCAGGAAACCATGGACACCAATGTACCGGATAATGTCAGCATTGGTGGACTTAATTCGACCCATGTCGAAGTAACTCTCCATTTTTCCATATCTTCTAAAACAAATCGATTTCAAAATTGGTGTCTTTTATTCGTTGTGACAATTTGTTCGCTGCTAAATGAACACCGTCTATAAGGACACACTATCTTTTTAATCTAAATATTTTTTGCTTGTCCATATGGACAATGCACAAAGGTCAAGATTTTAGTTCTCGTGGTGTCCATTTGGTGGACACTCTGATATGTCCACATGTAAGACACCACCACAGTCCATCCATTTATTTTCCATCCCTCATACACCAATGACCACAACACATTATCCAGATGTAATGACAGACGGAACACAATGGTCAGGAAACCGTGGACACCAACGTACCGGATAATGTCAGCATTTGTGGACTTAATTCGACCCATGTCGAAGTAACTCTTCCAATTTCCCATGTCTTCTACAACATTAAATTGATTTCAAAATTGGTGTCTTTTATTCGTTGTGACAATTTGTTCGCTGCTAAATGAATACCTTCTATAAGGACACACTATCTTTTTAATCTGCATATTTTTTGCTTGTCCATATGGACAATGCACAATGGTCAAGATTTTAGTTCTTGTGGTGTCCATTTGGATATGAACATGATATCATGGACAATTGATCGTGGATAATAAAAAAAGATTAAAATCCAGAAATTCGCAAAGCTTGAAACTATTTCTTATTATGAAAATTCATAAGATTGTTTAAAATTCTAAACAAGAGAAAGCTCATAAGAACACTCTTCTACGAGTTTCATGTTTTGGAGTTATAATTGCTATCTCTGAAAACTACTACTTTTATTTCAATTCACCAAACCAGAGATACTTTGTTCACTACGGGATGGCTGATTAATAGAGTTCATCACTCCGGCGAATAGTAGATGGCATCACTACATACATACTACTATCCACACAATATCATCCATTAATGACCATCCACATTATATCATCCATGACATTCATCATGTCCATCCACAAAAATCTTCGACGAAGAGAAAAAAATGGAGATCGGAGCAATAAAGTGTAACTAACGAGAGATGAGAAGATGAGAGATATGATTTTGATGAGGAAAAAGACTCAAGAAAGCTAAACAACGATGATGCAGAGGAGAGAGGATTTTGAAAAAGAAAAAGACTAAAGGAAGCTAGAAAAAAATGAAGCAGAGGAGAGAGAAAGGTTAAAAACCCCAGCCACACGTTTTTCTTTTAATCTCAGCCACACATTTTACTTTAACTCAATCCAACGTCTATCTATCCACCAACATCCTAACTAAACTTAATAAGTGGAATCCGTAACTACTACTTCCCCTAACTGATAAAGCAGTTTCTTTGAGGGAAAAATAGGAAGAATTTTGCCTTACTCAAGAGGAATTTGCCTAAAACACAAAAGTGCCTATTTTGTAAACCAAAGTCAAAAATTGCCTATTTGTGTAATCAACCCTTAAATTGTTCCTTATTAATACTCATACTAACAAACTGTGAAAGTTTGACGCATGTATTTTAACGAATGTTAATCCGATAAATTGAAACGCAAAAATATTTCTGTAGTTTTTGCAAAGCTTCTCCTATCACATGCCTTGTAGAGAAGAAGAGTTTAACATCACATGTGAGCATTAAAGAGGAAGAGTTTAATAGTTCAATAAGGATTGGTTCTAAATCTACGGGATTGGAAAGTTTAACCATTTGTGCACCTAGCTTATATTAGATTGAAACTCTTTCTCTTTAATAATTATACTAATTGTTGTGTCAGCGTGTGACGATACAAAAGATAGACGACGATGGTCGCCTATCGCTGACACAATGACTTTGAACAGAACATGATATCTCTTAGCAATTAGGAGTAGAAGTTGAGGACACTATCGGTTTTACTAATTTTTTTATTAGTCACGTGTTTATAACTTAACACCATTTTTTGCCTCAATATATCGGATTAAGTTTCGCTATAATACGAGCGTCAAACTTTCACGGTTTGTTAGTATGAGTATTAATGAAGAAAAAAATTAATAGTTAATGTATTATTCGGAGAGCATAAAAGTATGTGTATTTTTCTGACAATTATTATTTAGTTGGTTTATTTTAAAAAAAAATTCTCAAATTTTTATTAGTCACGTGTTTTTGAACTTAGCACCGTTTCTCCATTTTGTTTATCGGGTTAACGTCCGCTAATTCGAGAGTGTGAAACCTTCGAAATTTCCACTTCGTGTATTAAATGGACAATATTGGTTAGTTCATGTATTTGTTTGGGATCCTAAAAAATTTGTGTATTTTTCTGGTAGAAAAATATAGTTCGTGTATTTTTTAGGATTTTTCCCTTTTTCCATCAACTAATAGATAAAGAAGCTTGTCTAAAAGAGTAGAGACAAAGGTACCAAACAACTAACTTCTAAATACTTATTCTAGGGTAAAATAACTTAACCTTATACTATATAAAGAAAGTAGTATCCTAACTCAAAGTTTGGTGGAAAAACTCAACCTATGGAGTTTTAAGATAATTTTTACTATTGATCCTCGCAAGATCAATTAGAATTAGAACATTCGATTACAATCGGTAAAGTGGTTAAATGTTGGAATTGGATTTATTATTAAATCCAGCTTATAAAGGCCCACTAACAAGACAGCCAGTAAAGCCCACTAACTAGATAACCTGTAAGGCCCAAAAATGCAACATCATTTCAGGGTTAGCCCAATAAGGTTCGTCAAGCTCGCCACGAGCTCGCCACGAGCTCACTCGCTGAATAAGTCAAGATATGCATTTGATCTAGGAATGATATGGCGAGATCCCCTGAGATCTTATGGAGCATGTGAACCTGAGATATGCGAGGCGGTGAGGCCGAACTGGAGACTGTATAAAAAGGGAGGACTCACTTAGAAGGGGGTCCAACAATTTTTTCGACTTTAAACCTAGAAACAGCCGTACAAGCTCTCTGTAAACACATTTCAATATAGATCACTTATATTCATTCGATTCATATAATCAAATCCAATTCGGTGAATCACTTCTTATTTCTTATCAATTTTATATAGAGAATCTATCCCTCAATTCTTTTTTACTATACACAAATATCTCAGTGTGGATTTTAGCATCCATATTTTGGCACCGTCTGTGGGGAAGAAAGATCTCTAACACAAAAGTTTGATCTCAGATATGTTAGAATGAAATAAATCCAACATCTGCGGAATCCATGAGACTTAACTCTCAAATGTCCACTCTGCCTGAACGAGAACAACCTGAAAATAATGTCTCAACTTAGCACGAGACACCTGGATCAAACCCTAATGTTTCTATCCCACCCTCGCTAGTACAAGCGCTACAGCTCAGCGCACTGAGACCGGAATTAACCCTCCTAACCCAAGCAACATCGCCATCAAGCGCATCATCCCATGGGTCTGGATTAGGTCAGAGAATACCTTGATGACTATTCCATCCCCAGCTAGAGTGGAACCAACATGATCTACCTCGCTAACCATCCTCGGGTTAGCAAGGTGACCTGCGGACGATTTGGCAGAAATCAGAGGAATGTTGACATCTCTAGTAGATAGGACTCAAAATCAGGAAACATCAGCTCGAGCACTGACTACTAGGCTGGATCAGCGAGAGCGAGAGAGAGAGAGAGAGAGAGAGAGAGAGAGAGAGAGAGAGAGAGAGAGAGAGAGAGAGAGAGCTTGCTGCACGACTGGCTAAGATCTCACGATCTGTCAATCGTGAAGCCCCAGCAAACCAAACCCATGCAGGGGAAGCTACCCCATTCGCGAGCTCACCCTAGCTGATAGCCAACATCCCATGTCCGTGTTCAGAGGGTGCACCAGCTCGCGTAACCACGCGACTACCATCTCCAACTTATTGACCTCCAAGCTTCGAACCATAAAGAACAAGATGGCTCGGTGCATCAGTTTTCACGACCAGTTCACAAATGCCCTTTGAGCAGGCTCACTCTATGAGCTCGGTGCAAGCAGTGCAGACTCACCTCGCCGATTCGTTGCAATCTGACCCAAGAAGCATCATCGTTCTCGAGTCCTTCTAGAGGTACGTCAAACATACGAATGTCAGGCTCTAGCGTATGAGCTCACGAGTTCATATGGCAACAAGCTCTGCCTCCGATGTTAATCGTGCAATTGAAGAAACCCGTCAAACTCCGTTCACTAACATGATCGCAAATGCTCGTAACAGATTCACAGGAAAAATCAAAATTTCCAAATACACCAAGAATAGCAACCCGAAAGCTCATGTTAGGGTGTTCATGCTAGTAATTTCTCAAGTTCACCTTAACGATGAGGAAAAAAGAAGCAGGATATTGCATATTTTTCGCAGAAACCCTAGTCGGACGAGCACTAGAATGGTTTGCATAACTCGATGAAATTCGATAGATAGTTTTAACCAGCTCGTGTCAATGTTTCCAAAAAAATATTCAGTGTTTATCGAAGTAAAAATATTTGAAGCCGACTTATGGACGATGACACAAGGACAAAACAAACCCATGCGAACCTACATAGCAGAATTTAAGGAAATCAAACCGAAGATATCGAATCTAAACAGGTGGTAACACTAGCTACCCTAAAAAATGGATTATGGTACACTTCAAAATTCAGAGAAGAGCTCACAGTTCGACAAGCCATATTTCTTGATGATGCGCTTCACCGCGCATCCTCATATGCAATCCTCGAAGAGGAACTAATTGTCCTCTCCGAAAGACACAAAGTAACACTCGAGCCAACGAGCTCGCAAGTACCCAAAAAGTTCAACAAAAAAAGAACTGCAGGGTAAAGGCCATCACTCATATGCTGTAAGTGGCCCGCTGATGTTCTCAGAGTTTTAATCCCTTAATATTCCTACAAGTGTACAACAGAGCCGGCCCTAATATGTCATCTCCAAGCAAAAAAAAAGTATGTGCCTACTTATTAATAAATAAATTAAAATTAAAAAAATGTTTAATGAGAGAGTGAATGATTCGAAATCACTCCCTTACCGTTTGAAACCAACTAACCTAATAGATACTATAGTAAATGAACGACTGCAAAATTACTTATTGGAGGAGAGGCCGCAAGCTCATGCTTGGCTTGCTTCCCTTCAAATCCGGTTTTGGTGCACAACAAACGCAATAGTACTCGTTATAAATTTTTGGGATAAAATTAAGCTAAGACGGAATAAGAGGGATTTTGTTGTTGTCACTAAAATTAAAAGGAAAATAATTAAATAAACGATAATAAATCAATCAAAATAAGCGTTGGGCACTGGAGAATTCTCTAGGGTTCATGGATTGATTATTCATGTGTTTACGCAAGTAATTCAGCGGATTATGATTCCAAATTTAAATACACTTGATAATATAATCAACCTACTCTCGTAGCGATGACTAACTATATCTAAGCAACCTACGTACTCAACTCTCGCAAGCAAATAAATAGATAGATATGCAATATCAGATCAAGATTCGAAAAGTTAACCTAACTCCATAACTCAACTCTCGCAGGTTATAGTGCTAAGCTCATCTAATGCTATGGAAAATCGATTAATCAAGAAGTGTACAAGCAATAATCAGTCTAAATTCAGTCACAAACTGGCCAAACAAGCAGTAGACAAAAGTATAGACAAAGAACTCCTTCTAAATTCATGAACCTAAACAATTCATATTCATCAAGCCATGAAATTTCCTTCGAAAACTCTTAAACCCAACAAACAAACTACTCAATCATAGAAATAGAAACCATAACAATAGTATAATAAATAAATCTCATAAATAAAGAGGATTTAGAAAGCTTCCCTCTACTTGTACAAAGATTGAAAATCGTCTCCCATGAAACAATACGTAAAAATTGAATAAAAACCCTAAAACTACGGAGTTTAAGTGTGAGGCTCTCCCTCAAGAAAGTGTATCTATGGTGATGGTTGCACATAGATTTCGTGGCTCCTCTCTGTATTTATATAGTAGCTTAGGTCGACATGAGAATATTTCCAAAAGATTTAGGAAGATTTCTAGATAAGTCAAAATTTTCATATTTTTGGGAACAACAATCGATCGATTCATGGTTCTTCACTTTTCTAACAAAATTTAAAATATTTTCTGTTTTTTATAACCGGTTTCAACCAAAATAACCGAAATTACTGAAATTCCAAAATTTTAAAATAACAGAAATATATCGAATTTAACTGAAATATACCAAGTTTCCTTTAAAATTAATTTTTTGATTAAAAATCGAATCGAAGAATTGAATTAAATGGCCTCAAAAACTGACTTCCAAACCAAAATTTTGTTCAATTTATTTAGGAGAGATTTTTCGCAAACCAAAAAACTAAGAAACCGAATGAACCGAACCGGCCGATTTCTCTGCCCTATTTAAAACTGTTAAAAAATCTACTTTTTCATTTTTTTTTTCATATTCTACTTTCTATAATTTTGCCAAAAATATGTGTTTCAATTCATTTGAAAAATTATATAAGAAATTCAAAATGTAAAGGGTTTATTCAATCAAATATTTGAAATGATTGTGTTAAAATAAAGAATCTCATGTTATTCAATCATGAATTTAAAAAATTTACACCATAGAACAACTAACCGAAGTTACACGGGATATCCGTGTGGTTCCTCCTAATAACTTTCCGATGCTGAATTAAAAAAAAACTCGATCTTAAGGGAATGAGCAACCACATGGAATAATGATTTTGACTGGTAACCTTGTACCGCTGCGGTACAAGGTATACCGTTTATTTAGTTACCAATCACAAAAACGATACCAAAAACTTTATCAAAAATGTTACACTCAGTTTTATTTGTATCGTTTTTTCTTACAGCTACTTCTTACATCTTTACACTATTCTGTAATCGCTTACAGCTGAAAAACTTGTACCGCTTTAGGTTACCAATCGGATCCAATATGATGAAGCTCCTAAATTTAAGGCATTTTTAGAACGATGTTCTATGATAATGAATATTATCTATCTTTAGATATTTTAGAATATGTTACGGTTTCTTTTTTAGTAGTGTTTAGTGTGATAGATTACTTCAACCAGGTTTGGATATCAAATACCCAAAACATAAGGCTGTTAATCTGTCGATCTTCCGTAAGAACCACTTGTAGAGTAGATTATGCGCAACTACATCTCCTACAACACACCAGCAAAACATGTGTGAGGGTTAAAATTGGTTTAATGATGTCTTCTGTACCGTTTTGGGAGCAGCACATGATTCATCCCATCACCACCTATCTGATGATGAGATGCATAAGCTCACTCCTCATGTGATTGTGACGATGTGCACTAACTTGATCTGTAAGGTGAGTATTCGGTAGACTCCCTAGCGATCCATGGACTAGGATCGCCAAGAACAAAATTCTCGTTTTATGCACATATTAGGTTGAAAATTGTACGAAGTCAAGATGAGTGGACATAAAAAAATAACTTCGGATTTTCCAGACGAATTGAATCTATTTGTACATAAGCCGAGGTAGATATTTCTTCGCTCGGAAGCAAACTCTGGATATGGCGATTAGAAATGTTTTGAAGCTTCTACATCAAATGGGAGTGATATTACTCCATCGGTATAGTGTTGTCATATTGATATAATCTTTTCAACCTGTCAGTTATCAGCAAATACCACATCCATTTGTAAGTAAATCTAATAATTCAACTTGTGGACTAAAATATAGTCTTCTTACAAAACTGACACACGTCCGTTGTGCATCACTCTTCCAAAAAGTATACAATTATCAATGCATATGTCGATCATATGGATAGGTGCGCGAAGCTCATATACCATCTTTTATACTTCGTACTACATTGGGTGCGCTAGGGTATCCTCCGGCAAGTATTTTTTGATTAGTTACGATCATGTATCAATGCAACTCTCCATCATATTATAATCCATTTTAATGTTTATTATCTTAGCATACAATGACAATGGAGAGCGACCTTCTCCACACCCATTGTAAATTAGATGATTGACATCGTTTAAGATCTCACAAAACCATCACTTTCAAATTTGGTTTTTCTGCCAAGTTCTCTACAGTAACAGACCCACGATATGCTTTTGTCACCATTTCAGCATATCTATTCTCTTCATATGTATATCTCTGATCGTAAGTACTAATACTATAACTAAGTTCGTTCCACGACCTCCTACAAGACTAGTACTACTTCTTGGTGGATCAATAAGATCATTTCTGTGTGCAAATCAAATATAATAATTAGGTGCAAAACTTCCATGGTATAGATTCTTCCAAATTTCATTGACGGAAAAAACTTTCCCACTGTATTTTATATATGAATATAATAATCTACTGCTTTCAATGCATATTTTTTGGTTGGTCGCAAAATTGATGAAATTTTACAATCCGCACTTAATTTTCTGCGCCAATTTGCTCGTCTCGGGATTAATTCGCAGGGATTAAAAATATTTTATCCGGAAGAAATTTTTTTCGGCTTTTTGTTATTGTATATATTATATATATTTTTTTTTTTCCCCCAAATTTTACAACATTCATATTTTTATATAGGCAATTTTTCCAAATTAAAGACACAATAGCAACATACTAGGGAAAGATTGGGGACATATTATGATTTCGTTAATAGTTTAGTATAAGTTAAATGTAAACGTGGTTCGTATGTGCTTATGCCGAAAACATATATATTACAACATTCATTTAGGACGTCGTTAATATTTACATCACCTGCAAAGATCGTTAAAATGCCGCTAAATAGGGACGTATTCGTCAGATTAACGACGTGGGTGCAGTTTATCGTTATTTTAACGATGTTTGTTTCTAACTTGTCGACAACGTTATTTAAAATAACGACATCTTTCGGATGTGGCTAATATATATGCTTTCTTGTAGTGGATACTCAATGCTAATTGTTATTAACGAATTTCTTATTACAGTTGTTAAGTAGCTTTTCTTGTGTGTTTGTTCTAAGCTCTTTTCAGGTTCCTTAAATATTATGTAGATAGAAGTAAGAATATCGGATTTTCTGGTAAAAAGAATACAATACTTTCATCTTGTTAGCTCACGACCTAATCGCTTCATAGTTTTGTAATTGTCACCAATAATCTCTGCAAGAACAATAACCATCTTTGAACCTATGAAACCGAACTCGATCCCTAACAATGATCTCTCTCTTATAAATCTTTGAGATATGTTTGAAGACAATGTGACAGTCCCCACATATCCTCAGGTTCTTTATCACCCTCACCGGACTCTCCTCTTCCGCGCCATCGATCATCATCAGTCCGTAAGCCACCGCCAATTTCTCGCTGTGATAGCACAAAGCGTTCTCTTTCTCTTCCTCTCCAATGTCGTGCAACACAAGGCCCGTCTGCGCCACGTAACCATCCTCCCTTATCTTGAACCTAATCTCGAAAGACCAAGTAAATCCAAAAGCATTAGATTTTGTAAATCTCAGCTGATAGATATTTGCTTTGTTAGAAGTTGTTATATACCCGATTTCGTTGATCTTCTCATAAATCTCTCTCCACTGTTGATGGCTCTTGTCGCTGTTGTAGAATTTATGAATTGTTCCTTCGGCTTCAATGTAGCTAAGACCGGGAATTTTCTTCACTTGTTTGGTCTCCATGTCATCCCTTACTCGTCCCACGTCCTTCCACCGTCCCTGCGCTGCATAAATGTTCGATAGCAACACAAAATCACCATCGTTGTTAACACCCATTTCAATCAATTTCTTAGAAGCTATCTCCGCCATTTCGCTGTTCTTATGAATCTCTGAAGCTCCAAGAAGGCTTTGCCATAAAACAGGATCTGGAAGCATCGACATTGAGCATATAATGTCGTGAGCTTCTTTCAGCCTTCCTGCACGGCCTAACAAATCGACTACACAACCGTAGTGTTTCATGTTAGGCTCGACTCCGTTACAAGCCATGTTGTTGAATATGGATGTACCGTACTCCACTAATCCGGCGTGTCTGCAGGCGGTTAGAGCAGCTAGGTACGAGACATCATCAGGCTTGATTCCATTGTGCTCCAGTTTCTCAAAGATCTCTAGCGCTCTGTGTGCTTCTCCGTGCACTGCAAACCCCATGATCATAATGTTCCATGTAACAAGGCTTTTCTTGCTTGTCATTTGATCGAAAACTTGGAATGCTTTATCTACAAACCCGCATTTCGTGTACATATCGATGGTTGCGTTGCTAACAATCACGTTTTGATCCAAGTTTGCATATTTTATGTAATCATGGATCTTTTCACCTTCCTTAATAGCACCAAGGTGAGAACAAGCTCCTAGAGCAGCAACAACAGTTATTTCGTTTCTTCTTATTCCTTCCGTTTCCATTCGTTTATACACCTCCAACGCTTCGTGAGCTCGATTCCCGGACGCTAGTCCAGCGATCAACGCGTTCCACGAAGCAACATCTCTCACAGGCATTTCGTCGAACAGCTTCTGCGCGCTGATTAAATCTCCGTTTTTAGAGTAAGCATCGAGCAACGTGGTGCAGAGAAGTGCGTCTGCGAATAATCCACGCCGGTTAATCTGAGCGTGAAGCTGCACCATGGCGGAGGAGCAGAGCGCACGCGCACAGGCTTTAAGCGTAAAAGAGCAAGTGAGAGCGTCGACTCTACACATAGACGAAGAAGAAGCTTGCAACAACATTGAGCGATACCATGAAAACGCAAGTGAAGGCTGAGAGCTGGCGGCGAATCCGCGGATGATAGCGTTCCAATCATTGGTCAAAGGTTTAGGGATGTGACGGAAAATCTGTACGGCGTGGGAAATGTCTCCGAAGGTAGAAACAGCGCAACGATCGAGAAGACGAGAACGAAGAAAAGAAGATTGAAAATGGCCGGCGGTGAGAAAATGGGATTGGAGTTGCTTGATGTGGGAGAAGGTGACGCATCTCTGTATCAGTGTTTCCATGTAAACACGAGCCATGCCATTGACGCTGCACCAAAACGATTTGACCGGTTTGGTTCGACTGAAAGAAACTCGGTCTGATGTTTTACTGCCTCTTTTGTTTTTTTTTGTAGTAAAGCCGTGTTTTTGTTTTCAACATCTCTTCTTCCTCTTCGGGATAATTCTCTTCTTCCTAAGTCGGGAATCAGATATCCTGAAATTTCAAAATATCAGGATTCGATATTTTACTATCATTATCCGGATTCGGATTTTTTTTCACGAATCCGAGATTTTACTATCTTCTGATTTTCGAAATAGATTCCGGATCGGATCGCGAATCCCGAATAATAATTTCACTCTACTTCAACAAACATATTGTTGTTATCAAATCTAGTCATATATATATATGTTTTTTTTTTTTTCAAATCAAATTTTGAATAACAATACGTAATATTTTGTCTTTTAACAAGTCAAATTTTAATTTTTTTTCTTTCTATTTATATCATCAATGGATAAAGCCTCCAAAATCAAATGTTACAACAACAAACTAAGAACCGTTTCTATTGTTTGATGGTCGTCGAGATCCCTCAATGTTACACAGTACATGTTTCCGGTTGTCTGGATTTCAACTTCGCACTTCGTTCTTCATATGAAGCTGCGAAAACAAAAGCAAAAACGAGAGGATCATACATGAGCTTGTCCAGTTTTGCAGTGAGATCAGAGATAGAGAGACTCACGCTCAGTTGGTCGAGATAATAAGGGAACATGTATTGCGCCTTTCTTCTTTTTTTCTACGCCATTGCATGAGCTTTGCTCTGTTGCAACGGCAAAACAATACAAAAGCGATTTGTTAGGCTCTACGAAAAATGAAATCTTGAGTTTTTCCTCTTTTATAGAACTCAGTCTACTACTTAGGGTAAATGAGAAACTGATATCGTACCATTGCCTCGAGGTAAACAGTTACGGAGAGCTTCCTGGAAAATCACTGACTCTAATTGGTATGTCAGCGACTCGTTCTTGAAATGAGACCGCAGTGACTCTGCAGCGCCTTTAGACATGAAAAGAGGTTGTTATTATCATAGCTTCTGGATCTGAAACCACTTCCAGGATATTTCGATCAAACTTTATTACCTGAAGAACATATGAAGTCAACATTTTCGAATTCACATGTACGGAGGACTAAGGGTATCTCTGAGGCCAAGAGGTATTGAGGTTTTCTTGGCGTTTTCTCGATGTCCAACAATGTATCTATCACCTGTACAAGTACACTCAGATTCCTACAGATAATCTTAACATATATAAACTCCTAAGCAAGGGTTGGATTGAGCTGGAAAAGGAATTGAAAGAAAACTTTTAAGGCGCTCAAGAACTTACATCAACCGACTCAACGCCCTGCCCGATCAAGAATAGCACGGCGACCATGGCACGGATCTGGTGCCACAGAAAAGCGCTACCTCTCATTGTGAATGTGCAAAGCTGATCACCCTCGTGACTTCACAAGAAAAAGAAGCAAACATGAGCGGTTTTAGGACCAGAAGAAAAAAATTACAAAGTAAATTGTCAGAAAGACTGGTGTGAGTTTAACAATGGGGTGCCATTGTGCCTAAGAGGATGCAAAATTTCTCTTGTTCCTGTGATTTCTAGAACAAGACTGGTATCTACCCTTAAAATTCTTCCATTTCCAATAGTCATTATCCCAAAATCCTAATGGTCTATCATTATAAAACCCTAGTTCCTGAAAATCATGTGTCTGAAGCAATATTCTTATTTGACCTTAGTCTTTATACTTTTATAGCATCCTAGGTTCTTTGAAGAATACAAATGCAGTCAGCAGTTATAAATAGGGGAAACAGAAATTTTGCTTAAATTTGCTTTTTACCAAAGCCGACCTATTTTGACAAGGAGAGACTTCAAAGAAAGTAACACGTCGTGTATAGCAATGCACATTTGCCGCATCCATCTTGCAAAAGTTCCTGAAATCATGCTCCCCAACAAACTTCTTACCAGCAATGTCCATGGCCTAGAGGAAAATGCGAATCAAAATAAGCATCTAAATTGTTTCAATTTTGAAGTGCTTTGACTTTATCAACAAGTGTAGAGGATCACTGCACCGAAAGATCCAGGTTTTGTCTCCAGAAGAAATATTTGTATTCTCTAGCAGAGCAACTGAACCTGTACCCAGGGAGACAAAAAAAAAGGTAAGCATGCACCATAACAGTTCACAAAGTATTCTGGAGTCTGAAGGGCGGGCTTAGTGCACACAAGTATAGAAGGAAATAATAAAAGGTAACGCACAGACCTTGCATGAAAGTCAATAGGAACAGGAGACCATCCCAAAACTCGGATGTCATCAGGGAGAGCACGATTCAGAACTCTTACATAATCATATTCTCCTTCTAAACAAGAGAGAGCGGAGAAATACATCAACACCACTACGAGGGGGGAAACAACTAAACTGAATTACATACCCAAAGAGTAAACTTACTCTTACCCACTTTCCCATCAACATGGGCTTCAGAATCTCCAGGAGGTCCCTTCAGTCTGGATCTTAAAAACAAAGCAATCACCTGCATCAGCAATCGGATACGTATATGAGTACTGCTTCCACAAGCCTACCTTAGAGACATAGGGAATGCTCCTATTACAATGTTTTGGAGGAACACCAGCACGATGAGAAACTGATTCCTAAACTGATGGAATTAGATGATTATATGGGAGGTACATCATTGACACACAAGATCATTCGCTACAGACAACCAGTGATCTAAAAGGATTTCCAAGTGAGATCAAAAGAAATTATAAGGAAGTAAAACAATCAAGAGATGCCCAAGCAAGCCACCTGCCCTGTCGATGAAACTCCTTTATCTGTTCTCCCGCATCTCGAGTAAGAAGAATCCTTCTTGTCACCAACTAAAAGCCGTGTCCTTTCAAGTGCTTTAAAAATTTCTGACTGAGGATAAAAACACAAGTAACTCATTGTGTAAACACAAATTAGTCTATCAGTAAACAAAGAAAACAAAAGAGAACACCACCACACCTCAACACTTGGTTCCATTTGTGCTTCGGCCGAAAAGCCATAAAATCTGTAACAACAAAAAGTTATTCATTTATACGATTAGGAACAACTACATGGAATAGAGAAGAGAAGTAACCTAAAAACATGTGGCATACCTCTTACCAAAATACATGATTTTTAGAGCAATGTATCTCTTTGAAATAAGATGGCTCGGCAAGCTATTATCGGCTCCTTTTCGAACTCTCCTCCTTCTCCTAACTAAGCTGCCAGAATCTGACACATGCTTCACTTCCATCTACATTAGTAAACATGGAATCCCATGGAGATTCTTGGCAATTTCGAACCAAAACAATGTGAAGTCAAATCAAAGATGAGAATATCTTCACCTGTTGGCATTGGCAGCTTGAAATCTGGGATAACAATTTAGTATTCTCCGCCTCTAACTCCTGTTCACCAAAATTAACAACACTGAAACACCATCTACCAAGTAGAATCAACACTTGTATAGAAGAATTAACCAAAGATTTTGAAATCCAATCTCAAGCACTGAGTACGGAGATTCTACCTTGACGCGATTACGGAGAGACTCTAATTCGGTTCCTGTAGCAGATCCAGAGTCTCGGCCACCGCCGTCGGGATCCGCTTTTCCGCCGGACATAGTCATTTATCAGCGACGGAGTATAAGACGGTTACTAATATGACGGCGACGAATCTTCCAACTCGTCGGAGCCTCGACGCCGGTAGGAGAATCTTCAACGACGGCGAAGACAAAACGGCGGCGTCGAGGAGAAACAGTTCGGGTTTTTCGGATGGGTCACAGATTTACAAATGTTTTCTCTATTTACATATTAGTCGTCGCTATAATAATTTATTATTATTTTTTACTCGGATAGGAAAAAACCAAACATGTCATTGAGTAAACCGGAATTAGTGGAATAAATAGGAAAAACTGTCTATTTTCCCACGATAATTATGACATAACGATATATAGAGCCCAAACTTTGCCCTTTTTACAGACATCCCTGAGAAGAAAATTCCAAACATATATCTCCACCAATACAAAGTTAAATACCTATATCTCCCCCAAAGTCGATTTGGATCGGTTTCGTTGTTAACCCGACACCAAACCGATAAAACCGTTAGTTAACCGAACGGGAAAACCCAATTGAAATTAAAACCCGATCCATTTTTAAAACCCGATCCCGTTCTAACCCGACCCGACCCGACTCAATCGTCAAAAACCCCCCAAATCAAAAATCATTAGAACCCTAAGTCCGAAATTGCGAAATTCCGTAAAATCCACTCACAAAAACGATGAATAATTTCTCTGGATCTTCGTCTTCATCGTCGTCTGGCCGTCCAAGAGGAAGGGGAAGAGTTCTAGGTTGAGAGAATGGAGCACAACCCTATGACATAACGAATATTTGAGAGAATGGATGTTATCTTGGTTGAGTCATCAGCTAGAGTGAAAAAGATCATGATTCTTGTTGTGATTATGTGTATGGTTCTCGTTGGGTGTAGTAAACTAGTTGGTTGATTGATTTGTTTGTATGGTTTGTGGGTGGGTTATCTAGTGATTGTGTTATGGTGTCTTGTTTGAGAGGATGGAAATTGTCTTGTTTGGTTTCCTTGTTTTTGATAATGAAGTTATGAAGTTTGTAAGAAAAAAGATGGATTCCAAAAGAGATTGAGCAAAAGAGATTTATAATCAAATTGCCACGAAAGCCAAAACAGAGAGATTCATAAGCTACATTGTCATAGGCAATACCAAACCATACACATTGTAACATCAGAAAGCCAAAAGATTGTCATACGCAACCTAAAACACATGATTTACATTACATCAGAAAGCCAAAATAGATCCTACTAAACTAAGATTGAGTGAGACAGCCTAGAGAACATCCAGAAGCTTGAGAAGGACCAGAAGTTTGAGAAGGACCAGAAGCTTGAGAAGCCTACAAGATAAACAATAACATGTAAACTGTTTGAGCAAGAAACTTAGCCAAACATATGCATTCAAAGCTTTTACAAACCTCTGTAGTTTCTTTCTTATGGAACCTCGAGTTGTGGTCAGGTTTACCACAAACTCCACAATGCATTATCCTTTTCTTGTCTTTTGGCTTCTTCTTGGTTGGAGACTCATTGACCCCTCTCTTCCTTTTCTTATCAGCCTTAGTGATCTTGTTCCTCCCAGGTTGTGGTGGAGGAGGAGGAGCATGCACAGTAGGTCCCTCAGTTTCAGGCCAAAATGGTGCACCTCTCACTGGAACAATTTCATCTATGTAGTTCCTCCTCCACAGAGCAGTTCTAAACCAATGGCATACGTAGTCTTCAGGTAAAAGTTTCTTATGCAGAATGACTCCATATGCATGCTGGAAAGGTATTGCACATATTTCCCACTTCCTGCAACTACATGTCCTCTTCTCCAAGTCCACATGAAAAGAACAGCCATGAAGCTTTGATTGGTACATTCCATTTGTACTCCTAGTAATCTTGCACTCACCAGCTTTCTTGTATTCTTTGGCAAGAAACTTAGCCACATAAGGTGTACAAATCCTACAGTTACACCACAACAAACATATTACACCACAAAACCACACAAAAACAAAAGAAAAAGCATAGCCACATTACCTGTGTGAGCATGAGATGTTGCTGATCTTCTGGCTATCCGTGCCATGGCTAGTGTGCCTATCATCTCCAGCATAGGCACAAAAGGCTTTTCTCTTGCCTTTTTGATTATGTTGTTGAAAGACTCTGTTGGATTATTCTCGCCATCTTCACAGCAATTACCTATCTTGTGGAATGCTCTGCACTAAGTCTTTGGATTTGACTTCATCACATCATCGTAAACACTCATATCATAATGCTTCAACCTCTCCAAGTTGACAGAGTACTCAGCTTCATTGTAGCTCCATGCAAGAGCCCATATGTATGGCTTCATGGTTAGTTTACCACCATGATTCTTCTTCAAGTTACCATATATGTGTCTGACACACATACGGTGCTCCATCTTTGGTAACTCCAGTTCTACCGCCCTGATGAGTCCCTGCAATAAAAGAAAAGGAAACAAATTACACAAGAATCAAATCAAGCACAAGTAATCAGATTACACAAGAATCAAACGAAGCATATGTTACCTTTTGCCGATCAGAAACCATAATATACCCATCACCATCATTTAGTTCCAAGTCAACCTTCAACTTGTTCACAAACCACTGCCAATTATCTTTGTTTTCAACTTGAACAAATCCCCATGCCATTGGATATATAGCATTATTAGCATCTCTACCTAAAGCAACCAATAGCTGTCCCTTGATTTTTGCTCTTAAGAATGTACCATCTAACCCGATTAATGGCCTACATGTATCTTTCCACGTTCTTCTAAGGACATCAAAGCAAACATGGAACCTATTGAACACATCCTTACCCTCCTCATCTAAAATAGTTTGAATCTCCACACTTGAATTCTCATTAGAAGTCTCCAAGTCAGCCGCATAATCTCTGAGACGTGCAAACTGGTGATCATATTCACTCTCAATCCACTTAAGTGCCTTACACCTACCAGCCTGACATTGATCTCTAGACACAGTGATTCCCCATTTTTACTAATAATCTCTTCAATCTTCATAGGCTTATAGTAATCAGGTTCATCACGGATCTTATCTAGAAATAACCTAGATATCACAGGCACCCTTAACAACTCACACTGTCCATTCGGAGTACAGCTATGGTTCTCTACAAAAACCCTAATCCTCCACTTTGGATCTTTTGGAAGAATCGATGCATAAACTTGCCATTTACAGCCTTCCTCCTTAGGATCACCACCATTACATTTAAAACCTATCTTATCCTTATCGTACCTGTACTGATACAAGTTGTGGCCTGTTCGCAGTGCATAATCAACCACAATCTCTTTGAAAGCGACGCCATTGATGAATGTCTGGTTACGGTACAATACTCCATCTCCACGTCTGATATGAGTTCGTTGTCTCTCTCGACCATCTTCGTCTTCATTAGAGTCACTCTCCGGAATGACATCGTGTCGAACATACGGCTCATCTTCAAACTCTCGAAGAATCTGCTCCAATTCATGCTTGTTTCGTTCGGCTTGTTCTTCATCGAATTCAGGACCATCTGCATTCACCAACGCCAGCGAATCAGTCGGATCATCTGGATTCACCTCCTCCATTTTTTATTTTGATCTCAGATATCGTAATCGCCGATTTGGGGGTTTTTCTAGGGTTAGGGATTTAAGATTTTCGATTTGGGGGGAAAATGTACATGGGTTCGGTTGTTAGTTAGTGGTTTTCGCATAGTAATCGGATCCTAATCGGGTCGTTATCCGGTTTTTATCTGGTTAATAATATTTTGGAATGGTTAAGTGTTAATTTGTAAATAGTAAACCAATAAAAACTGTGGCAGTGGGTAAATATGCATTTAACTTTGTATTGGGAGAGATAACGGTTATGCATTTAACTTTTATCTCTATCTATTGGTAGAGATATATGTTTGGAACTTTCTTCTCAGGGATTTCTGTAAAGAGAGAAAAGTTTGGGCTCTATATATCGTTATGTCATAGTTATCGTGGAAAATAGACAGTTTTTCCAATAAATAGAAGTAGAATATAATTAGATGGAATAAAAAATTAAGTTCCTCCAAATCAGCTAACTAATTCTATTGCAAAATAGTAGAGGAATGTTTTCCTCCCAATTTATTCATTCTTTCAATTTTTTTGAGTGGAACAAGTTGAATCATGTTTTAATATTTTTTCAATCTAAATGGTGAACTTTTAGAGAAATGTTCAATTCCACCAATTTTTATTCAACTTACATGGTAACATTTTAGAGGAATGATTAATGCCACCAAATTTTGTTCCACCAAATGTATAACCATTTGCACCCTTAATTTTAAAAATAGAGAAACTAGGTGATATAATGTAAGATCCAGGATTTCTATATTATTTTTGAATGAATCGTTACAAGAGGCAATAGGTATACATATATATATACTAAGTTAACGATAACTCTAATTATAATAATGTACACTTAAGGCCTATGTAATCAAGCCCATTTAGCCCAATCACATTATCTCCTAATACCCACCCCCCCCCCCCTCAAGTTGAAGCATGGAGGTCTCGAATGCCCAAGTTGGATTAAAGCAACTGAAATGACCGACCACCAAGAGCTTTGGTGAAGACATCAGCCAGCTGATCGAACGTAGAAACATGTTTAGTCTGAACAATCCCACTCTGGATATCATCTCGAATAAAATGACAATCGACCTCTAGATGTTTCGTACGCTCATGAAACACCGGATTAGCCGCATTATGAAGCGATGATTTGCTATCACAATATAGATCAATTGGTCGTGGATGTGGTATACCCATTGTCCCCAACACACTCTTAATCCACTTCAACTCTTTCAGTGCAGCAACCATTGCTCGGTACTCTGTTTCTGCCGAAGAACACGAGACAACATCCTGCTTCTTTGACTTCCATGACACGGGTGAATTACCTAACTGCACCAACCACCCACTCAAAGACCGCCTCGTGAGGACAACCAGCCCAATCTGAATCACACCGTCATATGAAAATTACTCGTAGAATCCAGGAAGATACCTTGGCATGGATACCCTTTCAAGTAACGCACCACTCGCAACGCAGCCACCCAATGATCCTCTCTAGACTGTTGCATAAACCGTGACAAAATATGAAAAGAATAAGCCAAATCTGGTCGCGTAGCTGCGAGATAAATCATTCTCCCAACCAGTCTTCTATACTTTGCTGGTTCTGCAAGAAACTTCCCCGTCGATTTAACTAGTTGATGATTCTGTTCCATAGGAAACTCAACAGGTCTTCCTACAAGTAGACCCACATCCTCGATAATATCCAAAACATATTTTCTCTGCGAGAGAAAGATCCCCTTGGGATTCCTAGCAACTTCTAGACCAAGGAATACTTCAGCTTGCCAAGGTCTTTCATATGAAAACAACCACTCAAATACTCTTTGAAGTACTGAATAACTTGAGGTGAACTTCCTGTCACAACAAGATCATCGACATACACCAATATATGGAGTTTCACATCACCATTAATCAACGAAAACAAAGAATGATCATAAGTGTGTTTGCAAGTTTAGCATACCAACACCATGGAGCCTGTTTTAATCCATACAATGATTTGTGCAGCCGACAAACCATTCCTTTTCCAGGTGAAGTAAAACCTGGAGGTAACTTCATGTAAATTTCCTCTTCTAAATCACCGTGTAAGAACGCGTTATGAACATCCATTTGATGTACTTCCCCAATTCTTCCCAGCAACAATTTTGAGAAACAAACGAATTGTGGTCATCTTTACCACCAGAGCAAACATGTCAAAATAGTCAATACCCGCTTCTTCGCGATTCCCACATGCTACCAGTCGCGCTTTATATCTCTCAATTGTGCCATCTGCATTATACTTAATCGTATATACCCATTTGTAACCAATGACATGCTTCCCTTCCAGCAAAAACGTGAGAGACCACGTTCCATTCTTCTCATGAGCTCCAATCTCAAGCCCCATGGACTTTTTCCATTTGTCATACTTCATTGCTTCTGAGAAATGTCGCAGCACCACTTCCTCTGTTATTTTTTCCAAGAACGCTCGATGTTCCGGTGAAAATCTATCACATGAAACAAATCTGTCAAGGCTATATTCATTACTCCAATCAACTACATCCTCTTCCATCTGATGTACTGTATTAAGCACATGTTCACGGAGACGGACAGAGGATTCCTTCTTTCTCATTCTTCGACCCAACAGATCATCATGTGCAGTTTCTGTCACAGTCTCTGCGACAGTCTATGTAGTACCTTCTGTGACAGCCGCTGTCACAGGCTCAATCGGAAACTCTGTTACTGTTGATGTTACAGGTTTGGTAGATGACTCTATGACAACACCTGTGATAGCATCCGTCACCTGCTCAAGCAGAGACTTTGTCACTTGTCCTGTGGCAGATGCTGTTACTTCCTCCATACCAGATTCTGTCAGACGAACTGGCTCTGCATCTACCACCACAGGAGCAGGCGAGGTCTGATTCACTTTGTCCTCATCTCCAAATTCAATAGCATCTTCTAGGATAAATCTTGACTTCCCAAGATCAGAATCATCCTGTACGGGTGTGTTTTTACACTCCAACTAGGGAAAATGATTCTCAACAAACGTGACATCACGTGATACAAACAACTCATGTGTCTCCAAATCAAATAAAGTCCAGCTTTTCTTTGGATAAGGGTACCCAACAAACACGCATCTCCGGCTTTGGCTAGCAAACTTATCTCAATGCCGTCTTTGATTATGCGCATATGCAAGACATCTAAAAATGTGCATCTCATTATACTTGAGAACCACGCCAAAATGATTTCGTGAGGTCCCTTTGTGTAATTTACACGACGTTCGATTAATCAAATATGCAGCTCCCAACACACATTCTCCTCAAAATTCGATTGGCAAATTCGCTTGAAACATTAATGCACGGACAACATTCAAGATGTGACGATGTTTTCTCTCCACTTGCCTATTTTGTTGCGGTGTACCCACACAAGATGTTTGATAAATAATTTCCTTCTCGAGAAAGTAATTCTTCATTTTCATGAACTCACTACCATTGTCACTTCTTACTATCTGAACCATCTTGTCAAATTGACGTGACACTAGTGCCATGAAGTTCTCTAGCGTTTGATGGACTTGTTCTTTGTCCGCAAGAAGAAACACCCATACAGCTCGAGAAAATCATCTACGATGGTAAAAAAATAGTAAGACCCATACAAACTTGGTGTCCTATATGGACCCATATATCACAGTGAAGCATCTCAAAACAATCCTTGCTTTTATTAGAACTTAACGAAAACTCAGAATGACATTGTTTTGCTCTTAAGCAAATATCACAAGCTGTAAACCCATAACTTAAACTACTACGATCAACTACAGGTAATCTTTTAATCATCTTCTCCGACGGATGACCTAGCCTCTTATGCCAAATTTCCATCGATTCCACTACGTGCACCTTCTCCATGTTTCCAACCATCTTAGCATGAAGAAAGTACAGCCCTTCTCTTCTTCTACCCACTCCAATCTGAGTCTACGAAATGAGATTCTGCATCAGACAACATGTCTTAGAAAACACCACAGTACAACTAGTCTCATCAACTAACTGCGACACTGAAATCAAATTGCATTTCAGCTCTCTAACATAAAGCACTCGCTTCAAATCTGTGTCTGTAAGAGTCACACTTCCCTCCTGATCCGCAATGACAAGATTACCGTTAGGTAAACCAACAAGACAAGGTGCAACTCGCTGCATATCAAACAAATTTTCCAAAAACCCAGTGAAGTGGTGTGATGCACCACTATCAACAATCCAATCACAAATATTACTCTTACCACTTAGTCGAGGTGTAGAAGTGTAGCTCATGTGTTTTCTCCAAGCATTAGAACCAACTTGTCCCACTGTTCCTGAGTTAGTCATGTCACAGCTCGTGACTCAGTCTCTGCAACAGCAGCAGTATGTGGCACAAAATGTGACATAGCATGTGTTGATGCTCTACGTCCATAACTTCCACGACCACAACCTGCAAGGGGTACTGATCCTCCTACTCCCCTGCCTCCAACATCCCTTCCACCTCTGTATTTTTCCAGCCACCAATCTGGATATCCAAGAACCTGATAACACGAGCTAACATCATGTCCTTCTTTTCAAACAATGTTGACATACGATACCTCATTTATCAAAACGATTTTCACTCTGATTAAATACTGATTGAACAGCAAACGCCATTGCATCACCACGTGTTTCCTTGCCCCGATCTGAATTATGCATCTGCTCTTCCCGTGAAACCATTGAATAAGCATGATCAACGCTTGGTAATGGCTCCATATTCATGATTTCACTACGAACATTTCCATACAGTGACACATCAAGTCCAAGGCAGAACTGATGTAGCTTCTCGTTCTCACGTGCTTTCTCTGACTCGCTTGCCAAATCACAAGTACCTCTAGGGGTGGGCATTCGGTTAATCGGTTCGGTTCGGTTCGGGTTATTCGGGTTTCGGTTTTTTCGGTTTTAGGAAAATAAGTTCCATTTGGGATTTACTTTTAATTCGGTTTGGTTTGGGTTTTGGAAGCAATTACCCAATTAATTTTTGTTTATTTTATTGACCAAACTTTAGTTGATTTTCTGTTTTAAAAACACACATTCATAATAGAAAATCCAACGTTTAAAAACAAATAAAACTCCAACGTTTAATTTTTTTTTTAAAATAAATAAATGTTCTCGTGTTTTCTATTCTTAAATATTTTGTTTTTTTATTCTCACTCGCCAGAAACACTAGCGTTAGGTTTGTTCGTCGGAGATAAAATGACAACTTTAGAAAAAGAGCAAACGAAAAGTCAAAATTGCAAGTCTCAAAAGTATAAAACTAATGAAGTTATGAACATTAATCTAAAACCAATTAACTATAAATATAAGAAACTCTAATAATGATGTGAATTTTAATGTCGGTTAACCAATTGGGTAATTTGGTATTCGGTAAAAAACCGAACCGAACCAAATACCAAATAAGTTTAGTGATTGGTCCGTTTGGGTTATTTGGATTATCCGAACCCGAACCAAATTATTTTATTCGGTTCGGTTTGGTTCGGTTCGGGAATTTTGCCCACCCCTAAGTACATCCATGACATGTACAACCTCCACAATTGCACACCAACTTATACTCGTAATTTGCAAGATCTTTCCAAATCACTTGCAATTTTCCATAGTACTCTTCTAGGGAAATACCCCGTTGCTTACAATTCATTAATTCTTTCTTAAGTTGTTGAACACGCACTCCATTTTTGGCTCTAAAACGAGCCTTGATGCTATCCCACAATTACTTGGCGATCTCGCGATGCGTGGTACTTGTCCGAAGTCTTGGCTCGATTGTATTAAAGATCCAAGATGTCACCATCGCATTCGTTGTCGGCCAACCTCTTCATCCTCCGATTCTGTTGTCGGAGCTTTCACCGTTCCACCAATGAAGCCAAGCTTCTTCTTCGCGTGAAGCCCTATTCTCACCTTTCGTATCCACTCGTCATAGTTTCTTCCAGTTAACACAACTCGCGTGATCACGTTTTCTGGATCGTCCTTCACGGATAGAGCGTAAGGCGACACAACGTTCTTCGCTAACGTGTCCGCCCCCTTGCCCTTCATCGTTGAATCTTTGTCATCGTCGTTTCCATTCACCATAGCTCTGATACCATGTAAGATCCAGAATTTCTATATTATTTCTGAATGAATCGTTACAAGAGGCAATATGTATACATATAATATACTAAGTTAACGACAATCCTAATTCTAATAATGTACATTTAAGGCCTATGTAATGAAAGCCCATTTAGCCCAATCACATTATCTCTTAATATATAAGAACAAAAAATTATAATTAAAAAGCTAAATAGTTTATGGTACGGAAAAAAAAACAAAGTTAATTTTATAATTAAAAATTATATTAGTATAGAAATAGTAAAAAAATACATAATTCTGTTAGATTAAGGAATTGGCTTTTTATATAAATAAGACTGTAGGATAAAGGAATTGTTATTTTCACTTGTGATCGATCGTTGAGCACTTCTTTTTTTTTTGCATGATATTTTTCGTTTAGTTTTAGCCATGGGAACAACAACAATTGAAGCTAACGATATGAATATCTCACAAAACGAATTTGGGAAATTTTCGTTATACGTAGGAGATCTTGATTCCAGCGTTGTAGAAACTGATTTATACAACGAATTCAATGAAATTGGTGAAGTTTCTTCAATTAGAATTTGTCGCGACCGAAACAGTGGTTCGTCTCTTGGTTATGCATATGTCAATTTCAACCATAGCTCTCATGGTAAGTAACAATTTTTATCTCTGAATTTTTTGTATAATCTAAGTTTCTGATTCAAGAATTAGTTGGTTGTTAGTTTAAGTTTGATCACTTGTTTAGGGTTTAACTTAAAATATTGTTGTCAAACGTGTTTATGTTTGGGGTTAAAAGTGTGTGAATTTCCTTGTTAGATTTGATTTTAATTGTTTTTTGTTCTTTTGAAACAGCTGAGAAGGCGATGAAGATGCTAAATTTCAAGGAGGTGAAGGGAAAACAGATGAGGATAATGTTTTCGAAACGTGATCCTAGCATGAGGAATAGCGGCAAAGGTAACGTGTTCGTCAAGAATCTGGACAAGTCTTTCGACAACAAGCAACTTTTCCACCTATTCTCTCCGTTCGGACTGGTTATCTCTTGCAAAGTGGCTCGTGACGCTTCTGGAGTTTCCATGGGATACGGCTTCGTCCAATTCTACTCAGAGATTTCAGTCAAACCAGCCATTACGGTTCTTGATGGCGCGTTTGTCCGCAGCCAATATCTTCACGTCTGTCCTTTTGTCAGTCGTCGTCAATGGGACGAATCTCCAGTCTTCACTAACGTTTACGTTAAAAACTTGTCGGAGACTGCAACAGATGCTGATTTGAAGAGGATTTTTGAGGTGTTTGGGGAGATTACTAGCGCGGTGGTGATGAGAGATGGAAAAGGTAAGTCTAGAAAGTTCGGATTTGTGAATTTTGAGAAGGCTGAAGCCGCGGCTACTGCGGTAGAGAAGATGAATGGGATAATAGTCGAGGAAAATGAATTGTATGTTGGGAGGGCTCAAAAGAAAAAGAATAGAGTTAAAGATTTGAAATACCAAATCCAATTAGAAAAGATAAGACGAGATGTGAGAGTACTCAAGGGTTTAAATCTTTATGTGAAGAACCTTGATGATTCTGTGGATGAGGAAAAGCTTCGAGAGTTGTTCTCTGAGTTTGGAACCATCACTTCTTGCAAGGTATGTATGCAATCTATTAACACGGAATTGATTTCATTTTTGGATCGTTGTCATTGATTAATCAAAATAATCTTCTGGTTTTTGTAGGTCATGGTCCACTCGAATGGTTTGAGCAAAGGTGTTGGGTTCGTTGAGTTCTCTACGAGTGAGGAAGCTTCTAAAGCTGTAAGTTTGTAAACCAATTTCTTCTCTGCCGGTTTTAAGTTACTTCTTGATTAAGGAACTTATGACTAATTAGGGTTTTTGTTTTTGAACAGTTGAATGAGATGAATGGGAAAATGGTGGGAGGAAAACCGATCTATGTCTCTTTGGCCCAACGTAAAGAGGAACGTAGCGTTTACGTTAATTCGCAGAACGTTTTTTTGTCAAGTCCAAAACCAAGTCCTCACCAACATCCTATCTTCGGTCAAGCGGCAATGTTACCTCCACAACTTCCATTCAGAGGGTACAACTCACAACCGCAGCTTATATTTGGATCAAGATTGCCAAACGGTTGCCCTGTAATGCCTGTCCCTAATTTCATGGCGCCACAACCATTTCCTTTTCAAAGACCACCATTATATCAACCTGCTCCTCCGATCAACCTCCACCACGGTCTGCAACCTATGACGACGTCACTGCCACTACCGCAACCGCAGCTATGGAACCCATACGGTAGAATTTAGTAGCTTGTAGGACTTGACATTTTGCTTCGACAAGATCAACTTTTTCCTTTCTTTCAGTTTGGATTTGATTAGTTTAGGTGATTCATGTCAGGATTTTTATTTACCATATTATATAATTCGTTGGTTTTATATATGGTTAGTATTTATTTCGACTCTAATTTATTTAACATTCATGTTCACTTGGGGATCCTAATGATGGAAGAAATTTAATTTCCCGTAAATCCTAGACAGTGTATACACCTTCCTCGATCAATTTTCTAACCAAGATTAGTAGATATCAGAACCTGTTTTAAAAGAAGATGAACAAACCAATGCAAATAGGTTTCAACTTTCAAGTGATGAAAAGCCACAAAACTTGTCTCTGCATAAAAACCAAGTCCAAGAAAATCCGAAATTGTAGTATTGTTCCTCCTTAAAACTATCACTATCTAAAAGCCATTTTTGTGAGATGGAAAGGTCACAACCTGTTTGTGGGAGGTTTGACTCTGTAAATACGAACAATCCAGTTGGATGTTGTGTAGGCTTCTTCTAAGTGTTCCAGTTTGATGTCTTTGTTCCCTATTTCCACCCCTCTTGCTCTATCATACCTGCCAATAATTTCAACACCCAGATTTTGAATCATATCGAAAAGTAAATGCTTTTTTTATCAAACAAATCACATTATCCCCAAAATGCAAAACAAGTAGGTGTTTGACGTACCCGGGTGGCTTGCCATATTCTGTGACCAGCTCGCCGAACCTGTAATAGCATAACTTGTACCTACACGAAAAAACATTTAAGATGAATGGGAGATAAGTATATGTATGCATAAGAGTAGAGTCTAAGGGTGAATCTTACATGAGACAGTTCAGCATCTTTGGTGATGCACCCTTGTCTACACGGAACTCTCCATTTACAAGATAATCAGGTTCCTTGATCACTGGGAAAACTCCGCCTCCAATTCTCACCATCCACAAGAACCTAACCCACAATTTTTTCAATAAAGGATCAGTCAACTCACACATTAAATGAATCAAGAAAGTTTTTCCTTACAGCCCACCAAGAACTTGGAAGGCTGTTAAAGGTTGTAACGCGCCAGTTAACCAGAGAGGTATATTATCATCGGTATTATGGGGATGTATGTAATAAGAACTAAATCTCAGTGGACTCAAGCCAATTGCCACAGTCCACCCAGAAAAGCTAGTTTGTAAATCACCAACCATTCCCATATTTGGTTAACAAGGATTTACTCAATACTAGCCTAACCCCTTCGTTCACTACTACTAGTCCAAACCAATAAGCACAAACCCACACTTGTATAACTGAGAAGGTAGATAAGTCAAAACTTGCAAAAAAGAAGAAGAGTATTTGTTTAACGAGTCACCAATTAATGCCATATTTGGTTGACATGCAACAATAACCAGATTTTCAGTAATAAACGAGAACAGGAACATACATGAGAGAAGTAAGAATCTTACTTGTTGATATCATCTGAAGAATAACCAGTCACACCACCAAAGACGACCAATACATAGTTCACATCAAGTGACCTCATGATGTCATATGCCTCGTCTTCATAGGAAGACATGGCACGTCCAACAGTAGCAATATGAGTGTTGTTCCAGGTGTTGTTGTCGACGATAACAGTTCTGTTTCCCATGGCAGTGATTTGGTACCCATAGTCCCACCATGACATGACCTTAGCATCAGTGGGAGTGTTTTGTCTAAGCCAGTAGTAGGCCTCACGGTAATCATCAAAGATGATTCTGTTCCCGTGCGCTCCTCTTGCAGCTAGGACAATTGAGGGAGATGAATACGCCTCTGATGTCACCCATGTGCAGTGAATAGCATATCTACTGAGCAAATAAAATACACCAACAAGAAGAGCAATAGCACCGTTCTTCTGGAAAGGTTGAGACTGATCAAGGGAAATCTGCTAGGACATAGGAGACAAGTATTAAATTTTCTACTTTCACCAAGCGTGCTACAGTTCAAAATAGGTGACAAGTGATAAAATAGTTTAACCAAAACAGACGAAAAAATTGGTGGGAACAGGGGCACTAAAGATTCACCTTTGAATAAGCTTTTGAACTACCGGCTCCTTTCGTTGAACCAGCCTGGGGAACCTTTTGTTTCGTCCTTAGGAGAGAGGTTAAATTCTTGACTGTGGCAGAGACAGCTATGGCACTGATAAGGCAAACTGCTGGAGTGGCGACGAGAATAAGCCGAACCATGACACCAGCAAAGTACAAGCTAGTAAGACCATACATGACGATAAATATTGTTGCGTCTGACAAGCGCTTGAAACAGAAGTAAAGTCCCGCAGGGAAAAGGAAGAGCAGAATATGGTAGTCAAACATGAAAGACGACCAGGCCGTTGGCTGATGCTCAGAAACAGACGCAATAATGGGAATGTGGTCTTTTGCATAAGTGGGGTCAAGCAATGAGTAAAATCGACCAGTCCATGGAGAGATATAGCCAGATGCTGTTCCTACACCCAAAGCAACACTACCAACCAGAACAGCCGATGTCACAGTTATCCTCAAAAAGGTTTGGAACAACTTGGTGTCATTCAGCTGGTACTTCACCCAGTCGAGGAAGTAAAACACCTGTACAAGCAGATCAAATTTAGTAGAGATCAAGATATGATGTTTAAAACAGTAGTCTTCTGGAGAAAGATGAGCAGCGAGATTTGTACTTCCTAACTCACAATCAACAGCTTAAGTAGAAACCCAATTACAAAGCTAAACACTAGAGAAAAATGTTGAAGACGAACCGAGAAAGTAAATTGAAATCTCTTAAGGGTTACCAATAAAGGAACAGTAAGATGAGTCTGAAGCTTAATCCCAACATTCTACGATAAAGTAACAATATTTGATATCAATGTGGTAGAAAAAGAACAAACCTGCATCAATAAGAAGACTCCCATTGCACCCATATGCTCTCCAGATTGAACATGTTGAAACCCAACAAAACGAATTTGCATCGCAAGCAGCATCCCCAAGATATACATACAGTTATAAGCTATGTATAGCCTCATCGAATACCTTCCCGTGATCAACAACACCAAGACGTAAAGCGGAATCAAGTTAATAATAAACACATAGCCTCCCCAAGCAGAAACCATGTAGAAGTAACCAAACGCAGAGCCAAGAGCCCATGCCAATGATCCAGTGTTCACCGCCTTAACAAAGAGATAAAATGTCAACAAAAGAGCGAAAATTGCGACGGCTTCGTTATCATACGAGCCAGCGACGGACCGAGATATGTAACCAGGGCAAATTGCGATCAGGGCAGCAGCAACGAGCCCAGCTCCTGTATCCCAAATCTCTTTACCAAAGAAATACGCCACGACGGTGGTATTGGACGCGAAAAACGGTGCCGTCAACACACAGACCTCACGGATGTGAACGAAGAAGCGGAGAAACCGCAGCGTCCAGTAAATCAAAGCGGCGGTGACCATGAGACCTGGATAAAGCGTACCGCCTATGATCCGACCGAGAGGATACCAACTCTCCGAGTCGAACCAGTTCCAAAACTCGTAGAAGCCTTTCTCGGTAAGGAAAAGGGTCGTACGGTAGTTGAAATACGGATCGAACTCGTGGATCATGGATTCGTATCGGAGAACACTGAAGAGACGAGCAATGAAGGCCAAGACATATACGAGACCGAGGATCGAAACACGGATCAGGAGCTCTTGCTGCTTCGTCTTCAATTTTAGGGATTTGAAAGAGAAACTGTTCAACAGATCTGAGTTCGCCTTCGTCGCCATGGCTTCCGATTTCGCGGTCCCAATGGCCGAGTCTGATTTTCCTCCCATGGTTTTGAGGAAATAGAAAACCAACGATCTCCGACTGGGTTCGCTCCGAGTCAACTCGTCGTATTGAGTATGGAGAGTTCTAAGCTCTGAGATTTTTCATGGGGATTTGTGATTTTTGTCTTTTTTGGGGAAAAACAGAAGAGAGAAATAGATCAATCAGTGATCAAGTGAGATTCGAGAAGTGAAGTGTGAGTGGCTAATCTTTTGGGCTTAATACCAGATATTGTTATTCGGCCCATTATACAGTATAACTTAGCCCATCAATTTTTAAAGCAAATTAAACATTTTGATTTCTAGAATTGGCCCTATCCTAAGCCTAGGCTAGGGACTTCCATTGCACCTTGAGGAAGGGTGTGCTCAAGCCTAAGGTCTCCCCATTGGGGGAGAGCCTACATCGTTATTTGTGGCAGTGGGAGCCTGCGTCCGCGCGGCTCCCTCCCAATTCTTCTAGTTCGAAATTGTTCTTTTGTACCAAAGTTTAAACCTTTTAAGCAGTTTTAGTTAACCAGCTGCTACATGGACAATATAGAGGATTTGACGTCTTTATAGGCTCCATAGGAGCTAATCTCATCCTGAATGATGATAATAGCTGCCCCGAGTAACACGAAATAGGTTCTTAGAACTTTGAGTATTGGGAGGTCTTCGTTTTAACTAACAATTTGGAAGCACCTCTAAACCTAGGAATGTAATGTGTTAAGACACAGGTCAGATCTTTTGTTATTTTATTAACTGGTTATTCGTATTTGTTCCATTAGCTTCATGCCAAGCACAAGTATTCAACGGATGACCCAAAAGCGATCGTCTTTAAGGTCAGCAACCTCACATTGCACAAGGAAATGCTAACATTGGGATGATATAAGCCTTGTTCTAGTGTGAAGCAAAATAAATATGTATTTACATGAAATACTATCTTCCTTCTCCGTCTGTGTTTTATCTACAAATCAAATACTTGTGTATTTTTCACGTGAACACTATTTTACATTCCTTCTATGAGAACTATAGGATATACGAATTGCAAGTAATAATGTGTAACATTCTCTACACGAAATGGGATCGAGTGAAATGGATCTGACCTAAGCGGGTGTTTAGGTGTGTTCAAAAGCTTCCTGGCTTTGGATCTCGGCGTATGTGAGGGTAAGCGCACGCTGAAGTTTTCGTGGAGACAAAACCTCAACCTCAGCCAAGAATGTGGCTGTGACAGGCCGGTGATCGGATAGTTTAAGCTCATTCCTTCTGTAACAAAGAAGCTTCATTCCCTTTCCATTCCAAATGATGCGGTCACACCTGATCAATCACATTCACTTCAAACTTATCAATTTTCCTTTCATGCGTGATGCGAAAAGAAAAGTTGTGTAATAGTGTGTGAAGACAGTACCAGGCCGGTTTACGTTTCCCGGATTCCGGATCATCTCCAATGTAGTT
Source organism: Pseudoturritis turrita (assembly GCA_900406555.1). Classification (NCBI taxonomy): domain Eukaryota; kingdom Viridiplantae; phylum Streptophyta; class Magnoliopsida; order Brassicales; family Brassicaceae; genus Pseudoturritis; species Pseudoturritis turrita. The sequence goes on along the minus strand of OVBL01000315.1, from coordinate 202,228 downwards.
TTCTGAATTGATTTCGTATTTGTATGTTGGAGGAAAACCTAAAGTTCCTTCTGACCATCCCTCGAATACACGCCCTTTTCTCATTTCACTTGAAAGCTACCAAAGAATAAGACATGTAATTTTGATCTTAGCTTGGACTCTTCATCAAAACTTTGCTTTATACGTGACTCTTTAACAGCAGAAAACATTAGGATTTTGTGATTTAATATTAACCAAAACAATGCAATAAAAGTACCTGGTCATTTTCAATCAACCTCTGCCATTCCTGACTTGCAATAAGCTCATGTGTCTCCTCATATGACAAGTTAATCCGATAATTCAGATCTCCCAGCCAGATTATTCTTCTACAGAACGCTCATTTTGTTATGTTTATTGATTAAAACAATGGTGGTAGAATGGATTAACTGATAAATAAAACGTACTCATGACCACGGATGCTTCTTGGAAGCCCATTGGCATCTAAAGAATGAGGAAGAAACTGCGTTCTTCTGTGAATTTCACGTACATCATCGTTTCTTTTCTGGTGATCTTCGTCCTTTTCCCCTGATGACAGATGCGTGCACAAGAAACAAAACGGTGTTTGATAGATTGACATGCTCACAGATACAGATCCCTGCAGCACCGCAAGAAACCGTAAGTTATTGCTATCCTAAGAGTACTTATTTACACCCAACTAATAATAGAAATCAAGACCTTGTTACCAATGTAGCCCATAATGCCAACACCAACAGTAGACACACAAAGGTTGCTTATGTGCTTACGCAAGCTCCTCCGAACCCAGATGGTGAGAAACACTCCAACCATCTGTTTGCTGACAATCCGTACATATGATGGTTTTCTCAGATTCATGAGAGTCAGATTCTTTGACTTGAAGGAACCGTGTCTTTCCAAAACATATTGATTTAGCAGCTTCAATGGAGGCTCTGGCCAGCTCAAATCAACTCTTCCGGAGTAACTAAACCTTTCTCCCCTTTTGAAATCACTATTAATCTGCCTCGGGAGAAACTGGTCTGGCGTATTTGGTGATGAAAATTGCGTCTGTAGAGATTCTTGTATTGGCAAGCATGATGCGTTGTCATTGGTAGAACCCAGAACGTCTGTATTATTAGTAAGTGAATCTTCACCTACGATTGGTCTGTCCGTGCTTTCAACAGAGTTCGCATCGCAAGCATCATGACTGGTTTCAACAAACATATCTTGTAACCTGTAAGGGACCGCTTTGGATTGCTTAAACTTTGATGGAGAAGGGGGAGCGCTGTGACTTACAATCTTCAGCTTTCTAGGTCGAACTCGGTTTAGGGCATCCCGTATAATGTTCTCCCATTCAGAAGCAGGCTGGTCATTCTCAATACCAAAAATGTTTCCGGCATTTAAAGGAACAATTTCCTGAAGACTGTAATAAAATGAAATGAAAACAACTGAAAGCAAAACTCATTCCCCAGGGTAACTAAACGAAAGTTTCACAGAAAACCGTACCCAAGAACATAAATGTCCGCAGGTTCAACAGTGTCTAGCCAACCATCGATATCCAAGTCAGAAGGAGGGACTCTTCCTCCAGCATTCCATGTCCCGGCACAGATTCTGGCTACGTTAAAACCACATATCAGGGACAAACAAAAGCTGTTTGCAGACATTAAAGCAGAGAAATCAAAGACCTGATTGCTTTGGTGTCCATATACTGCATCCTGAAAGTTTCAGAATTTCTTCTTCTAAGCTTAGGGCCATCTGAGATTAGTTAAAACAATACATGTTAAAACAATATTCTTCCTCTAATGCAGACGCTATCACTGAGAATTAGCCAAAACAACAAAGCTATAAGGATGAGCGGTGAGACTAGTTACCAATCACATTACCGTCAGTATCAACACGAGGGTATTCATCTTTCGTTACTCCAGAGCTACTTGGGTCAAATTCTGCTACACCATGTTCAAATTCAGTCACAAAGACTAGAGAAAATCTAACTGACCCGAACTTGGTTACCTGGTTCGGTCTCTACGTAGTCATCGTCAGTATCGGCGCTATAATCTGATTCAGGGGAAGAAACGTTGAACCATTTTCGCAGGACTATACGTGCCCAGTCGAGATGCATACATGAGAAAGCTGAGCAGCATATTGCAGCCCAATTTCTCTGCAAATTTTTTAACGCAAGTTATCCCCAAAAATGGGGAAAATTAAACCCTAATCCAAACCAAATTTTACGACAACGAAACAAAAGGAGAAGACAGAGATCCGCATACCTCCGTTCGCCGAGATCGCGATCCTACTTCCGCCATTAACTCCGGTCACGTCAAGCTCAGCTGAGACAGAAGAAAGAAGAGGTTGCAATAAGAAGACGCGGTTGAGACTTAACGACCTTTTGATGGGATTGAGATTGAAATGCTGATTTTTTTTTTCTCACGTTAGAACCGGCGGTTTATTAGAGTTGTTAAATTCCGGTTTAAAATCGGTTAAGAGAAAAGGTCAACTAAACATGTCATAGTCAAATTGGGGGCAAATAAGTTCGATCAATTGATAGACATATTACGTGAAGATTTATGTCCTTTAATCCAGATTCTAGACGAACGAGTGGGTCTTAGCTGTCAAATCAAGGCCAAGTTGCACGTGTAATATTTTGACACATTCGTCTCTTTCTTCGTCTTATTCTATTGGTGACAAGGTTATTGAAACGGATTGAAAAAGAGAGAATGCACATGTTATGAAATCCACTCTCTTTTCTCTCACAAATTATGTATTCGCCACTCGTTTGTTTGTTTGATGTTGTAAGAGAAAGAAAGCAAAACAAAGTAAAGGAAATAACACACGAAACTTTTTAACCTGGTTCAGTCTATCGGTGTGATAGAGTCTACGTCCGAGGCCGGATTCAATCATGCGCTTTATAGATTAGAGATGAACAGCTCACAAATAGAGCTACAAGAGATCTCACAAAGAATAACCTTTCTCTCTCTCTCAAAACTGGTTCCGCAGGAAGTAGACGAGATGAGTATTTATACACTCATAAAACTAATACTCTGTCGCGATCAGAGTCTTTGCTTCCTTCTCTTCTAGCTCCAAAACGCAGCACTTCATTTAGAATCAAACCAGATATACTTCAACATAACCAGCTCTTCCAATCTCGGTTTAGGCATCAAACCAACACCCAATTTGAAATTAGAATCATACGCCAATTCCATCAACATTCTCCACCTTGATTCCAATTTCATCTCTTCTTCTATAAAACAAACTTACTTCGGATTTAACCTCTAGCAATGGATGATTCATCATCTGTTGTGAATCAACCTTAGAAGCTCTAAGGCGGATTCAAACTTCTTTATCGGAATACTCTTGGTTAGAATATCTGCAGGGTTTCGAGAAGTGTGAATTTTGCAAACTTCAACATCCCCTTCTTCAATAACATCTCTGATGAAATGGTACTTGAGTGCCACATGCTTTGTCCTTTTATGAAATACATTGTTTTTGGACAAGCATATTGCTGATTGAGAATCACACCAGATTGAAGCCTTTTCTTCATCAAATCCCATATCATTGATCAGACCCTTGATCTATATAGCTTACTTGACTGCTTCTGTTAATGAAATATATTCAGCCTCTCTAGTAGATAATGCCACAACTGGTTGCAAACCTGACTTCCAGCTGACAGTGTTTCTCCTCGATCTCACAGTAAATACTAAATACATAGCCACTAATTGATCTCCTCCTGTCAAGATCTGCTGCAAAATCTAAGTCACAATAACCTTAAATACTGAAGTTCTTATTTCTTGTGAAAACCAAGTTCAAATCTAATGATCCTCTGAGGTATCTTAGTAACTATTTGACTGCTTTCCAGTGTAAACTTCCTGGTTTGCTCATAAACCTGCTGATTAATCCTATAGCATAAGCTATATCAGGTCGTGTCCCAACCATAGCATACATGATGCTCCCCACAACACTTGAATATGGAAACCGTTCTGTGTCAATACACTCTGAAGCTTCATGAACTGCAGACAGCTTAAAGTGTCCACCAATTGGTGTGTTTACTGTCTTTGCCTCACTCATTTTGAATTTCTGCACCACCTTTTCCAAGTAGCTTGACTGAGACAAGTATAACACACCTTCCTTTCTGTCTCTCTTGATATAAATTCTCAAGATTTTGTTGGTTGCTCTCATGTCCTTCATTTCAAATTCTGAGCTTAAAATACTCTTGAGTTCATCAATCTCTGCCATCTCTTTAGCAGTTAATAGCATATCATCAACATATAGTAAAAGATATACCCATCCATCATTAACTTTCTTCATATAAATACAAAAGTCATGACCACTTCTGTGAAATTTTTGACTTGTCATGAACTGATTAAACCTCTTGTTCCACAATCTAGGCGATTGTTTCAGACCATAAAGAGATTTTTTTGGTAGACATACCTGATCCTTATCTTTATCAACTTCAAAGCCCTCATGTTGTTCCATATACAGCTCTTTCTCCAAATTTCCATGAAGAAATGCGATTTTAACATCCATTTGCTCCAGCTCTAAGTCTTGATGTACAACAGTAGACATCAAGATCTTTACAGAAACGTGTTTTACTATAGGAGCAAAGACTTCTTGGTAGTCTATACCCTCTCCCTGTGTAAAACCTCTTGCCACCAGCCTGGACTTGTATATCTCTGATTCTACAACACGAATTCCAGGTTTCTTCTTATAAAGCCACCTGCAACCAATGAATTTATTTTCTTCTGGTCGATCAACAACATTCCATGTTTCATTCTTAAACAATGATGTCATCTCTTCATCCATGGAACCATTCCACATGAGCCATTCTTCTGAGTTTCTGGCTTCATGATAACATTGTGGTTCCTCAAGGTTAAGATATTCTGCAGTAATTAGTGCAAATGCTACCATACTGTAATTTGTGAGTCTAGCAGGTGGTACAGTGATTCTCCGTTGTCTGTCCCTTGCAAGTTGATATCCAACCAGATCAATTTCATCTTGTTCAGCCACTTTATCCTCAGATTCACTTGAATAATTTTCAGTAGCTCCACCTTGAATGAAACCCTATGTATTCGGTTGTTGTTGATGGTTTTGTTCTTCTGAGCTTGTCTCAGCAATAATCTCAATATTTCTTGTTCCAATTGACTGACCAACCTCCTGATTTCTCTCAGTTATTTATTCTTCTATGAGCTTTGAATCCTTAAACACTTGATCTTCATGAAACACAACATCCTGGCGTATCACACATTTTTCTGATTCCAATAACTTAACTTTGTATCCTTTTATTCCTTGTGGATAGCCTAAGAAAATTCCTTTTAATGCTCTTGGTTTCAACTTCCCTTGATCATGATTTACATACGCAACTGACCAAATCTCCTCAGATGTTTGTAACCAGGTTTTATGTTGAGCCACAATTCCTCTTGAACATTGTGATCTAGGGCTGAACAGGGTGATCGATTGATCAAATATGCTGCAGTAGATGCTGCTTCATCCCAGAACGCCTCACCAAGTCCTGATTCATTCAGCATATACCTAACTTTCTCCATTATAGTTCGATTTATCATCTCTACAACACCATTTTGTTGTGGTGTGTAAGTACAAGTTTGATGCCTCTTTATGCCGTATGCTCTGCAATATTCATCAAACCTTGTGTTGCAGAATTCCAACCCATTGTCAGTTCTCAATACTTTTACCTTCTTGTTCATTTGGTTTTAGACCAGTTATTTCCATTCAAAAAACTTGTCGAATGTCTCGTCTTTAGTCTTCAAGAACATCAGCACACCTTTCTTATTTTGTCATCAATAATAAATAGAAAATATTGTTTCCCTGAAAAAGATGGTATGACATTTGGAGAACCCCACAGATCAACGTGTAGATACCCAACTGCATCTTCAGTGTTGTATCTTTCCACATTGAAACTCAGCCTCTTGGATTTTCCCATCACGCAATGTTCACAAAACTCAAGCTCTTTAACATCATTTTTGTAGATTAACCCCTTTCCAGTCAAAACTCTGAGATTATTAATGCTCATATGCCCAAGTCTGCTATGCCATAAGAATGTCTTATCAATCTTTTTCTCAACATTGCAGTTTTCAGATAAAACAGTCTTCCCATCTAGTATGTACAGGCCATTGATCAGATTTCCTCGAACTGCAGTTTTGTTGTTCTTGAAATACCTGACTTTACCATCTCCACCTTCATGCTTATATCCAAGCTTGTCAAGAGTTCCTGCGGAGATGAGATTTCTTCTCAGATTAGGCACATATCTAACGTTGTGCAGCCCCTTGATTGGTCCACCATGTGTGTTTATTCTGATTGATTATTGTCCATGTGACTGAACCGTATGGTCATCACCCAACAAAATAGTTGTGCCTCCATTGTCCTGTAGATCAACAAACCAGTCTCTACGAGCTGTCATATGAAAGGTGCACCCATAATCTAAAACCCACATATCTTTAGCATGATCATCCATGCTCAATGCCTCTGAATAAACCAACTTTTCTGTGATAACTCCAGCTTCTCCATGACCTTCATTTCCAAACTTCTTCTTCCTGACATAACAGTCCTTCTTCACATGGCCTTCTTTCTTGCAGAACCACCAAGTGACCCTTGTCTTTGAGCTTGATCTGCTTCCACCCTCTCCCATTTGAGTCCCTAGGACCTTTAGAAAATGATATTCCTCTCTCTTTTGTATACAAGCTTGCTGTAGGACTTCTGTAGTCATTGCTTACTTCTGTAATCTCTATTTCTCTTGATCTAACAGCTGATATAATTTCCTCCAGTGTCAGAGAATCCCTTCCATACTTGAGAGTATGTTTTAGCTCATCATAACTTGTTGACAGAGAGTTAAGAACAAGATAGCTTGAACTTCATCAGAAACTCTCACATCATGACTACCTAACTCTGCAATAATCTTGAGAAAATCATCTACATTCTCAGCAACACTTCTAGATTTATCCATCCTAAACATATAAAACTTCAGCTGCAAATGAATCTTTATACCGAATATAATTTGTTTGGTAAAATTTCTAGGAGCACAAGAAACTGCAAATCTTTGTTTGGTAAAGTGCTTTCCATATATAATTTGTTCAATGTAGACCACATCTCTGCAGCAGTAACACAATGTTCGATTTTCCTCAACACATGACCAACACTTGTTAAGATCATTCCCATAGCTTTTTCAGATTTCTCTTGTTTGATGGGATCTGAAATTACCTTTGTCAGAGGTTCAGATGGTGTTGTTGTTTCACCCTCAGCTGGTTATTTCTCTTCTTTTCTTGTGAGCGGAACCACCGTCTCCAGTTTGTGCTCTGTCACAATATCTCTCAAGCCAAGGATGTGAAAATATGCCATCATCCTTGTTTTCCACACGGAAAAATCTCATGTATCATCGAATCTGTCGACATCAACCCGTGTGCTTGCAAAGAATTCCTTTGCCATCTTCCAAAGACCAAAAAGTGTCGTCTTTCTCCGTAAATCCTCAAACTTTCTTCAAAGCTTAAAACCTTTGAGTAAAGTTAGATGCTTTTCAGCAAGAAACTTGATAAAGCTTGAAACTTTTCTCAGGATCTTCACTAAAACTTGAATATTTTTGTGTTTCTTAGACAAAAATCGAAGCTTTCTACAGTTTCTTCAACAAAGCTTGAACCTTGCTTGTTTTTCTTCACAAAGCTCGTAGCTTTTTTCAAGAACCTAAGGCTCTGATACCACTTATTATGAAATCCACTCTTTTCTCTCACAAACTTTTGATTCGTCACTCCTTTGTTTGTTTGATGTTGTAAGAGAAAGAAAGAAAAACAGAGTAAAGGAAATAACACACGAGACTTTTTAACCCGGTTCAACCTATCGGTGTGATAGAGTCTATGTCCGGGGTCAGATTCAATCCTGGCGCTTTATAGATAATAGATGAACATCTCACAAAGAGAGCTTCAAGAGATCTTACAAAGAACAACCTCTCTCTCTCAAAACTGCTTCCGCAGGAAGAAGACGGATGAGTATTTATACACTCATAAAGCTAATACTCTGTCGCGATCAGAGTCTTTGCTTCCTTCTCTTCTAGCTTCAAAATGCAGCACTTCATTTAGAATCAAATCAGATACACTTCAACATAACCAGCTCTTCCAAGCTCGATTTATGCATCAAACCAACACCCAATTTGAAATTAGAATCACACGCTAATTCCATCAACATCACACTTTTAGAGAGAGAGACAACTCGAGTTTGAACTAGGTTCTAGTGAATTCCGGTGAATTTCCGGCAAAACATCTGGTGTCGTCTCATTCTCTTACTTTTTTTCTCAAACCCTCTAGGATTCAGGGTTCTTATGAAATCAATCAAATGATAAATCGCACAAATTGGTATCAAAGTCCAAGGTTGGGTTACGGAAAATCGTAGAGGCGTTGATCAAGATCGGATTGATTGAAGATGTCAAGTACTCGGATGGAGGTAGATCGATTCGACGGTACCGGAGACTTTCTCTCTCTGGAAAAGAAGGATGTTCGTTCATCTGAGCGTGTTAGGGTCACATGATGTTCTGGTCGAGAAAGCTCCAGTCTCTGAGTTAACCAAATAAGAAGAAAAAGAAGAGGATCCAAGATAGGAAGCTAGGCTCGAGTGTTGTGAAAGGGCGATGAATTTGATTCTTCTAAATGTAGATGATCTTGTCTTGCGGAAGATTGATAAGTGTGACACCGCTGCACATACATGGGCAATGCTAGAAAAACACTGTATGTCAAAGTTTTTGCCTAATAGAGTTCATTCACTGCTGAAATTAGAAAGTTACGAGATGCAAGATCATCGTACTATCGATGACTTTTAAATATGGTAGGAGATCTCAGTCATCTGAGTATTGAAGTTCCTGAAGATGTACAAGCAATCTTAATTATGAATTCGCTTCCACCAAGGTACGATCAGCTCAAAGAAACTCTTAAGTACAGTAGGGAAGTCATTAAACTGGAGGATGTTACTAGTGCTGCAATATCTAAAGAAAAGGAGATAAAAGAAGTTTCGGGTTCAAAAACTATCTTAGAGGATCACTATGTTAGAGGTAGGACTGAAAATATGGACTTTCAACCAGGAAAAAGAAGAAATATGTCTAGATCTAAGTCCAGAGAAGGTAGGAATATATTTTGGATTTGTAGGAAGAAGGGCATTATTAGAAGCAATGCTATAAGTGGCTTGAGATAAACAAGGGTAAATTTCAGAGTCAAGAGAAGGGTGAATCAACACATGACAAAGATGATACTCAAGACTTGGTTGGCCTTATTGCATCACATGTGAACTTGTCAAAAGATGAGGCTGATATATAATAGTGGGTTATGGATTCACGGTGCTCATTCCATATGACACCAAGAAAAGAACTGTTTATTGAGCTAAATGAGCTTACTTCAGGGAAACTAAGAACGGCTAATAGCACTCATTCCAAATTAGATGGGATTGGCTCAATAAGGTTTGTGAATTCGGATGTAACTATTTTTGTTTTACATGATGTGAGGTATATGCGGGATATATCAAGAAATCTTATATCAATGGGAACCTTGGATAACAAAGGCTGTGTATTCAAATGTGGAAATGAAGTGGTAAAGATGATTAAGGGATGTAATAATATCATGAAGATGAAAAAAGGCAAAGATGCTCTCTACATCCTACAAGGGTCAACAACAGTTGTAGAAGCATGCGTTGTTGTGACAAATGACAAGGGTTAGGTAATCCCAAAGGAGGTTCAAACACAAATGTGGCATAGTCGACTAGGTCTTGTAGGCCATAAAGGATTGGATGTCATAGTAAAAAAATGATGTTTTGGAAATTACAAAGTTTCAGAGATCAAGTTCTGTGAAGACTGTGTTATTAGGAAAACACATAAGATCAATTTTGGTCCAACTCAACATCTAACCAAAGAGCAGCTTGGTTACATTCACTCAGACTTATGGGATCACCTAATGTCTCCATGAGTTTAGGCAAATGTCAATACTTTGTCTCTTTTACGGATTTGTCTAGGAAACTGTGGATTTTCTTTCTTAGAACCAAAGATGAGGCCTTCAACAAGTTTTTTTGAGGGGAAGAGGATAGTTTAGATTCAATATGAAAGGAAAGTGAAGAAGTTTCCTACTGATAATGGACTTGATTTTTGCAACTTTAGGTTTGATCAGTTTTGCAAGGCTGAAGGGATTGAAAGGCATATGACATGCACTTATACTGCATAGCAAAATGGGGTTGCAGAGAGGCTCAACAGAACCATCATGAACAAAGTAAGAACTGTGATCAGTGAGAGTGTTCTTGGAAAAAGGCTATGGGCTGAAGCAACATCAACTATGATATATTTTATCAACAAGCCACCCTCGTCTGCTATAGATTTCAACGTTCTAGAAGAGTTGTGGACTTCATCGGTCCCAAACCTCACAGGTTTTAAAAGATTTGGTTGCATTGCCTATGTACATTTTATGAGGGAAACCTAAGTCCAAGAGCAAACAAAGGAGTATTCACATGGTATCCAGATGGTGTAAAAGGGTTCAGGGATTGGCTGTTAGAAGAGAAGAAGTGTGTCATCAGCCGCAATGTTTTTTTTCCTAGAGGATGTGATGTATAAAGACATCAAGTCAGACACACATACATGTAATGGATAGTTAGTTTTAACTAACAAATCTTTGAGTTTTGTGTTACACGGTCTAACAGGGAAATTTGAGACAAAGCTCAAGGTGGAGTTATATCAGACCAAGTCCAGCCTAAATAAGATCAAGCCATTTCAAAAGGAGAACTAGAAAGTTCAGAAACCAAAGCTCATGACTTATATGACTATCAATTGGCCAGATATAAGCCCATAAAATAACCTAAACCACCATCAAGACTTGAAGATTATATAGTCTACGAGGAGGAAACTGATGAGATTGCACGGTACGCCTATCTCATGACTGAAGATGGTGGAGAACTAGAGCATGCGAGTTATCAGAAAGCTATGGATAATCCAGACGGTGATAAATGTACAGAAGCTTCATATGAAGAAATGAAATCACTAATGAAAAAACAAGACATGTGTGTTGGTGGATAGAGTTAAAACTCAGAAACCAACAGGCTGTAGATGGATGTTCAAGAGAAAGGCTGGTATAAACAGTGTTGAAGGTCCAAGGTTTAAGGCAATGCTCGTAGCCAAAGGGTACTCACAGAAAGAGTGTATAGATAATTAGGAGATATTCTCTCCAGTTGTGAAACATGTTTCTATCATGTTTCTTTTATCAGTAGTGGTACATTTTGATATGGAACTTCAACAATTAGATCTGAAGACATCATTTCTAAATGGTTATCTAGATGAGGAGATATACATGGAACAACCAGAGGGATATGTTGACAATAAGCATCCAGATAAAGCTTTTCTGCTCAAGAGGTCATTATACAGTCTGAAGCAGTCTCCACGTCAATGGAATACAAGATTTGATGAGTTTATGCAGGGCAATGGATACAAAAATATTGACTGCGAAAATTGTGTCTACTTCAAGAAGCTACAAAGTGAAGATTACGTCTGATGCTGTACGTAGATGGCATACTCATTGCTTCTAAGGACAAGAAGCATGCGTGTGAGTTAAAGGTCCTGTTAAACTCGAAATTTGATATGAAGGACTTAGGAGATGCTAAGAAGATACTTGGGATGGAAATCACCAGAGAGAAAAATTTACATTAACCATATCTCAATAAGGTTATCTTTTGAAGGTATAAGGGAAATTCAACATGGATCAATCAAAGCCAATAGTTATTCATATGGGGATTCACTTTAAGTTGAAGTGTGCTACATAGAAAGAGGTATATGATCAGTTTGATGTGATGAAGATCATTCCTTATCACAGTACAATTGGAAGTCTAATGTACTCTATGATTGGAACCAGACTGCGCTTGGCCTATTCAGTGGGTCTAGTCTGTAGATTCATGAGCAAACCCATCAAACAACACTGGCAAACAGTGAAGTGGATACTGAGGTGCATCAATGGGCCACTAAAGAAGTAGTTGTGTTACAGAAAAGAAGGAGACTTCGTGGTCAGAGGGTATTGTGATGCAAACTATGCAGTAGATCAAGATAGAAAGAGATCTACTATAGGGTTAGTGTTCACTGTAGGAGGCAACACGATCAGTTGGAGATCCAGTCTACAGAAGGTGGTTGCATTATCTACTACAGAGGCAGAATATATGGCCTTGACAGAAGCATCTGAAGAAGTTGCATGGCTAAAGGGTAATGAATGAGGTTGGTTTTCAAAAAGAAGCAGTGAACATACACTATGAATCTCAAGTGCAACTACATTGTCCAAAAATGCAGTGCATCATGAAAGAACAAAGCATGTCAGATATCATTTCATCAGAGATTTGATAAGTGATGGAAAAGTTAAAGTGTTGAAGATTGCAATTGCCCGCAATGCTGCAAATATTTTTACCAAAGTGCTACTTATAGGCAAGCTTCGAAATGCATTAGATCTTTGTAGAGTCACAGAAAACTGAGCAAGTGTGCTCAAAACACAAGACGAGTGGGTTTACTCGGAAGATGATGAAGTTAAGTGGGTTAACTCAAGGATTTGAAGAAGCTGAGTGGTTTTCCTCAAGAATATATTGAAGATGGGCGGTTTTGCTCATGTATCGAAAGTGTAATCCAAGAAAAAGCTAGAACAAGTATAAGCTATTAGAGCACAAGGTGGATATTTGAATATTTGTGTCCGTTAATTCAGATTCCTCTAAGTGTGCTAAAGCTTCTAGACGAAGGAGACGGTCTTAGCTGTCAAAGCAGGGCCAAGATGCACGTGTTATATCTTGACACATGTAAATTTGTTGTAAAAAACTATATTAGAAAGTCATCTCTTTCTTCATCTTACTCTGTATCAATCCGGTGATAAGGTTGTTGTAACAGATTGAAAGAGAGAAATAGTGCACACTTGTTTTGAGAGAGAGAGGTCAAGTCTGAGATAAGTTCTAGTAGATTTCGGTGAGCTTTCAGCGAGACGTAGGTGACGATTTGCCCCGAGCTTGATAAACTCTTGTGTCGTCTCATTCTCTTACTTTCTTCTTTCTCAAACCCTCTTCGAATCAAGATTCTTTCGAAATCATTCAAAAGGATAAATCGCACAATGTAGATAAACAAAAAAAAACATTTGTAATTATATATAACAAAATTATTTAACACAAGACAAAAAATTATAATATCTTACAAAACTCATTTTTATTTAGTCAATCTATTATTTTTAAATAAGAATTTTCAATTGGAGAATTTGCCCTCTATATACAAAAATTATATGATATTTAGGTGGATGACTAAAAACTATTTAGACAACTGTTTTCTTTTCAATAACTCAAACTTGCCCCTATACACTATAATGTACGTGATACGTGTATATACATTATAGTGTCAAAATAAAAATCTCCTTTATAACTGCACATATACATACATAAACATGTAACTGCACATATACATACATAAACATGTAACTGCACATATACATCATTTATTTCTTTTTCATTATTTCTCCTTCATCTCTCTCTAATCCACACAATCTCTTAAATCCACATCTCCTCTTCCGCCGCCACAACCACCTCCTCTTTTGCCGCCAACATACTATCATTTGCCATCACCACAACCTCCACCGCCGTCAACACATGCAACCATCTTCATTTCCGCTGTGCATAGAATACTCACAGCTCCACAACCGTCCATCCATTACAATCCACCACCTCCACCGCAGTCAACATACACAACCATCTCCGTTTTCGCTGTACATAGAATACTCACCGCTCCACCACCGTCCGTCCATTACAATCCACCACCACCAAAATCACAAATTACTACTATCATTTTCACCGCCACCATTCGTTGTTCACTACATTCCACCGCCACCAAATTTCTCCTTCTCTTCGCTTATCTCTCTTCTCTCTGTTCTCTCTTTGATTTTCTTATGTAATTGCGATTTGGTTTTCAATTTGGAAGATAAATCATGTAAGTGAAACTAAATCCATGTTTGATTATTTTTGTTTGTTGTCAATGTCATATGAGATTGAAGATTTAATGAGGTAAATCTAGAAAGAAAAACAAAAAAGGCTAAATTTCAAATTTGTATCTAATTATTATTTTAACCGGTTATAAGTAATGTTAACGAGGTAAATATTTAATATAGTGTTAACCATAAAATTAGAGGTAAACCTACAATGGTTCTACTTTTACACTTTTAAGCCCATATACGCAATGATTAGTTCCAATTCCAACTAATTATATGTTCATCATTTTTCGTCTAGAACGAAGTTACCACATTCAGAAAAAAGATTCATGTTCCAATGACGAATAATGAGGATTCTCCGGTAGATTTGAACATGGAAGATGATGAACAAGCATCGGAGCTCATTGAGGGGTTTAATCGAAGAAGATGACGAATAAGTGAAATATGGAAGATGATGAACAAGTGAAATAGGCCATGCATAATGGAGAAGACTGAACTTTGTATTTGTGTTTTAATATCACTTTAACTTGTTACAAGTTTCTTAACTCGATAAATATTGTATTAGAGTGTTAAACATAAAGTTAGAGGCAAACATAATGTTTATACAATACAATATTTTTTTAACCATACATACAAGTATGTTGCATCTTTGAATTACTCTTCTAAATTCATTGTTAGACCGCTAACATATGTAATAGCCGATATTAATTTATTTATAACCGGCTAACCGTTAACCTCTTCGAGTATGACAGTCTTCGAAATTCAATGTTAGACTACTAACATATGTAATAGCCGATAACAAATTATTTATCGGTAATACCTGATATTGCATGTTTAATAGTTGTATGCATGTGTACATATTTATGTTTATGCTATATATATATATATATATATATATATATATATATGTGCGTGTGTGTGTATGTATGTATGTATTTGCAAACAAATCTAGAAGTTTCGCCGGACTTTTGCCGGAATCTCGTTGAATTTTTGTTAAACCTTCAACCAATGGTCGGATTTTCACCGGATTTCTTTTCATCATCTCTCTTCTCTCTTTGACTTCTCTCCATCCTTACCCTTCACCATCTACATGAACTATCCTCCATCTCCATCGTCGTCCATAGGTTACTCTCCTCCATCACCACCTACTCCGCCACCATCATACTCTCCTTCGCCATCACCACCACCACCTCCTCCGCCGCAAAACCAATGAATGGCTGATTTTTCTTTTGTCCATGATTTCTCTATAGCTTCGGATGAAAGAGAAAAAAAAAGATGAAAGAAAGTTACGAAAGAGAAAGAGTTATCTAGTATATATATATATATATATATATATATATATATATATATATTACTCTATATATTTTATTTATTTATTGAAGCAAATAAAGAGAACGAGGACTGTCTCGACATTTTCAATGCTGCCAGCTACATGAATAATAGGATTATGTCACATCATGGCTAGATTGCCAATTTCAAATTTCTTTTTGTATTTCTAACTAATTCACTCTTCACAAACAAATTTGTTTCCATCTATTATGTTAATTGTATAACCGTTTCAAGAACGTTTATAACTACAATTCTTCCCTTTTGTAAACTCTCATACCATTATCTTTATTCAATGCGTTTAAAGTTAGAGAAATTGCACTCCATAGCAAGGGATAAATGGCTATTTAGAAATATAACTAAACACTGTACAAACTACTTTGTAAACTTTTTAAATTCTATTCTACCCTTCATCCCAAAATATCTATTATCTCTCATATTTCCTTCTCTGCGCAACTCTCTCTCTCTCTCTCTCTTTTTCCCACATTTCTGTCATCTTTCTCTCTCATACGCTTCTCTCCAAATCTCTTCTCTCTCTCACGCTTCACTCCAAATCTCTTCACTTCCATATAATTAAATATGGAAAAAGAAAACCTCACATCTAGAAAAATGCGGATCTTAATCGATTAAATCTAGGCAATGGCTTTCTTCTTTCTCCTCTCGACTTCCTCCAACGAGACCACAAAGAAGAAACCGCTTAGTTACCCATAAAAAGCATCACTTCGAGGGCTGAGTTGAACTGCCGCGGCAGCTCAGGAAGTTTCTGGAACTGAGTCGACTCACTAAGTTAACTCGATAGGTGGTTTGAGTCGACTCAGTGAAGTAATTACTTTGTTATAGGTTATGATGTTTAATAGTGGGTTTCACTTGTATGTTGAATATGTTAAATCACTAAACATTTAACAATTTTTATTACCGATAAATAAAATGTTATCCGCTATTATAAATATTAGACATGTAAAGATGAATTTGAAAGACGAATTTAGTTGACGAAGACAACCATATAAATGTACAACAAGATGTAAACAATTACTCACATAAAGTTAACTAGTTAACATATACATGTTTCGGCTAATATTTATGTTAACTCATTGACATCATAAAGTTACCAAGATAACTACCAAGTTAACCACCAAAACAAATTGTTAGACAATAGTGAATATACAACTGCCATGCTGAGCAATTAAATTTGACTCACTGAATATGACCAAATATGACATTCAATCAAACATCACATGAGATCCATTACATTGTCTTTTTAATTTTATCTATATTATTTTTCATAGTTAACCAATTATCTTATTCATTTTCCGTTAATATTTATGTTAACTCGTTATCATCGTAAAGTTACCAAGATAATCACAGAGTTAACTACCCAAACAGTTAATTTTAAGTTCTAGAATATGACAAATCATGACATTCAGTTCTAGAATATTTGAAGTGTTCATCTAAATTTGGAACTAATAATCTAAATTCAAACATATCCAACTAACATTGTCACCAATTAAACAAAATATAATGTTAACAAACAAACTCTTTTTATTAAGTAACAAATAGAGTTTACTGTGTTTAATCAGTAAACATCTAACGATACATATTGTCGGTAATCAAATTGTTAGCTGCAATTAAACATGTTACTTGGTCTAACAATGATTTAGCAAGCAGATTTGTTTACTAATTAATAAAGGTAGTATGGATATGGTAAATCTTTAAACAACTAACAATACATATTAATGGTAAATAAATTGTTATCGCTATTATATATTTTAGAGGTAAACCAAATGTTTATAGTGACCCAGTCCATTAGAACTCGACTCACTGAGTCACTGAGTCAACTCGAACGAAAGCTTTTTTGGATCTTCGCCGAAGAGGGATATATTCCGATGAATGTGAGTGGTAACAGAAAAGAGTTGGTATGGGCAAACTCCAAACAAAGCCTGTGAAAATAGAAAGAAAAAACAATTACAAAAACTTGCAAAAAAAAAACACAAAAAATCATTAGAGATAAAAAAAAAAAAAAAAAAAAAGGTAGGATAGCATAGAAAAAAATGGTGATGAAAGAGAGAGAAGAAAGACGAATACATTATCCTAAGATTAAAGGGTTAAAGGGTCAAAATACATCCAACATACAATAGTGAAACTAGCTATATGTCTTGTCATAGTTATTGTACCAATTACACTCCCTAATATAGTTATCTATTTAATTGACTCTTAAAGTTAAACTAATCAAATTTTACCATCTAATCTCTAACATTTAGTTTCCAAATAAAAGTTCACCAAAAAAATTTCTTAATATTTTTATAAGGACATATATGGTATACAATTTTTTTTTAAAATTGAAAAGTATATGGTAAATAAATTTGATGTGTAAGTTTATGTATACGGTGTAGTGTCTACTATTATATCAACATTTTATATCTTGTAAGCAATATTTTAGGATGATCGGTCTGTAGCCCCTCTCCTCCTTCCCTGGAAATTTTGTTTTCTACTCTAGCCACATAAAATTTGACCCTCTTTATAGAACCATACAAAACAAAAGTTGAAAACCCATAACCACACAGAACCAAAATTGAATTTACCCAGCCACACCAATTTTAAAAATAGTGTGTATTGTTCAAATTGGGTTTAAAACCGCGATTAAAAATCAAATGTTGAACCTAAACCAAAAAATTAACCGACCCTAAACAAAATTAAACACTTAATCGAACCCTGGCCAGGAAAACAAAACCCGACCCGAACCCAGAATAAAAGTGTAATACATGCCTGATTTTCTCCAATTTTTTTCTCAAATCGAACCCCGACAAAGAACCCTAAAATTGTGAAATCGAAGCAATGGAAAAATCGAAGATTGTATCTCAATTTGTGGTTTCAATGGCATCAGTCCCTCATTTTTTATTCATTTTATGTTATCTCGATGCTCTTGTTTAACCGGGTAACGGAAACTTCGATTTTTGCATTGATCAAAACAAAAATTCTGAAAGAGAGCATATGCTTAAGATGTTGAAAGAGGAAAGTGATCCAGATGATCTCGATTTTGTATGTTCAGAGGCGGAAGGCGATCCAGATGTGCTAATTTCAGACAATGAAATCGATGAGGAAGATTTGATGAAAAGGTTTGAGTTTGAAATAGAGGATTATGTAGCTCAGTTTAGGGATGAATTTTCTATTCGCCATAATGTTTATCCGGATAGCGATATTGATGCAGACGAAGATAATGATGAAGCAGTAGAACGTAACCATATTAGAGATTTTTTGAAAAATACCCTATTTGTGTTTTTTTAATTTGAAAAATACACTTCTTTTATTCTTTTTTGAAAACTAACTTTTTTTATGTATGAAAAGATCTTTTTATCCTGGTTTGAATTAAAAAAAAATTACATATTATAATAAATAATAATTAAAATTCGTATTCATTATAATTAATATTTATTTTATTTTTATTTGAGATAAAGATGTTTTATTAATTTAAATTTTATTATTAGATAAATCTATTGAAATATATCAAAGTTTATTATTTAAAAAGTTTGAAGTTTCAAAACATTTATCGTAAATTGCTTCTATAAACAAGGAGAAATCGTTGACCTTGTTTCATCTTTTAGCACATTAGTAATATACATAAATACATGACAACACAACAATCCAAAATGAAAAAATGAAAGTCCTAACTAAATCTGACAAAAACAAATCAAAGGTTTTCATTATAACCCATTCTTCAGCTACTTATCATCTATTTGTGAATATACAGCAGTATATAGTCGAAATTTGAGGAATTGAAATAATGAACAGTATAATAACACAATGGTAAAATCCGAAGGTGGAGAAGAGAAAAAATTTAAGGAGTTGAAATTCAGACCATTATTGTGTACGAGATTATGGATATTGTAAAATACAAATCTCGTTAAGGACTGCAAGTCTGAAAATTTGATTTTATTTTTTGGTTGAATTCAAAATTCGAGAGATTTCGATGAAAATTTTACCTGCAAAACAAAATTCAAGCAGAAGGCAGAAGAAGAAAAACTTGAATCTATGAAAATCGAAAACACAAATTTTCCAAAAAATGCATATTAAACAAAAAGATAGCACAAGTACGAACATGAAAGAAGAACAAATAAGCAATTTTAGAACTTCGAATATCTTAGATAAATATTATTATCGGATCAAATGGAGACTAATAATATATATAATATTATCATCAAAAAAAATTATTTTTAAGACATATAAAAGATAAATTATTAGTCAGTTTTATTGAAGTTATTTTAGTAAATTTAATATTCTAAAAGTGTAGTTTTCAAAAATTAAAAATGAAGGTGTATTTTTCAAATTTAAAAACACAAAAGAGGTATTTTTCCAAATTTTCTCATCATATTATTATGCGATGTGATGGAATTTTAGCTCGTGGACAAATTTTCTAAAGGGTATTGGGTTTTAAGGAGGTTGTTATGGATTACGCTCTGAGAAAAGGACATAATATAAAACAATACATGTGGCTCCAACCTTCGATAGTTCCTTCTCTGCTTCAATTTTTTTTTAGGATTCATCGTGTTTGATTTGAAAAAAAGTGGGGAAAATCGGGTTAATAGAAAATATATACTGCTTCGGGTCGAGTATTTTTTGGGTCTGGGTTGAATAAATTAAGTGTTTAATTTGGTTTAGGATCGATTAATTATGGTTTAGTTTCATTTTTCAATTTCTAATTGCGATGTTTAAACCCAATTTGAACAGTAAACGTTATTTTCAAAATCGATGTGGCTGGGTAAATTCAACTTCGGTTTTGTGAATTTTGTTATGTGTGTGTCTATAAAGAAGACCAAAGTTTGTGTGGCTAGAGTATGAAACGAAACTTCCGGGGAGCCTACAGGCCGATCACCCAATATTTTATATATTTTTTATTATACGAAAAAGCTCCCAATATTACCATTTTTAAATGTAAAATTATTATTGTTGACCAAAAACCAGTAATATAATTGTTTTAAATTAAAAATAATAATTATAGATTGACAAAACGGAATAAATAAAGAGAAAATTTGGAAGTAAACACTTTTCAAAAGTTATATTAGGAAAATTGGCACTTCATTATTCATAATTTGCTAAATATATATATTTTTACTATTTGTATAATAGAGATATGAGGGAGAGATAGAGATAGAGATATTGTTCACAGAACGGTGTACAGTATATGATGCGGTGTGAAAAGTATAGGAGAAGTGTACGGTATATGATGCGGTGTGAACAATATACGGAGAGGTGTGAGCATTGTGTCCACCGTGAACAGTATATGGTATACGATGTAGTATGAACAGTGACGGTATCCGATGTAGTGTGAATAGTGTATCATTCATGAATAGTATACAAAGTGGTGTGAACAATGTATCCACCGTGAATAGTATACAAAACGGTGTGAACAGTGTACGGTATACTATGCGGTGTGAATAGTATGTGGTGTGAATAATATACAGTATAAGATGCAGTGTGAATAGTGTATGGTATACGATACAGTGTGAACAATGTACGATGCGGTGTGAACAATATACATATACGTTATACGATGGGGGTGCGAACAATGTATAATATACGATGCGGTGTGAACACTGTATCCACCGTAAATAGTGAACAATGTAAGGTATGCTCCGTAGTGTAGATAGTATACGGAGCTGTGTGAACAATACACCCCGTGAATAATATCCACTATGAATAGTATTATCCACCGTGAACAATATATATATATATATATATCTATATTGTGGGAGTGTAAATCCACACAATCGAATTTGTCAAGACTTTTAGAATTGTGGGAGTGTAAATCCACACAATCAAATTTGTCAAGACTTTTAGAGGGATCTGAAATTTCTGAGATTAAAACCACCAAAACACAAACAGAGATCCAAAGATGACGTTTTATTAAGCTGTTTAGAAAGCTTTTCATATGAGAGCAAAAGTACAGAGTTTTGCTAGGTAAAATTGCGGTCCCTTTTTCAGAGGGTATACATGAGTATATATACAAGTTTAAGTCGACTAGGTCAATATCTAAAGAGATAAGGAAGATTTCCTAATTTCTCGGGATTTTCTTTTAGCAAATCCTGCCACCGCCATGAGCTTTGATTCATGGGCTCATTGTCTCGGCCCACCCGTTTATTTGCTCAGTTTGGCCCAACTTCTTATCCTTTGGCTCGGATGGCAGTGGCTGAGCAGCTCGGGTGACACCATGGTTCACGGTTTGGATGACACCATGGTTCACGGCTCTGGTGACATCATGGTTCACGGCTCGGGTGACACCATGGTTCACGGTTCGGGTGACACCATGGTTCGCGGCTCGGGTGACACCATGGTTCACGATGCCGTACTATGGGTCGTGACACCCGATCCGTTTGCTGTACCATGGATCGGGGTACACGACCCAGCTTCTTCATCGTGGGTCGTGACACCCGATCCGTTTGATGTACGATGGATCGGGGTACACGACCCAGCTTCTTCACTGTGGGTCATGACACCCGATCCATTTGTTGTACGATGGATTGGGGGTACACGACCCAGCTTCTTCACCGTGGGTCACGATACCCGATCCGTTTGCTGTACCATGGATCGGAGTACACAACCCAACTTCTTCACCGTGGGTCATG
The DNA here is from genome assembly GCA_900406555.1 of Pseudoturritis turrita. Lineage (NCBI taxonomy): Eukaryota > Viridiplantae > Streptophyta > Magnoliopsida > Brassicales > Brassicaceae > Pseudoturritis > Pseudoturritis turrita. The sequence continues at coordinate 180,366 of OVBL01000315.1, read as the reverse complement.
ACACCCGATCCGTTTGGTGTACCATGGATCGGGATACATGACCCAGGTACTTCACCGTGGGTCGTGACACCCGATCCATTTGCTGTACGATTGATCAGGGTACACGACCCAGCTTCTTCACCGTGGGTCATGACACCCGATCCGTTTGCTGTACGATGGATCGGGGTACACGACCCAGCTTCTTCACCGTGGTTTGTGACACCCGATCTGTTTGCTGTACCATGGATCGGGGTACACGATCCAGCTTCATAACCGTGGGTTGTGACACCCAATCCGTTTGCTGTACGATGGATCGGGGTATACAACCCAACTTCTTCACCGTGAGTCGTGACACCCGATCCATTTGCTGTACCATGGATCGAGGTACACGACCCAGCTTCTTCACCGTGGGTCGTGACACCCGATCCGTTTGCTGTACCATGGATCGGGGTACGCGACCCAGCTTCTTCACCGTGGGTTGTGACTCCGATCTGTTTGTTGTACGATGGATCAGGGTATACGACCCAGCTTCTTCACCGTGGGTCGTGACACCCGATCCGTTTGTTGTACCATGGATCGGGGTACACGACCAAGCTTCTTCACCATAGGTCGTGACACCCGATCCGTTTGTTGTACCATGGATCGGGGTATACGACCCAGCTTCTTCACCGTGGGTTGTGACATCCGATCCGTTTGCTGTACCATGGATCGGGGTACACGACCCAGCTTCTTCACCATGGATCGTGATACCTAATCCGTTTGTTGTACCATGGATCAGGGTACACGACCCAGCTACTTCATCGTGGGTCGTGATACCCGATCTGTTTGCTGTTAACTTCAAGTGGGTGAATATTGATCCCAACATCTATCTTTCTTTCTCTCTCTTACTTCTCTATTACACAAATAGTAAAAAGTGTATATTTAGCAAATTATGAATAGTAAACTACATATTTCTCTAATTAAGTTTTTTAAAGTGTCTACTTTCCTAAATGGTCCATCAATAAATGATGACCATAATCATCGAGGTGTACACTCTTCGTATGTTGGGACCCAAACTCGTGAATCGTTGAAAAAGTGATTCGACCTGTGCTCGTCCGCTGGAGATAAATGAAAATGAGAAACATATATATATATATATATATATATATATATATATATTTGCAGCTATATTTGCCAGACCAAACCTGTGACATGAACAAACATCCAAAACATATTCATAACGATTGGGATATGTTGCTTTGAATAAAATCTGACACTAAAGTCAAATTTAAACCATGCGACTGGTAAGAATCAAGAGCCAGAGTGAGAAAATGAGTTATTCTGAACCGGATTTTATGGAGGATTTGTGGTTCAACTTGCTTTCTAATGAGCATTTTATGGTATGGAAGTTTGTATGATTATTCGACTGTTTTAGGAGGCTAATTCGAATCTGAGGGACGATCTCAGGACTCGCAAAGTTCATACATGAATTTGGTTTTTACATCGTATAGTTATATATTATGATCGAGTTTATTTTAGATCTCCCCCAACATGGAAAGTAAAAAAGTATTTATAGTGAATATTTACTTAGTCAGTTTGGATTCTGGGTAGAGCCAGCGAGTTGTTTTTTTTTTTATTATAGGATGGCTTCTGATAGCGGGTGGCGTGTTCTTATTAGCAGGTCAACTCCTCAACTGCACATGTGTATTTAGGTTCGACGTCTTGTGACGTTGTCCCATTTTATCATGAGTATGTCTGACATATTATGTATTCCATGCTTTGGAAGCCTTGAAGGTATGTTTCATCTGTTTCGTGCAAAGCCCCCCCTCCCATCATTGTTGTAAACTCGGATGCTGAGAAATCATTGTGGGAATTCTGACAGCGGGGAAGCCTCGAATTTCATCATTGAGAGACCCGAGAAAAGTGGGACTTTGATGTGGAGAACCTGAGAATAACCCTACTTGGCCGACACTGATTCCTCTTGTCGTCTCCTAAAAATGGAAGAATCACCCCCAAAATTTTGTTTTTTATTCTACGACTTTGCTTGTGACTGCGTAGAGTAGAGTTAAACTGTTGTGCTAAGGGTGAAATTAAAAATGATTTATTAACCCATAAATCGCAGTCAAGTGAGGCGGTAATTACTTATGGAGTCGACCCACTAAATACCATGAGATTACACAGTGAATTTCAGAGATTGAGAATTAATCTTAAGCTAAAGATTTGGTAGTTTCGGTTTTTAGTCACTAGACAAATAAAAAAACTAAAGTAAAAAAAGAATGAATGAAGTGATGGTAAAATAGTTAAATCGTTTTATAAAATAAAGATTACGCATTTTGTCATAAGATTATCCGTAGAGATTGAGGATAAAATAAATACTATGAATCTGATAAGCTGAAGAGGGTTTATTTTAGAAAGAAGAAGTCATAAGGAGAGAGTGAGAAGCATAAGTTAGAAGGAGAAGGGGAAGAAAATGAGCAAGATGAAGTCAACGCTGAAGTCAACTCTCGTGAAGACTAAACTCTAGAACAAGTCAAAGGCTTTCATCATAAAGAAGAGAAGTGAAAGACTATTTATCGCTGAGAGGGTTTGTTGTTGGAATTAGAATATAAATACGAACTATTACTCTTTTACATCTATGTTGTTTGTTTTGAATATTACCTCATAAGATATGAGTTTTGAGGGGTGATCGTGATGAGATCATCCGTGGAGATTGTGTAATCGGTGTTCTTGCATTCAATCAAGGAGATTCGTAGTTACAAACTTATCAAATTTGTACGCTTGTAAACCAGATCGAACAATTTGCGATGGTGTTACCGGAGAATTCGTCACAGAGAGTTGAAGAGCTAAGTGGCTCAGGCGCAGAGTTATCGAGAAGAATGAATGTGATCCATGGGGTTTGGGAACGATTAACAAAGTCGCATTCGGAATCAGAGGTCATATTTGGATCGATCGAGAAGAAATTGGCTCGATGGAGGCGGTATTACAACCAATTTCACATTCAATGGCGAGAATCGAGGCTCAGTTCTTTTCCGAAGGATCTAGACACAACGAAGTTCGAAGCTCTTCCGATAGACCTAATCAAGTACCACATTCTTCTTCTAAAATGGTTTGGAATCATAACACATTAGGTTATCGGAAAATCTAGGGTGTATTAGTTGATCGAGAAAGCTTGTTTAAAAGTAAAGTTGCATGTGTTCGATGGTACACATCCTTTTTAGCCCAAATTATACCACAAAATGCTCGTTTTTGCATCATTTTTAGCTCAAATTGTTCCAATTTCCTGTATAAACTATGGAAACTATAAAAACACTAAAAACATAAATAAAATTCCAAAACCAATTATTTGAAAATATGCCAAAATATTACAAGGATATGTTTTAAATCATGGATTATCAGACAGAGCAAAAGTCCTTTCCTTTTTTCAATATGGTACCCTTGGTGAAAAAATGGCTTTTAGAGATTATGTGTGGATTATAGAGCATTAAATAGAGCCACTCCGGATAAATTTCTAATTACTATGATAGACCAGTTTCTAGATGAGCTTCATGGTGCTTCCATCTTCTCTAAGTTGGATCTAAGGGTTGGATACCATCACATCCATATGAGAGAGCAAGATATTCATAAGACATCCTTCCGTACCCATGATAGCCACTATGAATTCCTTGTGATGCATTTTTTGCCTCACTAATACTCCAGCAACCTTTTAGTCATTGATGAATGAATTCTTCAGACCTTTTCTTCTGATTTTTTTCTTGGTGTTCTTCGATGACATCTTAATCTTTAACAGAAGTGTTCAAGAACATGAAGAGCACCTTACAACTGTTTTAAGACTTTTTTGCAGCACAGCGACTTTATGCCGATAAAAAAAGAAGTGTATTTTTGGCCAATCTCATGTTGACTACTTGGAACACATTATTTCTAATGAAGGAGTCTCTACTGATCCTATAAAGACAATAACTGTGAAGAACTGGCTTTCTCCCAAATCTATTAAAGAGTTAAGAGGGGTTTTTAATTAACTAGCTATTACAGAAGATTTGTCAAGGGGTATGGCTCCTTAGCTAAGCCACTCACTGAGTTGTTGAAGAAGGATCAGTTTGAGTGGTCCAATGAAGCTCAAGAAGCTTTTAACAGGCTGAAGGTTGCCATGATTTCAGCTCTAGTCTTGGCATTACCAGATTTTACAAAGGTGTTTGTGGTAGAATCCGATGATTATGGTTTTGGGTTATGGGTGGTTTTGATGCAAGAGAAGAGACTTACTGCTTACTTCAGTTATGGTTTAAAGCATAAAGAGCAGTTTAAACTAATCTATGAAAGATAACTCATGGATATTGTAATGTCTATTCAAATATGGAAATATTATCTGATGGGAGGTGTTATGTTGTTCATACATACCAGAAAAGTTTGAAATTTCTTCTATAACAGAGATAGATCTTAATGGATTATCAGATGTGGCTCATAAAACCTCTTTCAAATCTGAGCAATGAAGCTTTTTAGAAAAGAACCCTAAAAAAATTGTACAAAATTGGTTCAAAAACGGATAATATCATACTAATAGTGGAGCTCACATGGTTTTCCAGAATCCAACATAACTATATCCATATTCAGTGTATGTGATAGAAGATAGAGGGTCCAAAATGATACAATACATGATGTAAGTAAGAAAATAAACTTAAAAATATGATAATTGTTTTAACAACAAAAGAAAAAAAAAGATAATCGGGTCGACTTAGGAACTTGAATGTGTAATCTGAGTTGTGCAGTTTGAGTAATATTAACTTGGAGATTGACTTCCACTTTAGTTTTTAGTTTAAGACTTTAAGTCATGGATTAGCATGACAAATTGACAACCAATACTTCGGCTTTCTGGACCTCATTTTAGTAAATTCTTGGCTTGTGTGTTTTTACTACCGCATTATGATTTTATAAACAAATCAAGTTTATCTTAATCTTGTACTATCACTTTGAAACAAACAATTTTTTTGTTGGGATAATTACCCTAGAAAATATACACACTTTAGTAGTAATAAATGGTCTCTAACGTATGAAAAAAGGTCTCCAACAATGTTATTTTACAAGTAGGTTAGCTGGAGCAACCATTAATTAGCGGCCGCGTTAAAGCATTTGCTTTTGGAGCGTGCATGCAAACAAATTAACCACACTTATTAATATGCTTGATTAAAATGCTATAGTTACCCTATTAATATGTTCAATGAAATCTCAAATCGCCGCCTACAAAATATCACCTATCTCTTTCGATTTAAAATAATATTTAAAGCAAAGGTATCTCTTATCAACTTATCGTATGTACAAAACTTCAAAAGGTAGTAAAAAGAGGTCAAAATCTAAAATATATTTTAAACATTTGTAGCCCTCTCCTTCATGTTAGTGTTATGTATAAACAAATCTTTGATGCTGCTCACCTCCCAAAACGCACCCACCTCCTCTGTCTTGGTAATGTAATTTTGATTTTTACGTATCGTTTTAATTAATTATAGCTATTTTTTTAGGTTTACGACAGTTTCTTTAATCAATTAAACCTAAAAATAAAATAAAAACCTGCCATTTAGAATAATCAAAGAAACACGACACGAACTAAAGAGGCTTCCCTCCAAAATCACTTTTTAAGTTTTTAACTTTCACCGTCTCCCATGCTGCCTCTCCTCACTTGTGTGTTCCCTATATTATTCATACTCCAAATTTAATTCATTGCCAAGAAAATTGGGATCTTTTGTTATCATTTCGTCGGGCTGAATAATAGAATAGGTTTGTCGTTGAACTACAAATTACGAACGTTGATGTTTTATTTCCAACTTCATTACACTATATCATTTACATGCAGTGGAGGAGCTAGAACTTTTATCGAAAGGGGTCAAAAAAAATACTAAAAAACATAGTTTATAAATTATTGAAAAAAAACATAGTCTACAAATGCATCATGCGCTGACTCATAGCTTGAAATCTTTTTATCACCGTCTCATTTGTTACATCATTAAATAATTCTTTTTCGATGTAACAAATGAGACTACAACTTAGAAATTGATCACCGATGCGATTTCGTAGTGTGGTCTTCACAATCTTCATTCCAGAAAAATATCTCTCGACGGTTGCAGTAGCAACATGCAAAGTCAAAGCTAGCTTCAAAAGCCTATAAACCAAAAGATGTGAAAGATGTTTCTTAGTTTCTACCATCACCCGTGCTAAATCTCCAAGATTTCTTAAATCAGTAAACCTTTTATCTTCTCGTACATTATCAATATATATGTCAAGTTGATGCTCAAAAGAAATGCACTCCACACGGCTGAAATCCTCAGGATAAAATTCAGCCAATCTCAACAGCTTTTCTTTGTCAAACTCATAGAATGAATCAACAGGACTTAAAGCCGCTATGCAGACGAGTAGTTTAGAGTTTACCTCATTAAATCGATCATTAAACTCCTGAAGCTGCATATCCAATATAGTATAAAAATAACTAACTTGGTAATAATGCAAGTTCGTTATGTTGGTCTGTTTTCGTGGCCTCCTTGAATCAATGAATTCATCTTCCATATTGAGAATTTCCGTGTTGTGTTTCTTACAAAAATCAGAAACCTTATTCACAAAAGAATCCCATCCATCATCTCTTAATTTTTGTAGTTGTCTCTTAGTGGATTCCACTAGTGAGATGGCATTTACAATGTCTTGATCTTTTTTTGTAATGCCATTGACAGATTCTCCGTGAGTCCTAATATAAGCAGCATCAACTGTAGATAGAACACAAAATCAAAACTATGAATGTATTTGAGAAGACCATTTGCTTGACGCCTCTTGGTATTATCTATACCTTCATCTTGGACATATTCAAGCGCCTTAACCACAGAAGAAAACAAATCAACTAACCGCAACAACATTTTATAATGAGAACTCCAACGTGTATTTCCTGGTCTTGGAAGTGAAGACTCTTGATTTAAACCTTTTCCAGTCTTGATTTCGCCACTACTTACTCCCTCCTCAATTATCTCCCGCTGACTATCTCGCATCATATCTTTTCTCTTGCAAGAAGCTCCAGCCACGTTTACTAACAAAGAAATCATATCGAAAAAATTTCTAACTTCAAAATGCTTCTTTGCAACTGCAACAATAACCAATTGAAGTTGGTGAGCAAAAAAATGGACATAATATGCAAAGCTGCTCTCTCTTGAAATCAATGTTCTCAGCCCATTGAGTTCACCCCTCATATTTCCTGCTCCATCATAGCCTTGCCCTCTCACTTTTTTCAAACTCAATCTGTATTTAGCAAATAATGAATCAATACCATGTTTCAGAGATAAAGAACATGTCTCCTTCACATGAATAAGACCAACAAATCTCTCTTTGACTATCCCATGCTTATCAACAAAACGAAAAACTACAGCCATTTGCTCTTTATCAGAAATATCAGCAGATTCATCAACCAACAGAGCAAACACATCATGATCAATCTCTTGAAGTATGGAATTGACTACTTCTTCTGAAAAGCAATGGACAATGTCTTTTTGAATTGGATGAGACACCATTTGATTATTTCCAGGAGCATTCTTCAATACAACTTTATCCACGGCTTCATTTTGTTCTGCAGTATACCTCAGTAACTCCAAAAAATTGCCTTTGTTACTAGAATCATCTGTCTCATCATGACCACGAAATGCCAACCCTTGCTTCAATAAGAATCTAGAAGCATCCACTGAAGCATTCAATCGAACACGGTACTGATTTTTCATAACATCATACTGTTTATGCAGAGCATGTGCAATTGATTGGCCTTGTCTCATCAAATCTTCACATTTCTTCTTAGCTCTGTGATGAAAGCTATTTATTAGACGTTCATGTCCAGTCAATGACTCAAATTTATTCCAACTCTGAAATCCCTCTGTCACAAATGCAATATTGCCACCTTTATTTTCGTTGTAATCTCTGAATAAGTAACAACACAAACAGTATGCCGTTTCTTTCTTCACACTGTATTCCAACCAATCAAACTGATCAAACCAATGAGGATTAAATCGCCTTAATGTATTTCCGATCGACCGCTGTTTAAAATTATGACCACGAGGTTGACAAGGTCCTCTAGTCAATATATGCGTCTTACCTCGTCTCTTTAGTTGGGATGGTATTCCAATATTCATTTTCTCTCACCCGGATCATATGGCAAGTCATCTAAATCTATATTTGTTGATGGAACTTTTCTTTTCAAAAACCGTTCCATTAGTTTATCTGAAAATTAAAGTAAATTAGTTTATTTCAAATTATAAAACTATAAATTAAAAAAAAACACCTGCCAACAAATCAAACATACAAATATCAAAATTCATATAAATCCTATATGTTTTATGACTTCACGCAGACACATGATTGAGTTCATGAATTCAAGTTATGAATCTCCATTTTAGCAAAAATCGGATATATAATTTCAACAAATTAAAGTAAAGTATATTAAAACAAGAAATCCTAACCTGAAAATCAATTTGAAAATCAATTGAGACTTTGAGACTTGATACTTGACTTGAGAATTGAGACTTGAGACTTGAGAATTTTTGTTTGTTTGTCGAACAGGGAGACGAAGAGACGAAGAGTTTGTGTATTTGCAGAAATCGATATACTCTTTTCTTTTGTCTATATTAACCGATTTCTTCCAAAACCCATTAACTCTTTTCTTTTGTCTGTGTTGCGGCAAAAAAAAATGAAGTAGGTATGATTAGCTTTTTTTGTCGACAAGATTAGCTAATATTATTAATTAGATAAATCATGTGTAATTTTAAATTGGATCTCAATTTTAGTATGAGCCCAACTATCTCGTGAGTCCAACTAAAAAAATAATTTGGATCTTTTATTTAATTTTCTAGATTAAAATTTTGGTAATGGAGTCAATTAACTTTTGAAGCAGGATCATTAGAAATTTGTTTAAAGATATTGACTTTTTTATTTTAATTAGTAGGGGTCAGCTGACCCCCTTACCCCTTACTACCTCCGCCCCTGTTTACATGTATCTCATACTCTCTCTGTTTCGAAATTAAATGTGGAGATTTAATCCCTCAATTTTTTGTGCTTGTGGTTACGTGAGATCACATATCATATGGGATATATATGATGCTATATGTGACTCACGATTCTCCATTTTTATATGGACGTTTCTTTACATCTATATGGCAGGATTGTGGATTCGTAATTTAGTCTTTGGTGAGATTTGTCGAGTTGATCGGCTAATATATATGGCTGGAGATGGAGTATTTCAACATTCTCATCTTTCGGTTAATTTACTCCTTTATTTTATCGCAAAATTTGTGTGAACTTCTTAATATTTTACTCATGCATATGAAAGATATATTGAGTATTGAATGTTGTTGAGATCAATAAAATGAGGGAGGAAGTATATATAGGAGCACTATATTTTACCATTAAATAAACAAAATGATTTCATTGTATGTAAATTAATGATACTTTTTGTTTTGTCCATATTTTATCAATGAAAACAAAACCTAGTGGCGATCAATATTTTGCAAGAATTTTACCATACAATTTTTTTGGGGATAATTAGCTAGAGAGCCTTTTCAAATTTATAATTTGCTCAAATAACACTCTAACCTCTGAGTTGACATCAACTTGTTGTTTCTATATCTGTTTATCAAACGCTGAAAAAACATCGATAGACACTGTTCATCATATTTTTCTGTTTAAATTATATGATATTTTCAAAAAATAATCAAAAACTTTAAAAAGTTCTTAGAAAGTTTCATAAAATTTCGTAAATTTTCACAATTTTTTAAAAAACTTTCAATTCATTTTTAGAAATTTTAACAAATTTTTGGAAACTTGTGAAAATGTTTTTGTTAATATATCTTGTTTGCAAATATTTTTTCAAACATAACTTGAAAAGTTTTCAGTAATATAAATATGCTCCGAGTGCTAGCTATAACAAATTTCTTCGCAATTTTTTGGAGCTTTTGAAAACTTTCACGAATTAACACTATTCATCTTGTTCATTAATAATGATCAATTTTCTTTTTTTAATATCTAGCTAAACTCTAAATCGCAAAAATTTAAACCCTAAACTCTCAAATCTTAAACCCTAATTGTCGTCTTGTTTGTTGGAGCTCATATCGTGACAAGATTTTCGAAACTTTTACAAGTTCCACCGTTAAAACATCGTTTTTAATTTTTAATGGTCAGTTTTATTTATTTTCATATATTTAAATCTTAAATCGCAAAATATAAATCCTAGTCTCAAAATCCTAAATCTAAATATTAAATTTAAACTCTACCCTCAAATTCAAATCCCAAGTCTTAAGATTTAAACCTAACACAAAGAGAAGAGGAAGAGGAAAACTAGAAAGTGTGAGAAACAAAGAGAAATATAGTGAGAAGTGGCATAACAGAAAAAGAGTCGTCTGAAGAAAAGAAGTATTGTGTAAGAGATATAAATGGTATATTTGTCTTTGAAAAAAAAAAGAGAAAATCTATTTCTTAATGAGAACTATATGTAGATGCGCTATATGAGCTAATGAGATTATCATAATGAGTCATCTATGCCAATTCCTCTAGAAACAATCCAATAGGATGCAAACAAATTAGTGCATCAACAGTTTTTGATGATCTCGTAAGAGTATATGGGTACATCTAATGTAGATCAAAAAGAAAAAAAGAGAAAATGAGTAAGGAGATCCAACGGTTGGGAGTGGCCGACAAAGGAAGAAGAAGATGGGAGAAGAAGACAAGATCAATAACATGTATTGTTACTTTGTTAGCTACATTGCTTCGTGATTTGATTTTATCACACCCTAAACCACTAATGTATGTGTGGATGTAACATCATATATATACGATATAATATAACTTGGTTACTTATACGTTACATCTGAGATCTTTTCTTCAAAAACCATATTTTTTCATCGAGAGATTAACAAGTTAAATTTTCTTCACTAATCAAATTATACACGCATGCACAGTGGTGGATCCATGATTATTTTTTAATGGAAAACCCGTAATATATTTTACGTATTACATTATTTATTAAGGAAACAAAAATATCATAATAATTTTGTTTATAAATAGCCTTAACTATATATTTTATTATATCTTTAAAATAATATATATAATTATTTTAAATGCTGGCAAAAATTTTAAATTTTTTATAGTATTTGCAATAAAAAGTAGAGAAATTCTTTAAAATACCACTAAAATATATTTTTGTTCCAAACATACCATCACTTAGTTTTTTATAAATACCACTAAAAGTTTTGTTTTTCAAAAAATACCACAAATACTAAAAATGAGTTTTAAGGGTTTATAATTCAAATTTTTTGGTTTGAATTTAGTATTTTGGATTTAGAGTTTAGTTTTTAGGGGTTATGATTTAGTTTTTAGGGTTTAGGGTTTAATTTTGAAGATTTAAAGTTTAGTTTTAATTTTGTGGTATTTTGGAAAAATAAAAATTTTAGTAATATTTTTGGAACAAAAACTAAGTGATTGTATATTTGGAACAAAAACTTATTTTGTGGTATTTTTGAAAATTATTCTAAAAAGTAGGACTGATAAAAATATCTTTAAATTATGTTTTGTAATATAATATGTTATTTTATCATAAAAACATATGGCGTATAATAGTAAATAATTTGAATATAAAAAAAATACTCCAATGTTTTATAATGTTCAGCAGTATTGATTTTTGAAGTATATAAAGAATTTATTAGTTAATTCCAAAATTCACTTATTTTAGAAACATTTGTTAAATCAGTTATTAAAATGTGTACATTAAGTATTTTTTAGGTTTGAAATAAAAACAACTATTATTGCTTGATTATAAAGAGTAAGAGGCTGACAAAAATAATAATAATAATAACAAAGATTATTAGTTGGGCTGTATACTCTAATTTAATAATAAGACGAAAACAAATTAAGTGTACTCTAATTTAATAATAAGATGAAAATAAATTAGGAAAATTAAGAAAACTGGGATGTGGGACCCTGGGTATAGAAACAATTTGATCTCGGAATTACTGGGACATAATAACATAATATAACCAATTTACCAAAATTTACCAAAAAATCAGTTAAGCATCTAACTAAATAAATTAAAATCTATAAATTTACTGGGGCAACTGCCCCTACTCATAAGATAGATTCGCCCTGCACATGCACCCATTTTATCATTTGATAAATCTATAAAATGAAGTCAAGAGATATAGAACATGCATGTGAGTAATACATGGATAGTAACTACGATATTTCCTGAGAATACTTTCACCTCTATTTGGTCACTCGAAATTGTGCCACGTTTTAGACTCATTAAAAAAATCGGTGAGTGACTTACTCGATGGCTACACTCATTCGGAGCGATTCGTCGGATGGTAAAAACTTGGATCACTCCCGATTATCAAAAAAAATAAAAATAAAAAACTTCGATACTGTGCACATTAATGCAAACTAGAAAATCCCATACTTATGATAAAAAAAAGAAAGAAATTATAATTACAATCCTATTAATGGTTTTTGAAACCGGTGTATTTCTATTTAGATAAAAAATGATTTCTGGCAAAAAAAAAGAGACAAAAAAATTGATAACACTTGAATAAAATTTGTACAAAAGCCATTGGTCCGTGAATAACTTTATAAGTAATATATAAAAAGCAAAGCATAATAATTAACCTTGATATTTGAGATGAAGACTTATTTAAATACCTTGGGTTTTGAAAAAAATTATAACATACTATTACTTTTTTAATTATAGAAATGTAGTATTTTATATAGATACAAAATTGCACACACATCCACGAAAAAACGGAAGAAAATCCGGTGGCGCCCAAATCACTGCAGTATAATAATCTAAAAACTTATTATATAATAGTCTTTTAATTTGCTAAGCTGAGTATTCAAATCTTATTATTAGTCTTCCCAAGGCAACAACAAACGAGAAGAAAGAGACATAGAGAGAGAGAGAAAAAAAGCAAAGACACAAGGTCCAAGGTCACCTTCTTCAACCTCACAGCTCCGGCCACCGTCGTAGCCATCACTACCACCATCATTTCGCCGGGAAAAGTTCCAACCTTTTTCTTCCCGGCGAGAGAGTTCTCCATGGGAGAGAGTGTGAAGACCTCACTCTTAGCTCCACATGGTTATGTACTGTTATTGCTCTTCTTGTTCTTCTTCTGCACTGGTTTAGTGTAAACCCTAAGCAATCACACACATGCTTCTTGTCTCCTCAAAGGTCCAACAAAAAGATAAGAGAACTTTGTTTTTCTTCCTCATCTTCCATTACACCACCACCACCAATTGGATCACCAATCATTTCAACAACATTTTGATCATAAACTTATCATCATAGATTCGATGGAGAGAGAACCAAACCATTTCACCCATTTATTCCCTTTCACCCATTTTTTCTTCATAAAGCGACCAGCTTTACCTTGTAGCAGCAAACAGTTGAATCTTTTCTTCTCCTTCTTGTTCTTTTTTTGTTTATGGGTCTCCATGGCCCAACCCACTCTTTCTCTTTCATCAGACGGCCAAGCTCTTCTCTCTCTAAAGACACCATTCCCATCCTCTTCATCATCACTCTTTTCCTCATGGGACCCACAAGACCAGACACCATGTTCCTGGTATGGCATTACATGTTCTGCAGACAATAGAGTGATCTCTGTCTCTATCCCCGACAGTTTCCTTAACCTGTCTTCAATCCCAGACCTCTCTTCTCTCTCCTCTCTTCAGTTCCTAAACCTCTCCTCCACAAACCTCTCTGGTCCAATCCCTCCTTCATTTGGAAAACTCAACCACCTCAGGCTTCTTGACCTTTCTTCAAACTCTCTCTCTGGTCAAATCCCCTCAGAGCTTGGCCGCCTCTCTTCTCTCCAGTTCCTTATCTTGAACGCCAACAAGCTCTATGGCTCAATCCCTTCACAGATTTCAAATCTCTTTTCATTGCAAGTTCTTTGTCTTCAGGACAATATGTTGAATGGTTCGATTCCTTCGAGTTTAGGCTCTTTGGTCTCTCTTCAGCAGTTTAGACTTGGTGGTAACCCTAATCTCGGAGGCCCTATCCCTGCTCAGCTAGGGTTTCTGACAAATTTGACGACTTTAGGGTTTGCAGCCAGTGGTTTGTCAGGTTCAATCCCTTCTACATTTGGGAACTTGGTAAATTTGCAAACTTTGGCTCTGTATGACACTGAGATCTCTGGTACTATTCCACCTCAGCTGGGTTTGTGCTCAGAGCTCAGGAACTTGTATTTGCACATGAACAAGCTCACTGGATCCATCCCAAAGGAACTCGGTAAGCTCCAGAAGATCACTAGCTTGCTTCTATGGGGGAATTCTTTATCTGGTGTCATCCCACCTGAGATTTCCAACTGTTCTTCCCTCGTTGTGTTTGATGTTTCGGCAAACGATCTATCCGGTGAGATTCCTGGAGATTTGGGGAAACTTGTTTGGTTGGAGCAGCTTCAGTTGTCCGATAATATGTTCACCGGTCAGATTCCTTGGGAATTAAGCAACTGTTCTAGCCTCATTGCTCTTCAGCTGGACAAGAACAAGTTATCAGGCTCCATACCCTCCCAAATCGGAAACCTAAAGTCTCTGCAGAGCTTTTTCTTGTGGGAGAACTCGGTGTCGGGAACAATTCCAGCTTCTTTTGGCAACTGCACGGACCTAGTCGCCCTCGACCTCTCTAGGAACAAGCTAACAGGAAGAATTCCAGAAGAGCTCTTCAGTTTAAAGAGGCTCAGCAAGCTTCTCCTTCTCGGAAACTCCTTATCGGGCGGATTACCAAAGAGCGTAGCGAAATGCCAGTCGCTTGTGAGGCTAAGACTGGGAGAGAACCAACTTTCAGGTCAGGTCCCTAAAGAGTTAGGCGAGTTACAAAACCTAGTGTTTCTTGATCTCTACATGAACCATTTCTCTGGTGGGCTTCCGTACGAGATATCTAACATCACTGTGCTTGAGCTCTTAGATGTGCACAACAACTACATCACCGGAGATATTCCTTCTCAGCTGGGGAACCTTGTGAACCTGGAGCAGCTTGATCTGAGCAGAAACAGCTTCACCGGAAACATACCACTGAGTTTTGGGAACTTCAGTTACTTGAACAAGCTGATCCTCAACAACAATCTCCTCACTGGCCAAATCCCTAAATCCATTAAGAATCTGCAGAAGCTTACACTGCTTGATCTTAGCTTCAACAGCTTATCTGGTGAAATCCCACCGGAACTCGGCCAAGTCACGAGCTTGACTATAAATCTGGACTTGAGCTACAATGCCTTCACTGGAGCCATCCCCGAAACCTTCTCCGGCCTCACTCAGTTGCAGTCGCTCGATCTCTCACGCAATATGCTTCACGGCGACATCAAAGTCCTCGGTTCCCTCACGAGCCTAGCTTCTCTCAACATCTCCTGCAACAACTTCTCTGGTCCTATCCCAGCTACACCATTCTTCAAGACAATCTCCACAAGTTCTTATCTCCAGAACACAAATATCTGCCCTTCAATTGACGGTATCACTTGCTCATCATACACTGGTCAAAACAACGGAGTCAGATCCCCAAAGATGGTAGCTTTAATCTCTGTAATCCTCGCTTCAATCACAATCGCCCTTCTCGCCGCGTGGCTTGTCGTCTTAAGAAACAATCACCGCTACAAAACCCAGAAATCAGCGATGATGTCGTCGTCGTCTTCTCCATCGACGGCAGAAGATTTCTCGTACCCATGGACTTTCATTCCGTTTCAGAAACTTGGTATCAGCGTCAACAACATCGTAGATTGCTTGATAGACGAGAACGTGATCGGAAAAGGATGTTCGGGGATCGTTTACAAAGCCGAAATGCCAAACGGAGAGATCATAGCGGTGAAGAAACTCTGGAAAACAAAAGACAACGACGAAGGAGGAGAACCCACGATTGATTCTTTCACAGCGGAGATTCAGATTCTTGGTAACATCAGACACAGAAACATTGTGAAACTTTTAGGTTACTGTTCGAACAAATCAGTGAAGCTGCTTCTGTACAATTACTTCCCCAACGGAAATCTCCAACAGCTGTTGCAAGGAAACAGAAACTTGGATTGGGAAACTCGGTACAAGATCGCGATCGGATCTGCTCAAGGTCTAGCTTATCTTCACCACGATTGTGTTCCGGCGATTCTACACAGAGACGTGAAGTGTAATAACATTCTTCTTGATTCCAAATACGAAGCGATCCTCGCTGATTTCGGACTCGCGAAGCTGATGATGAATTCGCCGAATTATCACAACGCCATGTCTCGAGTCGCTGGCTCATACGGCTACATCGCACCAGGCAAGTTTCTCTCTTTAAGGGTTTCTACAAAATGTTTTTGTTTTGTTAAAGCTCAGGTTTTTGTTTGCAATTTTGCAGAATACGGATACACGATGAACATAACAGAGAAGAGTGACGTGTACAGTTACGGCGTCGTTTTGCTTGAGATTCTCAGTGGCCGGAGCGCTGTGGAGCCTCAGATCGGAGATGGGCTTCACATAGTCGAATGGGTGAAGAAGAAGATGGGAAGCTTCGAACCAGCGTTATCGGTTCTCGACGTGAAGCTCCAGGGATTACCGGATCAGATAGTGCAGGAGATGCTTCAGACATTGGGGATCGCTATGTTCTGTGTGAATCCTTCGCCTGTGGAGAGACCAACGATGAAGGAAGTTGTGGCGTTGTTGATGGAAGTGAAGTGTAGTCCTGAGGAATGGGGGAAAACATCGCAGCCTCTTATAAAGCCTTCTTCTCATAACCAAAGTTGATTTGTTTGTTTTCTTCTTCTTCTTCTTGTTTTTTTTTTTTTGATTTAGGTCAAACTGGTTGAGAATTTGTTGGCAGAGTTTGGTTTCTTGTACATATTTAGAAGTTATCAATTGTAGTTTGATTCACATCGTATGGATAATTGTTGGAATTTGGAAACATTCAATTACAATCTTTCTCAAAGTTTTCAATCTAGTTTTAGTCAAAATCTCTATGGTACACTAACAAACAGGATTCTATGCTTGACTTCTTGATTAGCATTGATTAGATTTTGTTACAACTTTGCATTACATCTGAGAGGAGTAGGAAGACAAGAGGTGGGGTTTTCGAAGCCAGTACTGTCTGAATCTCTGTCTTGAGTACTCGGCGTAATCAAACTCTATCTTGTTCACATATCCCTGGCACAATCACATCCAAATTTCAGACCCTTTTCTCGGATCGGTCTATTGCATTATATCTTGATTGGGAAAAGGAAAAAAGAGAGGAAATAATCTTACAGAGATGATTCCCCATAAGCCCCAGAAGAGATGGCTTGCCAATGTGTACTTCTCAGCATCATCCAAGAGCTGTTTTACGTCTTCTTCTCTGTGTTCCTCACCTATATAAAAAAGAAACCATATTGATCCATGAGACATTGTTATGACCAGAAGAAGAAGGAAGTATAATTCCTTGAGAAACTGACCTGAAGAGCTGAGATAGTTTTGGATGAATCTCCTCCGTTCCTCTTCTCCTGCAATTCCCAAAAACAATCAATCAGAACTGTATCAAGTATTTATTCATGGGTAATCGAAAGCTGGGCTATATTACACTGTGGTACCTGGGTATAGAGTGTAGTCCAATATATGGGGAGTGTCAGAATGGTAATTCGCGGCCATTTCACAGAAGTGATTGGCTATGTCGTATGCAATTGGGTTATAACTAGCGTACTCGTAGTCCTGTTAGAGAATCTCATGTTGGTCCATGTGTGAAGATATTTTGACCTTCTGAAAAAAAGGCTAATGAGAAACTTACTATGATAGTAATGGCATTGGTGTCTTCATCAATCATAATGTTACCATACTGCAAATCATTGTGACAAAACCCAATCTCCTGCTGATGATTCTCATTGTGCAGCTCATGTTCCAACAAGTTTATCTCAGCTTCGATGTTGTCTAGACCAAACTCTTCTGAATCTTCAGGTGTACATAGACTCTTGGCTTGTCCAAGCCAATTCCTGTCATGTGTAGATTCTGTTATTGATTTGAGCACCTAATGCTTCATATTACGGAGAAAGATTACTTACCTCATCCTATCCCAAAGGAGCACATTTCCATCACCAGGAATGTTTATACCGTGAAATTCTCTTAGCTTAGCGGCAACAAGAGCAGATACTTCCGTGTCTCGTAGATCCACAGCTGATAACGTCTGATGAAAAGTTGTAAATCCCAAAAAGTTGTGAAAGTAATTTAATTGTTATTGATAGAACCAAGTCTTGCTAATGAGTCAATTAAGAGCATCTCAATGTAGCATAATCGGTACACAGCTAAACCGGGCATACCTCTGTTGGTATTTCCCGGTTCAACATTAATCCCAAAACCAAATCTCCTAAAAAATCACAAATCAAAGGTCGTTTATGTTAGATAATTCCTAACATAAATGGAAAAAGGACTTATTTACTAATGGTGAGATTAGGATAAAGTTTAATTTTAGGATCTTTCCTATTTGTTATTGGAAAACAAGGGGTAGCTTGTTCCTAGGTCCATTGAGGTGTGTTCAATGAGACTTAGAGAGATTTGATTTAGTTTTTTGGTGAGATTTTCTAGATCAATAAAGAAGGTGTGTTCTTAATCTTTGAGTTTTTGCTTTAAACAATTTTATTTGGTATCAGAGCCACGTAATCAAGAGAAGGATCGTGTGAGATTCTATTTCGCTGAAACTTGCGATACAAGTTATCACTTTCTTCTTTCAAATCTGAGAGGAGATATGGCAGAAGCCATCGTTCCTGCAAGAGAGAGAGAGCCAAGTATTTCATCAATTCAATGTCCCATGCTCACTTCCGTGAACTACACAGTATGGGCTATGAGGATGAAAGTGGCGTTGAAGGTGCACAACGCTTGGGAGGCGATCGATCTGGGTGAGACGGAGCCAGCCAAGAACAACGTTGCAACGGCTCTTCTATTTCAATCTATACCAGAAAGCTTGAGTTTGCAGATTGGTGATCTAGATTCAGCTAAAGGCATATGGGAGGCAATTAAAAGTCGATATGTGGGCGTAAATCGAGTAAGGGAGGCGAGGCTTCAAACTCTTGCCTCGGAATTCGAACGTCTAAGCATGAAGGAATCAGAATCTATCGACGACTTTGCTGGGAGAATGTCTAGTCTAGCAGCAAAATCAACATCACTAGGTCAAGCCATTGAAGAGAACAAGATGGTGAAAAAGTTTCTTAATGGAGTACCTAGGAACAAATATATCCAACTTGTTGCATCTTTAGAACAATCATTGGATCTCAACAACACTGGTTTTGAAGACATAGTGGGAAGATTGAAAGCTTATGAAGAACGTATAGGAGAGGACGGCGAGAGAGATAATCAAAAACTCCTGTTGACAAACTCTTACTCGCCGGGAACTAGAAGCGGTTTAAATGGGCATCGAGGACGAGGCCGTGGAAACCGTGGTGGAGGTAGAGGAAGAGGACGTATTAATCCTCAAAACAACAAGAAGTTAAAGAAGGATCATTCGAAGGTCGTGTGTTGGCGTTGCGATAAGTTGGGACACTTTGCAAATAAATGTCCGGAAAAGACTCAAACGGGACAAGAAACTAACTTGGCACAAACAGAGGAGGCTGATGCGGCTCTGTATATGCATGAGATAGTTTACTTGCATGAGAAGAATCTTTTACCGAGAAAGTTCGAAGAAGAAAAAGATGAGCAAAGTATATGGTACTTAGACAACGGGGCCAGCAACCACATGACAGGGAAGAGGTCTTATTTTTCAGAGCTGAATGAGAGTATAAAAGGAAAAGTAAAATTTGGAGATGAGTCGTGTGTTGACATCAAAGGAAAAGGGTCTATAATATTTCAAGCAAAATCTGGTGAACAAAAGATAATACATGACATCTATTGGATACCGGATCTCAAGAGCAATATTATTAGCCTCGGACAAGCAACGGAAGCCGGTTGTGACGTGAGACTAAAGGACAATTACCTCACAGTTCATGACCAAGAAGGAAAGCTTTTGATGAAGGTAACTCGATCCCCTAACCGTATGTACAAAATTCACTTAATTATAGGTACTCCCGTTAGTTTACTTACGAAGATGGATGATGAAACATGGCGTTGGCATGCGAGGCTTGGACATGTTAACTTTGCGTCCATGAAACTTATGTCCACAAGAAAGCTAGCTCATGGATTGCCTATTTTCGGTGAAGAAAAAAGAATATGTGAAAGCTGTCTTGTTGGGAAGCAAACTCGCCACCCGTTTCCACATTCAACAAAGTTTAGATCAAGTCAGAAGTTAGAGCTAATTCATGGAGACTTGTGTGGCCCTATCACACCAGCAACTACCGCAAGAAATCGATACATTTTTGTGTTGATCGACGATTTCTCGAAGTACATGTGGTCTATTTTGTTGAAAGAAAAAAGTGACGCTTTTGGAAAATTCAAAATATTCAAGAACATGGTGGAAAGCGAGTGTGGAATGAAGATTAAAATGTTTCGAACCGATAGGGGAGGTGAGTTTACTTCTATCGAATTCCAAACATTTTGTGAAATCAATGGGATCGCGAGACAACTTACGGCCCCTTACACGCCACAACAAAATGGTGTGGTTGAAAGGCGTAACCGAACTTTATTGGGGATGACACGAAGCATACTGAAAACCATGGACATGCCGAATTTTATGTGGGGCGAAGCTATACGGCATTCTACATATTTGCTCAATCGAGTAACTACTAAGGCGCTAAATGACCAAACACCATACGAATTGTTCAAGGATCACAAGCCAAACCTAGAACATGTAAGGGTATTTGGATGCTTAGCATATGCAAGAGTGGAAAACATAAACTTGAAGAAGCTTGATAGTAGAACTCATCCCTTGATACACCTCGGAACTGAACCTAGCTCCAAAGCTTACCGCCTATACGATCCGACAAACAAAAAAATTCATGTGAGCCGTGATGTGGTGTTCGATGAATCTAATGGCTGGAAGTGGAGTAGCTCGCAAGGAGATAACTTTGGCAGTCCGGGTATGTTTAGTGTTGTGTGGAGAAACACTATAGAAGATGGAATAGGGCAAACTACCGTTGAAGAAAGGGAAGACTCGGTTGATGTTGGTGAAAACGTTAACTCTCCGGCCAGTTCACAAAGAAGCACCGGAGGAGTATCTAATTCCAATAGGCATGAAGCTATGCCACCAGAAACAAGTCTTGAAAACGAGATAGTCTTGAGACGTTCATCCCGTGAAAGAAGCATGCCCAAGAGACTTGAAGATTATTTATTGATGGCTGACTTAATTGGCGAAGAATTTCTATTAAGCATTGATGGTGAACCAAGTTCTTACCTAGAAGCTAAAGACATCAAAGAATGGATGGAGGCAATGTGTGCCGAGCTGGAATCAATAAACAAAAACAATACATGGGAGTTAGTCAACAAACCGAGCGATATCAAACCGATAGGCTTGAAGTGGGTATTCAAGATCAAGAAAAAATCTGATGGGAGTATCAACAAGCATAAGGCTCGACTTGTGGCTAAGGGATATGTTCAAAAACATGGAATAGACTTTGATGAAGTATATGCGCCGGTAGCTCGAATCGAAACAATAAGGTTCTTGTTTGCTTTGGCCGCTACCAGTGGATGGGAAATTCATCACCTCGACGTCAAGACCGCGTTCTTACATGGAGAGTTGAAAGAACTGGTCTATGTATATCAACCGGATGGATTTGAGAAAAAGGGTGAAGAACAAAAAATCTACAAACTTCACAAAGCCCTATACGGACTTAGGCAAGCTCCGAGAGCTTGGAACACCAAGCTCGACCAAATCCTCAAGAGCATGAAGTTTGTGAAGTGTTCCAAAGAACAATCAGTCTACCGGAAAACAGAGCACGACCAAGAACTCATCGTGGCTGTCTACGTCGATGACTTGTTCATCACGGGAACTTCATTGAAGGTTATACACGAATTTAAACAACGTATGTCTACAAAATTCGAAATGTCTGATTTAGGTAAGCTCACTTATTACCTCGGGATTGAAGTTTCACAAGGCATCAATGGTATAACTCTCAAACAACAGAGTTATGCGGAGAAGATACTTAATGAAGCTGCTATGGAAACGTGTAATAAGACGTTTATACCTATGGATTCAAGCCTAAAGTTGAACAAAGCAGAAGACGAGGAGGAGATTGAAGCTACAATTTATCGGAAGCTTGTTGGTTGCTTAAGATACTTGTTGCACACGCGTCCCGACTTGTCATATGCAGTTGCTTTTCTTAGTAGATATATGCAGAGTCCGAGAACGTCTCACGGGGCAGCGATGAAGCACGTTCTCAGGTACCTACAAGGAACAAAAAGCTACGGTCTCAATTTCAAAAGAGAAGGAGACAAGAAGCTTGTAGGGTTTAGTGACAGCAGTCATGACATTAGTCTCGATGATGGCAAGAGTACCGCCGGTCACATCTTCTACTTTGGAACTTCGCCAATCTCATGGTGCTCGCAGAAACAGCCAACGGTCGCATTATCCTCGTGCGAAGCCGAATTCATGGCCGCAACGGCAGCTGCGTGTCAAGCTATTTGGTTACAAGATCTTCTACACGAAGTAACGGGTTGGGAACAAGAGAGTGTGAAGTTACTTGTTGACAATCAATCGGCAATAGCTTTGACAAAGAATCCGGTTTTTCATGGAAGAAGCAAACATATCCAAAAGAAGTACCATTTCATTCGAGAGTGTGTCGAGAATGAACAAATCAAGGTGGAGTTCGTTTCCGGAGAAGAACAAAAGGCGGATATCTTGACAAAACCCCTAGCTCGAATCAAATTTGTGAAAATGAGAAGTCTAATTGGAGTTGAAGACCTTAATTCGGGTTTAGGAATTAAGAGGGACAATGTTAGATAATTCCTAACATAAATGGAAAAAGGACTTATTTACTAACTGTGAGATTAGGATAAAGTCTAGTTTTAGGATCTTTCCTATTTGTTATTGGAAAACAAGGGGTAGCTTGTTCCTATAAATAAAGAGGTCCATTGAGGTGTGTTCAATGAGACTTAGAGAGATTTGAATTAGTTTTTGGTGAGATTTTCTAGATCAACAAAGAAGGTGTGTTCTTAATCTTTGAGTTTTTGCTTTAAACAATTTTAGTTTATACTATCGGCTCATAGTCAAATTCAGACCCAACACTATCATTTCTTGGAGAGTCACAATATATAAGTGAAAAATCAAACGGGTTTGGCGGATTATTGCGCAAGATAACCGGAATTAATGTAGAGGAATATTACATACCCGGGATTGTATAAACTCTTCGACTCTACCGCCAGCAAACCGGCCAAGGAGTCGAGGACCGTGACCGTGTCGAGAAACAACCTCGAACGTACGAATCTCATCTTTCCTATTGAAGAACACATCAACACCTTCGCCATAAACGCGAACGAGAAGCTTCCTGTGTTGAAATTTGTTTACTTTTGTGGGCCAACTCACCATGAAAACCTCGTTCGTCATTGCACCTTTCATGGGTTTCACTTGTAAACTCTCGAGATCTTCAACTACGTCTCCCCATTTTCCCGACAGTGTTTGAAGCACTTTCTTTAAACTGTCTGGAGATGAAATTGGGATCAAACCCAACACTCCTATCCCCATTTCTTTTCTCTCTAATCTCTGCAATTGTTGTGATTTCTGTAAGATGCTACGACAAAAGCTCTCTTACAGAAATCCTGGAAAAGAAGAAGCTTACCAAGAAAGTTGCAGATAATCCTGGAAAAGTATGGGAGAGAAACAGAGAGAGCTAAAATCAAGAATATGGAGAAGAAAACTTTGGGTAGGATGGAAAAAGATGTCAAGATTTATTTTTATGTTTTGTTTAGTTGTTGGAGAGATGTCTTTGTCAGAACTCAGAAGCAAACACATTCTCTCCCATACGTTTGATTCCATTTAAGATTATGAAGACAACCTAAACATGGTGTTTGATTTATTTTAAATCCGATTGGTGACCAGTGAACAAGACGGTTAAAGGCTTGTTTAGCAGGTTATAGAAAAGGTGGTTAAAGAGAAAGCCATCGTAGTCAAAGAGAAAGTGGTTAGGTTTTTTTTCTCTTTTCATCAACCTGATGCAATACGTGGATTCTAGTTCCGGTAACGAAACACTAACACAGGCTACAAATCCTTGTTGTAACTTGTAAGTGGTTAAGGGGTTGATTGGAACAGATTTTAAAAACTTTTAACTGTAGATTTATATTTTAATAGAAAATTGTAAAGAATTTAACTTTAAAATAATAGACTGTGACTTAAAAAAACAAAAGTTTTAGAAAAAACAAACGTAACAAGAGCAAAAATGGTTATTTAGGCTGTGAGAAAATTAAAGAATGCTTTTAGGGCTGTTAGAGTGTTAAAGTGTGATTGGAAAAAATAGACTTTAAAAACAAAAAAAAGTTTTTACAGCATTGAAAGTTGAAATCCCAATCGGCCCCTAAGTTTTTTTGTTTTTTTTGTCATTTAGATTTTATTAAGGGATAATTTATTCAATAACCCATATTTTTTTAATTAGGCAACTAACCAAAATTGGTCCATGTGGCCAAATAATAGCCATTAGATTTAGGGTATTTGGTTACTTGCCTAATTAATATTTTTTTTCTTGGTTATTTAGCAAATTAACCATTTTATTAAAACTTCTGAAATGAGATTACAAAGGCGGGTAAAAAATGAAGAGATCCCCGAAATACTAAACTCAAAAGAGAGCGACATTTGTCCAAAATTGAAAAACATAAAACCAAAACTAAACCTAGATACGAAACACAAACCAATCAAAATCGAGCCAAATAAGCTAATCACTAGAGATTAAAGGCGGAGTGGCCAAGATAGAAACTACAAAGATGAAGAGACACACTTTGCCTTCATCAAACGTGAAGACTGGAGACCGATTAAAGCTTTAAATGAACTCAAGACTGGAGACATATTGAAAAGAAAGAAAAACTACTTTGTAGTCTTCACTTAGCATATGAGTGAGGTGGATGAATTACAACGATCGCATATATACGTATTTTATATGCAAAATTTAGACAATTTTTACTATGTATCAATAATGGCATGGACACTTTCTCTCCTTCTTCATGATATATCTTATTCAACATATATCTTTTTAAAAAGTAAAATATATATTTTTTAAAATTAACCATCCGTTGACAAGGCGATTGTAAATTTATAGGTTCCGATTGGTAACACAAGACGATACAAATTTTTTGATGGTACAAAATAGCAGTACAAGATAATAGTATAGTTAGAAACAGTTTAATAGTGATAAAAGATGACAGTATAATTAGTGATATTATTTTTCGTAACGCTAATTTACTGATTGGTTACACAAGAGGGAGGTGGTATAAGTTGTAATGCAGTGTGATAATGTTACCAATAGGAGGTATAGTATGTTTTTTAACTGTCTTTTTCAACCTGTCACTAATCCGTCCGTCTGATTAGTACTGAATGGGCAGTCGAACCTCTAATCGCCTTAATTACCAATCAAACCCTTACTTAAATGGAGTATAAAATATCTTCAATTTAAATACTAAAAAATATTGGTTTGACCGGTCGAAGCGGTCAGTCCGGTTCGGTTTGAATAGTATTTTGGAGGGTTTAAGACGAAATCTGCCACTCTGCGTCTTTTAACTCTTTTGTTGCTCGCTCGCTTTGTCACTTTGGTTAGATCTTCATGTTAGAATGATTATCTGCTCCTCAATTTGATCTTCTTCTTCAGCTTAATTCTATTTTTTTTCTTTTTCCTTTCGGTGTTTTAATGGTTTTAGATGGATCGTGACATTGTTTCCAGTAGCGGAGATCGATCTCACACACCTTTGCCTGGTAAAATTTTCCCCTTCTAATCAACCGCTCTCACACGATCGATTCCTTCGCCGTAAATTTAGGTTTCAGTGTTAGAATGGCGTTATTTTTTTCGGCAAGTTTATGTTTTGTTACGAAACTTCTTCATAACCCCTCCTTTTGTATTGGGTTATCATCACAAGAAATTGATTGACCAATGCAAGAACAAAGTAACTGTTCTTGTTCTGTAATGATCAAGACAATTGGCTCTAAGTCTAGTGAACCCATATCTCTGTTAATTTCATAGCAAGTATTCATTTCTATTTGGATTGGTCATGTTTATCTTTACTTGTAGATGCATTGGCATTCAAGAATATTAATGGTCCAATCAAGAAGCAGA
The DNA here is from genome assembly GCA_900406555.1 of Pseudoturritis turrita. NCBI lineage: Eukaryota > Viridiplantae > Streptophyta > Magnoliopsida > Brassicales > Brassicaceae > Pseudoturritis > Pseudoturritis turrita. Next base: position 154,267 of record OVBL01000315.1, on the reverse strand, counting down.
TCAATGGTTGTGCCGCAGTCTGTGTTAGACAAGATGATCCATGCCATTTCTTGCGTGTCGTTTATGGTATGGTTGCAAACACATCTTAATGCGCCTGTTTATAGAAATACCCAAAAAGAAACGTGGCCAAGAGGAAAAAACAAAATTGATCTTGTTTGTAGAGAGTCTGATAGCAGGAGGGATAGCTGGTGTTGTTGTGGAAGCTGCTCTATACCCAATCGATACAATCAAAACCCGAATACAGGTAGTTTCTCCTCAAATCAATTTTGCGTTTTGATCCAACAAAAGCTCTTTTTTTTTTATCTGTAATCTAATTTCAGGGAGAGTCCCACTATGGCCCATGTTTGTTCATAATGTTTTCTTACTTACATGGAGAAGCCAATGTTTGAATTATAGCAACTAACTATATTGGTTTTGACAATGTTTAGGTAGCCCGGGATGGAGGAAAGATAATATGGAACGGATTATACTCTGGTCTTGGTGGAAACCTTGCTGGTGTCATACCGTAAGTATTTAGCCTAAAAGAAAAGAAGAAAAAGACGTGGAAGCACATTGAAACACCCGTGACTCTTGTTTCAGATGAATAATGTTGTTCTTCGTGTGCAGTTCTTCCGCCCTATTTTTCGGTGTATATGAACCAACCAAACAGAAGCTGCTGAAGGTTTTACCCGAAAAGTTTAGTGCGGTTGCACATTTGGTATGTATAAACTTAAAAGAATCCTATATAACAAATTTAAGATTAGTTTGTCTGCCGGAGATTTTCCAGTTAAATTTTTCGTATAATTCGTTAGAGAGAAGATGATGTCTTCTCGGTATTTATACTCTTGCTACCATTTAGTTTTGAAACTTACTGATTTGAGACAGAGTCCCTAAGAATCTAATATACTCTGTCAAAAAAAGGATTCATATCTTAGCGAGTTATATAAGCTCAATCAGGCTGCAGGTGCTTTAGGAGGTGCTGTCTCATCTATTGTTCGGGTGCCAACAGAAGTAAGCTTCTTTCTTCTTGTCTCTTTGCTTATTATTCTGTGTTGGTTATATGCTTGTATAGGCTAATGGAAACTTCCAACAGGTTGTTAAACAGCGGATGCAAACTGGACAATTTGCTTCGGCCCCTGATGCTGTGCGCCTTATTATAGCCAAGGAAGGCTTTGGAGGCATGTATGTGGTATATATCTTACTTCTTGATTTATGGTTCTAGTGTTTTACCATTTGCTTTGGAGCAGGTACTACTTGAGTTTGTAGCTCAATTATCACGTTGTTTGAGATGAACAAACAATAAAAGCTCCGTGGGTCATCTATGTTCCTAAACATGCAGGGTTTTGGATCTTTCTTATTGCGAGATTTGCCTTTTGACGCGCTCCAGTTTTGTGTATATGAGCAATTGCGGATTGGATACAAGTTGGCTGTAAGCTTTTGTTGCTACATTGATAAGTGAAGAAACATCCCGTTTTGCTGACTAATGACAGTGAGATATCCCACATGTTTAGAACAGGCGAGAAGAGATCTAAATGATCCAGAGAATGCAATGCTTGGTGCCTTTGCCGGTGCAGTCACTGGAGTTTTGACCACTCCTCTAGACGTAATCAAAACCAGATTAATGGTTCAGGTATGTCACAGCGATGAATACACAAAATACTGAAAAAAAACCATGTTCTTCTTGGATGGGATTTCACAGGAGAATAAGAAGCTCCAGTAATATACACTATTACCGACTTTTTTCGTTTTGAATTCTGACAGGGCGCAGGAAATCAGTATAAAGGGGTTTCGGATTGCATTAAAACGATATTAAGAGAAGAAGGTTCATCAGCTTTGTGGAAGGTGAATCAATTTCTGCTCTTACCAGATTCTATTTTTAGGCATATGATGGAAATTTGGTAGAGTTGTTGACAAGTCTGAGACTGTGTGTATACAGGGAATGGGTCCAAGGGTGTTATGGATTGGTATTGGAGGTTCCATTTTCTTTGGTGTTTTGGAAAAGACAAAGCAGATTCTTTCAGAGAACAGCCAAAAGAGTCACAAGGCTTAACAGTTAGATTCTTACATGATTCCTGTGATTAATGTTTTGGTCGAAAGATGAAGTATTTAGATTCTTTACGTATCTTTCTTCTTCTTTTTTCTTCCATCAACTTCCACATTTTATTGTATTTTTGGACGTTATAAGATTGCGTAATAAACTATTTCATCGTTAATAATAGTAATATATGATAGTTGATAGATGCATGCTACCTTCTTTAAATAATGTCCAATATTAATATAGTATGATCTTGTCGCCATTATCGAAATGTCAAATCGTTCAATTATAATTGGCCAATTACGCATCCCCCCCATCTTTTCTTCCAAAATAGCAATGAGATACTAAAATATCTCACTCACTTCTTATCAGAGTGTTCAATAATTGTTTTGATTCCACTGTAACTGATCCCCACCTGATAGTTACCACTGGTAATCTGGAATCTCTAAATTGTCATATTTAACATTTATCTTCTATGAGTACACACAAAAAAAGAGATGAAGCTGCTGAGGCTACTTGTTACAGTGTCGATCATTTTGAATCTTGTATTCACCATTCATATTGTTTATAATAATTCAACCACATGGATTCCGACTTGGACCAGTCGAGCCGCCGCGGAAGCAGAAACCGCAGCCTCTGTTTCATGCTCAGGCCACGGCAGAGCTTACTTGGACGGTCTTGGTGTCCTTGACGGCCACAAACCTCCTTGTGAGTGTAACCAATGCTACACAGGCACAGATTGCTCCATTCTTCTCCTAGATTGTCCTGTCGATGCTAACTCGTATGCAACACCTTCCCATCTCTCTCTCTCTCCCTTTTCGATCAAACCAATCTTTGGATTGTAACTTTTTAATTTTGGATTTTTGAAGGGGAGACCCTTTGTTCTTGGAGCCTTTCTGGATGCGACAAGCAGAGAGCAGCGCGGTTTTGGTCTCGGGATGGAGCAGGATGAGTTATTCTTATCAAGATGGGACATATGTGTCCGAAGAGCTCGAGAAGGTCATTAGGAAACTGCATAGTCTAGTGGGAAACGCTGTTACAGATAACAGATTTGTAATCTTTGGAGCTGGAACCACACAATTGCTTGCAGCATCTGTTCATGCCTTGTCTTCTTTGACAAACTCATCTTTATCATCACCTGCAAGGCTTTTGGTTTCTGTTCCATACTACTCTGTAAGCAAGCCCGTCCCTTTGACTTCTTCTAATTAGCTTAAGGTCTCTGAATGTTTGTTTGTTCTAATGAGTCTGTGTGCGCGCAGCTGTACAAGGACCAAGCAGAGTTATTTGATTCAGCACATGTCAAGTTTGAAGGAGATGCGTCTGCGTGGGAAAAGAGCGAGGGCAATGACAATATAACACAAGTTATAGAGATAGTTACATCTCCGAATAATCCAGACGGGAAGCTGAAAGTAGCGGTTCTTGATGGTCCCAGTGTCAAAACAATTCATGATTATGCTTATTACTGGCCTTATTTCTCACCTATTACACATCCAGTCGATGAAGATTTGAGCCTGTTTAGCCTCTCCAAGACTACAGGTCATGCTGGCTCAAGATTCGGGTGATCTACTTTTGCTCTTCTAGTACTACTCTAAACAAAGCTTTGGATTGGTCACAACAACTCACAAGTGTTTTTGTTGCAGATGGGCTTTGGTAAAGGACAAAGCTGTTTTTGAAAGAATGACAAAATATATTATATTAAGTAGTATGGGAGTTTCAAGAGACACACAGCTTCATGCTCTCCAGTTGCTAAAAGTAGTGGTTGGCGATGGAGGCGAATCGATATTTCATTTTGGATACGAAACTTTGAAGAAGAGATGGGAGATATTGAACAAGATCTTGTCCATGTCCACGCGTTTCTCCTTGGAGACAATCCAACCTCAGTACTGCAACTATTTCAAGAAAGTCAGAGAGTTTACTCCTTGTAAGTTTTGATTCTAATGCAGGAATGTGAGAATTTGTCTTGGTAATATATAACTTGTGTTTGCTTTTCATTTGAAAGCTTATGCTTGGGTGAAATGTGAGAGGCCAGAAGACACAAACTGCTATGAGATTTTCAGAGAGGCCAAGATAACAGGACGCGACGGCAAAGTGTTTGGATCAGAAGAAAGGTTTGTTCGATTGAGTCTCATCAGATCACAAGATGACTTTGATCAGCTTATGCATATGTTGAAGAAGTTAGTCTCCCAGGAAGCTTTAGGAGCTGATTCCATCTGAAAAACTTGATGGTGGGATCAAATGTTTTTAATGCATGGAGTAATGTATTTGGGCCGCTATAGTTAGTAACACTATCATTTCCATTTGGTTCAACATTCCTATAAATTTCCATTCGTGATATCCATAAAAAATACCGATGTAAATTGAAATTTGAATGACAATTATTTTTCTTCTATATTTGTAATATCCAAGCGGAAAGTGAAAATCATAAAACCCAAAAAAAACCCTTATTTAGAAAAATTGAAAATACATTTTGCTAGAAAATCGGATAAAAATAAGATGATGTCAAATTAGATAGAACATAATTTTATTTTGCTTGGTTATGGACAAAAATTTATAACAAAAAATTAAAAAAATGTAGTTTATATTATAGAATTTTAGAATACGGATCAGATAATTCGATATAGAAAATTAAAAATTTTTATATTGTCCATCTGATCATAATATTCAATTCGGGTTCCAATCGCAATTTAGTGCCAATTAGACTCTTATATTTGATAAGTAAAAAAACAAGATAATTGACAAAAAAAAACTTTTGTTATCACGTTTAACACAACAAAGAGATTATAGATCTTCAGTTTCAAAAGGACAAGAAAAGCATAAAACACCAGTCATTAAACTAAGATGCTAAGCAAAGCACAAACGACAGTAACAGAGGAAACTTATATGATTTTGAGTTTAGCTCAAAGGGCTGAGAAACCAAGTATATTTTTCTTCTCGAGGAGCAGACCATTTCGTCGATAAAGACGGCAAAGTAGATGACAAACTAACATTCTTAGAGATTACTTGGATCTTGCACTTTGGTGAAGCTATTCTACGAATCTTCTGAAGCTTCTTGGATAATTCAAACACATCAAGGTCAACTGATGTGTTGTAGTATATTATCACATGTTCAAGACGCGGCATTTTCTCCAAGAAATGCTTGATCTGCCCTATGCCAATTCCGTCACCATCGATGTTTCCAAAGATAAATATCTTTAGCACCTTCACCGGAGAAGATGAAAGGCAAGAAGGAACATTCTCCAGACGTTTACAGCAGCACACATTCCCACATCCATCGTTATGTTTGTGGTTGAGACCCTTTATAACAAGGGTTTCTAGACTTGGACAATTCATGAGCAGACCTGGCAATGATTCCCATCCGATTTCCGAGTCACTCTCAATAGTTAATTGAATCAGGTTGTTGAATAGCGGTGTTGCTTCACAACAGAAACTAAGTACCTCAAGTGCTTGGGCGGATAAAAAAAGGATCTGAACATTGCATATTCCCTTAAGAAAATCCGTGGCATTTGCGACCATTTCTTTTTCCTCCTCCCCTTCTGAAAAATAGTCATCTTCTGGAAAGTTTGCATCAGCACTCTGATCTTCCTTCAGTCGAAGACCGATATGAGCTTCGATAAGCGAATCAAAACAGACTTTTGGATACTTGAGCGCAATAGTATCAGAATATTCTAGGTAGACAAGATTTGGAGTATCAAATGACACACTCTTTGGATTCTGATCCATGTCTTCACAAAAGAAGGTTAGTCTCTTGAGAGTTGCGATAGACACAGAGCAGGACTTCCAATAATCACACCCGAGATTCATGAGAACTAATTCCTCAAGCACTGGACAACCAGAAAGAAGCATTGCAAACCCAACATCTCCCTCTTCGAACACAAGTGAATCAAGAGAGAGAAACTTAAGCTTTGGAAGAAAAACATCCTCCACATCAAAGGTGAAAGTGGGACCATCTACCTGTCCTAATTTCAGCTTAACCAATGTCTTGCTCACAAAAAGCTTCGAAGGCAAGGGATAATCCAATTCCAAGAGGTTTAGATGAAGATCTGATACTCCTCGTCCCAACACATTTAATATCCAACTAGTGACACGAGCTGGATCAACACTATCTCCACAACTTAGAGAAAACTTGTTAACGGTATCATTCCCCTGCAAAGACAATACTCTATCCACAAATTCCATAAAACTTGTACGAGTCTCATGCCTTTCTTGATTACCCACATCAAAATCAAGATTTGTTACAAAAGCAAACAAATAACGCCACCTTTTCGAGAGAACCGATGTTGAAGCAGCTTCTTTTGTGTCAAGAAAAGACAAGATGTGGGAGATCAGAGGATTCGGTAGACCGCTGATTACATCTCTTGAAACCAAACCCATCTTTTTCCGAACAGAAGATCAACACATAGAACAAGCGGACTCGGAAAGTTGGAAATGAAAATTAGGGTTTCTGTCCATCGTTGCCGTCAGTGAGATAGCTGTGTGGCGGGATGGGTGAATTCCAATGCTAAACGACGTCGTAGTTATATCAAAGCTTCGCTTTTGTGGGCCAAAAAGATAGTTTGGGCCCAAGAGGCCCTGTTGAAAAGAGGAATATATAAACCACTAAAGAAACCCTAGTTTTTCCATCTATTTTGGCAAAGAGATCGTGTTTAGACGCCGAGAGCTTCTCAATCTTCTCTCTTCTCTTCGAATCACAATGGTAATTAGGGTTTACAATTTTTGTTGTTTCCCAACAAAAAAATGCCATCTTTTAGGGTTCTTACGTTGATAATCCTACTGGATCTAGAGTAGGATCTTTCTATCTTGTGTTGAGTCTGTTAATGGGGGATTTTGAAATTATTATTTGTTTCTGATGAGATTGTAATTTCTTACTGTGTAGTCTCTGGTTGCAAATGAGGAGTTTCAGCACATTCTTCGTGTGCTCAACACTAATGTTGATGGTAAGCAAAAGATTATGTTTGCCCTTACCTCCATCAAGGGTATTGGGAGGCGTTTCGCTAACATTGTCTGCAAAAAGGCCGATGTCGACATGAACAAAAGGTTTGCTCTTCTCTTGTGTTTTGGTCTTAAAATGAGTATCTGTTATTGATATCAATCACATGGAACCTTTAGGAAGATAGAGTAGAAACTTTTGCATTGAATAGATTAGTGTATATGTTCTGAGTCTTTTTCGGTTAGAGGAGTGAAATCATTTGCGCCTTTTGCTTTAGACAGTCTTTTGAATTGTGTTTCCACTCTGTAGTCTTAATTGGTACAAAATCTTTTGGTCTTCTTTTTTCTTATTTGACTGGTACAAGATGAGTGTTGTTTGTCATTGGAAGCATCATAACTTTAGATGCCAGTGTGTTGTAGGATCAGCTAAAGATTATGTGGCATATTTTCACATTTGTTTTTATCCTGACTTGCGATTCCTGTCTCTAATAATACCTGCTCGTGACTCTTCAGAGCAGGTGAGTTATCTGCAGCTGAGCTCGACAACCTCATGACAATCGTAGCAAACCCAAGACAGTTCAAGATACCAGACTGGTTCTTGAACAGGCAGAAAGACTACAAAGACGGGAAGTACTCTCAAGTTGTCTCCAACGCCCTTGACATGAAGCTCAGGGATGATCTCGAACGTCTCAAGAAGATCAGGTAAACTCTTACTGATCCCAATCATATCATTACCACTCTCTCCCTCTTGGATTGAATTGAATGGTTTTATGTAATGGTGGTTTTACATTTTATCACGATGAGCAGAAACCACCGTGGTCTGAGACATTACTGGGGTCTCCGTGTCCGTGGACAACACACCAAGACAACTGGTCGCAGAGGAAAGACTGTTGGTGTCTCTAAGAAGCGTTAAGCCAATGTTTCTAGTTACAGATGGGTTGGATCTTGTTTTAATTTTTGTTATCTGAACAATTTTGCACGACTCCGTTTGCGGGTCTTTCATGAGAGATCTATTCACAACATTTTCATTACTTAAAAGATAATATTTTGTTGCTGGATATTTATGTCACTTCTCTAGTTGTAACTTCACATTTTTGTTTGCCCATTTAATGGTTTGTCTTTTTTTCTTCATAAGAACATCTAAATTTGATATGCACAACATATTTGTTTATGCAACGAACTAACTATTATAGCGCAACGGCACCCAACTACGATCTTGTAAATTAAAAAATACAGTGAAGAAAAAGTCAGAATTACAATTCCTTCAGAAAGCCGATTCCGCAAAAAGCATTACAAAAATCTCAATCGTCTGTATGAAACCAAAAATCGTAGTTTTTGTGCCCAAGCAAAATTAGCACCAGGATCATAGATTAAGCTAACAAAAAATATAGAAGAGCTCAGATCAGAAATGTAACTATGTGATGTTCCTGATCTCAATTTTACTAATTGCTACTAGGCTTTGTCTTCGTTGTCGTCAGAATCTGAAGCAGCTCCATGTTTCTGTTGGCGGGTCGTCGGAAGAGAATAGCTCCGTCGCTCTTTGCCACCTGGCTTGGAAGAGGCATTACCGTACCAAATCATACCGAGTACGGCAATAATCATTCCAATAACCACGTGCAAGTTTAGACCTTCTCTACCAAAGAAGAAGAATCCCATTATCAGCACCAGGATCGTCTTCATGTGTCCCAGGACTTGGAACGATACCGCCGTGAATCTCCCAATGCAGATGAACTGGCTTAGGTTGGTCCCGATCGCTATTGTGCACGATAGGGTTATAAACATCTGCAGAATTCAACAACAACTTGTTAGGTTATAATGAGTTTATACCGTCTTGGTGCAGCAATATTTGGTCTTGAGAGCATAGGAATCATAAAGAAACTGTTCTTAACATGGTTTGTGTACCAATTGGCGCTAATACTAGAAGACCATCATAATCAGACTACCAGAAAATTCATATGCAAGGTTGTTGATTTACTGGTATTGATATAATGGCGCGATTTTCTTTTTCTGTAAGAAGAGTTAAGTTGAATCTAATGCCATTATAAAAGACGTAACGATGATACTCATTGAGATTTTTAGTGCTTACCACAGAGACCAAGTTGTAGTCATACATGTCTACTCTTTTTTCTGTCAGCCAATAATCAAGAAATGGGCCAACTACCAGCAATGTTGCGGCTTGGGCTGGAGCGGTATGCCCCAATAGGTTGAATGAGCTAAGCGAGTACTTCCGCTGAAGGTAATGTACATACTGCATCATGTATAAACCACTTCAATCTTAGTTTAGAGTTAACCAATATGTTACTTTGTAAGAGCAAGAATGCTTCGGGAACACTTACGTATTGTTGCAGAGAAGTACTCCACACGGCAACAAAAGCGGCTACAAAGCCTTTGGTGTTTACGCTAACGTCAGTAACAGTGCAAACACCAACACCCACAAGAACCAGTCCTATGCTAAGCTTTGTGTCTCTGGAATAACGGATCTTATCGAATACCATTTCCAACAAGCAGGATACAGGAATCATGCTGAGCTTTGCAATCTGACAAGCAAAAAACAGGACACCATGAAATGAAGATCAGGTGTTTTTCTTTGCGCAATTACCGAAATATAGAGATTGATGGTGTTTATAACCTGATAAAAGCCCACAGAGTTCCACATAAGACTGACGTTCATTCCAACAATCGAGAAGTTTGCAAACAGAATAAATCTCAGAAGCTCCGTAAATGGAAGATGAGAAGGCTGAATGTAACCAAGACATCTTAGAACAATTGTCATCAGAGTTGTGGTAGCGAAATGTAAACCGGTTAAGCTCGTAGCTGCAGCGAGTCGAGACACAAGCAAAAACGATTAGAGGAATAGCTTCAGGTATTAAAGAAGGAGCTTTAAGAAGCCAAAAAGAGAGTCAGAGAGAGGCTTACCAAAGCTATAACCATAAGTAGCCATTAAAGCTTTATTGACAATGATGATACCAACAGAAGTGACGACATTGAACATCCACGCAGCAGCATCTACTGCTGCTTTCTTATCGGCTTTACTAACAGGAGCCATTTTTAACTTTCTCTCTTCCTCAATCAGCAAAAATCTCTACTTCTTCAATCTCCCATTCTCCAGAGAGACTCACTCACCACAGAGTTAACACTTTCCGCTAAGCTTAAGACGGTTCCATACAAAATTAATCGGAAAAAAAATCACATAAATCGGTACGAATAAATAAAAAAGCTTCAAACTTTTAACTTCCACCGCGAATCATACAGGAGCGGGCTCAAACCCATTTTGTTCGATCGCGTTTCTTACGTAAAAATCAATCGTAATTTGAATGTAATACGATCAAAAGAGTTCGTTTGGATCAGTTCCCATCAGATCGGATCCGGCCCCGGAGATTGGAATCGAGACGAATTCCCGTAAGATCTAGATTATAGATCAATCTCAAGAGAGCCAATCACTGATTTGAAATGAAATCGACCGATCCTTTCCGCGGCATAATATTCATCAAATCCGAGGAGACAACAAAGATTGAAGAGAAAAGAAGAAGAATCAGAGGATACGGGTATGGAGTTTACCTGGAGAAGAGAGAAAATCGGCTAATGGATTGTACGGAGGTGATCGGAAAACAGGCGCCGTCGACGGCGAGAGTGGTCAGTGGTAAGCTGTTTTATAAAATCGGAGTGAGATTAAGAAAAAAAAAACAAAAAAAAAAGCAATCTGGAAAAAGGCAGTTGGGAAGCGTAGGGCTCGTGGAGCGAGAGTAGTAGTAGTCAGCTCCAGCAATTTCGTTCATTGCCCTTTTTTATTATAATTATTTTTTTATTTTTTCAATTTTCCTAAGAATTACTATTAGACCCCTCTGCTCTCTCATATATCTTTAACCAAAAGATGAAAAGAGTAAATTTGGTTTGGTTCAAGGGTCATGGCAAATAACTATAACGGGATCTAATTAAGAAAGTAATTATGGTAATGGACTATTCAATAAAATAACCATTATCTATTTTGCCATCTCCAAACAATCAATTTTGTATTCGACGTTATCTGCAACTAATTTTTAAAGATTTATCGAGTTTAATAATAAAGTTTCGGTAGGCGACGATGATGGTTTGGTGTGTGATCCTAACCAGAGCAGCACAATCGACTGTGGTTCTCCTCCGACGATTATTGCACCGGCGATGACTAGGATTGTTCCTCCGCAGCTCGAAGCGGCGCGTGCTATCGGATTTCGATGGTGCGTCCTGGCTACTTTTTGGATTTTATGAGAATCGAAAACGGAGGTCATGCTCAGTCTTCGATGGCGCGTGCTATCAGATCCCGATGGCGCGTCATGTCTACTTTTTGGACAAGGGAGGATGATGACACACCTATGTTTTTCATTCGGTTGCCATGAAGAATAAAAATATCCATTATACACATTACACATTTCATATCCTAGCCGGTACAACCATATGGTTATGCACCTAAATATAATTTTTTTTATGACCATTTTTGTCAATTTCTTTTGATTCAATTCCACGGTCTTTTTCTTAGAGTTTGGGATTCGTGTGGGTTCGAGACATATATTTAAAATCCATCGGAAGGTTCGTGGACGAGGTTGTTCGTCGAGAAACATTATGGACGAGCATAGATAAGTGGTTCCACCATTGGAAAGCGAACTTAATTTAATTTTGCTCGATGTACGAGGTTCGACTCTTGCTTTTGGCTTTCAGCTATTGACGGGTTTTCCTGGGATAATAGCATGGTTAGGATCCCCGCCGAGAGGATATAAATGAGGATTGTTTCTCTATGAATTTTCATCGCTTAAGTCTGTAGAGAATCTTCTTGAGGTGGTACATACGGATCAGTTTTTTTTTGTCAATGAAGCCTTAGGGTTGCACCATATAAACTTCTTCATAGATAGTACTTTAGATAAAATTGTCGTTGATGTCGAATTGGCGGATCAACCGGTTATTGGTAGTGATAATTTCAAGTAAAATGTAAATGTTTATACGCTCATAAAAATCGATGCATGGTATTTGATAATCATTTAGCCACCAACCTACCTGTCAACAGAGTCATCAGAAACATATTTAATAGGGTTTTCCCATTTGCAACCAACAATGTTATAAATTACATTCAATGAAACAAGATCCCAAGTCTTATTGCAAATTAACACATGTAATTTGTCATTCATTGTATGATGCGACAACAAATTTTAGAGAGCTTGTTTCACAGTTTTTGGCTCAACACTTGAGATAAGTGGGGGTGGCAAAGTTGTAATTGGTAAGAGGTTATGTATGTTGTTTTTGCAGGGGTGGCAAAGTTGTAATTGGTAAGAGGTTATGTATGTTGTTTTTGCAGCGAGTTATCATAAGATGATTATTATGGATTTTGGGTGTGGAAGAATTTGAGGTTGAGACTGGTTACGCTTTTTCTGTGATTACATATAGGGTGATCATCTTGTTATGTTAGTGGTGGAAGCAAATGGACAACATTTGTTTAAGAACTATTGACGGACCACCAAAAAAAAAATTTGATAGAGACCAAATTGAATCTACATCGGAAGAGGTATATATAGATGAAGAAATTAAAATGAAATAAATAAAATTCTATTTCATAAAACCTGATATGATGAGAGACATATGTGCGAGATGTTGACTCAAGACAGTGATAAGCACTATGAGATAATGCGTAATCAAGAAAGACACATAGAAGTGATCGAGTGTCTGATTTGAATCATAAGTAGCATAAACATCCAAAAATAATTTAAAATAGTTATATCGACATATTGTTATCTTTGCAAAAACGACTGACAGAGATTGTGTTCTTCCTAATGTATGGGGACACAAAGAAATATTTAATGATATGTGAGGTAATAAGGAGTGAGAAGAAACATATATGTTTGGAAACCCATATTTTTCTAATAATGATCGAATCATTATACATGTAGGGATTATAGAAGAAAATGTTGTTGAGATCAGATTTGAAGTCACCACTGTCGATTAGACATGAATTCATTATCTTTGGCGAGAGTATTATTAAATTAACGTGAAGTCTTCATTGTTAACTTGATATTACAGTTGGTGGATTGAAGCCATAGTTATTTTACAGACGATATTGATTGCACTGTCGTACACTGTTACCATGAACACGTCATATTTTGGTACTAACCAATATAGGATCGTGGAGATCTTGGTCTTTTTGTGTAGGTGCATGTGACCATTAATTTTCTATAGGATGAGTTTATTGTCACCGGAAAGTGTACATTAGCTCAACTTCATGATTAAACATCTTCTCATGAATTCAACAAACATCATTGAAGTCTCACATCCATTTGTAGCATTGATAATTGCTATTCCTCGCCAAGTCTACCGAGAATATAATTAATAGGTCTTCATGATTAAGTAGTATCATATGAAGACCAATTGATAGACTTTAACATGTTATATAAACGTCAATGCTCTTCAATCCTTTTTACAAATGCTTGAGTTATTATTATTATTTTTTTTTTATATGTCCCGCATGGGACGACCATAGATGCGTTCAAATGTGACGCACACACTGGGACATGATGCGATACACGAGACTCACATATTAATTGTGTTGAAGATTGCATCGATGAGCATTATATGAATGAGCTAATCTTGTCTTTTATGATGAGAGAACCCTATATTGGGTTTCATGTGGCCTTCTTCAGTGATGACGGTATGTGAAGTTTTCTGGTTTCATCAATTAAAGTTTGGATTCCATCAAATGATGTAGCAAGTTGATGTGAATTTAGTCACATTTGACATATTGATTGTAAACACTGGACTTTACATATATTTTGGGATTGAAGATCGTCGCTCTTTCGATGGTGGATATGTTTCTTAACACATGCTTAGAGCTGATAGTTATTGATCGATAGTTAGATGTTTGATTTTGTTCAGAAAAGAAAATGAACGATATACGCTTATTTTTATGATCAGTTTCCAATATTGAGAATGATAATCATATATTGATGTAGCAAATGAGTAACAAGTATATATGATGCTCTAATACTCATTGTGTTCTGTTTTATAAAAAAAAATTAATTAAAACACGAAAACTAAAATTATTTTTTTGTCATCAATCAAATATATACAAAATTTAAAGAAAAGTTTGGTTACCCAAACCGGTAAAATAGAGTTTACATAACTAAAAAAACAAGAACGTGAACGCGCATTATGTGCCAAACAATATGCTTTACTATTCAAAGCACGGGGGACGTGTGAGAGGGAGAAAAAAACTAAAGCGTGCTTTTAAGCTCACAACCTCCAATAACTGAGTTGAAAAAACTAGCCAATCTATTGGATTCGCTACCATCTTCACTAGCTCTAGGGAATCAGTCTGGAAACGGCACTGCTACCTCCTGATGCAGTAACATACATTTCATCACCCATAGAAGGGCCTCCAGCTCCGTAAATAAGGGGGGGGGGAGACTTCGACGCTGGCCTTTTGATCCAAACAACATAAGCCCTCCATCCGGATTAACGCATAACCAACCGAAATCTGAGAATGAACTATCACTCTTCAAAGACCCATAAAAGAGGCATACTTTGCCTTTCATTATTGGCCTCCCATGCATTTCGATCGAAGATTAAACCCATTTATATCATGTACAGTTCCACCATGCAACAACCTCAGTTGTAGCATGTTTCAAAATATCTAGAGGTTGCCGATTAGTATTATATTGTAGACTTTATCATTTCGTGCCTTCCAAATGAACCATATAATCCAAGAAAAATGTTTTTTTTCTATTCGAGTTATCCTCTCTGGCAATCGCTAGAAAAGATAATCTAAATTTGACAATATTGACGGTCCCGGAAACACCCGTGAGGCTGAGGGGTTATCCGATAAGGTCCATGTTCGTAAAGCATGTGGGCATTCAAAAAGAGCATGATTTATGGATTCCTCCTCACATCTGCATCTTGAATATTGTGCCTCAAATTCTAGACCTCTAGATCTAAGTTTTGAATTTACCGGTAAGCAACCAGAAATCACTTGCCATATAAAATGTTTAATTTTCGAAGGGGTTTGAATCTTCCATGATTGGACTAATAGAGGGCTAACATCTGGGCCGTGAAACATAGGTTCTTGTTTCCTATATAATCCAAGGAAACTGTTTTTTTTTTCTATTCGAGTTATCCTCTCTGGTAATCGCTAGAAAAGATAATCTAACTTTGACCATATTGACGGTCCCAGAAACACCTGTGAGGCTGATGGGTTATCCGATAAGGTCCAGGTTCGTAAAGCATGTGGGCATTCAAAAAGAACATGATTTATGGATTCCTCCTCACATCCGCATCTCGAACATTGTGCCTCAAATTCTAGACCTCTAGATCTAAGCCTTGAATTTACTGGTAAGCAACCAGAAATCACTTGCCATATAAAATATTTAATTTTCGAAAGGGTTTGAATCTTCCATGATTGGGCTAATAGAGGGCTAACATCTGGGCCGTGAAACATAGGTTCTTGTTTCCTATATAATCCAAGAAAAATGTTTTTTTCTATTCGAGTTATCCTCTCTGGTAATCGCTAGAAAAGATAATCTAAATTTGACCATATTGACGGTCCCGGAAACACCCGTGAGGCTGAGGGGTTATCCGATAAGGTTCAGGTTCGTAAAGCATGTGGGCATTCAAAAAGAGCATGATTTATGGATTCCTCCTCATATCCGCATCTCGAACATTGTGCCTCAAATTCTAGACCTCTAGAACTAAGCCTTGAATTTACTGGTAAGCAACCAGAAATCACTTGCCATATAAAACATTTAATTTTCGAAGGGGTTTGAATCTTCTATGATTGGGCTAATAGAGGGCTAACATCTGGGCCGTGAAATATAGGTTCTTCTTTCCTATATAATCCAAGGAAAATGTTTTTTTTTTCTATTCGAGCTATCCTCTCTGGTAATCGCTAGAAAAGATAATCTAAATTTGACCATATTGACGGTCCCGGAAACACCCGTGAGGCTGAGGGGTTATCCGATAAGGTTCAGGTTCGTAAAGCATGTGGGCATTCAAAAAGAGCATGATTTATGGATTCCTCCTCACATCCGCATCTCGAACATTGTGCCTCAAATTCTAGACCTCTAAGATCTAAGCCTTGAATTTACCGGTAAGCAACCAGAAATCACTTACTATATAAAATGTTTAATTTTCGAAGGGGTTTGAATCTTCTATGATTAGACTAATAGAGGGCTAACATCTGGGCCGTGAAACATAGGTTCTTGTTTCCTATATAATCCAAGGAAATATGTTTTTTTTTTCTATTCGAGTTATCCTCTCTGGTAATCGCTTGAAACGATAATCTAAATTTGACCATATTGACGGTCCCGAAAACACCCGTGAGGCTGAGGGGTTATCCGATAAGGTTCAGGTTCGTAAAGCATGTGGGCATTCAAAAAGAGCATGATTTATGGATTCCTCCTCACATCCGCATCTCGAACATTGTGCCTCAAATTCTAGACCTCTAAGATCTAAGCCTTGAATTTACCGGTAAGCAACCAGAAATCACTTGCCATATAAAATGTTTAATTTTCGAAGGGGCTTGAATCTTCCATGATTGAGCTAATAGAGGGCTAACATATGGACCGTGAAACATAGGTTCTTGTTTCCTATGTCGCCCGTTATGTGCAACCGAATAACCAGATTTGACCGTATAGTTTCCGGACTTTGTAAAAGTCCAAATTATCTTATCCATAGAGAACACCTTACTAATTGGGATATCCCGGATTATCTGGAAATCTGCCGGATCAAAAAATTCTTATTATTTTGTCTTTGGATCGATTATATGATTGACCATCAAATTCGGTGAATAATTTTGTCCCCGTTGCCGAGCTGGCCGCAGCCAAGCATCCGAGACCCAATAATTTTTTCATATCAAAATAGAGGCACGTGAACTTACTTACTTGATAAAATCTTGAAAAAAAAACTATATTTCAACTACTAGTAAAAAATATTGTAAAATACAAATGATTATCAAAATATTAACTAAATTTAAATTTTACCAATTTGAAAAAATAAATAAAATGAGAGAAATTTTTTTAAAACATCTCTTAAATTTTTAAAAACTTGGAAAGTTCATTTTTCTCAGTTAAAAAATTGTAACGTTTTCAAAGTAAAATAGAGAATTGATTCGAAAATCGTAGCACATATTTGTATTAAAATATATTTCCATCGAAAATGCAAACTAATAATATCTTTAAACATATTTGATTCCCCGAATCCTAAATCGATCTCGGGTCGGTTTCTAACATGACCGAAATCAAAGTGGGACCCACTCACGCGCCGCTACTTAACTTATGGTCGCCTTTCCAAATCGCAAAGCAAAACAACAAGAAAGCTTATTTTCACATCTTCTTTTTTAGCCTTTCTCTCCTTTTTCGAATCTGCTTTCTCTCTCTCCCTCTCTCCCCTTCTGCTCCTCGCCGGCATTAGCTCCGGTTATCACCTCCTCAGATCCGTCAGGTAAACCCATTTTTACTGCTTCCTTCTAAATCTGAAGATGAACGAAAGTGGAACTCACTAGCAAGTGTTTTAGAGTGATCTTAAATTCCTTGTTTTGCTGTTTCCCTATCGCTTCAAGCATCATGGTGAAACTCTGCCGTAGATTTTAGTTGCTGGATTTGCTGTCATTTCTTTCTTTTTCCTGTTCCTGAGAATTTTTTGTTATTGTCTGTTTTGTGGTCTTACTTGTTAATTTGATCTATGGATATTGGTGTAATTCCTTAAAAGTGACGTGATTCGATTTTTGGACTCTTGGTTTAGGGATTGGAGTGTGCACAAAAAAAAACTGTTCTTTGATGTGCAAATGAGCATTATCATTAGAGATGTTATTTGCAGCAGAAGGAGGAGGTTTCTTCTCTTCATCAGCTTCTGGTTATAGCAACGGTTTAGCCCTTCTTCTATTGGGGCAGAAGAATGAAGAAAAACCCATCAAAGTATCATCATGGAACCATTATCATTTAGTAGTTGAAGAATCCGATACAAGATTTCAGCTAGCTTCGTCTAAGAACTGGCTCTCATGTGGCTGCACTTCCCTTATATGCTTTGGTCGCAAATCTGAAAGACCGGAAAATCCATCTCCTATCCGAGTCAGTCCTTCTCAGCCACAAGATTTCCATTCTAATGGCAAGGGGAAGAGGGATCATGTACCGAGCGTGGACTATAATTGTGAAGTCACTAATAGGTTTGCACTTAAGAGCAGCCTGAAGAAAAGATCGTTTAGCGATGTTGTTCTTGCTGATGATGATGTGAGTAGAGATTGCGTGCTGGAACACACAGACAGAAGGAAAGTGCAGTGGCCTGACACATGCGGTATTGAGATTGCTGAGGTCAGAGAATTTGAACCTAGGTATGGATGCTTTCTCTTATCAAGTTGGATTTATCAGAATATCTCGACCACTCTTTGTATGTGTGCTCTTTGTATGTGTGGCTGATAGACTTCTGGTTTGATGTATGTGTTAGAGTAGGGAATAACCCGTATATAGGGTAAAAAATGACTTAATCCATCCCTCTCTGCTTAAAATGGTTTGGAACATCCTTTATCATGATCTTACTGCATTCTTCCATCCCAACTTAAGATCATAGTCCGCGATTTGGCAGTAGTATTGTCTACATGTTTGTATTTTGTAACATTTTAGTTCACGAATAAGTAATAGATGCAAAAAAAGCACCAACTTTGTCATTTCTTGAATGGATAATACTCAGAATTCCAATTTAGTAGAACTAGTGATATTTATGCCCTGACGCAGCGGGTTTTTTGTTCTTAAGAGACTTGTGCTGTATATGAGCAATCATTAACATTTCGTCTTTCTTTTCTCCTTGTCAATCACCTACCACATCACTATGTTTTACGATTCTGTTTTGGTGAACATTTTTGTGCTCTGATTGGATTTGCAGTGAGGTGGATGAATCGGACGATGAGTTCCATCGTGGAAGCGGAAAGAGCTGTATGTGCACAATCATGTGACCAGCTTCTCTCTTAATCCGTTTGAAGTTAAAAGACTTGTTTCCAAAAAACAAAGGGATCATATAGTTGAGGTAGAGCCCTACTCTTTTTAACGGCCGAGTTTTTGTGCTCTCTTATCCTATGCAAACTTTGTTATATATATATAGAGAGAGAGAGAGAGAGGAATATAGTTTGCAAAAGATTGGATAAGAAGAAGAACTTTTGGATGTGTACCTTTTGTAACCACTTGATTTGTCAATTTTCTTGTGTTAGATTATTCAATGTACGACATCTCTTATGCTTACCCTGTCCTGTAATGATATATCCACACCACTACTTTTTGAGGAGAACAAAAAAAACTTCAATATCAATTCTTTGATTTCCAAGTTAATTAATTACTTAACCCATCCATCATAACAATTTTGTTTCAGTTTGTCCCTAATTTTTTTCAGTGAAACAAGAGTTAAATTATGTCCACGCGCGTGGGATGATTCTAAAGTAACCAATTTGACAAAAGCACCAAACTTTTTTTTTTTTTTTTTAAAGAGTCGAGCCGAAGCCATTTGTGCAAATGCTGAGACTTGGCCATATCTCATCCACACAGAGATAACCAAAGACACTACAGAAACATCAGCTTTCGAAAATCAGACAATTCAACTAAAGAAAAACCCATTAACGAAGATGTCAGTAGCTTCGCCGATTCAATGTATCAGGATTCTAAATCCATCTTCTTCTTCGTCATCTTCGTCTTCTTCATCAGCTTCGTCGTCGTCTTTCAGATTCTCAGCGACTACTAAGCCATGTGTTTTCATCATCAGATGTTCTCAGACCGAAGGTCCTTTGAGAAGGCCCGTGGCTCCTCCTACTCTCCGAGAGCCCTCGCCTCCGCAAAAACCTGTTCCTCCTTCGCCGCCACCGCCGAAATCGGTGACTGTTGATGGCAAGAGTGTAATTACGGTGGAATTTCAGAGGCAGAAGGCGAAAGAGCTTCAGGATTATTTCAAGCAGAAGAAGCTTGAAGCTGCTGGTCAAGGTCCCTTTTTTGGTTTCCAACCCAAAAACGAGATCTCCAATGGAAGGTAATATCACTTCCCTTACTTTAACTATAATCTCAAGTTTCGAATTTGATTGCTAACAAGTCGAATAGATAATATGTAGAGAGATGAGTTTGACAAAAAAAGTGTCTGCAATTTGCTGTGTTTAGTGTTTCTTTGTAAGTTTGCAATGATGTTCTTGACATTTCAAGTGCTGATCTCAATTGCTTTTGTGGGTAGCTCTAGTTTTTAAATCAAATTTACATGTCATTGATGTTTCTTTCATCTGTGGTATAACCTTACAGAGCCTGAAATGTAACATTTTGATGAGTTTATGTGATGATTGTTTTGTCAGAATTTGCCTTTGCCTTTGCATTTTTCGTGGGTAGAGCTTGAGAAAACTCATGTCTGCTGCTTCCTAATAGTTGCACAATTTCTCCATGTTTGAATGTCTCGAGTTCTTGATAGTTGTTACTAGTGAGAAACGCAGACTCGCACAAGAACTGTGGTTGATCCAGAATTAGTTGCCACTGCCTTGACATGAGATTTCTCTTTGTATCTGCAGGTGGGCTATGTTTGGTTTCGCGGTTGGGATGCTCACAGAGTATGCAACAGGCTCAGACCTTGTCGACCAAGTTAAGATCCTTCTCTCCAATTTCGGCATTATAGACTTGGAATAATAAGAGTGTTGTTATTATATATAGACCCCTTTCTCTCTCGTCTCCGATTTCTATGTTCAATCTTCATCTTCTTGTTTATTCTTCTTCCTGTATATGTATCTCTTAAGATCTTAAAATACAGGGCCATTTGTGTATTCAACCACTTTATCTTCCAAATGGTATAATATGATGATTTGTGTATCGATTCTAAAAATGTATACAAAAGGTTTTGAAGTACATGAAAAAAGTATTCTCGTTCAGTATTCTCTCTTCCAAAGAGATCTCAGTTTTTTTAAGGAATCTGTGCAATCTCGAGAAGAATCTTGTGGAGAGATTGAGGCTTTGAGAAGAATGGACAGTGATCACTTCCTTTGATCTTGAAGACTCCTTCAGGGCTGTTCTCTCTTACCACTTTCTCTTGGATGTCTGGTGAGAGCGCACGGTCATCCAGTGTCTGAACATAGAATCTCCTCCCTTTCCCGTATCTATGTGCGGTCAGGGTCACCTTCTCCATCATTGGTCCAAGCGGTACAGGTCGCATTGAGATCATCGCCAATGCTATATCCTGAAAAACCATAAACCAGAATCGCTTAAAAGGCTGCACAGACTTTGGCCGGTGGTTATCAAGAAACTGGTCAGTGATTGCCAAACGCAAACGCTTAGTAAAAAACGGTGTGTAAGGTCAGGAATTAGCGTTTTGGAGTGTACCTTGTTCGGTGACTGATTGAAATACAAGCCTTTCATGTGTTGTTTCTCGAACATGAACCCTGTAGGAGGCTTGTCTTTTCCGTTCCCATAGATCAAGAACTGTGACTCTGTCATGAACCGCTCTGCGGAACCAAGCTGCAGCAGTGTAGATGGATTCTCACAAATGTGAGTACAAAAAACAGAAACAAAGGCTACATAGCGTGTGCTCTAATGCTCGACTTATGAACTAGAAGAGTGTGTATCATTTACCTCTTCAGAGAAGACATCAAAAGGTCTTTGGCCATCAGAAACCATTGTTGCACAGACGAATATAGCTTTCGAGATTTTCTCTGGAAACCGCTCTAACGCATATGAAATGGATGCACCTCCAGTACTATGACCGACCAGAATAACCTGCATAACACAACATAAACATATCTCATCGCCTCGTTATGCATATTCTTCCAATCAAATGGTTCTGAATATTCCTCCAGACAAAGAGAGCAAATTCTAACCTTTTCTTCTTCAGGGAGATTTTCGAGGTGCTCGATCAATGGTTTTGAATATTCCTCCAAGGTAGAGACATTGTTTGTGTCTGTCATATTAAATCCAGATCCAGTGAGGTCAATCGTGGTAGGAGACAGTCCCGACTCTTCCAATGAAGCAACAATTTTGTACCAACACCATGCCCCAAACCCTTCACCGTGCACCAGAACGAATTTCTTCACCGTCAAACTCTCTGAAAAATCAGGTACCTGAAGAAGAAAAGCAGATAATCTGTTATCCAACACACATTCATTGTTTCTAACATCTCAAATCTAGTTAAGAGCAATAGCAGCATCGACTTATAAAGCAATGACAATGTCTGATATGAACAATCAGTGAAGAAGATTCAACTTTTCGAACAAAAGTTATGCAATTTCAGTTCTCTCAGAGAACCAAGAGCTTCTTTTTCTCACTCATTCTTCTAGTCATAGCAGCAAATCCTTGCAGGTCTTTTAGAAACAAGTGGAGAGACAAAAGTTCTTCAGACATAACAAAGTTTATTCATCTGGTCCCAACCCAGTGTCAGTATCAGAGTTTAGAACATTTCTTTTCTGGATAAAGTTGACATTTCCAACAGACAAGTTACAAATCTCTGAACACTTTTTTAACATCTCATTTCTAATTTTAACAAAGAATCTTGTCTACTCCACTTTTGTAATGACCTTTTCTTCTCATATATATAGAAAAAAGCTCCCCAACAACAATCATTAAAACCAGCAACTATTATTCAATCAATATTATTGAACAAAAAGGTGAAGAAGACTCAGTCGAAACAATCATTATATCATATAAAAAAGGATTGGGATTGAGTAAAAGCTTCGAACTTTTCTACAAAAAGACAACAGTTTTAAGTAGTGACTTCACTCACCTGTTTGCCGTTTGAAAACGGGTCAGAGAGGGTCCGCTGTTTCCTGGTGCTTGTAGACCCGACCCGTCTAGACATGGATCCGTCGAATCTCTGAGAAAGCTGAGCTTGATGAATCGCCATGGAAAGAGCTCGTCGATGCAACATCTCTTCATCTGCAAGCAATTTTCTCTGTGATCTATTCATTCTCTTGCTCTTAGATCCATCTTTGTTGTCTTTCTTCATCATGGAGATAAATTTGTTACCCATCTTTCCAAATCAAAGCCTAACCCAGAAGCTGATTTCCGAGTTTCTTAAGACAGGAAATTCAAGAAAATTCTCGAGAAAATGGCATGTTTCCGAGAAAGTCAAAGAGCTTCTTGCCCTAGATGGGATCAGTATAGGAGGCTCTTATTACTTTCAGAGAGAGAGGAGAGAGAGAGAGAGAGAGAGAGAGAGAGTAGGTGAAGAAGCAATCGGTCATTAATTGCGAATAGAGTTGATTCTGAAATTTGTACCACCCAAGAAAAAAACAGGAAAGAGACAGATTTGGACAAAAGCAAGCAAAGTTTGTTGAGGCTGTAAGATTTTTGTTATGTGATTTTCCTCTCAATCTCAAAAATATGGGTTCACACTGATGCTTCCTCAGTCAGTGTTTCGGTTTTTTTTCTCAACTTTTTGACATTATTTGACTATCTTATGATTTAGCTGCGAATTTCTAAAAAATTTAAACTTTTTTTTTTGTTTGTTCAACATACTGGATTTTATTGTAGATAAAACATTACATGTGACATGTATTCCATTTTGTTATCAGATGATGCTTCTTCGATCTTTGCTTTATTTGCTAAGACATTAGAGATTTTTTTTTTCTATTACAAGATATTTTGATTTTGATTTTTTTTTGGGGTCAATTTTAAACCACAAATTAAACAAAAAGTTTGGTTAACTGGAATAGTAATTTTAACAAATGAGAAATATAAAGAACGAGAAGACGCATTACATGCCAAACAATCCATCTTATTACGTGGAATGTAGGCAACAAAGAATCAAAGAAAACAAGTTTTTAAAGTAGTGAAAATCTCGAAAAACGTGGCAAAAACGGGCTAGATGTCAAACACCATTTTCACTAACTATGTGCAATATGTCTGGACGAATGACTTGTTCACCTCATGGTTTGTCATCATTTACTCCTTTGTCCAGATTAGGGCCTCCAACTCCGCATACAAAGGAGATAGGCTTTTGCAACACCATTTTCACTAACTATGTGCAATATGTCTGGAAGGACATGTTCACCTCATGGTTTGTCACCATTTACTCAATTGTCCATATTAGGGCCTCCAACTCCGCATGCAAAGGAGATAGGCTTATGAGTTGTCATTTGGCACCCATAAAGGTAAGCACCCCATTTACATTTAGCAAACACCAACCTAATCCTGAAAACACACTCGCACGCTTCCACAATTTGTCAACCTATTAATTAAATGGGTCCAAACATATTTGGGCACGCCGGATGAGATGATTGCAGACCGTTGTTTGCCACATCTCCCCTCAGTTGCGCTCTCTCCCAAGATTGAGCTTCCCCTATTGCATGCTTTAAAATATCTTGTGGCTTTCGATCTAACCCATTAAACACCTTATCGTTTCGCGCCTTCCACATAAAAAATATAATCCATGGAAAATAATTTATTTCCTCATCCCCGAAAACCTCATCCTACACTCTCCAAAATAGATAATCTATATTCGTAAAAACCGATGATGATGGAAAAATATATTGAGCCGGCAGAATTTGGGATAAAGCTCATGTTTAGAGCGAAGCAATGCACTCAAACAAAGCATGATTAATTGTTTCACCTTCCACTCCACATCTGGGACACTGTGTTTCACAGTTGATGCCACGATTTCTTAAATTATGATTAACTGCTAAACAGTCCGAGATCACTTGCCATATGAAATGTTTTAACTTAGAAGGACCCTTAATTCTCCACGATTCAGATTGTAAGGGAACATAATCCGGTCCATAATTTATTGGTACAATGAATTGTCTTATCCGCATTATGTGCCACCCAATATCCATATTTTACCGTATATTTATCTGAATTACTAAAAGCCCATTCAATCTTATTCAATGTATCCTCCCTACTAATTGGGATTCGCCGAATGATCGTGATATCCTCTAGGTAAAAAAAACTCATTTAACATATTAATATTCCACTCCTTTGTCACTAGATTTATCATAGATTGGTGGATAATTGTTCCCCTTCCAACGAGCTAGCCTAGACCAGACATCATGTATCCAATTATCATTCCATACCGATATGGACACTCCTGAGACCACTAATTTTATGAGCCTCTTTTCCATGATTGATCTAGCCGAGATAATGCTCCGCCATCCATACGACGGGAAGTACACTTTGATGTTCGTCATAGGACTATTGGTTCGATAATATCTACCCTTAAGTATCCTTGACAATAAGATCTCCAGATTTTGTATCAGCTGCCATAATTGCTTTGCCAACAAAACCGAATTAAATTCATCAATTGTCTGAAAACCTAAACCTCCAAGTTTTTCGGTCTACACATTTTATGTCATGCATGCCAGTGTAATCCCAGTGAATTCCCGATTGAGCTCCACCAGAATCTTGCAATGGCACTCGTAAGTTTGGATGTAATCGTCTTAGGATGCCTAAAATAAGACATCACATAGGTCAGTAAAGTTGAGGCTACCGACTTAATTAAAACCTATTTTTTTCCTTTTGACAAGAACTTTGAAGACCATACATTAATCATATATTGTAGTCTCTCTCAGAAAAAAGTAATTTTTTTACATTTTGAGCCCCCGAGACTTTCCGGTATCCTAAGAAGGCTCCCATTCCCCCTTCTAAATGGATGCCTAGAGCATTTTTTAAGGTAAACGCTCCATTTCTGGCACTTCATGATCAAAAGTAACTGATGATTTGGTGAAGTTAATTTGTTGTCTTGAGGCAGATCCATATTGTCGTAGGATCTGCAAAATAGTCCTACATTCACCCTCATCATCATTGCAAAAAAATACTATCATCCGCAAAAAGAGATGTGAAATCGAAGGACTTGAACAAGCAATCTTAATCCCTGTCAACCTCTTCTCTAGCTTCGCTTTTTAAATATTGGCAATAAGTACCTTCGTACACATGATAAATAATTAAAGCAATAATGGATTCCTTTGACGCAAACCTCTTTGAGGTATAATTCGTCCATTTGATTATCCATTAATCAAGATCTTATAAGATACCGTACTAATGCATCATATTATCCATGAAATACTCAATAATAACCCACTCAACCCAGCCGTACACATTACTCATATCGGTTATAATTGTCATAAAATAGCATTTGCATGATTTATTAGTCCGGAGGCCGTGGAACATCTCCTACGCGATGAAGATATTGTCCAAAATTAACCTTCCAGCAACAAAGGCTCATTGTGTCTCCGATATTAGTTGAGAGAGATTTTCAATCTTTGGCAAAGAATTTCCGATATGATTTTATAGCCTGCATTACATAAACTGATGGGCTATCAAGATAATTTGATTTTTATATTATTATAAATGATGATTTTAACTTTCACGACTAGCAAATTTTAATTCATGTAACTATTTATGATGAAGAATTTCACGGACGATTCCACAATTTATAATATTACCCACACAACAGAGACTCACTATATATGATTTTATATGTACTATGTTTACGACTGACAATTTTTACATGCATTATACTCTGGACAAATTTATTTTTAACAATCGAAATCATAACAAACGATTTTACATGTACCACGTTAAAGATCTCTGTTAAACTTATCTTTATTAATCAACAAGTATCCACATTCTTTATGAATGAAATCCCATGGAGGTCAATAACAAACCTATAAATATATTTTACCGGAGTCATAAATATATATTAAAATAATATAAATATAAGACCATAAAAAAAATAAAAATAACATTTTTTGAATTAAATTTACAAGGCCATAGTATTTTATAATATTTTGTCAGTTTTGTAATAATTTTACTAACTAATACACATTTTATAGGAGTCTTGAATTTAATAAATTATATTAAAAAATCATAAATCCCAAGATTTTTAATAAATAACTATATATTTTTCTGACCTGAAATTCAAAATACATTTTAGAGATGAAAGAATAAAATGTTAAGATTAAATTTGATATTTAAGAAATATTAAGATTAAATTTGATATTTAAGATTAAATGTTTTTTTTTCTCTTGTTGAAAAAATTGATATTCAATGGGATAACACTATTATTAGTTTATTATATATACAATTTGAAATTAAATATTTTCTTATCTTATCAAAAAAGTAAAAATAAGGGAAATTTTATCTTAACCAAGTGGTGGTGGTCTAGTGGTTGAAGGATTCACTATGAGTGATTTTTTTCACTGCGATTTTAATTATGTTTGGCCATCCGTAAACACATTCAGTAGCAAAAAACCCCGAATTTATATGGGTTTCAAAATATTAATATGAGTCTCGATTTGGGATTCTTCCGATTAACACAAAAATAAAAAAAGATAAGTTTTATTTTTGAAAAGAGAATAAAAAACAACGGGTTCATTTACAAAAATTCATAATTTAGGGGATTCAATTATATTCACTTTAGAGGGGTTCATTTATATCTGGTGTAGAACACTCAAACCTTGATCAACCGCTAAACCAGAAAATTTATACGCTATAAAAAATTGGACTTTCAAATAATACTAAGCTGTGAGTTTGGTTTTAGAAACAAAAAAGCATAACAAAAAAAAATTATTGAGCTGTGAGAAGCATAAGAAGTATTTTTAAGTGAGATTTTAAAACAATTAAAATGCGATTGAGTAATATTGGACTCTAACATTTTCAAATCTAATATACAAAAGATGGACAACACTCTCCAGCATACTGTCACGTCAGCACATTAGAAATTGACACGTGGCACTCACAACTTTCACTAAAAAAAAAAAATTCACGGTAATACCTCTTCATCTTCTATGATAGGGTTCAACTCCACCTCCTTTATTCCCACTCATGTCATTGCCGTTCACACTTCTGGATTAAATTATCGATTCTATCGAATAAATTAATTCGGGATTCTTCAAATCTCTCTACCGTATTCACTTATTTTGAAGAATTAAAATTTATAAGTGTGTAAGTGCAATATAAAACGAAGTTTAATGATGAGATAATCTTTGACTAGATTCCATTTTTTTAATATATTGTTGGTTTTTTTGCTTGCTTTGTTTGAAACTTGTCAAAATGCTTTGACTGTAGGCAGTATCAAATTAGAAATCCAGCTCGGAGATGAGTGGTGTTTCAAAGAAGGAAGAAAAACCTGATGAATATAGCCAAGACATGACTCAAGCTTTGGGGTGCTGGTAGTGGTACGTATTGATTATACCTAAAGGTATGTATAGATTATACCTATAGATGTCAACCAGTTGTTGTCTGATATTGGAATATTGTTTTGGTTTATTAGATCGTATTCTACTTTTATTTTCGTTTTTCATCTACATTTGTGTTGTCCATCTATATAATAAGAAACACTAAAAAAAATTATATACAGAGACATTGATGCATTTGATTCGAGAATGCGCCTCCCTGCCGTGGTTAGTACACTGTACAAAGCTGTTAAGCAAAATGGAATAGATGCATACTTACACTGCACTGCTGGAATGGGAAGGGCTCCTGCTATTGCAGAAACCTGTAATTGTGCTCTTCTTCTTCTTTTTTTCCCACCTTTCTTTCGGTATCACATCTTTCATTGTGAGTCTTCCATGAGTGTGAATGTATAGCCTAAGGCATTGTTTTTCTGAGAATTAAAGACCAGAGCTTGAGATGAATACTTTCATATCATAAGTCAATATGTTATCATTTTTTTATTTACAGTTACTAGCATGAAACGAGTCTATTTTTTGGTGGTCCTCTTAGCGTCTCCGATACTTTTTCCAATTTTCATGACCTTTCTTCACTCTCCATTTTTTCCAGTTTCTGAGAATTGAATAAAGATTAGTTGGCAACCTTTTACCAAAACTCGTTCATACGTTATCATGTGGTTCCATTTAATTGCCAACCAATCAATTTAAGTTAAGTATTTGAGTCATCGATTCATAGATCTTTGTTCAAGTTGCAGTAGATAATGGATATGTAACATGTTATGGGTATATACAACTTCATTTTTGTATTCTTCTTTTCGTGTCGGAAATGTTCAACATACCGTTGAAAACCCCTTTATGGTGAGCTTTGGGCTCATCAAGATTGATTCGTTTCGCCCATATTGATGTTGTTAATAAACTGCAGGAATATGTCCAACTGATAGCAAACATGGACTTGCACGCTTTCAGATTCTCTCACTTCGGGACCTGATATGCTTTTCCGGTTTGAAACTTGAAGAAAGAAGTTCTTCAGCTCTTAACATGCTTTGTCAGTGTGATTTCTCAGACGGGAGATAAGCCCCTAGCCCAAAGGATATATGGTTCCAGAACCTCATTCGAAAACTGCTAAGCAATTTTGAGATGTTTGGACATACATACTCAATTAATGCAGGTAATTGCAGGAACAAACAAATTCAAAGTCCAAAAAGATGAAAGAACAAGATACACACTGTTGGAAGCTTTAGGTTGTTGGTTGTTTTTTAAAATTAATATGTATTAGTGTTGAATGATTGATGTAATTCTAGGACAAATAGGAAAGCAATGGAGAGCTACTTTGGATTTAAAGTATTAGTGTTGAATGATTGTAGCAAAAATATGAGATTCAGAATTATAATATTACTAAAAGTCTAAGAGTTAATCTGTTATGGTTGTCTAAATATGCTCTCCCACTGGTTCGCCCATGACTAGCTCTTCGCATTTGTTCTTATCCTTGAATTGTTTTCTCCTGGTGTTTTGATTTTTTGGTACCACAAAAACTTCCTAGCTAACAAATCATTTGTAATTAACTATGTTCCATTTTCGTAATATATTCACATTTTTTTAAGTCTAAAGAGTAAGGAAAAAACAATGTAATGTCATTATAAACGTAAAAGTTCCTGGTTTAGACATATTCTAACAAGAGTCTTGTCTTTAATGGTTTAATAAAACTTTCTTTTTCTTTGGTTAAAAGGGAAAAGTCGGAAGCAGTAAAGGTGAGGCAATTCTGAAAGAGTGGGACAAGATTTTTGTTTTAGCAACTTGTTACACCTTGCGAGGAAGACAGCCTTGAAATTTAGGCTGTTTAAGTACAACCACATGTGAAGACATATTTCAATTGACATAGAGATCATCACCATTTAACCATGCTATGGTAGTTGAAACAGAGCGTTTAATACATATATCATGGGAGAACTTTGGAAGACAAAATTGAAAAACATTAGTGTTGGATTCCCAATTCATAGATTGAATGTGTGAGACAATATTATCATTGCCGTGATACGTAGAGCTCCATGGTGGCTAGATCTGTACAATAGTTCACTTAAATGATTGCATCCACCTTCCATACTTATCCCACAAATTTACATTTTCTCTTGATTGGAAAATGTTTTCAAGTTAATCATTGATTTTTACATTTAAGATTTTTTACCTTTTGTAATCATCTTTTTCTGTTTAAGATATTTATTATGAGATTTTTGAGGTTTTCATACATATTTGAACCCTATATATTTTAAATATCATATTATTGTGTGGGTATAAACATTGTATTGAATATGAAATCAATCCCGCGCGTATGCGTGGGTACTCACCTAATATAAGTACTCACCTAAAATCAAATCCATCGTGTGAGGATGCAAAGTTCTAGATTTAGACTATTTAGGTTGAAGATTAGGTGGATAGGAGTTTAGATTCTCGATCGTGGTTCTTTGTTTTGGTTATTCGTCGTAATTGGGTCTATGATTCGCAGGTTCCCTTTGCCTCGGCGGCGATTTATGAGCTTTGTTGGTCCGCGTGGGATGCTCTTTCCACGTTCTCCGTTTGTTTTGCGAGTGTCTTTCCTTTGCTATTTTTTTTAGTGATAGCTCGTTTTCTAAAATTTATGTGTTTAAATTGTATCTAATGCTTGGTTTGTATTTTCCGGGGATATTTCTTTGTCTGCCGGCTTAGTTTTTCCTGTTGTGGACTTTTGGCTCTGATATCATGCATATTGATAGCCGGCTTGTGGCTTTTCATGTGGCTTTTCCTTTGTATTTCAATCGGTTTTAATATTACAACTAGTTGATGGCCCGCACCATGTGCAGACATGAGAATTTTCAGAAGAATAAGTTAACATTAGTATTTAATATTCAATTTTATTATTTATAAAAATTAAATACATATGATTGCTAGTTTTTAAATTTATATGCATGTAAAAATGAATATGGGTTGGATAATATTTTTAATATTTCGAGTGTCATCTTGAAAATTAAGAGTTTTCGTTTTGTAACTTTAATATTTGTGTTGAAATAAAACGCAAATGATAGGAAAGAAATTAATTCACATACTATTGTTACCTATCCAAAAAAACTAATTAATTAATTTTGATTCATAAAAATCGATATTAGTTTCCATAATCTAAACTTTTATGAATTAGATACAGATGAACCTTCTGAAAAAGAAATAGATCATATTCGCTAATATTTTCTTAGATCCTGCGCGGGGATAAATTTTTTGAAATTAAAACATAAATCAGTACAATAAGTAAATCCAAATCATATTCGTATACATCTATTAGTGTAAAATTACAGTATAAATGTCTCACGTAACTTATAAATATGAATTATTTTGAATAACACGTCTAATAGTCAAATTCGAGTAAATAAAAATATAACTCTTACGTAGGGCACAATTTATCATACTAATAAATTAAATCAAAACTCACAAAGGATTAAACCAAAGAAACCACTTTAAATGATAATAAGATAGTCATTTAATTAATTATATATATATATATATATCCATAATATAAAAAGTACGTAACTTATAAATATGAATTATTTTGAATAACACGTCTAATAGTCAAATTCGAGTAAACAAAAATATAACTCTTACGTAGGACACAATTTATCATACTAATAAATTAAATCAAAACTCACAAAAGATTAAACCAAGGGAACCACTTTAAATGATAATAAGATAGTCATCTAATTAATTATATATATATATATCTATAATATAAAAAGTATAAATCAATTATCGAATATATCCATATATATATATATCCATAATATAAAAAGTACGTAACTTATAAATATGAATTATTTTGAATAACACGTCTAATAATCAAATTCGAGTAAACAAAAATATAACTCTTACGTAGGACACAATTTATCATACTAATAAATTAAATCAAAGCTCACAAAGGATTAAACCAAGAGAACCACTTTAAATGATAATAAGATAGTCATTTAATTAATTATATATATCTATTATATTATTAGAGAGGTAACTATGCACCAGAATGAAAGTTGAGTTTTTATTACATCGTATTTTAATGTTGTCTTTAATGATTTATATTTTTATGGATATATTCGATAATTAATTTATATTTTTTATATTATGGATATATATATATATATATATGGATATATTCGATAATTGATTTATACTTTTTATATTATGGATATATATATATATATATAATTAATTAAATGACTATCTTATTATCATTTAAAGTGGTTCCTTTGGTTTAATCCTTTATGAGTTTTGATTAAATTTATTAATATGATAAATTGTGTCCTACGTAAGAGTTATATTTTTTGTTTACTCGAATTTGATTATTAGATATGTTATTCAAAATAATTCATATTTATAAGTTACGTACTTTTTATATTATGGATATATATATATATATATATATGGATATATTCGATAATTGATTTATACTTTTTATATTATGGATATATATATATATATATATATACAATTAATTACATGACTATCTTATTATCATTTAAAGTGGTTCCCTTGGTTTAATCCTTTGTGAATTTTGATTTAATTTATTAGTATGATAAATTGTGCCCTACGTAAGAGTTATATTTTTATTGACTCGAATTTGACTATTAGACGTGTTATTCAAAATAATTCATATTTATAAGTTACGTGAGACATTTATATTGTAATTTTACACTAATAGATGCATACGAATATGATTTGGATTTACTTATTGTACTGATTTATGTTTTAATTTCAAAAAATTTATCCCCGTGCAGGATCTAAGGAAATATTAACAAATATGATCTATTTCTTTTTAAGAAGGTTCATCTGCGTCTAATTCATAAAAGTTTAGACTATGAAAACTAATATCGATTTTTATGAATCAACATTAATTAATTAGTTTTTTTTTTGGATAGGTAACAATAGTATGTGAATTAATTTCATTCCTATCATTTGCTTTTTATGTCAACACAAATATTAAAGTTACAAAACGAAAACCTTTAATTTTCAAGATGACACTCGAAATATTAAAAATATTATCCAACTCATATTCATTTTTACATACATATAAATTTAAAAACTAGCAATCATACGTATTTAATTTTTATAAATAATAAAATTAAATATTAAATACTAATGTTAACTTATTCTTCTGAAAATTCTCATGTCCGCACACGGTGCGGATTATCAACTAGTATATATATATATATCCATAATATAAAAAGTATAAATCAATTATCAAATATATCCTTAATATAAAAAATATAAATTAATTATCGAATATATCCATAAAAATATAAATCATTTAAAGACAACATTAAAATACGATGTAATAAAAACTCAACTTTCATCATAGTTACCTCTCTAATAATATAATAAATTGCAAAAAAATAAAAAAATAAAAACGGTAAGCGTCCGGTCATCTCTAACCGAATGCTACAACTCAAAAGTCAATTTCCTTTTCTCATATAGACGGGCGATCAATCAAATTATATAGGTGAAAACCATTATGATGCATTAGAGATTACCCAAGAAAAATAAGCCACAGTGACATGCAAAAACATTCTTTTGGCGTTTTTAGTGGATTAGGTTTATATAACAAATCAGGTGAAATAAACCAACATTCCACAAGAAAAATATTACTTAGCAAGAAATTTACTTGACAGTAATCAAACTATTATGGTTAAATCCTGCAATCACGTTCCAAGACCTCTCAGGATACCCAAAATAAAACCCCACACAGTGTTTCCCGCTCCCTATACACTTTTGACTTTATTTCATTACTCAGACGCAGGAGTATGTTTCTCTAACCCACTTGTCTGTAACACAGCACAAGCCAAAAAGGGGATGCAGGTACCGTGAACCGCTAGGGCCTTCAAAAGCAGTAGCAACCGAGTCTTTCTTTGTCTCAAACTCATAATTCTTGAGCTGATTCCTACTTTGAGAAGGGCCTCTTTTATGTGCAATACTACGACTTACGACGCTCGACCAAAAGTCTCCAAACCCGAGTGATGTTGATAATGTTACTCCCCATTCCGATTGAGATCTATAGATTCCCGTTAAAGGACAAAACCCCATTGCAACGGCTGATATATTAAGCCTGAAAGGTCAGTGCAATCATAACTTTTGTGTTGACAAAACCATCTAATTGTTCATGAAGATAAACAATATATTGATGTTAAACGCTGAAAAGTAATAGAGGATAGGCGTGCCACTAAAGCTTACCAGATGTTAAGTGAATATATCAAGTACCCGATGATGATTTTTGGATCCACATTTGCTTCTGCAACACCGTAAAAATGAGTCTTTTAAACGTGGTTATTAGGAGCATATTTTAAGGCATAGTGAAAGGCTTTGGTTTTGCTTGCCTCATGTGAATTGGGACCACCACCACCTCCTCTCCGGGATGACTTACCCTCACCAGTCATCACAAAGCTGTCTTCTTTTCTATTGCGAGCTCCAACGCGGCGATTAGGATGTCTGGCAGAACCTGGATTGAGTCATGAAATTTTGGCAAAACCAACATCACTTTCTTTTGATTCATATAATGATGGCTAATGCATTCTCCAACTTCAAATGAGCTAACCATTCTCAAGAGCTTGTCCACCAGAGGAGTTCACCACTTCTCCAGATCTTTGCACGAACGTCCTTTCTTTCACTTCTCCATTGTTTGCTGTGAGATCATATACAAGCTTAAGTTGAGATGCCATGGAGAAGAACCACGACCATATACATTAAATTACATTAAGTATTGGTTAACAACAGGAACAGAACCTGCTGAAGATGATGGTTGATCCTCAATGATGTTTGACCCATCTCCACGTCGGAGAGGAGCCCACACAACCCGATCAGGTCTGTCCTTGTTTCTTGTACGCCTCTCCTGCTTCTCACTGATGGTACCAGATGCATGATAGTCTTTCCCTGCACATTTACCATCTGTATTTAGAATTATGAGCCTAACTTGGTAGGCAAACATTTTGACTAAAATCCTATTCCCTTAACCTGCTCGAGTATTGGCTGGTCGAAGAGGTCGCTTGCAATTTTCTGCTTCAGTGGATTCCACTCTCTGCTCGGGCTGGACAAAAGATGAATACTGGCTTGGTCGCGACTCACTTTTCAGAAGTATTCCCTTGATCAACCTCCCACCAACATCAATCTTCTGATTCTGTCTTGAAGCCGAGGAGCTTCCAGAAAGGTTAGTTTCCATCTGTTGTTCTGGTTGTGGTGGAGGGTTCTGAAAAACCATTTAAAAACACCCATTGATGAATGAGAAGCTGTACATGGCCAATGATTCTGTCTAAAACTATCAAAATATTAGATAAAAAGGAGAACAAGGCTTTTGGTCTGCACAACTTTCTTAAAAAGCAAAAGGCTTACATCAGGATTGTCTCGGTCTTTTGATTTCAGGAGCAAAATCTTTTTCTTCCCAGAATCCATAGTCAAGGCAATCCCTGGGAGAGAGCTATCCATTACAGAGGCTGCAGTTGAGTAGATTAAAAAATAAATTAGAAAGACGCTGGGCCTTTTAAAAATAGGGGTATATGTGATCAGCTAGTTTAAAAATAAATGTTCATTGATTACCAGTTTCATTTTCTGGTATTTCCTTTCCACTTGAATTTGGCTGAAGATAATCTTGCTTAGAGCTGCCGACGTCTGATGTGGCCTTCCGTGGCACATTCTTTGAACTGTCTTTCTCCACATACTATTAAGAAAGTAAAAGATTTTAAATCGAAACAAATTTTTCACCATAAGGAGGCAACTGTTGAGTAAAAAGGCAGACTACACCGACTGTTCACTACAAAAATTCAGAGATAACACCTTTTTCTTTTCAGAGTTTCGTTTCGCAGGCCTTGAACTTGGCTTGTTTGCAGATACTGCTCTGGCTCTTCTGCCTCCTCTTCGAACATCTGATAAACCCTGTTGCTTAAACAGAAACTAGAGATCAAAAATAGAAGTTCCATTTTGAAATGGATGAATTACATATATATTCGTCCCAGGAAAACTCTGATTTTCCACTAGGTAGAATAAGTGAAAAAAGAAAAATGTGAGCATGATATACCTGGGATCCAATCACAGTAGCACGTTTTTGCCGTATAAATTCCATAAGCGGAGTAACAATGGGAGGCGCTTTTGAAGTACCTAGAAAGTGCATTCTGTTAGTAACTTCCTCTAATTTATTGGAGAATAATCAACCTGGTCAGATAGAAGAAATATTAATGATTTCAAATAGAACTCATTTTCGGAAAGACGAACCAGACTGCTCAGCTTCTCTTCTTTCCAACTGGATTTCAGCACTGGGGAGATTCTCAACCGGTTGAGCAATTAGCTTAAGGAATTCAAGATAATCAGGGTCTTTGCTAATAGACCCTTCACGAGGATCTTTCTTGTCACATGGTTTCGGCACACGCTGTGAAGGTGCATATTCAACTATGGCCTTGAACTGAGCACCTAACAGAAGAACCACATAATCACATCTCCGGAAAACCTAATATATGTACTACAAAAACACATGCAGTCAGACAAAGACAGATGAAGTCAAATACCCTTTTCATTAACAAACACATGCCCGTTGAAAAATGCAGCGAACTCATAAACATCTTCTGGTGCCTTGAAACCTAAGTAGGCCCGTGAATACTTCTGATTTTTATAGCTGAAGAAGCAGAAAAGAAAGACACAACATCACTTTAATTGCAGAGACCCATCATCCGGAGGCTACTAAAACTCACACTGAGTATGTTTCTGTATAAAGAAGGCTTTAAAACGGAAACAACTAAGATAATCAGAGACGATGCTTATTACGGGTCAGACCTTTTTTCCCTGAACAAAATCGATAATCTTCATCAATTACTCGTATAAGAGAGAAACCCTAAAATCAAACAACATTCCTAGAATCCCATGTAAGTAGTATTCGGAAAGTAAACCCATGTACCAAATTCAAGGCACGACAAGAAGAGACACCATGTAAGAAAGGAAACAAATAAAAAAGAAACCTAACCTTGACTTCCCAGGACGAAAGGAAACCCAATTGTAACGATCAGCGAAACGAGGGTCAATTTGGGATAAGAGATCGGACTGAGAAAGAGAAGGCGGCAAGTGCCGTACAACCACCTTCCTCTTCGGTAACGGGTCCTTCATCAGATTAAGGAAACCCTAATTTCGTTCTGAAAAAGCCGAAAATCAAACACAAACACGACGAAGAAGAAGGGTGAAACACATCAGACGCAGTGAAAAATATCGCACGCAATTTTGCCCTAATTTTGTTCCTCTCTTCTCTTCCCTCTCTCTCTCTCTCTCTCTCTAGGAAACAGCTAAAAATTAAAATAAATAAAAAATAGGAAAATTCTCATAAATTTCGAACACTGGGAAGAAAAGTGTAAATTTGGTCTACGTGGACTTACAAATCCAATTGGGCCAACAATTTGGGCCTATCATTGGACTTTTGAACTTTGTTTTTTTTTTAGTTTCAATTTAAAGGACACCGTTTGACTTTGACTGGTTACAATCCGGTTCGATTTTTCAATTTTTTTAGATTTTGAGTTATAAAAAAAAAACATAATCTTCTACTATAGACGGTTTTATACGATTTTGATTTTGATATAGATTAGGATTCAAATTTTTGGTCAAATATATCTTTGAATGTTTAAAAAAATTTGGTTTTAAATCGATTTTTCTTTCTGTCCAGATTTAAAATTTGATTTTTCGAATAAAACAAATGAATCCATTTAAATTTTTGTAAAACTATGGTTTGGTTTATACATCGATTATTAACGAATCGGATTGGTTTATTCGGATTTAAAACACACACTCCTTACTTTGTAAACTTCAAGACAAAAAGCAATAATTATCCCGAAAGGGGCTTGTTGTTGGGCTTGTGGTCCAACAATGAAGCCAACTCGTAATTGGCCGTAGGATGAAGACTATCGCTATCACATCGTACGGTATATAATCACTCTTTTAGGTGATCCGCGTCTCATGTGATAACTACCAGTTTGTATCACAGAAGACTTCCTGTTCTAATAAGTCAGGTTTTACTGATTCCCTATAAATAGCGTCCAAAAGAGGATTTGCTTTTTATCGAAAATATCGTCGCTTCACCTTCTTCCTTCTTTAAGCAAGTAATCTTCTATCTTCTCTTTCTTAATTTCTTACTCGATTGTTCTGATCTGTTTAAATTTTATGGTTATGTTCTGTTTTGGTGTGTTTACTTCTTCTTCTCAAGCAAGTAATATTCTATCGGAAAACTTGAGAGTTTGGGTGTCTAAAGTTCTTGTCTTTTTGCCTTTTAGTTTATTACTTCGATTTTTGTGATTACTCTGTCAAAGATGAGAACTTTACGTCGACCCTTTTAAGCGATCAACTAATTATTGCAGGTAAAAGAGTTAGATGAGTTTGTTGAAGATGGGTGGAGATCTGATGGAAGATGATTGGGAATTTGCTTCATCCTCAAACCCTAGCCGAACCCTAGTTTTGGTCGGCCGTACTGGGAACGGAAAGAGCGCAACAGGGAACAGCATCCTCGGAAGGAAAGCGTTTAGGTCAAGAGCAAGTACCCTCGGAGTGACGAGTACATGCGAGTCACAGAGAGTTGTGCAAGAAGATGGTCAGATCATCAATGTTGTTGATACTCCTGGTAAATTCTCTTTCAATTCAGTCAATTTTTGTTTCATTGAAGTCCAATTGTGTCATCAATCTGGTGAATTTTGTTATAGGTCTGTTTGATTTGTCTTCTGCGGCTGATTTTATCGGTAAAGAAATTGTGAGATGCATAACTCTGGCTGAAGGTGGGATTCATGCTGTCTTGTTGGTGTTGTCTGTGAGGGGTCGGCTTACAGAAGAGGAACGATCCACTCTCTGGTTCTTGCAAACACTGTTTGGCAGTAAAATCGCTGATTATATGATCATTGTTTTTACGGGTGGCGATGAGTTGGAAGAGATGGAGGAGACATTGGAGGAGTATTTGGCTCAGGCGTGTCCTGAGTTTCTGAAAGTCAGTGTCTTTGCATAAATTCTTGAATCTTTCGAAAGGATGAAGAAGATTTTTTCAAGGTTACTTACGTATATTTGAATTGTGTGGTTTGTGTAGGAAATGCTTGAGCTATGTGACAATCGGTTGGTATTGTTTGATAACAAGGCTTCGGATAAGCGCAAGAAAGCTGAGCAAGTTGAGAAGCTTCTCTCAGTTGTTGACTCCGTTGTTAGAAAGAACAATGGAAGACCCTATACAGATGAGTTGTTCCACGAGCTACAGGTTAAATTGTTGTTTTCCCTTTTTTGAGTTGTACCTTTATATGTTTTGAAGCAGAGAATGCTTATTATGATTGCATCTCAGGAAGAGGCTATGAAGCTACGAGACCAGAAAAAGGAGGTTGAGTCGCTGAAGGGCTATTCAAATAATGAGATATCAGTGTTCAAGAAACAAATTGAGACGTCGTATGAGCGGCAGCTTGGCCGCATCACAGAGATGGTAAAATTTATTTGTCAATCTTTATTACAATGTTGAGGATTTCTGATCTTTCTAGGGGGTTCATGTTAGGAAAGTTCTAAACTCATATGCACCTAACTATGTATATAGTTTGTTTAACAGAGCCTTACCAAATTGGAAGTATAAACGAAGAACCGGTATGTAAATCGGTTAGTTAATGGGTTAGGGTGTCTGGTTCATTCAATTGGGAATCTCCTTGCAGAAAATTAGTTGTAGAGACAAAAGCTTTGGCTATGCTTTCATGGATCAATATGTACAATGAATCAGTAGATGCCAGAATGGGTTTAGAGCATCACGGTTTGCTGTTTCCCTTGATGATATTCCTTAACGCATGGTCTTTAGCTAAAAGCTATGCTGTTAATGCGGATCACAAGCCTTTTTTTTTATAGACGCGATTGCATCATAATCAGCTTTCTGTTTTCTTGTTGCTGTCTAGGTGGAGACAAAGCTGAGAGAAACTGCGAAGAGGCTGGAGCAGCAACTGGGTGAAGAGCAAGCCGCAAGACTTGAAGCGGAAAAGAGGGCGAACGAAGTTCAGAAACGTTCGAGCGATGAGATTAAGAAGCTGAGAGAGAATCTGGAGAGGGCGGAAAAGGAGACAAAGGAACTTCAGAAAAAGCTGGGAAAGTGCATCAATCTGTGATTGAGATATCAAAGCTTCGTTGAAGTCTGATAAGGGTTTTCATTTTTCATGTCAATATATATGGTTTTATCATCAAAGACAGTGTGTTATATACTAAAGACGCATGCATAGCATCTTTTTATGCTGGACGAATCTGAGTTGATTTTTATTTTCTTCCTCAAAATTTAAATCTTTTAAGGCTTTTCATACGAGGTTTCTCTAGACCCATTTTTTTTTATGGCTTTTAATTTGTTTTTGTTGTTATGAACTAGTAAACTAATATCAAAATCTTTAATTTTAGTTTTATAACCACTTCTATTAAAAGTCAAAAGTCAAGCATCAAGGTTACGCACATTCTGGTTTTTTGGTAAAGTTTGGTTGGATTTTTCGGATTTTTTGGATATCAGACAAAGATGTCTATATCAGAATCGAGTTTTACCGAATTTTATTTTGGTTTGGTTTTTATGCCTGTTCCTAATCGAGGAATAATCGAAACCAAGATTTTAAAATTCGGTTTTGTTTATGATTATAATGTGAGTGAGGTTTTAAGAATCTGATAGGCATGACGAAGCAGCTCGGCAGAGTATGATGAATCAGAGCAGCGGAAAACGATGGAAGCGGATGTCATGGCGGCAGCGGTTTCTCCACCTAGACCCGAACCAGAATTGTTCCGGTCAATCTTGTAAGCCCTACGGTCAGTAGTTATTTCCTCTGGCCTTTGCCAACAATAATGATCTGATTTACCATATCTCCCACCTAAACAGTTACAAAATATAATCAAAACAAAATAAAAAATTGATGTAAATAATTAGTTTAATTAATCATTAAGGAATTAAGTGTTTAGTGTTTAGAATGTTTCTGTTACCTCTCCGTAGAGGACGTTAGGTTCAAGATGGGCTTTGATGAAATAATTAGTTCTCCACTTAACGGCGTCAATGGCATGGCCGAGTTCACCGTTAGATTCCAGGTGGCCACCGTATTCAATGATGCTCCAACACATTGTCGTCACTGTGAAATCCATCGGAAGCCAAAATTTCACATTGTCTCCGACATCATAATATCCTCCCACTATATGCACCCGCTCATTAATTTATGTAATTAAAACCATGTTGTTAATATTCAACAATGTTCTAAAAATTGTCTACATATGAGATTTTAGGTGGCCAAAACCATCCATATATTTCGATTTAGATAATGAGTGACCGAAGGGTCTGATACCTCAACACTTTTTCTTATGCTAAATCAGCTTCTAAAAAACAAATTTTGATTAATCGATCATCTACACAATTTTAATTTCCTTCAAATTCTCAAATCCCTAGTTCACCCAAAAAGCAAAACGACATCAAACTTGATCAGTGAATCATTAATTACAATCTAAACATTGAAAGAAGATTGAAAATTTTTCGTGTTCCATCGCTAAACAACCAAATATAGTTAGAGTAATAGAAAAATGAGAAGATAAAGAAAAAATATTAAATTTCTAAGCTTTTTTTTGGCGAGGTTTTCAAGACGAAATCTTTGGCTTTAGTCAAAAAAATTAAGGTCTTTTAGATTTTTGGCTCTGATACCGTAATAAATTGATGAGAGTAAAAACACAAAAGTATTTGGGAAGAAATATTATTGATTCTCATGAAAATAAAGTTACAAGGTGCATAAACTTATATAGATATTGAATAACTTAATTTTCTAAACTAATATGGAAATAGTATATTAAGAATAAAGGTAATTTCCTATCTCGAATATTCTTCTAGATCTTTCTTGATTCTTCATAACTTCCATAGTTTTGGTATGGCCGATCTTCTGGATTTCCCAATAGAATTCAAAGAGGAAGAGAGATGAGATAGAGAATGAATACGAGAGAAGAAGTATGATAGCTTAGAGAAGAGGAAGAAAGCTGATAAAGTAGAAGATATGATGGATTTGAAGGAATGATTTGATGACGAGAGTAAGTTTCATATATTGTTTTCGTTTGGAATTTGCCATTGTAGATTATAAGAAGAAGCTGATTCTGAAAGAAGTTAGTGAATTCGGTGAGGTTGAATCGGAGGAATTGCTATGCTTAGTGTCATTGTCAGATGAGAGTTTAGATTTTCCCAAGTTTTGGCCATAATACTTCCATAGTTCCATGTATCTTCCTTCCTTTTATCGAGTACCTCTTTTCGTCTTTCCAAAAAATTTAATTTATTTTAAGCTTAAATACGACGAACCACTTATTCTATTTGATCTTCCCTTCAAATGCTCAAAATTTTTTTCTTGGCAGGTTTTGCGAGTGGCGGAATAACAAATTCCATGAATGTAAAGAATGAAGACGAGAAGAAACTCTAAGTTTAAGTTGATCTGATGCGTAACACCAAACACACTAACCTCCGTGTTGCTCCCTCAGCCAAACTTTAAACTCTTTCGAATTTTCGATAACTATTTTGATTTTCTTTTTCTCTAGACCTATTTTTTTACGGCTTTTACGGCTTATCCTCTACAATAAGATCTCAGGGAGTTTCTATTATTTCTCTAAGATGTCATTGGGAGTTTCTATTAACTCATATGATATATTTGCTTGTGTAGAAAATCAGATCGGTAAGAACATTGATGACGACGTGGGAAGCGGAAAAGCTATACCAAGTGCTGCAGATAATATCCAGACCGATAATTTTGTAAGCTACCCGGAAAATCAGTTGGAGGCTAGCAGTGGCTTTACAACCGGTCCAGCTACAGAGAAGAAGAGGAAGAAGAGAAGGCGAAAGAAGTCCTCAAAGGATCACATCAATCAATCTACTGCTGCTACTACAACTTCAAGAGAAATTTTGAATGAGAGGGAGACAGTATCTGGAAGCATAGATCGTGTTGATGCTACTTCTGAAGTTTTTCCTAACTCGAGAGGAGATAAGCTTGTCGCTGCTCTTGTAAACACAGCACAAAATGGTA
Organism: Pseudoturritis turrita; assembly: GCA_900406555.1. Taxonomy (NCBI): domain Eukaryota; kingdom Viridiplantae; phylum Streptophyta; class Magnoliopsida; order Brassicales; family Brassicaceae; genus Pseudoturritis; species Pseudoturritis turrita. Next base: position 111,183 of record OVBL01000315.1, on the reverse strand, counting down.
ATTTCGATTCTTGGTTGAATATAGTTCTTCTCTACAATCATGTCACGAGGAGTTTCTATCAACTCATAATTGGTGATTTGTTTTGTAGAAAATGAGATGGGTGACAAATTTGCTGATAACGTTGGAAGTAGAGAGGCCACACTTATCGGTGCAGATAAATTACAAGCTGCGGATAATGTACAAGTTGCTGATTTGGCGAGCACCCTGCCTGCCTTGGTCCAGGAATCCAAAACGCTTGAACATGAAGTTGCTAAGGACAATGCTGAAATAGATGCTGATGAGGATAAATCTGTGAAGTCTACTAAGAAGAAAAAGTCAAGAAAAGCCAAGACCCCAACTAAAGAAGATACTCTGGTTGCTTCTGGTCCACAGAATGTTGAACCTATCAAAGTGGTTAATGTTTTCAGAAACGTATTAGATTCTTTGCAGCAAAGGAACGAAACTCGGGAAAATCTAGACAAACTTGCGAAGAAATCAAGCAAGAGATCGAAGAAGAAACTCTCTTTGAACATTGCGGAGGCCCAGGTATTGTCGGCTGAGGTAAAAAATGCTGCTCAGGAGGCAGCTCCTCCAATCAACAACCCAAAAGACACCGATGCATCATTCACATCAGCTAAGAAAGATTCCGAGAGCGATGTTTCGCATTTGAGAAAGAGTATTGAGGCTGCTGATAATAAGGAGGATAATAACCCTTCCAAGCACGAGAAGGCTGATATGGGAGACAGTCTTGGTTCTCGCCAAAACGATATTGTTGGTGGTGGTAAGAAGCAAGATAAAGTGACTGGTGGAGTTAAATCCAAAAAGGAGAGAAACAGTCGAGCTCAACCAGCTACTTCAGGTACTAGTCATTTGAAGTCAAGGCTTAAGAATGATCGCAGTGGATCAAAGGTTAACAACAAGAAGAGGGAAGGTAACTCGCTCACAGTGAACAAGAATAACTCTTGATTAGTTTGCTCCACATGACCTATTTTGTCTGAGATTTGTGCCTGCTTTTTATGAGCCATCCTGCCATGCTTTACATTCTCTAAAATGTCCGATGGTTCTTGATGTGTCTTGAAAAATCTTGTCGTTCCTCATGGAAAACTATTTTCGTTGAATCACAAGTACTTTTTAATCTGAGATTAACGTATTATGACATTTTCGTTGAATCACACATTTTCGATGCTACATGGCAACCCCAACCCCATTATTTTATGTTGGTCTAACAATGACGTTTTCACACGTTTTGGCGACAAGCTTGATACTTGTGTGGTTGCAAGGGAATGGGGAAAATAGAAACATAAAAAGAAAGCCGCAAGCACACATAAAAGAAAAGTTTGGACGAATTGACGTTGACTTGATCACAAGATGCTACACATTCCCATTCCCATTCCCAGCGCCCCCGGTACTGCAAGCCCAAACCGCATCATCATCTGCCTCCTTTGCTCCTGATCATGCTCATTCCGCAGAGATTCGTCGTCTCTCTGTGCCCTCTCGAGATTCTCATTTAGCGTACGAACCATTCTCTCGTGTGCAGCAGAAGTCTCTTTTAGCGTATTTTCCACCTGAAAGAGAGCCAGATCTCGTTAACTCTGTTGGGATCAAGAATCATTCATTAGTGTGGTCACCTAGAGTTTATTATTACATATATTTACCATCTTCTGCATTTCGCTCATCCTATGCTCATACGACAATTGTAGCTGCTTCTTCATCTCTGCCAACTCCGATTCTCCAAGATTCGTAGCGTCAGCTGCCCTTTGTTGTTCCCTAAGCCTTTCAGACTCTTGCTGAGAAACCGTAGATTCAAACATAAACAAGTATTTTATACAGGGATGCGGTGGATACGCTAATGTACTACTATACAAGAAAACATGAGCCAATTCACTTTCAATAAACCACATTTTCACCTTTATATCACGATGCATATTGTGTGTAAACGGCTTCCCACCATTGCGCTCTCCAATTGATGCAACATGGGCAAGAAACTGCTGGACTTGCTCCACTTTCTTGCCTTCATCCGTACTCCGATTATTAAACAAGACCTTTCTACCGCCACAAAGTATGAGAACCGTCTGAAATTGCACAATCCAAATTCAAACTATCATATACATAAATAGACAGAAAACCTCCATATTGCAAATAATCCGAAATTTAAACACCAAAATCAAGTCGCCGACCTTCAGAAATTCGGGGCAACCTTGAAGAAAATAATCGTCCAGTGTTTGGTTTTTCGCCTCCAACTCATCACCGCCCGTGAATAGAACGATCAAATAGTCAAGGATTTCATTCCCAAAAAGGATCTGCAAGGTACTAAGTGTGTTCTCTTCCTCTTGGGTAATCCGACTTCTCACAGATAGAACTAACACCACAGCATGTAATCCTTCTTCCGCGAGAATAAGACATTTGATTATTTCTTTACTGATATATTCAGCAGACTCCGATAAATCAAACAGACCTGTATTGACAAACCATATTAAACCCTGAGTTTGATGAGCTAGACAGGATTGGTTACACAACACTGTCCAACCGCATTAATTAACATAAAAAAATTATAAAAAAAAAAAGACTTACCAGGAGTGTCAATCACGTTCATTATCGAACCATCTGGTGTCTCAATTTCACATGCCAGACATGTCATGGTAACGCCTGTTGCTTTTGCTTCTGAGAGGAACACTTCACTTCCAATGAGAGAGTTTCCGGTGGCGCTTTTTCCATTTCCGGTACGCCCCACCAAAACTATGTTTTTGACTAGTTGCGGCGCTGAAGGCATTCTCGAAGAACCCATATTTGGCTATTTGACAAACGGATTTCTTGTAAATCTTTAGCTAATAGATTGTCAGGTGAACGTCAAAATTGTGATCAAGAAAGATAATAGCTATGACTAAAAGTTATTATATTACCTATGAAATCATTGAGAGAAATTTTCTTCAATTGCAAGAAGACGAATGAAATTGGGCCTAATTGCCAAACGGAGTAAATGACAATGGACAAACTCAAAATGAATCGACGAAACAACCGAAGTTTACTTTAACAACAAAAAAACAACTGAAGTTTAAATAGAAGATCGCTTGCCCAACACGTTTTTGGATTACTGTGGGATCTTTTCTTGCAAGTTATGTCATATTGATAATCACAACTTAAGTATAGAAATTTACTACTTGTGTGCCATTTGAGTTTGTATTGAAAAATTTGACGTTGACGGAGACGGAGTCTTCAAAATATATCTTATTTTATTATATGAAATTGGACGCATTCAATATGACACAAAGTAAATTATAACTCACCAGATTGCGATATGTGTTAGATTGTGACATATATCAATATAATAATATAAATTTTACTTTTTTCAATTATTTAAATCTTAAAAAAGACAAAATGATAGAAAAGAAAAAGATTTAGTTTTATATAACGTATTTTTTCCTATTTCCAGGTCTTAGAATTGATTTTGTTATTTTTCATTTTTTGAAGTATTTATATTAAAATTATTAAAATTTGAAAAGAACCAAGATAAATAATTATATATGAAATTTACACTTAAAAATTTCAAATAAAATAAATAAAGTAATAGAAATATAAAAACTATAAAATCATAAATAAAACTATATATATTCTAAATAAGATTCACATATAATGTATGGAGTCAGAGGAATAATATATATATATATAGTTGTTGGGGTAAATTTTGACTTCCAAAAACTAACGAATCAAAGCAAACCATGTGGACAACTCCCCAACTTATTAGTTCTTTCACTTGCTGAATAAGGGACTAACCGCTCTCCGAAAGAGCTACGTCGGTGAGGACGGTCGTTGGTCCTCTTATTAACAATCGTCAGTTACTTCATTGGCAGTTTCTAGCCACTACTAGCAATTATCTTCGGGAAGCCTCCTCACTGGTAGTTGCTAGCCACTATTAGCAACTACCTCCGGGAGAACAACTGTTAGCTCCCTTAATGGCAGTTGCTAGTAATGGCTAACAACTACCTCCGGGAAGCTTCTTTGCTGGCAGTTTCTTGTCAGTATTAGCAACTACCTCCGGAAAGTTTCCTTACTGGCAGTTGCTAGCTACTACTAGCAACTACCTACGGGAAGCTCCCTAAGTGACAGTTGCTAGACACTACTAGCAACTACCTCCGGGAAGCTCCCTTACTCGCAAATGCTAGCCACTACTAGCAACTATCTTGGAAAGCTCCTTTACTGGCAGTTATAGCCACTACTAACAACTACCTCCAGAAAACTCCCCCGTCGGCAGTTGCTAACCGCTACTAGCAACTTTCTCCGGGAGAGTGGTTGGTTCCTTCCAGAAGAGATAGGCTCATACGAGTTACTATTTGCTCATACGCACAGGTTCAACAAGTGGATGAATATTAGATCTTAGCGTTGACCCCTACAATATTCAAGCATCCTAACAACACTTGAGTGTTCGAAGTACAAAGACTAAACAAGCCACCACCTGCCACTCAACCTGTCACGTGGCCAATTATGTCAGCTACCTAACCCTTTGAAAGGACTTTATATGTTACATGTTGCTACAACCATAAGCATGTAACCTTGGAGTTCCACAACTCAATGTACAAACCTAGGTCAAGTAACCTCTATAAATACTTACCTCTTTCCGACGTTCAAGAGGGGAATTGTTCGAACCTTGGAGACTCTGTCAGTTCTAGACAGAAGTAAACTACATTCTCTCTAGAACCGCTTACCCTTTCGGTTCCTTTATTTTCTCCGGAAAGACCTTCCCTCTCATTTGGAACCCTCATTCTAAGCTCATAAACATCAGATTAATCCGTGAACTACTTCTTAACTCGAATTAGAACTAACCTCTCTCCACCATTCCGTTTTTCCGGTTCTCCGTCCAGTAGCGTGATCTTGTTCCGACTAGAGCATAAGAGAATATTCGGGATGACATCCTTTTGTCGTCCTGAAGATATTCTTACCATTCCTTTGTAGTGTAGGTAGAGAACACTCCCGAGCGAGTCACCTATCGGAGTGGCTCACATTCAGTCTCCTACCGGAGTGGCTTCCATCCAGTCAATTACCGGAGTGGCTTCCAGCGAGTCAACTATCGGAGTGGCTTCTAGCCAGCCACATACCGGAGTGGCTCCCATTTTGTCATCTACCGGAGTGGCTTCTAGCCAGTCACTTACAAGAGTGGCTTCCAGCTAGTCACCTAGTCGAATGGCTCCATGATACACAGAGTTTTAACCCTAAAGATCACTGCAAGTGCACAGCAAGCGGAGTAGTAATTAGGGATCGAATCCACGAGAACCAAGTGAAACACTACGAATTCTTTTGAATGAAATTAAGCTAAGATGGTAAAAATAATGTTGATTGCAATAACAAATGTAAATAGCAATTTAAACGATGTGAAATCTATTAAAACAAGCGTTAAGTCTAGGGCGTTTCGCAGGAATTCAGAGATCATGAACCAGACAATTATTCAGGGAACGATAGAACGCAGTCTCAACTCAAACAAGAATGTATAATCAATCCACTTTCATGGTATCAACTACTTTATCTAGCAACCTAAGAATCTAAACTGTCGTTTGATCTTAAAATTCTAAACAAGCATTAACGAACAGGTTTGATATGTTCACAAATTGCCTTAACATCAACTTTCGTTGGTTAAGGACAATTTGCTCACCTATGTTCTATCAAGCAATCTATAGCACTTTTGATGAATAGATTAAACCCTAAATCAGAGATTAAGTGATCAATTTAATATAAGCAATAAGAATAACAATAGGCGAAGATGATATAAATCCCTATCTATGTCTGATTCAACGATTCATAAACTTCTTTGAAAACCCTAAACTCAACTAAGGATCTACTCAGACATGGAAAGAATCAAAGCAATTGAAGATGAAGAAAAACTCATGATAAATTAGAATAGGGTTCAGAAATCTTCTCAACGATTGAAGAGTCAGAGATTCGTCTCCCACGGCTTACAGAATTGCAGAAAAAAACTAAAATCTCAAAAGTATGGAAGTGTAAAAAGAAGCTTAGCCTAAACAATGGCTTAAACTCGAATATATGTCTAAAAAAACGTTGGGGAGAAAAGCCACGGCAAAACCCTGTGAAATTAGGAAATTAGAAATTTCCTTTTTCCGGCCCAATAAAACTTGGATCGATCGATCCATGCTTGGATCGATCGATCTGATGATTGCACGATCGATCTGAGCTCCTCACGTCGATCCAAGAAGTCTCAGCATATTGGATCGATCGATCTAGGCTTGGATCGATCGATCCAGTCTAGATCGATCGATCTGTTCTCGTCAGATCGATCCAAAATATTATGATGTTTTGGCTGGAGACTTGGATCGATCGATCCATGCTTGGATCGATTGATCTGATGATTTTTCTGGTACTTTACTCTAATCCTTGCTCCTTATGCCTCTTTTATCATCCAAACATGTTCTAACCCTGAAAAGACACTAAAAATATGGAAACGACTCGAAAAACCGTTAAAAACATATGTTAGAGTGCGTAAAAACACAATACATCAACTCCCCCAGACTTAGCGTTTTGCTTATCCTCAAGCAAATAGTAAATATAGAGTCGAAGTTTGAAAATCACGGGAACTCACCTTCTCTTTAAAATGTTGTAATGATCATTCACCTTATGATCCACATATTTCAGAACCAATCTTAACGGAACCATCATGTACTTCTCCGCAGACATTCGCAGCCTTCCAGATTCAACCCACGATTTCACAACATTGTCCATAAGCCTTTCATTGCTGGGTCTCATCAGTGATCTCAATGTCAAGAATCTTATAGACTCATTCCCGTCCAATGCCATGACAACCATCCACACGATCATTGGTACTCTTTCTCTCCCCCAGACTTGTTCTTTGTTTTCGTCTTTTCTTTTCTCTTTTTTTTTTGTTTTTTCCGTTTCAAGGGCGTAGGCGAATAATGGCATCACGGAAAATTTTCCTAACCTCGCTTCCAACCCTTGTGTGATCATTCCTCTCAAAGTAAAATAATGGGATCATGGGAAATTTTCCTAGCCCTTTACCCAAGAGGAAATCCTTTCATCTTTTCTGCTTTATTATTTTTAAGATAAGGGAGAGGAGTACCATTATGTTTCACATAGGATGTGTTTGTCAGGCAACGAACAAGGAGTCAGACCCTTGGCATCAATCACGTCTGATGAGGTAAAAGGAAGAGCTCAGAAATTAGCTCGGGCTTAGTGGATTCTGTTGGAAATGTGGATGTCTCTAGTTAGCTGGTCAGCTTTTGGATTTTTCATTGGTCAAGTCTGAATGGATTCTGCAATAATGGTCACTAAGATAGAAAAAATCAGACAACAAATCAAGAGAAATATCATAATACCCAACAGAGTTTTGGCTCAATAAAACATCTTGGACTGACTCAATAAAAACATCAAAATGACTCAAGATAAACAAAACAAAGAAAAATGGCGTTAGTCCCAGCAAATATCCTCCCCCAGACTTACATCACACCATCTCCGGGGTGAAAATAAATCAGAAAAAGGATACGACTTACGCAAAAAGGTACATAAAAATGAGAAAGAGAAAAAGTACAAACGAGAAAGGATACAACTTACGCAAAAAGGTACATAAATATTTTATAAATTTTCTATAAATCCTGATAAAAATTTTTATATCGAAAATATAAATATTATTATCTACCATCATCTTTTACTTACTTATTATGTATATATATTTTTTGTTTTATAACACATTATTTTAATTATATATATATATATATATATATATATATATATATCAAAATTAGATTTTAAAATTGATTAAATATATAATGCGCGGGTTTTGTTTATTGTACGTAAATAATGAAAAAATAAGCGAAGTTGATTAAAGAGTTACAATAATGCAAAGATAAAATCTCGAGTTAAAAATAGTGCTGGAGAAAATTCTGAAGATGACAATGTACTTCATGTTGAGTTGGTTGAAATTATTATGCAATTAAAAGACGCATACAATGATAATGAGTTTTTTTTTGTTTGTTTCAAGAATATGTGGCTATAAGTGGGAAATAATAATTCTAAATATTTTCATACACAAATTGTTGGGGTGAATTTCAACCTCCAAAAACTGACAAATCAAAGTAAAACACGTCGATACCGCCCAACCTTTTAGTTATTCTCACTTGCTTAATGAGGAACCAACCGCTCCCCGAAAGAGTTATGTTCGGGAGGACGGTTGTTGATCCCCTCATTGGTAGTCGATGATTGCTTCATTGGCAGTTGCTAGTTAGAACTAGAACCTATCTTCGGAAAGCTCTTTATTGGTAAGTTTTAGCCAAGACTAGAACCTACCTCCGAGAAACTCTCTTATTGGCAGTAACTAACCAGAACTAGTAGCTACCTCCGAGAAACTTTCTTACTGGCAGGTTTTAGCCAGAATTAGAACCTACCTTCGGAAAGCTCCCTTATTGGCAGGTTCTATCCACAACTAGAACTTACCTCTGGAAAGCTCCCTTATGGACAGGTTCTAACCAGAACTAGAACCTACCTCCGGGAATCTCCTTTATTGACAGATTCTAGCCAAAACTAGAACCTACATTCGGAAAGCTCCCTTATTGGCAATTTCTAACCAGAACTAACAGCTACCTTCGTGAATCTCCCTTACTGGCATGTTCTAGATATAACTAGAACCTACTTCCGGGAATCCCTTACTGGCAGGTTCTAGCCAGAACTAGAACCTACCTTCGGAAAGCTCCCTTATTGGCAGATTCTAGCCAAAACTAGAACCTACTTCTGGGAAGTTTTGTTATTGGCAGGTTCTAACCACTATTGGCAGCTTGAGCATCCCCACATCGAGCATCCTGACAGCACTCGAGTGTCTAAAATACAAAGACTAAACATGCCACCACCTACCACATGACCTGTCGCGTCACCAACTCTGTCAGCTCCCTAACTCGCCGAATGCACTTTATGTGTTGTAGGTTGCTATGGTCATAAGCATGCCTGCAAGAAGACTTCTCTGCCTATGTCCGCCAGCATGTAGCAGGTAGGATCCGACCCATGGAGTTTCACAACCCAGTATACAAACCTAGGTCATGAAACCTCTATAAATACTGACATCCTTGCAACGTTTAATAGGAATTTTTCGAACCTAGGAGATTTTTTCAGTTATAGAGCTTCTCTCTAGAATACGGTTTACCCTTTCGGTTCTTTCATTCCCCCCGGAAGTACCTTCTCTTTCATTACCAATCTTCATTCTAAGCTCACAAACATCAGATTAGTCCGTGGACTACTTCTTAGCTTAGATTAGAACTAACCTCTCTCCACCATCCCGTTTTTCCGGTTCTCCATCCAGTCATGTGGTCTTATTTTGACTAGAGTATTGGAGAATCTTCGGGATGACACCGTTTTGTCGTCCTGAAGATATTCTGACAATTTCTTCGTAGTGTAGGTAGATTCATGTACCAGAGTTTTCCCTAGGTGACTACCTATAAGAGTGACTTACATCCAGTGAACTTCTGAAGTGGCTTCCAACCATCCACCTGCCGGAAGTAACTTCCTTCCAGTCACTTGTCGGAAATGACTTCCTTCCAGTTCGTTCCTTCAAGCTACCGAAGTGGCTTCTTTCCAGCCACCTGTCGAAAGTAACTTCCTTCCAGTTCGTTCCTTCAAGTCACCTCCCGAAGTGGCTTCCTTTCAGTCACTTACTAGAAGGACGTCCAGTCAACAACCTACCTAAATGGCCTCCATCTGACAACCTACCAAGGCATCACATGTCTAGCCGGTCAGTTCTTAAGCATCATCCGCCAACTCTTGACTTATCAAAGAACCTACAGATACCCTGAAAGTGGTTATCGTATTTGCTCTCCAGTGGACGAACTAACATCCCCCAAATTTTGTCACAATTCGGACCTCCAGCAACAGAGAATCTACATATTTCCCAAGAGGACGACTTTCTGCCCGAACACAAACTAAGCAATGATAATCAAGAATATTATATTATTGGGATCTGTATCTCTTATGGGGTTTGGGTTACAAAGGATACATAGATTGAAAAAGTGGCAGTTACAAATTTTGACGAACTTTTCTTCTTTTCTTCTCAAATAGATTTCGAGGAGGTATTGAAAGTTCCTCGGATGATATCATATAAAATGAATGAAGTACTCACAGCTGCCGCTTCGGAGGAGAAAGTTTGGAAATCACTTTTTTCTGATGCATCCGAACATCAAGCATGGATGGAATGACAACATTATTTTTTAATCTCCTAACATGTTATAAAGATGGATAACATCAATTTGGTAAACATTTTTTAATGACATAATTCTTTTGATTAACGGTTAAATATGGACTAATATTTATCTTATCCATAAGTCGGAAATACCAAGTCGAATGATAGAATTTAGACCAATAAGTCTTTGTTATGTGGGTTATAAAATCATATTTAGAATTTATTGCGAACAACCGAAGAAAATGTTACCAAATTTAATTTTGGAAACACACTCTGCCTTTGTTTCAGATCAGTTTATTTCAGACAATATTTTGACTGCCCAAGAGATGTTCCATGATCTTAAGACTAATAAAGTTTATTGCGAACGATTGAAGAAAATGTTACCAAATTTAATTTTGGAAACACAGTCTGCCTTTGTTCCAGGTCGGTTAATTTCAGACAATATTTTGATTGCCCAAGAGATGTTCCACAGTCTAAGGACTAATAACTCATGTAAAAGAAATTATATGGCTATTAAAACAGATATGAATAAAGCTTACGACTGAGTGTAATGGCGTTTCAGTGAAAATTTTCTTAGAAACTCGTTTTGCGGAAAAATAGCTCACAGAATGATGTGATGTATTACATGGGTAATATATTCGATACTCATTTATGGATAGCCGCAATATTATCTAACTTCTAATAGAGGACGCCGACAAGAATAACCATTGTTACCATACTTATTTATTTTTTTGTACGGAAGCACTGATACTGAATATATTCGGAAATTAAAACGAGAAAAATTTCTTACATGATTAAAAATTGCAAGAACGAGTCCACCTGTCTCTCATCTTCTCGCATAATATTCTTGCAACCAGCATTAACCGAAAGCCGTCACCCATCCATCATAGCTATGTTTGCTTTCTACTGGTTGAACCGTTACCCGCGAGTTTACTGAATGTCAACATTCTTCGACGAATATTATCCTTTTTGATTTAACCGTTCGATAAATACGGAAAATTTGTTTTAGTTTTATACAATTGATTTATGATGGAACCATATATTAAATGGGAGTTTTCAAAAAATATATTTATTATTTTATTGAAATTTGTTAATTTTCCATTTAAATTATGCCATATTGCTTATACTAATACATGCCTGTGCCATACTTATATTTTTTTTTAATAAGACGTGTTCGTTTCTAATATCCAGTTAGTGGAATTAGTGTAGGAGCCGACGGCCCTAGAAAATGGAGAGGAGACTAATCAAATCACCCGTTTATTTGTATTTTATTGGGAGTATACTCTTTGCACTTTCTTAAAAGTCCTCCCTCTCTTTCTGACAATTTCTTTTTAGATTATGTTTTGCTAGTTGTTATAATAGATTTAAGGTATACACAATTTTTAATAAAAAGTACCAGGCCTGGCATACTGACCAAACCGAATTGTCGAACAGAATCGAACCAAACCGAAGTTTGGTTTTTGTAGGTAAAAATTGATGATATCTTTAAATAATTATTTCGGTTCTCGATTTAGTTCGGTTTGGTTTTGTTCGAAAATAGTAAACTGATCAAATTGTGTGAAAATGCTAGATTTTTTACCTTCCTCCCTCGTTCTCACCCGACTTAAATTCAACAAGCCACCGTCGTCAATCCGCCTCCGCCATCACCTTCATCGTCTGGACTTCTTCACTATATTGACCGAGCTTCTCTGTATGATTCTCTTTATTGACACATTGAGCCGTCATCGTTTTCCCTTTTAGCCATGGATCACTACAAGAAAACAAGACGTTTGCAACTACCAGTTAAGTGGCAACTTAGTCGCAATTTGATGTATTTAAAACTACTTTGTGACGACAGTAGGTCGTCGCAATTTGCTCGTGGCTAAATTTTATCTTTGCAAATTTATTGGTACTGTACAATTACTTCAAACAGTCGTAAATTTGCAACTACATCTTGCGACGAAAAATATGTTCGCAAATCATGTGCGACATCATTACGTAGTCGCTATTTTGTGTGAAAGTTAGTTGCTATGTGGTTGCTATGTACTTGCGACAACATTGTGATTATGTGTGTAGTCTTTATTTGGGTTGCAATATAGTCGTAAATTATTGCAACGATCTTAAGACTTAAAGACAATCATAAAGTATAGTCGCATATTTGTGGCTATTATTTGCAATTAATTAAAGACTACACATATGGTTGTCGTCGTAAAATGGTGAGAACTTTTTTGCAGCTGAACTGCAACTGAACTGCAACTATGTTAGAGTAATAAATAAATATGATTTTCTATAAAAAAATAAAGATAGTTTTAAAAAACAATTAGTAAATAAAATTTACAAAAGATGAATAGTTTACTTATATTAATTATGCTTCAAAGCTTCTATACAAAAGATGAAATAAAATTAACAAAAGTTATAGTTCCATTAACCAAAATACAAGAATCTCTAAGATCTAGCCAAAATACAAAAAATTATAAGATATACTAAGAAGATCTAGCGGATCATGGTTCGGAAGTTTCCGTTACCGGTGAAGGTTGAGGTGTTTGCGACATCAACAACGCTACTAAACCCGAATCTCTTTCCTTAAGATATGTGAAGACCATCTCCATCTGGCTTGTGTTCTCTCGATTCTCGGCATCTCGGTGAGCTAGCTCGGCATCACGTCGTTTGTTTTTTGCTGCTTGTTCTTCAATCTTCCGTTGAGCTGCTTCTAGTTTTTCTTGCAATGCGGTGATTGCCGAGGAGCTGCTCCCCCAACTAGTCTTCTCGTTTCCTTTTCTGCGTATACGGGAAAGTCTTCCAAGTCCATAGAGATGTCCTCCTTCATCTTCAATGGTTGAGTCGATGAATATCTGGTTCATCTCATCCGGGGTGAGTTGTGGAGGCTGAGAAATATCCTCTGAGGTCATCGAAGGATCGAGCTCAATCTGAGATAGCTTTGCTTGTAAGTTCTGCGTGTAACTCTCTTCAATCTGCTTTGACTTTCCATCAACATAAGTTTTGTCTTTTCTTGTATATGTCCTTATGAAAACCTCTCCAATTGCAACTGGTCTGTCCTATAATAAAGAAAGATAGTGACAAACATATAAACATTGTAGAAACAAAACTCATTAAGAAAAAAACACAAAGCTTACAGAATGCAACTATTTAAGACGATCATGAACATTATCGGAAGAAAAAAAACATGAAATCTAATCTTTTAATGTTTGGAGAGTGAATCTCTTATACATTTTGACTATGGCTGCACATAAGATGATGAACAATTCAATGTAAACAGAACTGGCGAATAATAATAAGAAGTACAAGAGAGGTATTTTACAACCCATTTGTCGCTGAATGTGCAAGAATGAGTTAGGTCCAGCCACATGTATGTGTATGAACCAGTTGCCTGATTTTCTTCTAGCAAGTACTCCATAAACAATTCAGCCCAAAGGTCCAAGATAATTGCTAGTGACCTCCTCAACAACCATCATACAAAGGAGTTTTCGCAGCTTCTAGCATGTCGTATAATTTTTCGGCGTCAGGGTCAGGTCCCGAGGCATCTTGATAACCATGTTCTTCATGATAAATATTATCAAAAGTCATGGTTTCACAAAATACATCATTCACCATATCTACATATCTATCTCATTCTCTAAAGAATTCTCCTTGATTTCCAGTACTATGAAGATTTGTGTTACCATGACTAGTTCCTAAATCAACATTTAGTTGTTCTCCATGCTTGTACCAAATAAAATATCCTGCCATAAATCCTCTACTATACAGATGGTTAGAAATTTTACTTCCCGGCATGAACTCTTTCGTTTTGACAACTCATACAAGGACAGTAAAACTTATCCCTATTATCCTGGCAAATGGCTGATTACTAGCAAATGTCAGAAATCCTTCAACCCCCGTTCGAAACTCTGCCGAGATATTGTTTGTCTGTTCATCGATTCTGTTGTACATCCACCGTCTTGAATTCCAATAATTGTAATTGTCGGCCATAGTTTTTCTCCCTCTAAAACCGATATAAAAAAATTGTAAATGAAGTGGTGGTGTTAATGAAAAAATTTGATGAATTTTATATATGGAAAAAATTTGCCACTACTTTCCAACTAATATATGACCAATTTGTGACTACAAATGTGGTGGGTACAAAATTAGGTACAACCTTCCGCAAAAAAAGAAGTGTTCTAACTACTTTCCAAATAATATATGACCAATTTGCGACTACAAATGTGGTGGTTAAAAAATTAGATACACCTATCTTCCGCAAAAAATGTGTTCTAACTACCAATTATAGCAACAAAATAGCCACATTTTTTATATTACAGTCGTCGTTGCAAAATCGTGGCTCTGTTTACCGACATATTTGCAACTACAGCTTTACGAATTTTTTATTAGTCACAATGTCGTTGTTAATTTATGATCATTTTGCGACTGCTATAATCAGTCTCAATTCAATCGCTTATTCGTGGCAAATATGCGACTACATTCCCATAATTGATTTCGGTCACATTTTACCAACTACTTTGCGACGTGTTTAACGGAGTCTGAATCTAGACGCAAAGTAGTTGTTTTTAAGTTACAAATTTTTGTGACGCCAAGTGTAGTCTGAATCGTGGCTCTGTTTACCGACATATTTGCAACTACAGCTTTACGACTTTTTTATTAGTCACAATGTCGTTGTTAATTTATGATCATTTTGCGACTGCTATAATCAGTCTCAATTCAATCGCTTATTCGTGGCAAATATGCGACTACATTCCCATAATTGATTTCGGTCACATTTTACCAACTACTTTGCGACGTGTTTAACGGAGTCTGAATCTAGACGCAAAGTAGTTGTTTTTAAGTTACAAATTTTTGTGACGCCAAGTGTAGTCGCATTTTTGTAGTGACAAATTCACTGTTTTCTTATGGTGTCTGCTGCTGCACTTGTCTTCGTCTTGTCATAATTAAACATTCGATACAACGTCGTTAGTGTTTGACGAGTGGTTAAAGAAGCTATGAACGTCGAACCGGAGAGATAATCTCGATATATCCGAGTATTATCTGCAAGAAGAAGAATTATATTAGGGTCTACGGAAAATCATTAACAAATAAGCAAAAATATATGGTGACCAATTATGACGAGATCTTAAGTGTGAAATTTATAAGAAATTCTAGAGTTAAATGCTAGGGTTCTCTTGTTCGGCCAACTCTCTCCCAAGAGTGCTCGTCCTAGCCTCCTCAACTTCTTCACTCGTTTCCCCACTCCGGTGTCGGTGATTCTAGATGATACCGTGGGAGGGATCTCTTTTCTTTGCTTTCTTTGTTTAGTTCTCCACCATTCGAGTTTCAACGATGGTTTGTTCTCTTGTTCTCTTCGGTGATTGGTGGTTCGATTTTGGCCTCTCGGCGACGATGAAGAGTTGCTGTGGTGTATCGAGGCATGTTGTCGGGGGGTTTGATGACATATCTGGTCTCTGGGTGTCCAGATCTGTAAGAACAAGGTGCGGCTCACAGTAGATCTGGTTGTCATTTTCGTCGAGCCTTGGCTTCTCGTTTAGATCTTCTTGTTTTCTGTGGTGGGGTTGGATTTTAGAGTTCTCGAAGCTTGGTTGTCGTGGGTCTCGATGTTGTTGGTGTTTGATCCTTCCCTGAGTTTCCGTCTTGAGGACAACATCGGATCTATGGCTTTTGGTTCGTTTCCTTTGGCTTTGGCTTGTTAGAGATCATTCTTTCAGCTCTCTTCTCTTTGGCTCCTCGACGAAGACGCTACCAGCGGTGGCTTGGTGAGGTGCATGCTTTTCTCCTCTATAGTTCGTCGTTGGTGGTTTGGGTTGATTTTTCGATGTCGGTTAGGGCCAGAGTCTGGGTCAGATTGGTGTGTGAAGGCTGTCTTCGGTGTTTCTGGGCTCGTAGGAGCCTGGTTCTTGAAGTGTATTTCTCGGCTGGTCTTGAATGGTTTTGTAGCTTTCACCGTTGGTTCTAGTGGCTTTCCAGACCCATGTGGGTTCAATTGGTGGTGTTGGTTTTAGTGGCATCGGTTTGTTGAAGCTGGTTTGGTTCGAGACTGGATTTGGCTCTGGTTTTGGGTATCTCTCTTATTTTATAGGGCTCTCCTCTTTGCTTTTGATCGTTTGGGTTCTATCCGGTTTCGTTCCTGTTGCCGATTTGTCATCGTGCTCGGTTTCAGCTAGGATAGTGTTTGGTTCGCTCCTTGTATCTACAATCCAAAAGATTTGTTCGGGATCTGCTCTTTTCAAAGTGGTTTCTATTGAGGTGGACTAAACAGTTGGTTATTTGTCTCCACCGTCTTTGGAAGTATTGTGGGGTTCTCGTTAGTTCTCCCTTCTTGCCGAAGTATGAAGCTTTGTCTCTCTCTTGTAGAGGTAGAATTGATTCGCCATAGGAGGATTCGTGGTTTGGTTTCGGTCCTTAGCCCTTGCGAAGAGTGTTTAATTCTGTTATTTAGGTTATTTATCTTGTTTCCAGTCCTAGTTCATGTCTCGTATTTCGTCATGACTTGTGTTTCCCGGTAGTCGTTTGGTCTTAGCTTCCCTTTTTTGAGATTAACATCTTAAAACTCAGTATACATCGCTTCATAGCACACTGGTACTTAGACACCTTGCCTAGAGTTGCGAGTTACCCTAACACGATTCGGCTAACTAACCTACAGCTCGCTACGACTATGAGTTTGAAGCGAGAGCATCAAGTACAACATCCGGGTCGGAACAACTTGAATACTCTTTTCAAATTTTTGTAAGGTGCCCTTGGAACTTGAACCTTGAAAATTCTAACGAAGCAACAAGATACTTTTGGCTCGCCACATTTTCCTCAATACAGCATCTCGTCATGCTTTCCTCGGGAAAACATCTCGTTACGCCTTGCTCGACCTAACGACTCGCAAACCTGTGCAACAAAACAGCTCGATAATTCGTAAGACAATTTTTCATCTCGATAGTTTGCGAAACAATTTTCAGCTCTGCGAATTGACGAAATGGCTCTGCAGATTTCGTGAAATAGTTTGGCAGATTCATCGACAGCGACAATTTTCAGTTCGGCGAATTGACGAAATGGCTCGGTAACATCGTTAGTAGAACGGCCCAGTAACCTGACATGATAAATGGCTCGGCAACATGATCAAAAGAGATGGTTCATAATTTTAACATAATGGCTCGGCATGTTGATTTTAGCGACGGCTACTTTGACCTCGTCACCATCATCACTAAGTTTGACGAGCTGAGGGGCTAACAGTTGGGGTCAGATTTCACCCCACTGAAATCAATAGGTGAAAATGGCTAAGTACAAACATGGGTCTAGTCGAACCAACGAGCAAGGCAACGAGCCATGCCCTCGGCTAGGCAAGACGACAAGCCGTAGGGCCTCGACTAGGCAAGGCAACAAGCCGTCCCCTCGGCTAGGCAAGACGATGAGCCGTAGGGCCTCGGCTAGGCAAAGCGATGAGCCGTGCCCTCGACTAGGCAAGACGACGAGCCGTAGGGCTTCGGCTAGGCATGGCGATGAGTCGTTCCCTCGGCTAGGTGATACACAGAGTTTTAACCCTAAAATATCACTGCAAGTGCACAGCAAACGAAATAGTATTTAGGGATCGAATCCACGAGAACCAAGTATCACACTACGAATTATTATGAATGAAACTAAGCTAAGATGACAATATGGTGGTTGTTATGATGTGAAACGAAATAGCAAATTAAAAAGGATGAAAAATCAATTAAAAGCAAGCATTAGGTCAAGGGAAATTCGCAGGAATTCAGAGATCATGAACCAGACAATTATTCAGGGAACAATAAGCGTAGTCTTAAACCCAAACATGAATGTTTAACCAATCCACTATCGTGGTATGAATTACTTTATCTAGCAACCTAAGAATCTAAACTGTCGTTTGATCTTAGAATTCTAAACAAGTATTAACGAGCAGGTTTGATATGTTCACGAATTGTCTTAACATCAGCTTTCGTTGGCTAAGGACAATTCGCTCATCTATGTTCTATCAAGAAATCTATAGCACTTTTGATGAATAGATTAAACCCTAAATCAGAGATTAAGTGATCAATTTAATCTAAGCAATGAGAACAACGATAGGTGAAGACAAGATGATAAATCCCTATCTATGTCTGATTCAATGATTCATAAATTCTCTTGAAACCCTAAACCTAACTATGAAACTACTCAGACATGGATGCAAAGAAACAAGAAGGAGATGAAGAAAAACTCATAATCAAATAAATAGAATTCCAAAAGGGTTCAGAAATCTTCTCAGGGATGTAGAAAATAAACGTGTTGCCTAAATGGCTAAAAATAACATAAAAATAGGTCTAATAATGTTCTGGTCGAAATTTATGGCAAATCCAAGCCCAATAAGGAAAAACTGAAATTTCCTTTTTTTCTGCACATGTTTTTTTTGCTCGCCAGACGGACACGTTTTCACTAAAACTTGCATAACTTTTGATCGCACCGTTGGAATGATCTCAAATTACTTCCAAACTAAAGCTAACTCGACGCTCTATCTTGTGTCAAAATTTCAGGTCGATCCATTGATGGAAACATATTCAACGAGTGCCGAACGTCCGACCTTTCCGCAAGATAATGCATCTTCACATATCCGTTTGCAACCATTCCTTACTCCTTGTGCCTTAGACTCCATCCAAACATATTTCAACCTGAAAAGACTCTAAAACGTAGAAAAGACTCGATAAAACGATGAATATCATGGTTGAAAACCGGTAAAAACCATGATATATCAACTCCCCCAGACTTAGCATTTTGCTTGTCCTCAAGCAAACACTAAGTATAGAGTCGAGGTTTGAAAATCACGGGAACTCACCTTCTCTTTAGAACGTTGTAATGACCATCCACCTCATAATCCATATATTGCAAAACCAATCTCAATCGAACAACCATGTACTTCTCCGCAGACATTCGCAGCTTTCCAGATTCAACCCACAATTTCGCAACATTGTCCATAAGCCTTTCATCGCTGGGTCTCATCGATGATCTCAATGCCAAGAACCTTTTAGACTCATTCCCGTACAATACCATGACAAACCAACCATGTAATCCTTGGTACTCTTTCTCTCCCCCAGACTTATTATGTTCTCATCATTTCTTCTTCTTTTCTTCTCTTTTTTTTTATCTCAAAGGTGTAAGCGAATAATGGTATCATGGGAAATTTTCCTAGCTTCGCTTCCAACCTTTGTGTGATCATTCCTTTCGAAGTAAAATAATGGGATCGCCGGAAATTTTCCTAGCCCTTTACTCGAAAGAAAATCCTTTCATCTTTTATGCTTTTATTTAACTTAGAATAAGGGAGAGGAGTACCATCACTTTTCACACAAGATGCATGTGTCAGGTATGGACGAGGAGTCAAGTCCTATGAACACCAGTCACATCGATGAGGTAAAAGGAAGAGCTCAGAAATTAGCTCGGACTTAGTGGATTCTGCTGGAAATATAGACGTCTCTAGTTAACTGGTCAGCCTTTAGATTTTTCATTAGTCGGATCTGAACTGATTCTGCAGCAATGGTCACTCAGATGAAATAGTCACACAATAAACCAAAAGAAAAGTCATCATTCCCAACAAATTTGACTCAATAAATTGACAAATTTGACTCAATAAATCGACAAACTGACTCAAAGAGAAAACAAAAAAAAATAGCGTTAGTAAACGATGAACACCCTCCCCCAGACTTACTTCACACCGTCCCGGTGTGAAAATAAATCAAGAGAAAGGCAAAAAGAGACTCAAAAGATGAAAGTAAAAGAGTTTTTTTTTTTTTTTGCACAGAAAACATACCTTGGTCCGGATCGACCGATCTACCCTTGGATCGATCGATCTGAAAACATACGGTGGTTTGGCGCCCAGTGGATCGATTGATCTGCAATTTTTTTTTTTTTTTTTGCACGGACTTTGCACGGATCGATCGATCGACGTCGGGATCGATCGATCTACATGTAGATCGATCGATCTGATGCTGGTAGGTCGATCCAAAAACTTTCGGCAAATCGGATCGATCGATCTGCCCCGTTTTTGCACGATTTTTTTTTTTTTTTTTTGAAAAGAAACGTGAAACACTTAGAACCAAAACGAAAAGTTAGAAAATAATGTTCTGGTCGAAATTTATGGCAAATCCAAGCACAATAAGGAAAAACTGAAATTTCTTTTTTTTCTGCACATGTTTCTTTTGCTCGCCAGACGGACACATTTTCACTAAAACTTGCATAACTTTCGATCGCACCGTTGGAATGATCTCAAATTACTTCCAAACGAAAGCTAACTCGACGCTCTATCTTGTGTCAAAATTTCAGGTCGATCCATTGGTGGAAACATATTCAACGAGTGCCGAACGTCCGACCTTTCCGCAAGATAATGCATCTTCACATATCCGTTTGCAACCATTCCTTACTCCTTATGCCTTAGACTCCATCCAAACATATTTCAACCTGAAAAGACTCTAAAACATAGAAAAGACTCGATAAAACGATGAATATCATGGTTGAAAACCGGTAAAAACCATGATATATCACTAGGCAAGACGACAAGCCGTAGGGCCTCTGTTAGGCAAGGCGACGAGTCATGCCCTCGGCTAGGCAAGGCGATGAGCCGTGCCTTCGGCTAGGCAAGACGATGAGTCGTAGGGCCTCAGCTAGGCAAGGCAACGAGCCCCAAGGCCTCTGGGCAAAGCCGAGCCCTAGGAGGCGTAAGGGTGCCAAGCCCAAGACCTTTATGGGCCGAAGCGACCAACCAAAGCAGGAACCCACGACTTTCCTCCGACGTAGAAGAATCCGAGAAGATAGGAAGTTCGCGAAAGAATAGGAAAACTTCCTTATTACATTAGGGTTTACGTGAGCTGATTTATTTTTGTATAAATATGCATGTATATCCCTTGAAGAGGGGATCTGCAACTTTTCGCTTAGCAAGAATACTTAGGTTTTCTCATTAGCAACTTTTTTATTCGAAACTCTTAAATATATCAATAAAAACCATATTTGGATATCTGCTCTCGTGTTTCTTTTCATAGAAGTTTTCGAATCCCTAAATTTTCCTAACCAAATTCAGTTGTGCGAGTTTCGACTCCCCCAACGCCGAGACATGGTTCGATCAATTATAGGGATGGATGGATCGATCGATATTCTCCCAATAGATATTAATTTTGACTCTGCTCACCTGGCTTTCAAAATCCGACTACAATATTATATTCTTTGTTTTCTGATTCATATTATTCTGTAAATTTTTTCATATATATCAGTTTGTCCATTGTAATATTTCAAATGTAATAGTCTAGATCAGTTTAAATATAAAGACATCATCCACCTCGACCATGACACGGTCCGAGACTTGCAACAACACGTTTCCCCCGACAAAGACATGTGGTGCACATAACGTTTCACTATCGTCCAAGGCTGCTCCCTAGGTCCCCGATTTGGTGATCTGCAGTACGGTCGTGGTCGAGCCAAAACCGCTGACGGTCCTATCCGATTTGTTCAAGGCTGCTCACTATCGTCCAAGGCTGCTCACTATCGTCCAAGGCTGCTCCCTACGTTAATTTTCTTTGGCCTTTGAGACGGTCCTATCCGATTTGTTCCGGATAATCCCGGTATGAGTTATTTACTACTCCCTCCGTTTCATAAAGAGTGTTATTCTACAATTTTTCACACATATTAAGAAAACTATTAAAAATTCTATTATATCCCTAATTAATACACTAAATAAATTTTTTTCTCAAATTAATACATTATAGTAGTAGGGTTAAAACTGTAATTTTATTTAAAATTCTGCATTGGAAATACAAAATGACACTTTTTATGAAACAAAAATAATATCTTAGAATGACACTCTTTGTGAAATGGAATGAGTATTAATCATCATTTAGAACTTTTAGATCCAACTATGGTATAATTAAGTTTCAATCTTGGTTTTCTCCTAACTTCTCTTGAGACACTGTGATGAAGAATTCTCAATTTTTTGCCATTTAGCGAAGATATTTTGATCAAAATGTATACAACCTCTTTAATTTAAAATGTTTTGGTAAATATCTTTGATTATTTCTTTGTTTATGTTTGGTGAGTAGTCTTATTATTGGATCATAAGTTAAGTGATTTAGGATGAGCTAGTACATGTTTGTTGATGATTAATGTTAGATAATGATAGAATCCTATATATACTTAGAGTCTGGTTATTGCTAGATTAAGCCTAATTACTTTAATCTAGAGCTTATTTGTTTTGATGTCCAAGATGTGTTTGATGAAATTCTTCACTCAATCTTTAATGTGGTTTTCTTCTCTTTCCAATAAGAATTATTGTTAGGATGATTAGTGAACAATATGGACTTATTATTCATGTTTGCTAGTCACTTTAATTGACAAACAAAAGTTTTGCACTTTTGAATGGTTAATGAAGTTTGTTAGTACGACGAAAGTGGAATGTTAGTCATTTATGAGTTCCGGCAAGTTTTGTAATTACAAAGTTTTTGGCAACAAATACTTGTATGGGTCACTAGGAAATCAGTACTTGTATGGGTTGCAAGGAAATCGGAAAATGGAAAAGAAAGTAGAAATCACAAAGCACACGTAAAATAAAATAAAAACACGCAGTGTGCACGACCAGAGCTTGCCTGTGTTTTCATCGATCTTTATTGGGTACAGTCTTGGCTGGGCTGGGTAAACCAATCACAGGATGTTGCATGACTTATTGTTTTGTTCCATCTTTGACCTAAGATCATTTATCGCATGCAACATTCTCTCTTGTGCATCTGACGCCGCAGAGCCTTTTATTATATGCTCCACCTGAACGCGAACAGATTATCAAGGACAAAATTTTAGGGGTTGCCATTTAACATATCAAGAGTTGTCACCTATATAGGATTTCAAAAAGAATATAGGTACCATCTTTGCAATTTGCAACAAGTTATTTTGATGCGTTAACTCTAACTGCTGCTTCATATTTGCTATATCTGCTCTTGCAAGATCCATTGCTTCAACTACGCTTTGCTCATCCATATGCCTTGAAATCTCCGCCTGAGAAACCGAAAATATAAACGTTAACACATCCTATAGACCAGTTGGGAGGCGTTTTTAAACCACGGTTCTCACCTTTACCGTATGGTGGATCCCGTCCCTAAACGGTCTCCCACCATTGACTTTTTCTACCGCTGCAACATTGTCGAGAAGTTGCTGGACTTGCTTCTCCTTCTGGATTTCATTCTTAGTCCTATTGTTAAACACGACCTTTCTGTTGCCACACAGTCTCAAAACTCTCTGAAATTGCGCCATCATATTCAAAGTACATAAATTATTACGCAAAAACCTCTGCTGCAAATAATCCAAAGTTTCAACACATAATCAAATCACTGACCGTCAGAAATTCAGGACAACCATTGGAAAAATAATCTTCCAATAATTGTTCTGGCGTCTTATCTAATATCATCTTCTTGTTGCTTTGCGACGTCTCTGGCTTCTGCTTGTTGCTTTCCAACTCATCACCGCCAGTGAATACAACGATCAGATAGTCAAGGATTTTACTCCCAAAGAGGCCTTGAAGCTTACAAAGTGTGTCCTCTTCCTCTTTGCTTATCCGATTTCTCAGAGATAGAACCAACACCACAGCATGTAATCCTTCTTCTGCCAGCTCAAGGCACCTAACGATTTCCTTACTGATAAACTCGGCTGACGCCTTTAAATCAAACAGGCCTGTATCACGAATAATATAACAAACCCTGACTTTTTTTTGATGAATTCAGAACATATAGGCAATACGGATTCCACGAGTTTGAACTATATGTACGGACAATATTAATTACCTAACATTCTCATGATTGGTTTCAAGACTTCTAGTGATGGTGATAAATATGTGAAGCCAGTTAATATATCGCGATGCTAAAATGATGGCCTGATGGTTTTCTTCATGTGGATGTTGGATGTTGCATGTAGATTAAGCATCTAAATTAAACATCTAGATGCAACTTCCACATGCAGTATTCAGATGTTGGTTTTTTAAACTAGTTCTTGTATCGAGAATGTGTGTTTTTTTTTTTTTGAAAATTTGATTGCTTTATATAATTTTTTTTTTTTTTTTGTGTTTTTTGGTTTTCTAAATTAAACAAGATATGCTTTCACATGTGCGTTTTGATGAAAAATTATTCGTTTGTAATAAAATCTAGATGCAAAATATATTATATGACTAAAAAGATATGCTTTTAAATTAAATTTTTCATTTATAATCATATTAGTTTTAAAATACACTAGCTTAAAAATAACTTTATATTGAATTTAACAATTTAGTTTTACAATAAAAAATAATCAACGAAGTGACTTTTAATTATAATAAATCGTTTTTGATAAAATTATTTAACTTGGAAAATAAAATTCTATAAACTAGTTCCACGTGGAAAATTTTCACGTGATCCTGCCTGATTCCACCTTTTTGACGAGAAAAGGATTTGTGTGGGTTTATCGGGGATTTATTTTTCTCGTTTTTACCAGAAAATATCATTGGACGTTTAGGCGAGAAATGATTTTTTGATATTTTTGACGGAAAATGTGTTTTGCAATATTGGCGGAAATGTAATTGTGTTTTTAGCGGAAAAATATGATTTTAGGTTTTTGGCAGAGAAACGGAATTCCCAGTTTAGGTGCTAAAATCGCAGAATTCCATTTTGACGCCAAAATCGCATAATAGCGGGAAAACGGAATTTTTTGTTTTGGTGCCAAACGAGATTATGCAGTTTTAGCGCCGAAATATGATTTCGTCGTTTTGGGCGCAATATCGAAATTTTTGCCGTTTTGACGCCAAAACAGAATGCCCAGTTTTTGCACAAAAACGAAATTCTACATTTTTAATGCCAAAATGAGATCCTGCGATTTTGAAGCCAAAACGAAACTCTACAGTTTTGGTGTCAACATAAAATTTTGTGGTTTTGAGAGAAAAAAGATTCTGCGATTTTTGAAATGCAATTGGTTTTACATCTAAACTCAACATCAATACGCGTATTTAAAATGACCAAACAAACAATATTTGAGTTTTTCCATCCACATGTTGCGTCTGAACACAAACAGGACCGTTATTTTACGTTTTTCTCTTTTGTTCAACAGATGTAGTCTTTTAAATAAATGTTGGAGTTTGTGAATTTGTCCACAAATTTCCACGCTACCTTAGCCTCGTTATATAAGTTTAAAACAATGTAAAGATAACACTAATCACGACTCATGAAATTTCATTCAGAGTTCTAAAGATACCTGGAGTGTCAATCACATTGATGATCGGGCCATTTTTTGTCGGAGCTCTAAATGTCTGACATTTTATGGTAACACCTGTTGCCTGCGTTTCTGATTTAAACTCTTCTCGTCTAACAAGTGAGTTTGCGGTGGCGCTTTTTCCGTTGCCGGTACGCCCCACCAAAACTATGTTTTTTATTGGCTCTGACCCAGAAGGCATCTTCTACAAAGACCACAGAAAAAAAAAAACTTGGATTATCCTCTATATCTATCCGGGAAAGCAGAAAAAGTTGAGAAGACTTTGTTTGATTTCAACTACAAATATAAATATAAAACGCTTCATTTCATTCTAAGAAATGCATAGTTAGATAGACGAGCGACGCGTGAGATATTGATAAAGTAGCACAGCATGGAAACTCACGAGATATCTTGACATTTTACAGTTATTGTTAAACAGAGTAGAGCCCAGGATGAAACACAGGATGGATTGACAAGTTAATAAGGTTATGCAGTTGAAGTTTAAATAGAAGATCGTTTCAAAACATTACGTGCGACCGAAGGCATTTAGGGATTTTTTACTAGAAACTTCTTCTACTTTATTTTTGTACCACTTGAGTTTATTATGTAATAGTGTAAATTGTTTATTATTATATAAGTGGAATCAGCAACGGTAAAGTAACCACTAAGGGCAAGACGACTTTTGGGGATTGACTCCGTTAGTGCTTATTGCTATCTTGTCCGGCTTCGAACACCATTCTACGGCCAAAGACGTAATGCCACCACGTTTGTCTCATTTGACTGGTCTAATGTAAATTCTGTAAACAACCTGAAGACTTTAATGCGTTATAAGAAAAAGTCTTACAACTTCATGGATTTGCATTAAAAAGGTGAAAATGTTAGACTCGTAAAAATTTAAACTTCGAATACTTCAATCCAATAAAAGGTGCGGAGGAAATTACAAGTGAAATAGTTGTGGTTACTGCAGACTGCAGACATGTTAATTATGAACTAACAAATCAAAACAATGGCTAAATGATGATTTACAAAGCTATAATTGTTGGCATTGAATTCCGTCTTGCCCAAATGAAAAAGGAGCCAAGACAGAATGTGTTAATAAAGCTCATAATCAAGATGAAGGTTTTGTAAAAGCAAGAGATAGACAATACACGAGATATACAAAATTCCGGTGCACCGAATTCCAATCTTATTAAAAATATTTAAGATGTTTACAACACTCTTAACTGGATTTACATACAACTTAAGACACTCTTAGATTATGACCAAACGATTTCTAACCTTACAAAAAGTTTTAGAACAAAATGTTGTTCCAACACACAGATCTGTGTTCCAGCAAGCAACTCAATTTGCCTAAAAATCACCGAAACAACACAAATATTTTTCTCTCTATATTTTTGGCTAACCCTAGCAGCACACTCCACCCTTGTATATATACCCATATACCTATGAAGTGTCACCCTATATTAACTTAGACACAAAGAGAAAACTATCTTTTTCAAAATAAAAGGAATAAACCCTAAAATAAATATCCCTTAAGATTATCTTCAATTGCACGTTTTTCCTTATTTAAACTCTCCAAATATCTCTGAGAAACACACTCCAAATCGCAATCCTGGAAGCAGAAAGCTAGAGCATAGCAAACCAAAAAGACAACGAAGAAGAGCTAGAGGTCTCACAACCTCAGAGTGGAACAGGAGAACCCCCAGGGAATCCCAAATCCCGACCTGTCAAATCGATGCCTCTTGGATCGATTATGGACCGGTAAGTGGACTAAGATAGTGCCTTCGGGTTATCATGGGTTATATCACACTAGGAGTACAAGGGTGCCGTAGAAACTTATCGGCGCTCCATGCAGAGCTGGACGAACTCTTTTGGGCGATGACTTGCCTAGGAGAGATACAGATCCATTCGGTGAGGTTTGAAACGGACTGTGCAAATTTGATAAAAATGACGGAGAATCCTTTCTATTGGTCAGAGTTAGATCATTTTTGTAATCTTAGGAGATCTTTCGAGGTTTTTAGTTTGTCTTTTATCCCTCGGAGTGAAAATGTCCGTGCCGATACTCTTGAAAAAAGAGCACAAGTACGTGGTTATCCTTTCTCTGGCCCATTTAAACCAGACAAATTCGGAATGGCTTGCCCCCGGGACAATCACCATATCTTTTACACTTGATTTAATGTATGGGGCTCATTGATAAAAAAAAACTCTCCAAATATCTTTTTGATATTTATCTCAACTTCACATGCCACGTCAGCATCAACTGACTCATTTTGTGTTTGTTCCAACATGCTCTGCACTTTCATTCTCTCCCTTTTTAACTGAGTTTTACAACTCAAACTCACCATATGCACACACATACCCAACAGACAATCATGATATAAAGATTCCCCCTTAATCATATAATACCTTGCTAGTAAGACAATCCACGAATCTTCCACAATCTCCCCTTACTTCAGTGCTAAAACTCTTTAAACAATTCAAATGCATTGTGAGTTAAGCCATACATGTTGGAACATACACCTCACTCAGAATCTCCTTCCATGTTTTCTTCTCCAATATGATACCCATTTAAAATTTTGATTTGCTTCTGCCCCAACCTTTCTTGACCACTTGAAATGTGTTTGGAACACTCACATCTGCAGAACATAGTTTCTTTGACTCACTAGTTGAGGATTTTCCGGACATATAACCATACACCTTTTGCAACCTCCTTGGATCTTGAAAAATTTTATTTTGCCTTAATGCACATCTCACCTTGTCAAGGAACTTGTAGCAGTAGGTCTTGATATACTCAATCTTTCCACAAAAATAGCTCCTATAATTATGAGATACCTTTTGATTATTTTTCTGGATCTCTGTTCCAATAGACTTTGTTTTATTCGTGCAAGTTGTATGGATCTTTGTTGCAGCAGGCTTTGCTTTGTTCCTATTGACGTTCTGAAACCTTGTTGCATCATGCTCTATTTTGCTCATATTACTGTTTTGGATCTCTGTTTCCACCTTTTCCTCCAACTTCTCCTTAATTTGTTCTAGCAGACATCAATGTGTTCCCTTGAACAAAACTGTTTTTAAATCCGATGAACTTCTATAATATCCAAGACCAAAATTTGACTTATCTGTCCTCCCAATGCTAAGAATTTGATCTAGATTCTTCATTCCACCGTTCAACATAATAATGTTTTTCTTGTTTTCCATGAGTTCACTCTCCTTCTGGATTTGCTTTTTCCCTTTCTACTTTGAGCTCCTCTTCGAATTTCACCACTTTTGTTTACAAGAGCAATCTCTCATTCACTATACTCAAACTATCCTTAATGGTTTTCATCCAATTCTCATACATCAACTTAAAATCTGCTTGAACGTCTACATCTTGATCACTTTTAGATTCACTTCTTGTGCTGGCACATTCTATGTCTGTTTTAGCAACAAGATATGAATCTGATTTTTCGCTTCTTTCTTCATGATTCACGAATGTAGGCAACGCTACAAGATTGGCTACCTCTTCTTTTTTTTCTTTTTTCTGTTCCATTCTCACTCCAGGTTCGATATTTTGATTTTGTGTATCCATATTTCTTATGGTCTAGTATTGGAAATGTGATTAAAAACAAAGAACGTGAAAGCTTTTGAGAATATCAATAAGAAGAAAATAATAGATTATAATTTCAAAAGCTCGTATATTGATCCTGATAATTATCTTTTCCCTAAAGCTACATTATTTATAGATTTAATCTTAACATATTTCTTAAAAACTAAATAAGTAAATACCAAGCAATTTCTTTTAATTAAAAGGTAAATAAAAATTCTATTTCTTTTTACTTTCTCACGCGCATCGCAAGTTATTAACTCATCTTCTTCTTATTTGTGCAGAATCAAAGCTTTTGGTGAGACTCCAACACTCCCTCTCAAACCAATTGCTTTGATTTAGAGCTTCAAATCCTGAAATCTGATTTAGGGTTTTCAATCCTAAAGTTGTCAGATCTTCACTGGCTGGCGAAAATCCTTTCACAACTTCTGCATAACTCCATGGTAAGCTCCGCTGATCGATCTCACTCTTGTTTTTTGTTTCAAAGACATGAATTTCTCCTTTGTTGTACACTGATTTTTCCGATTTGGTTACCTTCTCGATTTTACTCGGATTTTGCTTGGCCGTGACTGAATTGGAAATCTCTTTTCCATGTAGTAGCTTTTTGGACGAGACCTCTTTGGAATCTCTTTCTCTGTGATCAATCTCCCTCTTGATGAATTTCTTTTCATTCCTCACAGGTAATTTTCGTGACTTTATCTCTCTTAGATTCTGCTTCTGCTTCTGTTTCATAGTAGACCCTTCCTTGTCTATTGTTTTCCAGTTTTGAAATTGGCTTCCTTCGTTCTCTGGTTCTAAGGTTGTAAGTTTCGTTTCTGTCTTGTGTCTCCTTCCAAGACGGACTTGTGCTTCTTATTTTTCTGACTTGTGTGATCGATTTCCTTGTTGAGCTTTCTCTGAATGTATCCTTGTGGTTTTTCTGTGAGATACCAAGACTGGTTTTCGTGATCATGTTGGACCATGAAAGATATTCTTTCTCTAGGATTGAACAGTTTAGTAAAAAGCTAGTTCCAGTCATAGGAACTTCAGTGATCTTGCTATATTCTTTATCCATTATGATACATTTGTCATCGTCAAACAATACTTTAAGTATCTGCTTCTGATCAATTGTCCAACAATTGGTAGATTTCTATCAATCCTTGGAACTAAGAGAACATCTCTTTTTTTTTTTTGGCATGATTCTGTTTCGACAACGATGCTGCGTTTTCCTGCACTTATAAGTATCTCACCACTAGCCACTTTAATAGGAATCCGAACTGATTTGTCCAAGCTTGTGAAAAAGTTTTCGTCTTTGACCATGTGGTTTGTTGCTCCACTATCAATGACCCATGTCTTTGAATTCATTGGTGTGTGAGTTGCTGCAAATAATAGCTCTTGTACGATATCTTCTTCTTGATGCATATAAGCTTGTTGAGTTTTTTTTTTTTTTTGCAGTCCCTGGATATGTGTCCAAGTTCCCCACAGTCGAAACATTCGATTTGTGGTCTTTGATCCATGTTTTGTTCATCATTGGTTTTCTTGTTCTTGTAGTAGCAAAATGCTTCGTAGTGATTATCCTTTTTGCAATAGTTGCACCATCTTGGCTTTCTTTCTTGATCGTCAGATTCTTCGAAACTTTGATTTGTTCTTTGACTCCTCTGATTTGGCTTCTTAAACCTTGCATAAAATGCTCCTTCTTCTAAATTGTCTTCAAGTCTGTTTTCCTGGATCTGTAATGCATTTAACAGTTCTTGAAATGTCAATGTTTGCAAATCCTTTGTTTACTCGATTACACCAATGTATGGATCATATTTGGTTTTCAAAGAAGATAGTACTTTCGACACCAAATATTCTTCAGGCATGTTGTCTCCATAAGACTTCATCTCATTATTGAGTTCAATAACTCTTTCCATGAATTCTCTGATAGTTTCTTTCGTCGTTTGCTTTACACTCTAGAAGTTTTCTCTTAGTCTTTGTAGTCTAATTTGTGATATCTTTGGGTCTCCTTTGTATTCTATATGCAGAAGATCCCAAGCGGCTTTGGCTGATTCTTCATCAGACACTCTACTTCCAAGAATTTCTTCACTTAAGGCACTGTGAATTAGTTGTAAGGCAAGTTGATCTTTGACTTCTAATTCTTCCCACTCTTTTACCGATTTAAGTTCTTCTTTCGTCGGTATCTTACTGATTTTTGGAATTTCTGGAATTCCTTCTAAAACAATAGTCCATAGGGATCTAGATCATAGTATTGCCTTCATCCTTTTGATCCATATGCTGAAATTTTTTCCATCAAAGACGGAGATAATGTGTGTTGTGCTTGACTGCATCTTCTCTTGTGATTTTGTGGTAGCTTGTGATTTGTGATTTGTTGTAGATTCTTGTGGTTGAATTGTGATGTTAGGTTGTTAGGATCTTACATGAACCTTGGCTCTAATATCATGTTGGAATTGTGATTAAGAACAAAGAACGTGAAAGCTTTTGAGAATTTCAAAAGCTCGTATATTGATTCTGATAATTATCTTTGCCCTAAGACTACATTATTTATAGATTTAATCTTAACATATTTCTTAAAAACTAAATAAATAAATACCAAGCAATTTCCTTTAATTAAAAGAGAAATAAAACTTTTCTATTTTTTTTTAAACTTTCTCACGTGCATTTCACATGAGTTATTAACTCATCTTCTTCTTCCTTGTGCAGATCAAACTCGTGGCTTCATTTCCATAAATTATCTTCTCCTTCTTCAAGCTTTTGTTTTATTTGTTAGAATCAAAGCTTTTGGTGAGACTCCAACACCTAGGCATTGAATCTTCTCTTCCTCGTCATATTCGGAGTTTCAGATTTGATATGTCCAAATCCTTGACGTTCATGGCACTGTACTTCACCTCTTCTTTCTCCCATGCTCTTGTATGCGTTATGATCATTTATAAATATTTTTTTATGCACTTTTCCAACTTCTTCAAGATGTTTGTCAAACGACTTCACAAGTGGTAGTTGGTAGTTGTCGTTAAATTCCCTTGAAAGTATTGAAAAAATGTCATCTAATTAAGCACAAAATCAAACTTTTTAAAATTTTGGTTTTTAAAGTAATATCATCTAAGAATATTCAAAAAGAAAAAGTGTTCAAACGATTTAGTAACAAGTCACTTGTTTTTTTTTTTTTTGCTCGAGAACACAGAAAGTTTAAATAGAAAGGTTATCGGCAACATGCCTGGTGTACTTGGATGGTTGCATGGAAATTGAGAAATGCAAGCGGAATCAAGAAAAATAAAGCACAAATTACAAACAATACGGAGAAAGCTCTTTCAGGAACTTAAATCCAAGATGAGTTGAGAACACCGATCAAAGAATGTTACATAACGGCCTATTCTGCTGACTGCGCAGAGAATTGTTTTCTCTCTGTG
Source organism: Pseudoturritis turrita (assembly GCA_900406555.1). NCBI lineage: Eukaryota > Viridiplantae > Streptophyta > Magnoliopsida > Brassicales > Brassicaceae > Pseudoturritis > Pseudoturritis turrita. The sequence continues at coordinate 78,866 of OVBL01000315.1, read as the reverse complement.
ACATGTCGATATTCCTTTTTAGCTCAAGGATCATTCTCTCATGCTCAGCAGAAGCATCTTTTAGCTTCTTCTCCACCTGAAAGAGAGCCAGATCTCTTTAATCCTTGACCATCGTAATTTAGCCTAAATTGTATGAACACAAATTTTTACCATTTTTGTCATTTGGCTCATCTGTTGTTCATATGACATTTGTAACTGCTTTTTAATCTCTGCCAACTCTCCTTCTCCAAGGTTCTTAGCTTCAACCTTCTTTTGATGTTCCCTAAGCCTTTCAGCCTCTTCCTGACAACCCGCAAATTCAAACATTAACAAAACAAATATTATATAGAGGGATGCAGAGGAGAAGTGTATCAACCACATTTTCACCTTTATCTTACGGTGCATTTCATCAGTAAACGGTTTCCCAAGATTGCGCTCTCCAATCTTTGTGACATGGGCAAGAAACTGCTGGACTTGCTCGGCCTTCTTTCCTTCATCCATAGTCCTGTTATTAAACAGGACTTTTCGCCCGTCACACAGTCTGAGAACTGTCTGAAATTGCACAATCCAATTCAAAATACAGAGGTTCATAGACATAAATAATCATCCATTGCAAATAATCTAAAATTTTAAACATCATTATCAATTCACCTACCTTCAGAAATTCAGGGCAACCTTTGGACAAATAATTGTCAAGTGTCGTGTTGTTTGCTTCCAACTCATCACCGCCAGTGAATAAAACGATCAAATAGCCCATGATTTCACTCCCGAAGAGGCTCTGCAAAGTACTAAGTGTGTTCTGTTCCTCTTGTGTAATCCGAGTCCTCAGGGATATAACTAACACCACAACATGTATCCCTCCTGCCGCGAGCTTCATGCAATTGATAATTTCTTTACTGATATATTCAGCAGACTCCGACAAATCGAATAGACCTGTATCATAAACAACTATATCAAACCCTGACTTTCATGAATTTACTCTGTTGTAGATATAGGCTTGTTCCGCAACACTATCCAACCACATTATTTAACATCTATTATTGTTGACAAAAAATAAGACTTGCACGTAAAATTTACAGCAAAAACATACCAGGAGTGTCAATCACGTTGATTAGCGAACCATCTGGTGCCTTAGTTTTATACGTCTGACATGTCATGGTAACGCCTGTTGCTTGTGATTCCGAGAGGAACACTTGTTTTCCAATGATCGAGTTTCCGGTGGCACTTTTTCCGTTTCCGGTACGCCCCACCAAAACTATGTTCTTCACTGGCTCTGGCGCTGAAACTGTGTTTTTCATTGCCTCTGGCGCTGGAATTATGTTTTTCACTTGCTCTGACACTGAGACTATCATTGGCTCTGGCACTGGCGCTGAAACTATGGTTTCCATTGGCTCTGGCAATGGCGCTGAAACTATGATTTCCATTGGCTCTGACGCTGAAACTATTTTTCTTACTTGCTCTGACGCTGAAGGCAGTTCTGAAGCATCCATCTTTAGCTGTTTGGCAAACAAATTACTTTTAAATGTAAGCTAATAAGTTGCAAGTGAACGCCAAAGCTTTGATCAATAAAGATACCAACAATGAATCAAAGTATTTATACATACCAAATATGGGAATGCTCAAATAATTGAGAAAAACTTTCTTCAGATATTGCCAGAAGAAAACCTTTTCTTGCCAGAGCGAGTTAAACACAAAGGACAAACTCAATATGAATTTGACTAAACAACCAAAGTTTTAAATATAGAATCGCTTACCCAACGCGTTTTCTCGATTATTTGTGCGATATTTTCTTGTAAAGCTATGTCAATGTTGGAATATTTTTTAGCCATTTGAGTTTGTTTTGGGGTGGTGCTCTTTAAATACGGAAACTTTATGAATTTTCCAACACAGCTCAAATGGCTAAAAAATATGAAAGATTTCAGAAAGTTTCCGCATTGTATATGTACTAGATTTTGATCCACGCCAAGCGCGGGATTAAATGATTAAATAAGTTGATCAATCAATTTTAACATAATTTTTTTAATATTTAAAAGTGTATAACAAAGCATATGATTGCTAATATCTATAAACGTACAAAATGATATATATATTGTGCATAAATGTAATAAAGTTAAATACTTTTGATCAATCATATGTTAATGCCATTAGTTTTAATATTTTTATGTCTAAAATTGATTAAAAATATGCAAATGATATTTATTTCAATATCTTTTAAGTGTAAAATTGATCTTTATTTTTTTCCGTCTAAATTGATCTTCATAATAATAAAAAACTTATTATCATAAAAAAAATTAAAAATAGATATGGCAAATCTAAAATATTATATTTAATTTGGTTTAAATTTGTAAAACATGTATTAATGGGTTTATGTTATAAAATTAATGAGAATATGTAGAAATTTTCACCATGACATATATTTTTAATTGAAATATTCTGATTGGTTAAAATTAAATGATGTGTCCGTTAAATTGCTCATTGCTTGACACCTAGTATTTTTTGTGAATGTCTCCTATTTCTTTGATTTTTGGAACTAGGCAACCATATTAAATTGTAATTTCCGTTATGCTTATGCAATGAAAGATTTCTTACATCCGTCTCTATATAAGAATTTTATTAATATACAAACGTGAAGTCACGAATTTAGACCATTTAACAAACGTGAAGTCACGAATTTAAAACATATGTATTAATCAATTTAATATGATCAATTGTGTACTGAAAGAAATGAAAAAAGTGTAACATGTAATATGTTATTTGGACCCTTTACGAAAGTTTTTGGAACATTTTAGATTATGTCATATTGCTTATCTATTATAATTAATTAAAGTTGTATACCATGATTGTATTAATTCATCACATCTTGCACTTGTTGGACTTCTTCGTTTAGATATGCAAGTGAACAATACAATAAAGTTGCGATCAAATTTTGGGTGTCAGAGTGCTGCGATGTAGTAGCGATCTGATTACTTAAAAGTTAGAAATGTGAACGAAATGCGATGTGGGAGGAATGCGGTTAACCACTTTTGAAAACAATTTTAAGTACAAAAGAAACTAGCATAAAATTATTTTAACTTTGTCTAGCTTTAATAGATAACTAAAATTATTTTCAATAAATTTTTAAATAACTAAAATTATTTTCAATAAATATTTTAACATTAATGTATTTAAAATTTATAAATTAAAATAATTTTTTAGGTGTATATATCGTTAATTTGAAATTATTATGTATCATTTTCATTACCATTGTTATATACTTTGCATTGTAGTCTGGTAGCAATTTTATGTATTTTTTAATTTTGTAAATAAAAAATATTATTAAAAGAGAAATCTTTATAATATTCGTACGTTCAAAATAGCAAAGGAAAAGATGATAACCTTTTATATACACATTTTTCCACAGGACACGTCTTATTTAAAGAAGGAGAGAATGTGCTTGCACTTAAATGTTCAAAACCTTATGACTAACAAATCTATCAATTAATATTGACCAATAAAGTCATTCTAAAGACATTGCAGCGCAAGTGGTTCTACAACATAGAGAGTTCTAGTTCTAGGCATTAAAGATTTAAAGAAAGAAAGAATGATAATATTAAAAAAAACAAAAATATATCATGGGTGTGTTTCTTTAACGATTTTATACGCAAATTAAATTTAAAAAAAAAATCAAAATCCGCTTGGTTAGAATAGAGTAAATACATTTTTTGTGTTGATCTTCTTTATATTGGTATTTCATCTTTTTATCGGTATTTTTGTGACTTCGTTTTTTAGAACATTGACGTGTATTAGGTTTTACCTTAGGACAAAATGATCTAGTTGCAAGTTCACAACGATCAATTGAATCTAAGAAAACAAGAGTGCACAATAGTAATCTTAAACTAAAAACTAAGCTTAGTTGCAAAATAAAGGGGATTTGTAGCGAAGAAAGTATGAAAAGTAGTAAATTATAACGTTGTACATTCAAAGCATTCTCAGGGTATCATGGTTATATGATTAACCCAATCTCGTGGCGATAATCAACTATGTCTAAACTATCCTATTAATCAACTCTCGCAGTCAATAACACACATATATATATACAAGAATTCATGGCTAGGTTCAATTATTCATCTAATTCATTAACTCAATTCTCGCAGGTTAAAACGCTAGGCTCATCTAACACTAGATCAGAACAACAACTCAAGTGATGTGCAAGCTGAAATTATTCTAATATCAGGTTCTAAATGTTCAGTAAAGAAAAATGCATTAGATACAAATCCAGATGAATAACTACTTTAACTTATCAAGAGCGCCACTCTATTCCTCAACCCTATTTATCGAACCATGAAAACCCTTTGAATTTGCCCCTAGTCCTAATAAGGGATCTACTCAACCATGATCAAGCAAATCAAAGCAAAAGGAGTAGATAAACTCATAACCATTAAGAACAATAGAGATAGGATTCATAAAACTTCTCTGTAGAGGTACAAGATGCAAAATCTTCTCCCTTATCGAACAAAAAGTAGAAAAAGAGAAATCTAAAAGAAACTAAGAGACTTTTGGTATTGAAAAATGTTGAAAAGCTTGATGAATTCATGGCTGATGTGGTGTTTTTGTAGTAGTAGAGGTTGGTCTTACGGTATATTCCCAAAAGATTTAGGAAAATCTCGATAAACCTGAAGTTTCCTTTTTCCTCGGGCCAGCGATCGGTCGATCATCCTAGGGGGGATTGATCGATTCTGTCGGATTTTTGGGGGCAGGGGCTTCTGATGATGAGTGATTGATCGATCACCTGGGGGTAAATCGATCGATTGTTGCTTTCTTCCTCTGCTTGTTTCAGCTCTTATCCAGAATGACCAGTCTTCAGTAAATTGAGCATATCTCGAGATATATCCGTTGGATTTACTTAAAACAACTTGGAAATAAAAGTGTTAACAATGCCATCCATCTTGTATCCGAAATTGAGTATGATCAAACGATGGAAAAGTCTCCATCTGATACGAAACGTCTGATGCTTGCAAGTTGTCCAGTCTTCAAAATGTCCGTTTTGAATTTTTTTTGTCTAAATTACTCCAATTTCCTGTAAATACTATAAAAACTACAAAAACACAAAAAATACCAATAAAATACCAAAACCAAAACGTTTCTTTAATAAAAACCTATTAAAAACACACTGAAAACTGGTAAAATCTAAGGTCACAATGATCTTAATCATAACAATGTAATTTCTTAAAAGGGGTATCACAAAAGGGATATTTTATAATTTTTTCCTTATTTTTTGGAATTTGGCAACGATCTTAATCATAATAATGTAATTTCTGTTATGTGCAATAGGGATGAAAATAAGATCCAAGATAGTGATCGGATCCGAGATCTTTTCCAATCCACTCCTAAAATTCGGATGTCCGGATCTATATCAAAATTGGAATCGGATATCTTGATTTTAAGATTTCTATATTTGGATCAGTATCTAGATTTTTACATTTATTTCAATAATATATTTGGATCAGTATATATTATGTGATTTTATATAAAAAAATACATAAAAATTAGTTTGAAATATTTTACATAATATATCAGATTTGATTTCCAAATTAATATATAATATTTTAATTTATAAACTATTTCTAGATCCATATATATGCGGATATCCTATTATTTGGGCTAATATTCAAAATCCAGAGAACCCAAAGCCAGATCCGTATCCGTCCCACCATTAACAATGATATGATGGTCGTCGACAAAAATAATAAAGTAATAGGTTTTAACCCTTTGTGTGCGTGGGATAATTTTTTAAAAAACAATGTTGTAAAACTTGGTTGTGAAAGTGTACTAATATCCATAAAATATATATGAACTAATATCCGTAAACTTAGTCGAATATCTATCGCAGTACACATTGTTTATAAATTTTGTTTATTACATAATGGAGAAATAAAAAAATTGTTTTTATTTCATTTGCAATCTGGATGTGTGCATACGATATGAAGATCTGCAAGTAATCATAAAATTTCCTAAATGGATAATATTCATTTAAAAAAAAAAAAAATATATATATATATCGTGAATAATGTCAAAATTGTCATTTGCAAATAATCAAGAAAAATGCTATAATCCTTTCTTTTTTTAAAGTTGCTATTATGTATAAAATTCCCTAATTAAAAAATCAGATTGCTGATGTTTAAGTTAACTGGTTAAACATTGGACAAAATCTCTTCCACTAACATTTGGATTTAATATATATACACATAGAGAGCAGAGAGCGCTGAGGATCCATTTTCCCCTTAAAATTAACCTATAATATCAGATTCGCCCAAATTTTGGACATTATTCTATTTCTCCATCAAAACAAAGTTCTAAATCTATTTATACCAGAATTGAAAATTCGAAATCTCATAATATATACGTCAGTTTTATCGGTTTACGACCTAAACCAAACACCAAACCACCTAAATTTGATACCAAACCAAAATAAAACCCTCAGTTTTGTCGGTTTACGACCTAAACCAAACACCAAACCACCTAAATTTAATACCAAACCAAAATAAAACCCGAACCCGACTTCTTCATCTTCTTCATCCGATTTTGCAATTGCGAATTTTGAGATTTTCCCAAATCGTATATTTAATCCAAAATTGAAACTTTTTGTTTTCCAAATTTTGTAATAATCAAATCGTGAAGAAATCCAAAATCCAATATGCGCCAATTGTGAAGAACAACGAGGAGCTCGTGTAATCATTAATGGAAGGCAATGATTTCTATCCAGACACACTCGAGAGACTCACGTGAATAGCTCCTGCAAAAGAAGAACAATCAGCGATTATGGCGAGTCTCCAGATCGACGGAAAGATCTTCTTCGACGCCGTCGCTCGGAAAATCTTTGATTGTTTCCTTCCCTTAATTTCTGGGAACTTGGATTTGATTTTTTTGGTCGTGATTTTCTTCCGGCGTTTTTCAGTTTCACCGTAGTGAGACATGGACGAAGTCGTAGTAGAAGTGGAGAAGACGAAGAGAGAATGGGAAGCTACTTACGATAAGACGATCGAACATATCATGGCGATACAAGAGTACAGAAAATCAAGGAGAGGAGACAGAGATGGAGTGGAGAAGATTTCGTTACAGAGGCTTAATGGATTGGCTCAGGATGGTCTCTCTTCTCAATTCTCTGCAATTCAATCTCGATCTTCTCCCGCTCCAGCTCCCTTCTGCTTGAAACTGGAAGAACAAGAGAAGGAGTATGATTTTAGAGTTCGTCGCGATTTGGGGATTTTTGCATTTGAGAATTTCAGGATTTGTAATCGGGTAAGGATCTTGGGTAGTTGTTTATTACTTGTAACTAGGTGGGGTCCCGCAGAAAAATAAATACATTAATATTAATATGTTAATAAAATTAAAACGTAATTTTTTTGATTTATCTATTCATTTTTCAAAAATATATATTTAAATAAAATAAATCGAACACGGTATTTTCGTGTATCGAATACTATGGAGAAAGATTTGAGAATCATAAAAATCAACTTAACCGACCTTATCTCGTATAATGATATATAACATATAATTTCTTCCATATTTATATGTAGTTGCAAATAATATGGATCTAATTGACTAAAAAAAAGAGATTGGAAATATAGATATATAACTTTTGCGTAAACACCATATTTTAGAATAAAAATACTAAAATATAACTAAAAAATAAAATAGAAATGGATAATTTATAAATAGAACTAACAAAAAATTCAATTCCATCAAATAACTAAAAACTCAAAATCTTAGAGACTTTAAGATATTTTCTTATAAACCACATTCATTTTCTTCTATTCAAAACCACTCGTTTAAACAATACAATCCATAGCTGTCGTTCAAAGAGAATTTTAGGGGACATGTCATTTAATTTAACCAATCAGAATATTTCAGTTAAAACTATATGCCACGGTGAAAATCTCTACAGATTCTCATTAATTTTATAACATAAGCCCATTAATACATATTTTACAAACTTAAACCTAACTAAATGTAATATTTTAGACTTACCATATCATCTATTTTTAATATTTTTCTGATATATTAACAAACTTTTTATTCTTATATTTATAACAATATTATATATTATGTATATATGTATTTAGATTAATATACTATACAAATATTTTTATTATGATGTAGTCTATTATACATATTTAATCACACTTGCATATATTTATACAATTCATTATTGAAAAAAATATATTTTTTCGTTTGTTATGTCCCACAAATTCATATAATCTAAAATTTATCTGATTTATCGTATGCTTTATAATTTACACGAAATGAAGATCAATTTTACACTTGAAAGATATTGAAATAAATAACATTTGCATATGTTTTGATCAATTTTACACATAAAATATTAAAAATAATGACATTAACAGATTCTTAATCAAAAGTATTCAACTTTATTATATTTATGTACAATACATATCATTTTTGTACGTTTATAAATGTTAGAATTTATATGTTTTGTCATACAAATTTAATATTAAAAATTTATATATATTAAAATCGATTAGTCAACCTATTTAATCACTTAAGTACGAATCGTGTTAAATTTTGTATGGACGGATTTAAAGAATCGTTAGGACGTTTATAAAAAAAATCTAAAGTGTATTATTTTAAAATGTATATCTTTTGTTGTAAACAAATTTCACAATTAAATTAATATTTATTAACAATTTATTAAAAATAAATTATAGAGTTCAAAAATAATTTATTAACAATTTATTAAAAATAATCATTCACACCAAAATGATTCCTAGAAAAATGATGCCACTTATACCATTTTGAATTTATTATTCAATTTTTAATTTTTAAATCTAATTTTTAAAATCAGTATTCTAATTTTATAAGTAATTGTTATTTTTGTATATAAGATTAAAATAAAATTTATTTTGAAGATAACCAATTTCATTATTTTTGATATTTTAAGTTTTTTTTTTCTTATCATTGTTATCTTTTTTTCCAGTGCCCATATTTATTATCTTTACTCAACGAAAATATTTGTATTTATTTATATTTTTTATTAATATTTTTTTGAAGAGAACATTATAAAATTATTCATTAACATTGTAACATTAATTTATTTAAAAACAATAAGGGGTACTAAACCCTAATATGGAAGTCTAAACTCTTATAAATGCACCTAAACATTGAAATAATTCATAGATCCTAAATTCTAAATTCTAGAATCAAATCTTAAATCCAAATACAAACACGTATATATTGATTTTTATAGTAATCATATGCCATCAAATTCTTTGATCAGAGATGTTAAACCCTAGCATGAACGTCTAAACCCTAACCATGTACACAATCATTGAAAATTATACATAGAATCATTTGATGGTTTACAGAAAATGCATAGGCTAGGATTCAATTCCTCGATTCATCGTGATTCTCTATCAGCAATAAAATCTCCACATTATATCATTTCATAGAACAATTCGATCGATGAGTTTTAATTTGACTTTTTTGATTTTTGTTTCTACATAAAATATTTGAAACACATGAGCTTACTGTTCATATTTAGATAATAAGAATTTTTAAATATATATATATATATATATATATATGTCTTGTCTTTTCTTTCGGTGGAGCGTCTGGTGTTTCCTTCTTTAACGCTAATTATTTGGATCAGATTTTGGGTCCTCCGTACAAAGTCGTAGATTTCTTGCATATAACCTTAGAGTGTCCTATGGAAATAGTCAGAGAGCTCCTGGTACGTAGGACTTCCGTCCTTTTGGGGGATGAGAGGTGCGTCCGCCTAAATTGTTGTCTCTGGTGAGATATTCACGATGATTCTTTGGAGATGCGTTGGACCATACATAAGTAATATCGTCAAGAAGATCTTCGGAATGATGAGAAGGGGTTTTCCTCTTAAAGACTCTCTGACGCCCAAGCCAGACTACCACTCGAGAGTAAATTGATTCAAGATGTGAGTGTGTTAATGAAATACATTAGTATGTTAATGAAACTAAAACATAAATTTTTGGATTATCTATTCATTTTTCAAAAATACATATTTAAATAAAACAAATCTAACAAGACATTATCGTGTATCGAATACTACGGAAAAAAATTTAGAATCATAAAAATCAACTTAACTGGACACCTTATCTTGTATAATGATATATAACATATAACATTTTCATATTTATACGTAGTTGCATATAATATGAATCTAATTGACTAACAAAAGAGATTGGAAATATAGATATATAACTTTTGCGTAAACACCATAACACCATATTTTAGAATAAAAATACTAAAATATAACTAACAAAATCAAAATAGAAATGAATAATTTATAAACACAACTAACGAAAATCTCAATTCCATAAAATAACTAAAAACTCAAAATTCTAGAGATTTAAATATTTTCATATAAATCACATTCAGTTTCTTCATTCAAAATCACTCGTTTAAAAAATAAAATTGTAGCATTTTAAAATGTTAAATTTGGTATGGACAGATTTAAAGAATCGTTGGGAGGTTTATTAAAAAAAATATAAAGTGTATTATTTTAAAATGTATATCTTTTGTTGTAAAAAAATTCACAATTAAATGAATATTTTATGTTCGCATCGATGAATGTTATGTGTTGTCCCAAAATGATTCACACCAACTTATAGAGTTCAAAAACAATTTATTAACAATTTATTAAAAATAACCATACACACCAAAATGATTCTTAGAAAAATGATGCCACTTATACCATTTTGAATTTATTATTCGTTTTTTTAATTTTTAGATCTAATTTAACAAATCAGCACTCTAATTTTATACGTAATTGTTATTTTGTATATAAGATAAAAAAATTCATTTTGAAGATAACCAATTTCATTATTTTGTTATTTTTTATTTATTTTATTTTATCATTGTTATCCTTTTTTCAGTGCACATATTTATCATCTTTAATCACCGCAAATATTTGTATTTATTTATATTTTTTATTAATATATTTTTTAAGAGAACATTAGAAAATTATTCATTAACATTATACCATCAATTTGTTTTTCAAAAAATAAGAGGTGCCAAACCCTAATTCGGGAGCCTAAATCCTTACAAATGCACGTAAATATTGAAAATAATACATAGATCATAAATCCTAAACTCTAGCATCAAATCTTAAATCCAAATACAAACACGTATAAACGTCTAAACTCTAACCATGCACACAATCATTGAAAAATTATACATAAACTCATTTGATGATTTACAGAAAACGCATAGGCTAGATGTAAAGGATTCAAGTCCTCGATTCATCGTGATCCACTATTAGTAATAAAATCTCCACATTATATCATTTCATAGAACAATTTGATCGATGGGTTTTAATTTGATTTTTTTTTGTTCTTGTTTCTACATAAAGTATTTGAAACACATGAGCTTACTATTCGAATTTAAACAATAAGAATTTTTTTTGTTTTAAATAATATGTTTTGTCTTTTCTTTCGAGGAATAATTCATAGTTCCGTTTGTTTGGCTTTTAGTGTTTATTTTATCGGAACTATGAATTATTCCTCAAAACAGACATAATCCGAACAAACCTCTTCATCGAATAAAAGACTCAAAAATAGAGGAAGCCTTGTTAAACACGAAAAAGAAGTATAGGTTCATGTAACAAATTCCTTTCAAACATAAAGGGTAAAAATATTATAAGGAGATATCTTGTTGAAGAGGCAAAACCTAAAAGAAGAAGTATGATTAGATAACAAACTCCTTTCAATGAAAAACGAAAATATGTAGAGATAATATTATTAGAAAATTACCTTATAGAAAAGGTCAAATTCTGGAAAAATAAAATAAAATAAATAAGAATCATTACAATAGCAAGAAGACGAAAATGAATAGATCAAATAACTAACACAAAAATACAATTACTAAAAATATATGTCATCATAGATTCAAGACACGTAAACAAATTAATATTAATTTAAAATTTTAAAATAAATATTAGAACAAAAGTACATACCAAATTTAATAATAATAAATAAGATTTTATAATAAACAATTTTTTGTTACAACCTATAAAACGAATACAATGATAATAATTAAGACAATAAAAAGACGAATATAAGATAAAAAGAACACAAGCTGTATAATAGAGAACAAAACACATAAATTTAAGAATAAATAAGAACAAATTATACCTCAGAGAGGAGTTCAAAACCTATATAAAAAGAATAAAACGATAATCATGGGTAAAAAATAAATAACGATTTCACGATATAATAAACAACATGAATAGTATAATAGATAAAAAAATACATATACATAAACAACAAATATAAGAACGAATTATACCTCTAAGAAGAGGTTACAACCTATAAAACGAATAGAACGATAATTAGTAGAAAAATAAAAAGAAATAAACGAATAAACAATAAAACTAATAACATGCACAACATATATTCTATAAACACAAAAACGAACAAAATAATACCTCGAAAACGACGACATAACCTACCAAAAAATAGAACAAATAAAACTATATCATTAGGGCAAAAAGAAAAATGTATTACAGAACAAACAATATGTGTAGTCTCTATCATATTTATAACAAACGATAAAAATAATACCTAGGGTTTTAAAACAAACGGGCAAATAAAATAAACACTAAAACCCAAAACGGGTAAAATAGATGGACCACAATAAAAACATACCCAAACTCATAACAATTATATAAGTTCAAAATAAGGATATTTTAGTCATAAAATTTCGATGGCAAGTGATTGTAATAAAACGATTTCATTAATGACATAAGGTAAAAACAGGTCTGAGAGTGATTCTGGAGCCGTCACGTAGGATTTCACACTTGCTAAATAATAGTATGATTGGTTGTAATCGGATTTAATTTCGGTTTAGTTTTGTGTTTAGGTAGTTAAGATCGAATTGGTAGACACTAAACCGAAATAAATTATTGTCTGAGTGTAATTTGGTTTAGAAGTCTCATTTTGTGTGTATACAGATTTCGAACTTTAGTTTTCTGTGTAAATAGGTTTTTAATTTTCATTTGGTGGAGAAATGTAACGAAACCTAAACTTTCACCTGAATCGCTCCATCTATCTTCCTGAGGAGAAGTTTGGTTTCAAATAGATAGTTAACCTATACACAGATAATTAAACTTTTTTGAAAAAATAATATATATATATATATATATATATATATATATATATATATATATTATTTGGATACTTATTTGAAGCTTGTTTGGCGTACATTTTCCATTTAAACTGTCTTTTTCTTTTTTGACATCAAAGAAATATTCTATTGCTGATTAAGAGTATATTTAGATTGAGAATGACTAAGGGGACCGGTATTTGCCCCAAACAACGCCAGACATTCTGCTTCGGCAAGTCTAACAATGTCATATTGCTGATTAAGAGTATATTTAGATTGAAAACTGGCACTAATTTGTTTGTGTCATTAAGTTGTTGGACTTTTCCCTTGTATTTTGTTGGACTTCTTCGTTCTTCTTATTTACTGGAAGAGACGACCTCAATGTAATACTCGATTGACGGCGCTTCCCATTAACAAACCACTTTAAAATAAATACTAGTGTCAGCGCGACTCCGCTTATTAAGTGATTTTAGTAGTATAATATTGTAATTAAATATGGAAATTATTAAAAGAATTGAATGTGCTAATCCTCCCTCTCCGGTTATGCAACTAAAATGCATCCCTCCTAATTTATTTTACAATACAAACAATTTTTCCTAATCGTTATAGAACACCAATTTTACATCTTTTTGTAATTATCCAAATGAAATTAAATTGTTGAATTCCATTTATTTAACCGATAATCATGTTTACAAAACCGTGATTGGCTTGACCCGAAAGAAAAACCCGATTAGGATAATTTCATGGTTGGATCCAAGTCTAATTGGATTTTTCTTTGGTGACGAAACAAAAATCTGAAAAATAGAGATTTGCAGTGCTTCGTCTAAGAACTCGACGGTACTTCGTCTGAGAAATCGATTTCGTCTGATAATCCTATAAGAACCCTAATTTTATTGTTTTCCCCAACTCGATTAGTGATGGTTGATTTTAGATAGATTTATTTTCGGGTTGGGTCTAGGTCTAATTGATTTTTTTTTGGTCAAGCCAATCGCGGTTATGCAAACGCAATTATCGGTTAGGTAAACATAATTAACAATTTAATTTCATTTGGGTAATTACAAAGAGATATAAAGTTGGTGTTGTATCAAGATTAGGAAAAACTATGGAGGATTGCATTTTAGTTGCATAACTAGACGGAGATTAGCACAGTCAACCCGATTATTAATATAATTATATATTACTATATATGGCCTAAAGTAATACACGATTATTATTATTTAGTCTTAACTTATGAACAATTAACTCATGAGTAATAGAAATGAGTCTGTATATAGGGTTTTTTCGAAAAATACCCTATTTATATTTGAGAATTTGAAAAATACATTTATTTATTTATTTTTAAAACTAACACTTTTAATATTTTAAAAACTGTTTTATCCTGATTTAATTTAAAAATTACATATTATAATAAATAATAACTAATTCGTAAATATAATTATTAATAATATTATTTTTCTTTTTATTTGAAATAAAAACGTTTTATTGATTTAAAATTTACCATTAGATCAATCTATTGAAATATATAAGTTTATCTTCCACAAAATTTCAATCTCACGTTTCTTATATAAAGGAGTATCAAGGTTTTCAAACAGAGTCAACCACCTCTTCGATACTACAATTTGCAAGGTGATGATGGACAAAATACGATTTTGATGAGCAGTAAATGTTATGTAAAAAAACTGGGTCGGCGATTTTGGGTCAGATGAACATTCACTATTTTTTGCTAAGCAGAATAAATGTTCGATAATTTTTTTTTCTCCAATCTTTATCGAAAACGAATCAAAGATCTAAACGAAAACATTTAAGAAACTAGGTAAGCAGATGAATCGGCAGGAGAGATCTAAATCTCTCTCGCGACCACCGGCCATATAACTTCTTAATCGATCTAGCTACAACCAAATTGGTAAAATCAAGAGAAATGGTGTATTTCCAAACCAATTAATTCGATTGGTTTACATGAACCGAGAAATTGACTTATTGTTTTAACCAAAAAAATTGGTTTGATCTTCAACCCATGGTTCAAATAAACGTGATGATAGATACAAATTTTTTGATAAATCAAAATTTAAGATAATTAAATATTGTTTAACAAAGATTTTGACCCTAAAAAAAACAATAAAATCAAAATTACATATTATCGTCACAGAAAATTAATTTTATTTTTCAAAAAATATACAAATATATATTCAGTTTTATTAAGGTTATTTTAGTAAATTTAATATCTCAAAAGTGTATTTTTCCAAAATTCAAAAATGTGTATTTTTCAAATTTAAAAATACAAGAAATACATTTTTCTAAATTTCCTCTTCTATATATGGTAATTTTTAAAAATATCATATTTTAAAACTTATTTCTTTCTAAAAATACTAACAGTAGTTTCAAAATTTTATAATAATACCATCAATAAATGATTAAGAGGCTATTTTACCCTTAACAAACTAAAATTATAATAATCAAATATTTAAATAAAATATAATTTTTGAAATTAGAAAAAGAATTGATTTCTGAAATAGTTAATCCTTCGTAAACTTAGTAACTTGTA
The DNA here is from genome assembly GCA_900406555.1 of Pseudoturritis turrita. Lineage (NCBI taxonomy): Eukaryota > Viridiplantae > Streptophyta > Magnoliopsida > Brassicales > Brassicaceae > Pseudoturritis > Pseudoturritis turrita. Next base: position 63,214 of record OVBL01000315.1, on the reverse strand, counting down.
AAATGATGTTTCGATATAAATTTTAATATATATTTTCAGATCACAAAAAAAAAAACGTAGTAATTTCAACCTAAAAATTAAACCTTTTTTTTTATGAAGGACTTTCTTTCTCCTTTTTCTCCGTCTTCTCTCTAGAACTGAGATTTTGATCAAATCTTTAGATTCTTTGTGTTTTTTTGATAGCCATTGTTGAACTGTTAGTTCGATATTTGTAAAATAGGAAGTTCGGAGATTCTCGTTATATTTGATTTCAGATCGGAAATACAAGACGGAGAGAACAGTGCGGGACAATGCCGAAAAGTAAATTGGTTAGTCTAACCTTTTAGGTCGGCAGATGAGGTCGAGATCTCTTTGCCGTGCTGACGAGACGAGGTCGGATGTTTTCTGCTGAACTAATTTCATAGTTTCTTTGCTGATCGGACCGGATTCTTGCTCGGGAGTTAGAGACTCAAACTCGTCGTTTTGGATCCCTTATGCTCTCATGAGAAGAGAAAATTATCTCTCAACCATAAGGTTGGTGGGTGATTATAGTTTGATGCCAACTATAGTTGCTTTCTTTAGTTTGACATCTGATTAACTTCTTCAAATCTTTGGGCTTCCTTTGTATGGGCCGAGAATGATTTGGGCGGAGCCCATCTTCATAGGGTGAAAACCCATGTGCAAGTTAGCCACCACCCAGACCGTCGAATCTTGGCGGCCGAGTTTCATCGTTATATTTCTTGGTGGGCTTGGCCCAAATTATTTTAGGCCCATCTTTGGAGATCTCCTCTGATTGGTGGGAGATGGCGGTTCCGTAGATATCGAGGTGCGACCCTTCAGCTTCCGTACTGAGTCTATATATTCTGCTATCCTCTCCTCATTCTTACTACTTCTTCGTTCACACAAGGTAGAATCCTCTCTCTCTCTCTCTCTCTCTCTCTCTCTCTCTCTCTCTCTCTCGCTTCAGTTTATTTTTATTTTGCTTCCTTGTTGTTCCGTCGTTGCCGCGCCGGATCTTCATCGCTTGCGACCGGTTCACTTAAAGTTTCCGGTGAATCTTCAATCACGTCTGCCTTTCTCATGGGTTCTTTTACCGAATCCTCGACTGCTTCTACTCATGCCAGTTCGTATTCTTCCGTACCTTCTGTCCGGGATCGGTCGAGTCCTTCTAGTATATCCACATGGAGTTCTCTGGCCGAACTGGAGTACCGTGCTCGTCTGGAGACCTCTAGTGCAGCATATCTTGTGCCCCGTTTGTTATTCCTCAGCTTGATGATAGATCCGCATCGGGTACTTATCCATCGGCCAGAAGCGTGGCCGAAGAGTTGGACGGTCGCGAGGGGGCTTCTCAGTCCGGTCTTCCTTTGGAAGAGTTGGGCGACGAAGGAGATATTAAGGACGAGGAGATTGTTGAAGAAGAGTCTTATCGCTCTGAAACCCCTGATAACCTAGATGCAGACTGGGTCCCGGCCTGGATCGCCATATTATTTTTCAATGGCAGGACGATACTCCAACGCGATCTACCTGGACGTATGTTGATGCGATGATGGCCAGCCGCAATCTCGTAAATAAGATCGCATTCTGGGTCCCGTTCAGGGAAGAACGTCTTTGGTCTCCGCCAGACGGTTATCTTTGTTTGCATGAATCTTTCTTCACCCCGGCCGGCCTTTGGTTTCTGCTTCCTCCTCTATTGGTAGAGTACTATTGTTGGGGTCAAAACCCACCCCAGTTGCGATCAATGGAAAAACGGCTAAGTATGAAAATACGAGGAATCGGAAAAGGCCGGAATTGTGGCTAAGTCATTTCTATACGAGTCCACTTAAGCACAAGAGGGGCCGTTCTGGCCAAAGCAGCTCTATTTTCGGCCAAGGAAGCTTCACTTCGGCATGGAGACGTCGGCGAAGAAGGGAGAGACTGAGGCAAGCCTTGTCTCCGCTTAGGCAAGCCTTGTCTCCGCTTAGGCAAGCCTTGTCTCCGCTTAGGCAAGCCTTGCCTCCACTAAGGCAAGCCTTGTTTCCACTTCGGCAAGGAAACATTGGCCAGCATAGCCCACATCGGCAACATGGCCGCTTCGGCCGATGGGGAGATTTCGGCAACATGGCCATTTCGGCCATACGGCCACTTCGGCCAACTTAGAGACGTCGGCCAAGTTGTCCGCTTCGGCGCAGCTCACTTCGGCAGAGAAGAGACATCGGCACACGGAGACGCATCACTTCGGCACACGGAGATGCGTCACTTCGGCACACGGAGACGCACCACTTCGGCCCACGGAGACGCACCACTTCGGCCACGATCCACTTCGGCCACGGTCCACTTCGGCCACGATCAACTTCGGCCACGATCAATTTCGGCCACGATCCACTTCGGCCAAGCTCCACTTCGGCCATGCTCCACTTCGGCCAACGAGCTCGCTTCGGCTATGATACGAATCCACTTAGGCACGATACGAGCTCGTTTCGGCCGAAGTTATTTTTATACGAAACTGCTTGGCCGAAGTCAAAATCATACGAGACTGTTTGGCCGAAGTCAAAATCATACGAGACTGCTTGGCCGAAGTCAAAATCATACGAGACTGCTTGGCCGAAGTCAAAATCATACGAGACTGCTTGGCCGAAGTCAAAATCATACGAGACTGCTTGGCCGAAGTTAAAATCGTACGAGACTGCTTGGCCGAAGTCAAAATCATACGAGACTGCTTGGCCGAAGTCAAAATTGTACGAGACTGTTTGGCCGAAGTCAAAATCTTACGAGACTGCTTGGCCGAAGTGAAAACCATACGAAACTGTCCGGCCGTGGCTAAATCTATACGAGACTTCGGCCAACTTCGGCGACGGCCACTTCGGCCAAAAGACATTGCTATACAAAACTGTTTGGCCGAAGTCAAAATCATACGAGACTGCTTGGCCGAAGTCAAAATCATACGAGACTGTTTGGCCAAAGTCAAAATCATACGAGACTGCTTGGCCGAAGTCAAAACCATACGAAACTGTCCGGCCGTGGCTAAATTTGTACGGGACTTCGGCCAACTTCGGCGACGGCCACTTCGGCCAAACGAGCTCCACTTCGGCCAAAAGACATTGGTATACGAAACTGTTCGGCCGAAGTCAAAGTCATACGAAACTGTCTAGCCGAAGTGATACGAAGCTGTCTGGCCGAAGTGATACGAAACTGTCTGGCCGAAGTCGATTCTATACGAAACCTGAAGACAATGCGGCCGAAGTCATTTTTATACGAAGCTGGAAGACGACGCGGCCGAAGTCATTTTTATACGAAGATGGAAGACGACGCGGCCGAAATCATTTCTATACGAAGACAGAAGACGACACGGCCGAAGTCATTTTTATACGAAGCTGGAAGACGACGCGACCGAAGTCATTTTTATACTAAGCTGGAAGACGACGCGGCCGAAGTCATTTCTATACGAAGCTGGAAGACGACGCGGCCGAAGTCATTTCTATACAAGGACGACAAGCCCATCTTCGGCCCGCGATGGGTCAAAGGCCCACGAAGCCAAGCCGACTTGCTAAAACAGAAATCCAGAAGGATTAGGAAGTTTTCCTAATCCCTTTGGGATTGACCTGGCCAACTCGAACGACTATATATATCTATGTACATCCTTTGAAAAAGGGATCCGCAATTTTACTTAGCGAAAAACCCTAGACCTTTTTGCTCTAAAACTCTTGTACGAAAGCTTTCCGACACAGCTTAATAAAAACCATCTTTGGATCTCTCTGTTCGTGGTTCATCCGCAAAAATTTCATCCCTCTTAACAAACCTCTGACAAATTCTAATTGTGTTGATTTCGACTCCCACAATTTGGCGCTAGAAGGAGGGGGAATTTGAAACTTTCTTACTCCAAGGAACCACCGCACGAACGATTCGAAGAAGATGACTAGCGACGGACGAACCTACGACCCGCAGGACACGGGGATCGATGGATCTGGAGCAACAGATACACCAACACCTGCAGTCGTGGAGACGAGCCTAGAGGCCCTATCACAGATCAAGACGATGCTGGAAACGCTGCTCAAGAAGGCAGAGGAGCAAGACAAGCTAAACACGACGACGACCGATAAGCTCGAAGTCCTTACAACGGCGAGCCGAGCCCGTGGTAGAGGCTCAGGAGTTGACCTAATGAGGCGCCCTCTTCGATGTCTCAACCCAACGACCCTCGATTTCTCAACACCCCACCATACGACGAGAACCCAAGGCGGATTGCCCCCTACAAACCAACCAACCACGACCGCTGAACTGAACGCGACACCGCAGGAGGGAAACACGCAGATTATGGGCGGAATGAATCCAGTGATTAACATGGAGGATAACCCAGAGGGTGAACACGACTCAGAACATTGCCGCGAAGCTTAATTCACGTGTGCGACCCAAACTCGAAACAAACAGAGCAACACCAACCTTGGCCATGATCAAGACCTCACTGAAGAGGAGGAGAACATCCTCTGGGCCCAACGAGCCCAGATCGAGGCAGAGCGCAAAGCAATGATCCGAGCCCAAAAGGAGGAGATGGCCAAAATCCGGGCAGGCATGGAGCGAGCTACCGCCGAGATGAAATTCGTTCGATCTCAGATGCATAGGGCTACTAGCAAGGCTCCCGAACTCGACCGAGTGCTTGAAGAAGCACAGAACACCCCATTCACGACTCGAATCACTAAGGCAAGGGTATCTGATCCGGGGAAGATGAAGATACCAGTCTACGAAGGTAAAACTGATCCAAAGGAGCACTTGACCGCTTTCGCAATAGCGATGGGACGAGCAAACTTCAGTGAAGGAGAAGAAGACGCTGGACAATGTCTCTTGTTCGTCGAGCACCTTAAAGGCCTAGCTCTCTAATGGTTCTCTAGGCTGGAAAGAAATTCGATCGACAATTTCAATCAGCTGTCGTCGGTGTTCCTTAAACATTATGCTATATTCATGGAATGCCGAACCTCCGATGCGGATCTGTGGACCATGGGGCAAGGACAGAACGAGACATTGCGAACATTCATCGGACGGTTCAAGTCGGTACTGTCGAAGGTAGAAGGGATAAGTGATGAAGCCGCACTGTAAGCGTTAAAGAAAGTCCTGTGGTTCGACTCCGATTTTCGGAAAGAGATTGCGCTGAACGCACCAACCACGATCCATGATGCATTGCACCGAGCGACGGACTTTGCCTCCAACGAGGAAGAAGTGAAGATCCTAGCCCAGAAGCACGGAAAGGCGAAGTCCACGAACCACCTTCCCTCTGCTCCAAACCCACCGAACAACAGAAAGGGCAACTAAGGCCCTGGATACATCCAACACGAGGGGGGATTCAAAGGAGCCCATAACTACCAAGTTGATTCGTCAAGCTATGGGCAAGGACGAGGTCAAGGCCGAGGAAGAGGAACATGGAGTAGCACGTGGACCAGGGGCCAAGGAACTTACGATGAAATGGCTTATTGCGAACATCACCATATCTTCGGACACTCAACTACAAATTGCCGCATCCTAGGTTTGAAACTCACTGCCAAACTGGCGGCTGGTAAACTGAAGGGCGATATTAGCCTCAAGGACTTCGACATGGATACCAACGCAAATCGTCTCGAACAGGCAAACGAAGATCTTCCTAAGCGAGGGAGGCAAGACGATGAAGCACCGCAATCTGGCCCAAGAAGACGGATCAACATGATAATGGGTGGATCTCACTATTGCTCGGATACCGTCTCATCGATTAAAGCTTTTCAACGACGAGCCGATGTCAGCGTTAACTGGTCCGCACCCTCCAAGTTTTCAGATGACGTAATCTCATTCAGAGAAAGGGAAACAGCCGGAATCGACACACCACACGATGACCCTCTCGTGATCGAGTTGATCATTAGTGGCTACGATGTAGCCCGGGTGCTGGTGGATACGGGCAGCACAATGGACATAATCTTCAAAGAAACTCTCAAAAGAATGGACATCAATCCGTCCGACATAGTGGCTACCCCTAAACCATTGACTGGATTTTCCGGAGAAACGACCATGAAAATCGGGACGATCAAGCTGCCTGTAGAAGCTGGGGGTGTCATCAAGCTCGTCGAGTTCTCGGTAGCCGATCACCCAGCAATCTATAACGTCATCATCGGAACACCTTTGTTAAATTCAATGCGCGCCGTAGCCTCGACCTACCATCTCTGCGTCAAATTCCCAACATCGAACGGAGTCAAAACGATTTTGGGAAGTCAGAAGGAGTCCCGCGTATGCTTCCTAGCTGCACACAAGCTCAGGAACCCTGTCACCGATCCAATAGCCAAGTCAGAACGCAAGAAGATGAAGACAGACAGGGAGCCAGTAAAAGAACTCTCCAAGCTTTTGTAGCAATTACAGATTGCGGAGGATCGCGAAGAAGAAGCACCTGAACAGACCTGCGACCCCGTAATATCAGTTTGTATCAACGACGAACACTCGGAACGATGCGTAGAGATTGGATTCGCCCTCGACAAAAAAATCAAGGACGAACTGGTTTCATTCTTAAAAGAAAACGTGGACACTTTCGCGTGGACAGCAGAAGATATGCCCGGGATTGATATCGGTGTAACCAGTCATGAATTGAACATCGACCCAACCTTCAAACCAATCAAGCAGAAACGGAGAAAGTTGGGTCCTGACAGAGCGAAAGTAGTCAACGACGAAGTCGAAAGACTCTTACAGGTCGGGTCGATAATGGAAGTCAAGTACCCGGATTGGCTGGCGAATCCTGTTATAGCAAAAAAGAAGAGCGGAAAATGGCGGGTGTGCGTCGATTTCACCGACTTAAACAAGGCGTGCCCGAAAGACAGCTTCCCACTACCACACATCGATCGACTGGTCGAAGCAACGGCCGGTAACAAGCTCTTATCTTTCATGGACGCATTCTCTGGATACAATCAGATTCTAATGAACCCCGACGATCGTGAGAAGACAGCCTTCATTACGGATCGTGGAATCTATTGCTACAAGGTGATGCCCTTCGGTCTAAAAAATGCCGGAGCCACATATCAGCGCTTAGTAAACAAGATGTTTGCTAATCAACTCGGAAGAACGATGGAGGTTTACATAGACGACATGCTGATGAAATCGCTAGAGGCAACGGATCACGTGCTACATTTGGAGGAATGTTTCCGACAGCTCAACTCGCATAACATGAAGCTCAACTCGACAAAGTGTAGGTTCGCAGTCACGTCCGGCGAGTTTCTTGGTTACTTAGTCACTCATCGAGGAATCGAAGCGAATCCAAAGCAGATCGACGCCCTTATCCAGATGGCTTCCCCAAAGTCCAAACGCGAAGTACAGAGGCTGACTGGAAGGGTGGCTGCACTCAACAGATTTATTTCGCGGTCCACCGATAAGTGCTTACCTTTCTACGACACTTTACGAGGAAACAAGAAATTCGAATGGACAGAGAAGTGCGAAGAGGCCTTCCAGCAGTTGAAAAAATATCTCGCCAGTCCCCCGGTGCTCGCAAAGCCAGTCGAGGGAGAGCCGCTCTTCCTATACACCGCAATCTCCACCACGGCAGTGAGCGGAGTACTCATTCGCGACGAACGGGGCGAGCAGAAACCAATTTTTTACGTCAGTAAGACCCTCACCGATGCAGAGACAAGATACCCGCAGATGGAGAAGTTGGCTCTATCGGTGGTCATGTCTGCCAGGAAACTAAGGCCGTACTTCCAATCACACTCCATTGTGGTCCTTAGTCCTTTACCCCTACGATCGATTCTGCACAGCCCAAGTTAATCCGGGCGATTGGCCAAGTGGGCTATCGAGCTCAGCGAGTACGACATCGAGTATCGCGGACGAACCTGCGTAAAATCGCAAATGCTTGCCGATTTCTTAATCGAACTTCCGGAGGAGAGCCTCGCCGAAGGAAACCCGAATTCGACTTGGCAACTTCACGTTGACGGCTCATCATCCAAAAACGTTTAAGGGGTCGGGATACGTCTAACATCACCAATGGGCGAGATACTTGAACAATCCATCCGCCTAGGTTTTCACGCCTCCAACAATGAAGCAGAATACGAAGCCCTCATTGCCGGAATAAAGCTTGCGCAAGGACTCAAGATTGATTGCATTCACGCGTTCTGCGATTCACAGTTAGTCGCGAACCAGTTCAGCGGGGAATACACAGCTAAAGAAGATCGCATGGAGGCGTATCTGAAAGTCGTCAAAGACTTGACTTCTCAGTTCAAAGAGTTCACACTCACGCGTATTCCACGAGGAGAAAACACGCCGGCTGATGCACTGGCCGCCCTTGCATCCACTTCTGATCCAGCCTTGAAACGAGTTGTTCCGGTGGAATTCATCGAACGCCCGAGCATCACTCTTCCAGAAACAGTGAGTATGGTTACGCGATCCCAAGCCGCCAGGACTGCAAGGGAGAAAGCATGTGCACCGAACGATGCTGGAGATGACGCTGACGAACGAGAAGCAGTAATCAACGGCTCAATGGTCCAGGACGAGACATATGCGATAGACGAAAGACACGCCTCTCAGATGGAAATAGATGCAGTCGACGAGGACAAAGATCCTGCGAATGCTGAAGAAGAAGCAACGTCTATGGACGAGGACTTTACGACCCTCCCTTCCAACGTCGACCCCTGCCACGAAACTGGAGTCGTCAAGATGAATGGAGCGTGTACGGGCATACAGTCTGTCTGCGACAAAGGGTGGCTTGACGATATCCGCAGTTACATCTGCGATGGTATCTTACCGTCAGACAAATGGGCAGCCCGAAAGCTTTGGGCGCAAGCAGCGCGCTACATCTTGCTCGACGACAATGTTTTCAAATGGCGATTCTCGGGGCCATTACTCGCCTGCATCGAAGGAAAGGAGGCAAGCGCAATCATGGAGGAGGTCCACGGCGGCTCCTGTGGTAACCATTCGGGAGGACGAGCCTTGGCAATAAAAATCAAACGACACGGCTATTACTGGCCGACGATGATACAAGATTGCGAGAAATACTCGTCCAGGTGCGAGAAGTGTCAACGTCACACACCAATGATTCATCAGCCAACCGAGACGCTTTCTTCAATATCATCGCCCTATTCGTTCATGCGATGGTCCATGGACATCGTTGGACCTTTGCATCAGTCAAAGCAGAAACGATTCGTACTGGTCCTGACAGACTATTTTTCAAAGTGGATGGAGGCAGATTCTTATGCCAGCATCAAGGACGCACAAGTCGAAAGTTTGTATGGAGGAACATCATATGCCGACATGGAGTCCCATACGAGATCGTCACCGATAATGGATCACAGTTCATTTCCACAAGGTTCGAAGCTTTCTACGAGAAGTGGAAGATCCGGCTAAGCAAATCCACCCCACGATATCCACAAGGCAACGGCCAGGCTGAAGCAATAAACAAAACGATTCTCGACGGTCTCAAGAAACGCCTCGACCAGAAGAAAGGCTGATGGGCCGACGAATTGGAAGGTGTATTGTGGTCTCATCGAATGACACCGCGACGAGCAACCAACAAAACTCCGTTCGCTCTCGTCTATGGGACAGAATGCGTCATTCCACCAGAGATAAATTTTCCTGGAGTCCGCCGAAGATCCCAGAACAAGCAGGACTCAATCACTTGTTGATGCTTGATGAGTTGGACTTGATCGACGAAAGACGGGATCAAGCACTGATCCGAATTCAGAATTAGCAGAACGCAGCGGCAAAATACTACAACTCTCACGTCCGAAATCGACCATTCTATGAAGGAGACCTGGTCCTACGGAAAGTTTTCCAGAATACTGCAGAGCGGAACGCCGGCAAACTCGGAGCAAACTGGGAAGGATCTTACAAAATCACGAAAGTAGTCCGACCTGGAGTGTACGAACTCGCCAACATGTCTGACGTTCCAATACCAAGATCGTGGAACGCAATGCACCTCAAGAAGTACTATACTTAGGATACTTCACATGAACTACGGGGCGGCTTGATCCCTGCAAAGGGTACGTAGGCAGCTCGTCTTCGGATGGGTTCAGCTGTCCCCCTCCTAAAAAAAAGGGGGAGTGGGTACGTATACTCATATACTCCCACCTTTGTAATAGACTCCGCGTCTACTTAATGCAAGCTTCTCGAAGCAATTTTCGTCATATCACACCCTCCACGGGTTACTAAAGCCTTAACGGAAACAGGCATCACATACGCACCTTTCACGAATCACTTAAAGTCCTAACTAAAACAGGCACCTCTCTTCACCCTCGTTGCTGCTGGCCACATCAACGAACTACTACATCCTTTACGGATCTAACCACTACATCCTAGCGGATTAAAAGCGCGCGCTATATAAATAACTATGTCCATTGTCGGAGCGGATATGCTTACGATAGCATACCCATGAACCGAAATGTTCATCTTAAAACCCAACAACCAAATTGTTGGTCCTAACAGTACTACATGTCCATTGTCGGAGCGGATATGCTTACGGTAGCGTATCCGTAAACCGAAATGTTCATCCTAAACCCAACAACAAATCGTTGGTCGCAACAGTACCATGTGTCCATTGTCGGAGCGGATACGCTTACGGTAGCAGATCCGTAAATCGAAATGTTCATCCGAAAACCCAACAAACAAATCGTTGGTCAAAACACCTGCGCTCATAATCGAAGCAAGTATGCTTACACTAACGTAATCATTCAAAACGAAACAAACGAATCGTCGGTGTTAAACACCAACACAAACTGTAGCAAAATAGATCAGTCCTCCTTGGATAGAAACAACCATTCAAGCAACAAGTTTCAACAACAAAGAAACGACACAACAAAAGCCAAAGCCACAAGGCGAACATAACAAGTCAATACGGATAAAGCCGTCCTGGCACCATGTCCAAATAACGTCAAAACATAATTAAAATGATGACTAGGGCAGTTCCCCATCGTCATACCTTACCCCTTGAAGACACACCCTAATCATCGTCGGAAGATTCGGCCATCGTCTCGGATTCGGAGGCGTCGTTCGAACCAAGCGAACTCGAACCAAGCTTACCCCTATTGGATCCAGAGAATACACGAACGCCGACATCCGCCGCCAACGCCTCAACGGACTCATTACCGAGCGCAATGTCGACCGAGTCTTCAGAGATCGGCGAGACCACTAGGTTGTTCCCCAATAAGGCGACCAACCTATCAAACTCGTCATCGGCACCAGCGTACCTCGCTTTCCATCCCTGGAGTTTCTCAAATTCGGCATCCAACGAAGGTGGTTCGTCACCGCGGAGCAGCGCAAGGAGTTCAAGGTTCCCGTCAACTTGGGCAAGATCGATGACGTTATTCTGCGATGATTCGCCCAAGATCTTAACCTTCTCCTTGGCTCGGTCGACTTTAGATTGAAACTTCTTGGCCATTCTGTGCATCGCCCCCTTCTTAGCCCGTTCAACCTTCTTGTCGGTTATAGCCCTCTCCGAGCTTAACATCCGCTGAAGCTCGACAACTTGAGCCTCCTGCTGGACCCGATAGGACTCCAGGTCCTCCTTCTGTTTCGATGCTATCTCCGTTGCAGCATCGCCCTCGCGCTCGGCTTTGTTAAGCTTGTTTTGAAGCTCTTCGGCCGCTCTCCGTGCACGCTCAGCTCTCCTCGCATTCTTGCGGAGGTCCGCCTCATAGCCGGACGTCATCTTGTTAATGGAAGCCAAAAATTGAGCGAAAACAAGAAAGGTTAAGTGTCACATTTTCAACGAAATAAAAGAAGGAAAAGTCGACATAAATTACCTTGGTACCACGACGGGACATTTTGGCATACGGTTTGCTTCGGGATAGCGTATCAGGAGGAGGAAAGCAATCCTCCTTAGAGAGAATCTTGGAGAAGAGAGTAGCTGATGCTGACGCATCATCGCAGACTATTCCGGAGGAAAATGGCGGAGGTGCTGCCCCCGAAGGAGGGTCGCGCTCAACGACATCGCAAACTGGAGTGTTACGCTTTTTGCGTCTTGGGGCATCATCCTTCTGAAGATCTTTCCCTTTGTCAGCCCTCGTAGGGGCACATCTCCGAGCCGGTTTCACCTCGTGGGCATCTCCGCTCGTGGGAACGGCCTTGCCATATCACCCAACACGATCTCTTTTGCAAGGGGGACTGACGGAGCCAGCATGGACGGTTCTGCAGATGAGTCACCCAAGGGAAAAGCGAGGGCAGCGCTTAGCTGCTCAGCGGAAATCTCGGTTCAACCAACCTCTGCTTGCTCCATCACAGCATGGGATTCGGCCTCCATTCTTTCGGGGACCGACGATTGCTTTCCCATGGTTCTCCTCGTACTGGTAAAAGAAGGCGAAGAAGTTGAGCTCGGAGAATAATATCCAAGGTATTGCGCCCGCGCTCTCTCTATTCTTTGAAGAGTAAAATCCCTTTGCCAATCACACTCACCGGAAGCAAGAGTCTCACGAAACGTAACTACGTCATGAGGACACGCCGGGAGCGGATTAGGAACTGCAAAACCAACAAACACAACGGAAAGTCACGGCATAATTCAACAAAACAGAGTAAATTCGTAAAGCTACAGATCGGCTACCGATTTTTCCCCATCGGGTCCTAATTTTGTTAACCCAGTCTGCACCAACCGAAGCCTCGGAGATGGGCACAAAGAAGAAATAATCCTCCCAATGTCTGTCTTTACTCGGGAATCCTCCGATAATTTTGCGGTGAGCTTTGTTCGAAAGGGAGTAAAGAAGCGAATCCTTGGAGCGAAATGTCCGAAAGGATAGCAGGTTCAGAAAGTGATCCACGGTAACTTCTTCGCCACACTCAGAGCTGCGGACCACGATCCCAACCAGGTGTCAAATTCCCCGCGGAGTTATTTATGCCAGGGCCAGTCTATGTTTCCACAGATACCCAAGGATGACCCCTGGTATTAGAGAAAGCACATGTAAAAACAACTCTCGTACAAGGTAAAAAACTCTTTTGGAGGCTTACCGGCCCGATCCGATGGCGGTGGAAGGATGAATTCAATTTCTTCGGAAATGTTGAACCGGTGCCTGAGGGTCTCCAAAGATTCAGCAGTGGATAGAGTAGATCCTGGTGGATCAGGCGCCTCATGCTTGTATCCGCCCTTAGAAACTCGCCGTCTTGAGGAACACGCCTGAAGACTCGCGTCTTGCCTCATCCTAGCACAATCGGAGCTCCAATTCTCCATTTCGGTTTTTATGTCTAAAGGATTCCCCATTTCATCCATCGGAGGGAATCAATTCGGCAATAAGGGGAGATCACTTCGGCAAGCAAAGATTTTGGCCAAGGAGCACTTTGGCCTAGGAGCCCGTCGGCCAAGGATCCATTTCGGCAGAGAAGGGGGTCTTCGGCAAAGAATGAAATCACTTCGGCCTAGCACTTTGGCAAGAAGAAACATCGGCTAAGGGACAACTTCGGCAGAGAAGACTCCGGCCGAAAACAATTTCGGAGGAACAAAAACAACAACCCGAAATAAAAATCTTCAGAAAGAGGAGAGACAAGGGAAGAGAGAAGTTACCTTGAGATTTCTGAGAAATGAAGAAGTGAAGAAGAAGTAAAGAGAAGTGGAAGCATATATAGGCTCATAAAGCAAAAGATGATGTCATCATGCATTGGGAATCGGGCCAAAACACAGTTGAATGAAGAAATTTCTACTAGAAAAAATATTATCAGTCTGGAGACAGAGAACCTGGCAGATATTAAAAACAACGGACTCAGTGTCACATCGGCTCAGTTCGTACCAATCGACGCAGCACATTGATCCCAGCTTGGACTTCCTCTACCTCGGCACTATCATCACTGAGACTACCGAGTTGGGGGGCTAACTGTTGGGGTCAAAACCCACCCAGCTGCGATCAATGGAAAAACGGCTAAGTATGAAAATACAAGGAATCGGACAAGGTCGGAATTGTGCCTAAGGCATTTCTGTACGAGTCCACTTAAGCACAAGAGGGGCCGTTCTGGCCAAAGCAGCTCCATTTTCGGCCAAGGAAGCTTCACTTCGGCATGGAGACGTCGGTGAAGAAGGGAGAGACTTAGGCAAGCCTTGTCTCCACTTAGGCAAGCCTTGTCTCCGCTTAGGAAAGCCTTGTCTCCGCTTAGACAAACCTTGTCTCCGCTTAGGCAAGCCTTGTCTGCACTTAGGCAAGCCTTTCCTCCACTAAGGCAAGCCTTGTTTCCACTTCGGCAAGGAAACATCGGCCAGCATAGCCCACATCGGCAACATGGCCACTTCGGCCGATGGGGAGACTTCGGCAACATGGCCATTTCGGCCATACGGCCACTTCGGCCAACTTAGAGACGTCGGCCAAGTTGTCCGCTTCGGCGCAGCTCACTTCGGCAGAGAAGAGACATCGGCACACGGAGACGCGTCACTTTGGCACACGGAGACGCGTCACTTCGGCACACGGAGACGCGTCACTTCGGCACACGGAGACGCACCACTTCGGCCACGATCCACTTCGGCCACGATTCACTTCGTCCACGGTCCACTTCGGCCACGATCCACTTCGGCCATGATCCACTTCGGCCACGATCCACTTCGGCCAAGCTCCACTTCGGCCATGCTCCACTTCGGCCAACGAGCTCGCTTCGGCTATGATACGAATCCACTTAGGCACGATACGAGCTCGTTTCTGCCGAAGTCATTTTTATACGAAACTGCTTGGCCGAAGTCAAAATCATACGAGACTGTTTGGCCGAAGTCAAAATCATACGAGACTGCTTGGCCGAAATCAAAATCATACGAGACTGCTTGGCCGAAGTCAAAATCATACGAGACTGCTTGGCCGAAGTCAAAATCGTACGAGACTGCTTGGCCGAAGTCAAAATCATACGAGACTCCTTGGCCGAAGTCAAAATCGTACGAGACTGCTTGGCCGAAGTCAAAATCATATGAGACTGTTTGGCCGAAGTCAAAATCATACGAGACTGCTTGGCCGAAGTCAAAACCATACGAAACTGTCCGGCCGTGGCTAAATCTATATGGGACTTCGGCCAACTTCGGCGACGGCCACTTCGGCCAAACGAGCTCCACTTCGGCCAAAAGACATTGCTATACGAAACTGTTCGGCCGAAGTCAAATTCATACGAGACTGCTTGGCCGAAGTCAAAATCATACGAGACTTTTTGGCTAAAGTCAAAATCATACGAGACTGCTTGGCCGAAGTCAAAACCATACGAAACTGTCCGGCCGTGGCTAAATCTATACGGGACTTTGGCCAACTTTGGCGACGGCCACTTCGGCCAAACGAGTTCCACTTCGGCCAAACGAGTTCCACTTCGGCCAAAAGACATTGCTATACGAAACTGTTCGGCCGAAGTCAAAGTCATACGAAACTGTCTAGCCGAAGTGATACGAAGCTGTCTGGCCGAAGTGATACGAAACTGTCTGGCCGAAGTCGATTCTATACGATACCTGAAGACAACGCGGCCGAAGTCATTTTTATACGAAGCTGGAAGACGACGCGGCCGAAATCATTTTTATACGAAGATGGAAGATGACGCGGCCGAAGTCATTTCTATACGAAGACAGAAGACGTCACGGCCGAAGTCATTTTTATACGAAGCTGGAAGACGACGCAGCCGAAGTCATTTTTATACGAAGCTGGAAGACGACGCGGCCGAAGTCATTTCTATACGAAGCTGGAAGATGACGCGGCCGAAGTAATTTCTATACATGGACAACAAGCCCATCTTCGGCCCGCGATGGGTCAAAGGCCCACGAAGCCAAGCCGACTTGCTAAAACGGAAATCCCGAAGGATTAGGAAGTTTTCCTAATCCCTTTGGGATTGACCTGGCTAACTCGAACGACTATATATATCTATGTACATCCTTTGAAAAAGGGATCCGCAATTTTACTTAGCGAACAACCCTAGACCTTTTTGCTCTAAAACTCTTGTACGAAAGCTTTCCGACACAGCTTAATAAAAACCATCTTTGGATCTCTCCGTTCGTGGTTCATCCGCAGAAATTTCATCCCTCTTAACAAACCTCCGAAAAAGTCTAATTGTGTTGATTTCGACTCCCACAACTATCGTTACCGTAAGATAGCGATCTCGCAATTAACGCACGCCGCGATCCGCAATTTTGTATCCGTTTTAGCTTTATCTGCGGAAGTCAGTTTGGCATTGATTATCGTTTCTTCGAAGAGATGGCTAGTTTCAAACGTTGCAAGAATGGGCCAGGTCGCTTCTATGTTTCTATGAAATCCAGATATAATCTTTTGCTCGACACTCCGAGCAAGATTTCGGATTGGGAGACAAGCTAATTCTTCGTTAAGATTGACGGCAATGCTATCTGTGATCCGACCATGAAGTTTCGTGCTGGGTGGAATGTCGATATTTGTAGCGTTTTACCCTGCGTGTTTTATTGGCTGAGTGCTAACTGACTCCTGATTTTTGTTTCTATTTTGATTTCAGCTCCCCACCATTTTGCCAAACCGCCTCCGCGAAGATTTTTCGACCTTATCAGAGGAACTGAGTGAATTGGGGCGGTAGTGGTGGCCTGATCTTTTGGACGAAAGGATAAAAAGAAGCCTTGCACGCATTATGATAGGTCGGTCGCACTTTTGATTATTTGGTTAGGTCGGTTTGATTTTATCTTAACCCCCCATTTTTTTATTTTTTATTTTAGGGCGGTACGATCTCGAGTTTTTTCCACTGAAAGAGAGACCACCGCGTGAACCGAAGTCGAAGAAAATGAGAGCAACTTCGGCTACCAAAAAAAGAAGGGCAAATCGACGCTTAAGCTTCCTTGGTCCGCCGACCAGTTGGCAGCTCCCCAGGATGGTTCTAATTGGAGGGAAACTGAGAAGATAAAGACAGTCCCTGCCACTGTCCCTCCGACGATCGTCTCGATGTCCAAGGACCATAAGACTCCTAAAGGCAAACCGGACGGTCGTGCTGATAGGCCGGTTAAACAGGTTAAAAGGAGATCCTTGGTTTATTCTAAGGTACCAGTCATAGAAGGGAATTCTGTAGCCAGAGGTGTTGATGACCCTCCTCTTCTTCGCAAGAATAGCTCGGCTGCCCCCAAAGAGAAGCGGGCAAGAGATGATGATGTGGATGCCCCAGGTTCGGCAAGAGCGCGACAAGGAGAAGATGCGCTGGCCCCCGCCCTAGAGGATGAGATCGCTGAAGTTGGCGGCAAGCAGGCGTCGTTACCACCACCCAAGCGTAGGGCTCATTTCGAGTTTCAAGTCAAGTACACGAACCGGGACGTTCATATCAACCAAGATCCTCTCTCTTGTGCTGACTATGTTAGCAAGATCAAGGGTTCTGCTCATGGTCTACTCGTCCTGGTTGGAGGAGTCGAAGCTTATCAAGACTCCGCCCGAGCTTCCGTGAATGTGAGTAATCATTTTCTCTTTTTCTTCTGTACGTTTTTCGTGATATTGACTCCTACTGTGCTTGCAGATGCTGACCACGTCTAACTTCTTGGTTGAGGCATACGATCGAAAGTTGAAGAGGGCCCGGGGGAGCTCGAAGAGGCGATCTCTAGTTTGTCTGATGAGAAGCAGACGGTCGAACGCCTTATGGCGGAGAATGAAGCGTTACGGCAAGAGAGGGAGCAACATCTGATTGAATTGGCTCGGTTGGAAGATAATCTTGCCCATGTTGTGGGTGAGAAGGCATCGTTGGAGACGGAGAAAGAGGCTCAGATGGCGCGACTGCGGAAGTCAAGGTCGGATTGGGTGGATCATGAGCGGAAATTTGTTACGGATGGTTTGATTGCCAAGGCGACAGCTCATTTCAAGAGAGTGATCAAACATATCGCTGACCTTGGAAAGACGCACGATGTGGCGCTTTGGATTAGTCAGATTAAGGGCACTATCTAAAGTCATTGCACGAGATCAAAAGAGCGTGCTAGTTCCATCTGATTTTTTTGAGCAGCTCGAGAAGGATTTGACCGTTTGGAAGGGTAAGTTTGACTCGCTGGATGTCCAAGATGTTACGGACCTACGTTCGCCTCTCTCCGCTTCCTGAACGTCCTCCTGCAAATTATGTTTGGAGAATCGCGGTAGAACCCGCGCTGGGAGTAGAAGAGTCTGGCACAAACCTCGGCGTGGTTACGCCTGCGGATGCTTCCTTGCTGCGAACTCTTCTTGGTTTCATGCCGGTTGAATAGAGACCTCCGCGATCTTCTCAGGTTCCCGTCAAATCTTCTCAGGTCGGAGAAGATGATGCGCCCCGCGCTTATATAGACCGTTTGTGGTCTTTTAAAATCTCTGTTGCTTTATCTTTTATGCCACGGCTTTTTATTTTTGTATGAACTTTGAATTATGACAGATGTTTATCAACTCGTTTTGTATTGAATCCTGACCAAAGCGTAATGATACGTACGTTTAATTCAGATGACTATTTCCTTTTTGTCTGGTGTGACTTTTGTCTTCTAGATTTCTTGCGGATATTAGGTTCGATTTATAATAGTTTTTGCGTATGAGCTCGGCGAATTTTGATTTTACGCGTTTTGAAGTTTCTTCGCGGAACTAACTCCAGCTATTTTTTTTTCGATCCTAGGTCGTGACTAAGAGGCGAAGTGATCTCGGCGCATTTCGATGTAGTCGAGTTCGGTTATTTGTGCAGGTCGGGACCCGGCTATTTTCATTCCTAACTCGTGATAAGCTTACGAGGTGATCTCGGCTTATTTTTTCTTAGTTGAATCTTAGAAATTTTGCGGGTTTGGGCACGACTTTCGAAAGTCTTATAGTGGAGTTTTTTAGGCTTCCGGTCTAGAGACGTGGTTTATTTCACTAGGGTGCCGATGTGTATTAAGCGTGGGGCTTTTGTGATATAAAGGTCGAGAGGCTTTTTTTTTATAAATTTTTTAATAATAATAATAGCTATGCCTTTTTACGGGCTATCTACGTACCCGTTAAATAGGGATCAAGCCATTCGTAGTTCGTTTACATTGATAGATGGTATGGAAGATGAGCTCGGTGAAGAATGTTGTTGAGAAGATGACGTTTTGTACGTCGGGGGATCTTATAGGTCGGCTTTGTGTAGGACGAATCCTTTAATAGTAGAATTTCTTCAAGCTTATGGAGTTCCATGATCGAGGGATAGCTTTGCCTGTCATTGTCATAAGTCGATAGACTCCTAGTTTGACGACCTCGGTTACCTGGTACGGGCCTTCCCTGTTTGCGCCGAGCTTCCCGGCTCTCCATTTCGCGGTATTTTCATAGACTTTTCGGAGAACGAGGTCGCCTACCTCAAAGCGACGGTTCCAGACTCATTTATTGTAGTACAGAGCCGCTGATTGTTGGTAGTTTTGTATGCGGAGCAGGGCTTGATCTCTTTCTTCTTTGATCGTGTCTAGGTTATCGAGAAGTGTGTGGTTGTTTAGGTAGGTGTCTTGAATCATCATTGTTCGTCGGAGACTTCCGACGTTGACCTCGGAGAGTGCCATTGCTTCTAGACCATAAGTCAGGGAGAACGGTGAACGGCTGGTCAAATGTCGGGGGGTAGTTCGGTACGACCCCATGACCCCATCCAACTCATCGGCCCAGGCACCCTTCATATCATCAACACATTTCTTCAGACCGTCGAAGATGGTTTTGTTTGTTGCTTCGGCTTGTCCGTTTTCCTGTGGGTACCTCGGGGTAGATTTGTTGAGCTTTATCTTCCATTTTGCGCAGAATTCTTCGAACTCGCCTGATATGAACTGAGATCTGTTGTCGGTGCTGATTTCATAGGGAAGGCCGTGGCGACAGATGATAAATTTCCAAACGAAGTTTTTCACATCGATGGCAT
The DNA here is from genome assembly GCA_900406555.1 of Pseudoturritis turrita. Classification (NCBI taxonomy): domain Eukaryota; kingdom Viridiplantae; phylum Streptophyta; class Magnoliopsida; order Brassicales; family Brassicaceae; genus Pseudoturritis; species Pseudoturritis turrita. The sequence continues at coordinate 43,555 of OVBL01000315.1, read as the reverse complement.
GTATCCTGGTGAACGATTCGGCTTCAACCCATTTGGTGAAGTAGTCCGTTACAACCAGGATAAAACGCTTTTGTCGAGATCTAGGGAACGGTCCAATGATGTCCATCGTCCAGCACAGGAACGGATATGGAGCGGTCGCCATTGTCAACGGCTCGGTTAGTGTAAAGATCATGGGTCCATGCCTTTGGCATTTTTTGCAACTTTTTGCATACTGGATGCAATCTTTTACTAACGTCGGCCAGTAGAAACCGAGCTTGTGGATCTTTATGGCTAGCGCTAGGCCGCCAGAGTGATTACCACATGCGCCTCGTGCATTTCGGCTATCACGCATTCGGTTTCGTCTCCGGCGAGGCAGTTAAGCAGGGCTCCAGTCGCGCTTCATCGAAAGAGTCCATCCTCAATGAGGGTGTAATATACACTGTGAGCTCTAAGCCTCCGTGCGGCCCATTTGTCGCTTTGGAGATCCCTGTCTGCGAGGTACATCCTTATCTCATGTTTCCAATCTGTTGTGGCGTGTTGTTACGATGGGTTCGGTGCGTTAAGGGGGCTGTGTTGCTCGGAATCATCTGTCTCTTCATCATTGAGTTTGGCAATATGGCACACTCCTCGTGGTAGTTTGATACTTGGATTTGCAATTGTTTCGACGGGGATTATATGCCAGATGCCGGTATCGGATGCGGATGCCAGGGTGGCAAGTGCGTCGGCTGCGGTGTTATCATTGCGGGGTATCTTTGTAATCTGAAAACTTTCGAATTCTTTATCAAGGGCCTGAGAGTGGTCAAGGTATGCCTCTATTCGTTCGTTCTTCGCACTATATTCGCCGTGAAATTTGTTTGTTACGAGCTATGAATCGCAATACGCCTGATTTTTTTTTACACCGATCTCCTTGGCGAGCCTGAGTGCTTCGTATTCTGCCTCGTTGTTTGAGGCTTTGAATTATAGTCAGAATGATTGCTCCAAAACTTCTTCCATCGGCGATTCCAATCGGATTCCGACGTCGGATCCATGACGGGATAAAGAGCCGTCTGCATGGAGAATCCATTCTCTTGTGGTGGGGTCATTCTTGGTGAGACTGGCTGGAAGCTCGACGATGAAATCTGCAAGGACTTGAGACTTGGCACTTGTACGCTTCCTGAACAATATGTCGTACTAGCTGAGTTCTACCGCCCATTTCATCATTCGTCCGGACTGACTTGGACTGTGGAGGACTGTTCGTAACAGTTGGATCATCATTACCGCGATGGTATGAGATTGGAAATATGGTCGCAGTTTCCGGGTAGACATGACCACAGTGAGGGCGAGCATTTCTATCGTTGGGTACTGACCTTCCGCGCCATCGAGAGATTTGCTTACGTAGAAGACAAATTTTTAGTCCCCTCGATCTTCATGGACCAATACCCCGCTGACCGCCGCGCTGGAAACTGATACATAAAGGTATAATGTTTCTCCGTTCTCTGGTTTTGACAAGATTGGTGGTGTCGTCAGGTATTCCTTTAATTGTTGGAATGCATCTTCACACCTAGCGTCCCACTCATATTTTCTATTGCCGCGGAGCAATTGATAGAGTGGAAGGCACTTGTCGGTTGACCTTGAGATAAAGCGGTTGAGGGCGACGATTCATCCCGTTAACCTTTGTACTTTCCTTTTGTTCTTCGGCGAGGGGAGATCAGCGATGGCAGTGATCTGCTTGGGGTTTACTTCAATTATGCGCTGGGTGACTATGTATCCCAAGAATTCCCCAGATGTAACCGCAAAGGTGCATTTCGCCGGGTTCAACTTCATCCCGTACTGGTTTAAAATCTCAAAATAGGTTCTAAGGTGATTTATGTGGTCTTCGGCTTTCAGCAACTTGACGAGCATGTCGTCGATTTATACTTCCATTGTCTCACCGAGCTGTTCGGCGAACATCTTGTTGACCAAGCGCTGGTAGGTTGCTCCAGCATTTTTGAGTCCGAAGGACATTACTTTGTAACAGTAGGTCTCCCGATCTGTTATAAATGCAGTCTTCTCTCGGTCGTCGGGATGTATCATGATTTGATTGTACCCGGAGAACGCGTCCATAAAGGAGAGGAGCTCGTTTCCCGCAGTGGTTTCGACGAGACGGTCAATATGGGGCAGAGGGTAACTATCTTTTGGACATGCCTTGTTGAGATCGGTGAAGTCTACGCATATCCTCCATTTCTCGTTCTTCTTTTTCACGACCACAGGGCTGGCTAACAACTCGGGGTATTGGACTTCCGAGATTGACCCCGCCTCAAAGAGTTTAGCGATCTCCTCGTCTACGGCTTGAGCCCGCTCTGGACCGAGATTTCTTCTTTTTTGCTTGATCAGTTTGTAGGTTGGATCCACGTTCAACTCATGGCACATTATCCTAGGGTCGATGCCCTTCATGTCATCCATTGACCACGCGAAGGTAGATACGTTCTCCCGCAGGAATTGGAGAAGCTCATTTTTGAAGGCCTCGTCCAGTTCGGTTCCAATGCCGAAGCACCTCTTCGATCTGTTGCTGTCGAGGCTTACCATTGTGATGGATCTTTTGCTTGGTTCGGCTATCGTGTCTTCATTTGGTTGGCTGATGTGGAGATTCTTTTTTTGCAGCCTCTGCTCAGTAATGAAACATGTTTGTGCCATTCTCTCGTTCCCCCGAATCGTGAATACCCCGGTCGCTGTTGAAAACTTTATGCACTGGTGGTACGTCAAGGGTACTGCTCGAAGTGAGTAAAGCCATGGGGTTCCGATGATGATATTGTATACGGCCGGTTTATCTATCATGACGAATTTTACAAGCTTGCTTATTCCTCCGGTGTGTACGGTTAGCTTGACTGTCCCGACGGTCATAGTGGTCTGTCTGTCAAAGCCGATGATTGGTTTCGCGTTCAACTTGATTTTATCATCAGGTATTTCCATCTTCCTTAGTGTTTCTAGGAAGATCAGGTCGACTGAGCTCCCCGAGTCGATCAGGACTCTAGTTACGTCGCAGTCTTCGACTTTTAACTCAACTACTAGTGGATCGTTGTGTGGCACATCAATATTCTTCGTGTCAGATTCCAAGCATCTTTGACTGATGACGGCCTATTTCTCATACTATTTTATTGATCGTACGGAGTCTCCTCCGGTCAGGAAACTTTCCATTATCATATTAATTCTCCGTCTTGATGTTGGTGGGGTGTTCGGTCCAGGTCGATTGTCGTGTGAGCGTTTTGGGGAATCCGTGTAATTACCACCTTTTCTGGGTCTCTGTTCGTGGTTTTTACTAGACTGATGTTTTTCGTCCGCTTTTTGACCCGACCCTTCGATCATTACCTCCCAGCGATGGTATATGGCTAAAAGGTGGTCTTTTAATTGTCGACACTGGGCGGTAGAGTGTCCTGGTCGCTGATGGTAATCACAGAATAATTTTGTATCCTTCACGTCTTTTGTGTCGTCACCCCGGATGTAAGTGTACTTTGATCTTTGGGCGGACTGTGCATTGCCGACGTAGTACGAGGAAGCCTTTTTGTTTCGGTCTTCCTTGTAATCTTTGTCATAGTGTTGCCGTGGCTCATAATAATCATCCTTTGGTTTTTCCTTTGGCGTAGGTGGCTTTGCTGGTGAGTGCTTTTTTAGGTTGACCGCTCGGTCTTCTTCTAACACAATATACCGGGTCGCTCGGTGTATTGCATCTTCTAGGTTTTGAGGCCTCATTGATCAATAGGTCATCCCTGAATTTTGAGTCGTGCCAGAGCCCGTTCCTTAGTGCGGCTTGAGTGGATCCGTCTGGAATGGCGACTTTCGAGAGTATCGTCTTGACCCGATCCATATAGGCTCAGAGAGATTCCTTTTGTCCTTGTGCTAGAGCCCAGAGGTCGGCATCTGACGCCTCTTTCTGCATATACATTGAGTAATACTTGAGGAATGCCCTGGACAGCTGTTGAAAACTATCTATCAAGTACGGCTCTAGGCATTAGAACCAGTTGAGTGCTGCTCCGCCGAGATGTTCGACCAACAGTTTGATAGTATCCAGCATCTTTAATCTAGAGAGAATTGGGCCCGACCCATTGCCATGGTGAACGCTGTCATATGCACCCTTGGGTCCGTTTCTGTTTCATATGTCAGTATTATTAATTTTCCCGTATTCCTGACTGGGACGGTGGTGATCATGTTGTGAATGGGGTTTTCAGCATTTCTTCTAGTACGCGATCGATCTCGGGAGCGGAGCTGAGAGCTAGGTGAGCTTTAGAGCTCATGTATTTGAGCGTTGCTTTCATTCCTTCGATCTCAGAGTATTGTTCGGTGGCGAGCTTGGTTTGTTGAAGCATTAGCCGTCGTGCGACCTGTCCTCCAGCGGGATTACCTGTTATGTTGGCAGCCCTGTTCGAGGTTTCTGGGTGGGCTGGTCTTTCTAAGGCAAAAGGAGAGGAGATTCGCTGGTACTGCGGAGACTCATTGGCGGATTTGTTGTTTATGTTATCCAGCTAGTTGCGGCAGACGGTCTAGGCTAAAGCTAAAGCTTCGAGTCTTTCATTTGTTGCTCGGGTCATTTCATCTTGTCGATCAAATCTTTGCAGCAGGGTATTGAGCACGGTTGCGAAGTTGACTTGTTCGTCTGTTATTAGTGTTGTTCCTAGTCCGTTTGGGTTGGCTGGTGCTGGAGCGAGAACCTCTGTGTTTGTTTCTCCTTGAGATGCGGTAGCGTCTGCTCTTGTACTGCCATATTGACTTCTCCTTGAATGATCGTACTGTCGTTCTGAGGTTGTGAGTTCTCCATTCCCGAACTAAATCTTTCGCGTAAGAGAGATCTTAGATGAGCCCCCTATCTAGCGTGCCAATTGTTGAACTGTTAGTTCGGTATTTGTAAAAGAGGAAGTTCCGAGATTCTCGTTATATTTGATTTCAGATCGGAAATACAAGACGGAGAGAACAATGCGGGACTGTAAAATAATGCGTAAAACTAAATTGGTTAGTCTAAACTTTTAGGTCCGCAGATGAGGTCAGGATCTCTTTGCCGTGCTGACGAGATGAGGTCGGATGTTTTCTGCAACTAATTTTGTAGTTTCTTTGCTGCTCGGACCGGATTCTTGCTCGGGAGTTAGAGACCTAAACTCGTCATTTTGGGTCCCTTATGCTCTCATGAGAAGAGAAAATTATCTCTCAACCATAAGATTTGTCCCCTATTTATAGCTAAATATCGGTGGGTGACTATAGTTTGATGCCAACTATAGTTGTTTTCTTTAGTTTGATATCTGATTAACTTCTTCAAATCTTTGGGCTTCCTTTGTATGGGCCGAGAATGATTTGGGCCGAGCCCATCTTCATAGGGTGAAAACCCATGTCCAACAGCCATCGTTTGATGGAGGAGCCACCGCCAACATTGAACCACACCTTTTTCCCTCCGATCTTCCTCACGTCAAGTTCAATCGATCTTCTTTGTAACCAAAAACTTCTGATTTTAGTTCTTTCGAAAAGCAAGTTCGGTGAAATCTATAACTTCTGACTTGGTTTAAGCTTATGGGACAGTCAGGACACTATCTATGGTGGCTACGAGGCGACTCGGGTGATGCAGATTTTCTCTTTGAATTCAGATCTACGGTGGAACAAATTGGAAGCTGCTCTCTGGTGGATTTGGAAGTCTTCGTTGTTCGTACATGTCTTTGAAGATGCCGGCGTTTATCAGCTTGTCGGAGAAGCCTCCACGGCGGAGATTTCCGAGGAGATGAAGGGAGATTTGCAACATGGCGATGGAGAAGACTGGATTGATGCCACGTGTTTCATCATCCATGGACACATGTGTGGGAGTCGAAATCAACACAATTAGATTTGTCGGAGGTTTGTTAAGAGGGATGAAATTTCTGCGTATGAACCACGAAAGCGAAGATCCAAAGATGGTTTTTATTAAGCTGTTTTGAAATTTTTTCGTACAAGTGGTTTGTAGAGCAAAAAGTCTAGGGTTTTGCTAAGTAAATTGCAGATTTCCTTTTCAAGAGATGTACATAGATATATATATATATACTAGTTTGAGTCGGCCAGGTCAATCCCAAAGGGATAAGGAAAACTTCCCAATCCTTTGAGATTTCCGTTTAGCTAAGTCGGCTTGACCTCATGGGCCTTTGTATTGTTATAGGCCGAAGATGGGCTTGTTGACGTCGTACAAAAATGACTTCGGCCAAACAGCTTCGTACATAAATGACTTCGGCTAGACAGCTCCGTATATAAATGATTTTGGCCAGACAGCTCCGTATAGAAATAATTTCGGCCAGACAACTTCTTACAGAAATGACCTCGGCCGGACAGCTTCATATAGAAATGACTTCGACCAGACAATTTCGTGTAGAAATGACTTCGGCCAGACAGCTCCATATATAAATGACTTCGGTCAGACAGCTCCGTATAGAATGACTTCGGCCAGACAGCTTCGTATAGAAATGATTTCGGGCAGACAGCTTCGTGTAGAAATGACTTCGGCCAGACAGCTTCGTGTAGAAATGACTTCGGCCAGACAGCTTCGTATAGCAATGACTTCGGCCAAATTGTTCTCGTATAAAAATGACTTCGGCCAAACTGTCTTCGGCCGAAGTGGAGCTGCGGCTGAATTGGAGCTGCCGAAGGGGAGCTGCCGAAGTGAAGTTGCCGAAGTGGAGTTGCCGAAGTGGAGCTGCCGAAGCGGAGTTGCCGATGCTAAAGTGGAGTTGCCGAAGTGGAGCTGCCAAAGTGGAGCTGCCGAAGTGGGGCTGCCGAAGTGGAGCTGCCGAAACGAGCTCGTATCGTGCCTAAGTGAACTTGTATCATGGCCGAAGTGAGCTCGTATCGTGCCTAAGTGGATTCGTATCACGGCTGAAGTGAGCTCATATCCTGCCTAAGTGGATTCGTATAGAAGCGACTCAGGCCGCGACTTCGGCCTTGTCCGATTCCTCGTATTTCCATACTTAGCCATTTTCCATTGATCACAGCTGGGCAGATTTTGACCCCAACAGTTAGCCCCCCAGCTCGGTAGTTTCAGTTATGATAGTGCCGAGGTAAAGGATGTCTAAGCTGGGATCAATGTGCCATGCCAATCGGTACGAGCCGAACCAGTATAAATTTCTTCATGCAACTGTGTTTTGGCACGATCTTCAAGGCATGATGATATCACCTTTTTTCTTTAAGGGGCTATATATGCCTCCACTTCTCTTTATTTCTTCCTCACTTCTTCACTTCTCAAAAATCTCCAAGAAGGCAAGGTAACTTCTTTCCTCCCTTCTCTCTCCTTCTCTTGAAGACATTTTTTTTGTTAGGTGGTTGTTTTTGTTCCCCTTGCCATTGACCGCTGTGGGAGTCAAAACTCGCACAACCAAAACTTGTAAAGAGATTTAGGGATTCGACAAACTTCTATGTAAAGGAACCAAGAAACCGAGATCCAAAGATGGAGATTCTATTCAAGCTGTTTCGAAAGCTGTTTGTAAAGTAATAAGCGTCTAGCTAGGTCAATTTTCGGATCCCCTTTTCAAAGAGGTACATTGTCTATTTATACACAAATAGGTCGGCTAGGTTTCTTCCTAAACGAGAAAGGAAAACTTCCTTATTCTTCGAAATTTCCTTTCTGGTTTTCATGGGCTTCTTTCTTTGCCTCGTCGCCTCGGCCCACCAATGTCTTGTGGCTCGTTTCCTCGTCCTATCTAAGACGTTGGGCTTGTTGCTTTGTTGGATTATCGATGGGCTGGCTCGTCGCCCATTTCTCCTTGATGCCGAGCTGAGGGTTTTGGTTCGCCAACATGTTGGCTCGTCACCGTTCTGCTGGTTTGCCAACATGTTGGCTCGTCACCAAGTACTTGGCTTGTCCCCTACTCATTCCACTGCCTAACCAAGATGTTGGCTCGTCACCATTTTACCCGGCTTCCTAGCCAAGATGTTGGCTCGTCTCCACTTCTTCATGCTGCCGAGCCAACACGAGTGTTGGCTCGTCACTCCTTCCTGCTGCCTAGCCAAGATGTTGGCTCGTCTCTATTTCTTCCTGCTGCCGAGCCAAGTTGTTGGCTCGTCTCCATTTCTTCCTGCTGCCGAGCCAACAGGAGTGTTGGCTCGTCACTCCTTCCTGCTGCCTAGCCAAGATGTTGGCTCGTCTCTACTTCTTCATGCTGCCGAGCCAACACGAGTGTTGGCTCGTCACTCCTTCCTGCTGCCTAGCCAAGATGTTGGCTCGTCTCTACTTCTTCATGCTGCCGAGCCAACACGAGTGTTGGCTCGTCACTCCTTCCTGCTGCCTAGCCAAGATGTTGGCTCGTCTCCATTTCTTCATGCTGCCGAGCCAACACGAGTGTTGGCTCGTCACTCCTTCCTGCTGCCTAGCCAAGATGTTGGCTCGTCTCTATTTCTTCCTGCTGCCGAGCCAACAGGAGTGTTGGCTCGTCACTCCTTCCTGCTGCCTAGCCTAGTTTGGCTCGTCGCCTAGGCATCTCCTCCATACTTAGTATTTTCGGCAGTTGATCTTGATGGGGTGAAAACTGACCCCAACAGTTAGTCCCCCAGCTCGGCAGTATTACTGGTGATAGTGCCGAGGTGAAGAGTTAGGATCGAGATCAACGTTCTTTAGGTTGCCGAGCCAAATCTGTAGTGAAGTTGTCATCTGGGCATGGAAACATGCCGAGCCAAACTGATAATGTTACCGAGGCGTTTTATTTCCGAGCCAACACCGGAGCATCATGTCGCCGAGGCAACTCCTTGTCGTACTGTCAATTCCATCTTGTCAATTGCATTGCCGAGCCACTTTGGCTCGTGATTAATTCAACTTTTGTCATGCTGCCGAGCCAACTTATCACTCACATGACCCAGCTATTTGGCTCGTCGTCGTATTGTAATGCTTAGACTGCCATTCTGCCGAGCCATCCTTTCCTGATGTGCTTGCCGAACCAAACCAACATGTGATTTGCCTTTGGCTCGGTAACAAAGTTGTCTTGAAATATCTCTTATCACGATTACAACTTTATTGGGAACCGTAAGCGTTTCGCATGTTCCCGAGGCTGTGTGGCGTCACGCGCTGTAATTCTATGCTTCTTTATATTCAGATCTTCGTCTCACCTCCTCATAACTCACTTCTCTTCATTTCCAAAAAATCAGGTAGCTCTCTTCTCTCTCCTCTTTTCATTTTTTTTTGTTTAAGTAGTTGGCTAGGGTTTCACCGATTCTTCTGTTCCGCCGCCGCCACTATTGAATTTTCCGACCCATCTTCAAACGTGGCTCGGCGTCTTCTTGTGTTTTCCGACCCACCTTCAAATTCTTCCGGTGAGATCTTGCATTTTCCGAGCCATCTTCAAACTTCTACGGTGGACGCTTGAGCCATCTTCAATCTTTTCTGTCTCCGAGCCAAATTTTTTTCCAAATTTTCGCTAAGTGTTCAGTTTGTTTCCGAGCCAGATTCCTCGTTCTTATATCGCCGAGCCAAAATCCTCAATGTCTCATATCGCCGAGCTGGAAGATTCTATTGGTTCGGCAACTTCTGCTTCACTGCTGGGTCGCAAGATGGTATTATCTCCGGAGGTTTCCGAGCCAGCTGAGCCTAGTTCTCCGCAGGGTCGATTGCAGATTGTTGTCCCGTCTTTGGTTGACGAGGCTATTGATGCCGAGGCGGATGCCGAAGCAGCTCTGGTACTAAAGGCTCTCGAAGAGTTTAAAGCCGAGCCGACAGAATACGTTATTGACGAGGCAGAAAAAATGCGTTTGGAGAGATTGTTTGCGAGCCACCAGGCTAGCACGTCGACGAGGCAAAAGCCTAAGAAAAAAGCTCCAAAAAGACGACCTGACCCACCTGGTTCGTCCTTATGTACTGCCGAGTCCTTGGAGGCGTTAAGGCATCGATTCCACATTTCAGAAGGTGTCGAACTGGTTGTCCCAGCTCCAACTGACCGAGCCGAAACTCCTCCACCCGAGTATTTTACTCTCTATGAGAGTTTCTTCTACGGTTGTCTACTCTGGTTTCCGATTCCCAGCTTGATCATCCGTTTCCTATACAAACATGGGTTAGCGCCGAGCCAAGTCACGCCTCGTGGGATGCGTCACTTAGTTGGGATTCTGGTTCGGAGCTACGAGTGTGATGCGGCGGTTCGCATCTCCCATCTTCGGCAGTTCCTCGAGTTTCGAAAAATTAAGAATTCCCGAGCCTACTACATCTCCAATAAGAAGCGAAGAAAAATAATCGAAGGCTTCCGAAGCAAGGATGGCGACTGGGGACACTATTTCTTCTTTGTTCCCATTAATGATGCTACAGTAGAAGCCGAAAGCATCCATTACGTCAAGTCAGAGTGGGGAGATATTGGTGGGCGAGCCGTAGACCCTTCAGGAGATTTACTAAGTTTTGCTTTGTAGCGAGCTGACCACCGTTTTCTTATGTGTTTTTGCAGTTCGGCAGATTCTACCACGCTTCCCAGAAGACACGTTTACACTTCGGAACACACTTGCCGCTAAGAAGTGCCATTGGGAGAAACACTTTTCCTTGAGAAGAGTTGAGAAAGCCCGAGCCATTTTCGCCGGTGTAGAAGTATCTGACAGCTCAGAATCTGAATCTTCGTTGCCAAGTCTTCCAAGGGAAAAGATGGGAAAAAGGCTGACAATCCGCGATAAACAGGCAATGAAGGAGAAGGAGGCAAGAGAGGCAGCTAGCCGAGCCGACGAGGCAATGAAAGGAGTCGATCAATCCGTCGAGCCAGTTGCCGAGATGGTTACCCAGACTGCCACCGAGGTGGAAGAGCAGCTTCTTCCCGAGCCTCCAGCAGTTGATGCAGAAACCAGGGAAGTGGTGTCTGCTATCGTTCCCGCTGCTAGGCCTTCTAGCTCGGTAGTTGTTCAACACAAGGATGTCCGGAAGAAACGCGCTACTGCCGAGCCCGACAAGGAAAAGAACAAAGAAAAACAAAAAAGGAAGCGCCAAAAACCTTCTGATCCAACTCCAGCCGAGCCGATATTAGCGTCATTCAGACACGAAGGACCCGAGCCGATCTGTAACGACGGGGAAGCTTCTGCGACTCTCTTTTTGCAGGTCCGCTGCTCAGGAGACAGGCTGCCTCCTGTCGATGTTCTATCCCATGGCGACTTATATACCGACATGTCGCTCCGAGGAACCAAGGTATGTCTATAGATTGAATATCTTGTCAATTGATTAGCCCCGAATGCTGACTGTTTTCCCCTATGAACAGTTCGTCGCCTCTATAAACAAAATAGTCGCTGCTTTCGAACAAGATCTGAGGAAGGATAGGCGTCGGGTCGAAGATGCCCAAGAAGACGCGTCCTTTTTCAAGAACAAAGTTGCCGAGCTAGAGAAACACCATGTCGCCGAGCTGGCAACTGCTTCAGCTCAGATCGAATCTCTGGAGAAGGAGAAGGCACGTCTCAGAGACGAGTGGAACAAAACCGGCGACTTAGCTATGAGGTTGGACCGCTCCAAGCAGAAGAAGGCTGCCGAAATCGAGTCTCTAAAGAGGCAGCTTATCGCTGCTAACGCTCTGCACGAGGCGAATATCAACAAAGCCCGGAAGGCAGCGAGGCGAGAACTGTCCGAAAAATTTCAGGAGCGTCTTGCCAAAATCGAGAAAAACATTGACGAGCTGAAGGCCGCGAAGGAGAAGGAGCTCGATCTTGCCCAAGTCGACAGCAACCTGCAGTTGCTTGAGATACTGCAGAAAGATGATGCGCCTGCTTTGGACTCCGAGGCGGCAAAGTTGACAGGGTGGAGGGTCGATTTGGCCGACGCGACTGATGAGTTTGAGAGAATCGAAGCTGAGTTGAAGAAAGATTTGATGCTTTCGCCGGTTTCCTCTGAATCTGTTGGTACCCTCCTTGGGAGCGAGCCGGTGGAGAACGCAGCAGCAAATGTTGGAGTTGTAAACTTTGCTGGTTCTAATGTCGGTATGCCTGAAGTTGCTGCTCTTGCCGAGGAGAAAGATGCCGAGCTAGATCCCCCAATTTGACTTGTGCTCTTTCAGCTTCAAAACTCTTTTCGTTTGCTTTGGTATATTTTGTTTGAGACAAGTGCCTGGATGGCTTTATCCAACTCCATTGTTAATTCCTGAGTCTTGTAATGTTTGCCGTTTGTTTGGCATGACTTCTTTCATCCTGTGTTGCCTTTCCTCGCTAAGTATTTTTGATGTGATACTGCGAACCATCTTCTGTTTAGTAAAGAATATGGTTAGTCCTATTGGTGTTAGTTTAGGGGCTGCGGTGTTCCAGCTTACATTCCCGTTCTTTTGACAGCGAAGCATGTTTAAAATCTCATACTAACTTTTTAGGTTTAGTATTATGTTTCTGAGATGTTTACGACCAGTGTACCAAGAGGTGTTTACTGGATTTTTAGAGTTTAGTTCGAGTGTTAAGACTTGCGAGTTTTCGACTTACGGGTCCCTCTCAAAGATAAACTTGTAAGAATATCGTCCGGGATATACCCTTCGGATATTAGATTAGGATATACCCAACCAAAATTTGTATAGCGCGCTTTCATACCCGTAAGAGGGTGTTAAGAACCTTTAATCCCGTATAGAGATAATGGTTAAAATCCATAAAGGATGTGGTTGTCCGTCTGTTGTGGCCAGCAACGGACGAGGTGATGAATATCCATGAAGGATGTAAAGATGTAACTTGTGTAGACTAAGTGACACGAGTTTACTCAGAAAAAATTTGAAGTTATTACCTTTAAAGAGTGATGCGAGGTGTGGGAGTATACATGTATACGTACCCACTCCCCCCTCAAAAAGGAGGGGGACAACTGAACCCGTCCGAAGACGAGCTGCCTACGTACCCTTTCTAGGGATCAAGTCGTCCCGTAGTTCATGTGAAGTGATTTAGTGGTAATACCTCTTTAGGTGCATTGCATTCCAAGATCTTGGTATCGGAATATCAGACATGTTTGAGAGCTCGTATACTCCGGGTCTGACTGTCTTGGTGATTTTGTAGGGTCCTTCCCAGTTTGCTCCTAGTTTGCCAGCGTTTGTTTCGGCTGTGTTCTGAAAAACTTTGCGGAGCACCATATCACCTTCTTTGAACTTGCGACTTTTGACGTTGGTATTGTAATACTTAGCTGCTGCCTGTTGGTAATTTTGAATCCGAACCAGTGCTTGATCTCTTCGTTCGTTAACCAAGTCCAACTCGTCAAGTAACATGAGATGATTCAATCCTTCCTGGCCTGAAAGAAGTCTGCGGCGGACTCCAGGAAATTGAACCTCGGCTGGGATGACACATTCTGTACCGTAGATAAGAGCAAAAGGTGTTTCACCGGTGGCACGCCGCGGAGTGGTTCGGTGTGACCACAATACTCCTTCGAGTTCATCTGCCCAGCGTCCCTTCTTTGCATCAAGGCACTTTTTCAGGCCATCCAGGATAGTCTTGTTTACTGCTTCAGCTTGCCCATTCCCTTGCGGGTAGCGTGGCGTGGATTTGCTAAGCCGTATCTTCCATTTTTCGCAAAAAGCTTCAAACCTTGTAGAGATGAACTGTGAGCCGTTGTCTGTAACAATTTCGTAGGGAACTCCATGTCGGCATAAGATATTTTTCCAGACGAAATTTTCGACTTGGGCATCCTTTATGTTGGCGTAAGAATCTGCTTCTACCCATTTTGAGAAGTAATCTGTCAAAACCAGCAAGAACCTCTTTTGTTTGGACCTATGCAAAGGCCCGACGATGTCCATTGACCAGCGCATGAAAGGGTAGGGCGCTGAGATTGATGATAGCAGCTCCGTAGGTTGATGAATCATTGGGGCATGTCGTTGGCATTTTTCGCACCTGGAGGAGAACTTTTCACAGTCCTTCACCATAGTTGGCCAATAATAACCGTGACGCTTGATCTTGATTGCTAAAGCTCTTCCGCCGGAGTGATTACCACACGAGCCACTATGGACCTCTTCCATGATGTTTCTTGCTTGGGTGCCTTCGACGCAAGCCATTAGTGGTCCTGAGAATCTCCACTTGAAGACGTTTCCATATAAGAGAACATATCGAGCAGCTTGAGCTCTGAGTTTTCTAGCAGCCCACTTATCTGATGGTGTCTCACCGTCCATGATGTATACGCGAATTGCTCCCATCCATTCTTTGTCGCATCCGTAGTCCGTTTCTGTTTGTTGCGGATCTTCCTCCATGTCCACTACTTCACCTTCGGTCGGAGGCGCAATTTCAGGTTCTTCCTCTATCTCAATTACCTTGTCCTCCACCGATGATGTTATGTTCTGGTCGTCTAGAGTGGAGGTGTCGGTGCTGCCCTTTTGTGCAAGACTTAGCTCAGATGCTCCTTCGGCTCGAACGGCTGTTTGAGAACGAGTGACCACGTTCACGATGCCAGAGAGGCTGATACTTGGGTTTTTGATGAATTCCACTGGGATTATTCTTTTCAGGTCCGGATCGGAGGTGGATGCGAGTGCTGCTAGCGCATCTGCCGAAGTATTCTCCCCACGTGGTATCCGTGTTAATGTGAACTCTTCGAACTGCGCAGCCAGTCCTTTGACAATCTTTAGATAGGCTTCCATTCGGTCGTCTCTGGCTGTGTACTCGCCGCTAACTTGGTTGACCACCAGCTGTGAATCGCAGTAGGCTTGGACGTGCGAAACCTTGAGTCCAAGAGCAAGTCTCATTCCAGCTATCAAAGCTTCATATCCTGCTTCGTTATTGGATGCACGAAAACCCAGGCGGAATGATTGCTCAAGGATTTCGCCTGTTGGAGAGGTTAACCGTATTCCCACTCCCGACCCTTGTTTTGATGATGATCCATCCGCGTGAAGCCTCCATATTGTGCTCGGAGCTGGCTCCTCTATTACTTCTTCTGGGAGTTCTATCAAAAAGTCGGCTAGGACTTGAGATTTGGCGCAGGTTCTGCTTCGATATTCGATGTCATATTCGCTCAGCTCTATAGCCCACTTTGCCAATCTCCCAGACTGGCTAGGGCTATGTAAGATGGATCGTAGTGGGAAGGTAGTCAAAACTACAATTGAATGTGACTGGAAATATGGTCTTAGTTTTCGAGCGGACATTACCACAGACAATGCCAGCTTCTCCATCTGCGGATACCGTGTTTCAGCGTCGGTGAGAGTTTGACTAACATAGAAAATTGGCTTCTGCTCGCTGCGCTCTTCTCTGATGAGTACACCACTTACCGCTGTGGCCGAAACGGCCGTGTATAGAAACAGTGGCTCGCCTTCTACCGGTTTCGTAAGTACTGGAGGGCTGGCTAGGTACTCTTTAAGCTGTTGAAATGCCTGCTCGCATTTTTCTGTCCATTCAAACTTCTTATTCCCACGTAGCGTATCGTAGAAGGGCAAACATTTATCAGTTGACCGAGAGATAAAACGATTCAGCGCGGCGACCCGTCCAGTTAGCCTCTGGACCTCGCGTTTTGTCTTCGGTGACGCCATCCGTATGAGCGCATCAATCTGCTTCGGATTGGCTTCAATTCCATGGTGGGTGACCAGATATCCAAGGAATTCTCCAGACGTGACCGCGAATCTGCACTTGGTTGGGTTCAGCTTCATGTTATGCAGATTCAGTTGCCTGAAACACTCTTCCAGGTGAGCTACGTGATCCTTCTCCTCTAAAGACTTCACCAGCATGTCGTCTATGTAAACTTCCATTGTCGTACCCAGTTGGCCAGCGAACATTTGGTTTACTAATCGCTGGTAGGTGGCTCCAGCATTTTTTAGGCCGAACGGCATGACTTTGTAGCAGTATATCCCGCGGTCTGTGATGAATGCCGTCTTCTCTTGATCGTCTGGGTTCATTAGGATTTGGTTGTATCCGGAGAAGGCATCCATAAATGAGAGGAGTTTGTTGCCCGCTGTCGCTTCCACCAATCGATCAATATGCGGCAGTGGAAAGCTGTCTTTGGGGCAGGCTTTGTTCAAGTCGGTGAAGTCCACGCATACACGCCATTTCCCATTTTTCTTTTTAACCACCACAGGGTTAGCGAGCCAGTCTGGGTACTTTGCTTCGACTATCGATCCCACACGTAGTAATCGTTCCACCTCGTCATTTACTGCTTGTGCTCTGTCTGGACCAAGTTTTCGCCTTTTCTGTTTGACGGGTTTGAAGGTTGGGTCCACGTGCAGCTCGTGGCACGTTACGTTGATGCTGATGCCGGGCATATCTTCAGTTTCCCATGCGAAGGTGTGCAGGTTCTTTTTAAGGAAAGAAATCAGCTCTCCCCTTATTGGATCTTTCAGCTCGGCCCCTATTTCGACACAGCGTTCTGGGTGATTGCCATCTATGTTCACCGAGATGACGGGGTCGCAAGTTGGTTTGCTTTCCCTCTCGCGATCCTCCGTGATCTGTAATTGCTATAAGAGTTTTGCCAACTCCTTCTCGGGTCCCTCTCTGTCTTCATCTTCTTTCTCCTGGTGGTGGTTTCTGTGACGGGGTTCCTAAGTTTGTGTTCGGCTAGGAAACATATGCGGGATTCCTTTTGGTTTCCCCAAATTGTTTTGATTCCCCCAGGGGTCGGAAATTTGATGCAGAGGTGATAGGTCGACGGTACAGCTCGCATCGAGTTTATCCAGGGTGTGCCCATGATCACATTGTAGATCGCAGGATGATCTGCAACCGAAAACTCCACTATCTTGGTTACCTGTTCAGCTCGGACGGGGAGTTTTATTGTTCCAAGGGTCATGGTCGTCTCTCCTGAGAATCCAGTTAAAGGCTTCGGCACGGCTGTGATTTTGTCCAGGTCTATGTTCATCCTTCTGAGAGTCTCCCGGAAGATCACATCTACGGAGCTTCCTGTGTCTATCAGAACTCGGGCGACATCGCAATCATCAACGATCAATTCTATCACGAGGGGGTCGTTATGCGGTCTGTCGATGCCGGTGGTTTCCCTTTCTTCGAATGAGATAACATCGTTGGGAAGTTTGGAGGGTGCTGACCAGTTTACACTCGCATCGGCTCGTCGCTGGAAAGCCTTGATTGAAGACACCGTGTCCGAGCAGTATTGTGATCCACCCATTATCATATTTATTCTTCTTCTTGAACCTGACTGCGTCGCCTCGTCATCTCGTCTTCCTCGCTTGGGTGTATCGTCATTTTGACTTGTCTGGTTCGGCTGATCTTTTTCGCCTTCTTGCTCGAAGTCTTTTAAGCTGACTGCGCTACCGAGTTCTCCGGCTACCAGCTTTGCCGCGAGCTTCATTCCCAAGGTTCGGCAGTTGGCGGTCGAATGACCGTGCATGTGATGAAATTCGCAGTAGGCTTTTTCGTCGTACGAACTTTGACTTCGTGTCCAGGTGTTCCAAGGTGCTTTGCCTCGGCCCGTTCCCACCTGATAGTTGTGGGCTCCTCCAAAGTTAGGTTTCTCATGGTGTACATACCCGTTCCCTTGAGTATTCTTCTTTTGAGGAGGTTGGCTCGGGATTTGGAAAGAACGGTTCGTCGCTTTGGCGGCTCCATACTTCTG
Source organism: Pseudoturritis turrita (assembly GCA_900406555.1). Taxonomy (NCBI): domain Eukaryota; kingdom Viridiplantae; phylum Streptophyta; class Magnoliopsida; order Brassicales; family Brassicaceae; genus Pseudoturritis; species Pseudoturritis turrita. Next base: position 26,193 of record OVBL01000315.1, on the reverse strand, counting down.
AGACAAAATCTTCATCTCTTCTTCATTGACTATGAAATCTGAGGCTCGGTGCAGTGCATCCTGAATTGATAGCGGCGTGTTTAGAGCAATCTCTTTTCGGAATTCGGATTCGTACCACAGAGCCCTTTTTAACGCGAGCACAGCGGCCTTGTCGCTTACGCCTTCCGCTTTTGACATTACTGCTTTGAATCTCCCTATAAAGCTTCGCAATGTCTCTGTAGGCCCTTGAGTTAATGTCCATAGGTCGGCATCCGAGGCCCCTCGATCCATAAACATGGAATAATGCTTCAAGAAGGCGGCAGACAGCTGCTGGAAATCATCAATGGAGTTCCGCTCTAATCTTGAAAACCATTGGAGGGCTGCACCCTTTAGATGTTCCACAAATACCAAGCAGAAACCAGCATCTCTCTCCTTTTCTCTGAAATTGGCTCGGCCCATTGCTATGATAAACGCCGTTATGTGTTCCTTTGGATCGGTTGTCCCTTCGTAGATTGGGACTTTGATCTTTCCTAGGTCGGAGATTCTTGCCTTGGTGATTTGGGCGGTGAACGGTGTATTATGCGCTTCTTCCAACACGCGGTCAATCTCGGGGACTTTACTGGTTGCCTTGTGTACCTGGGATCGGACGGCTTTCATCTCAGCAGCGGCTCGAATCAATGAGGCTCGGATTTCGTCCAACTCTTCCCTCTGGGCTCGGCTCGTCGTTCTTGGTTCATCAGCAAACTGTGCTGGTTGGACCCAGAGGAGATTTTCCTCTTCCTCTGCCGAATTCCTGGCTCGGTTTAGGTTGATATCGCCTTCGCTGGCTCGGGGTTCTGTTATTTCTGGTGCGAACCCCTCGTCAGCAAGATTTTCTGCGTTGTGGCCTCCATCTTCGTCAAGAATGATTGCTGTAGCCGATCCAACGTCGGTACGCAGGTCGAATCCATCCCTGGTTCCTCTTGCGCCTCGGGTTAGCTGGGGTAGCTCGGTGATATTTGATCTTGTCACCGCGGGTGCCTGCTCGTTTGTTGGGTGTGGCGGTGGTAAGCCTCCCAAGGTCCTTGGTGCGTCGCGTGGTGTTGAAAAATCCAAGGCCGTCGGGTTTAGGCCAAGCCGCCTGGTTATTCCGCTAACAGGTGGGTTCATAGTTGAGCCGACTCCTCCAGATCGTAAGTTTCTGGCTCGGCTATCGGTTACCAGTGACTCAATTCTCTCTGTTAGCGAGTTGTTCAGCTTGTCTTGCTCCTCGGCCTTCTTCAGCAACGCGGTCATCATGTTTTTCAATTCTGTTAAAGTTTCTGTGGTGCCTTCCGTGTTCGCTGGAGGCAGATTGGTTCCTATCCTAGGAGGATCGACGCCGGTGTTGCTTGCATCGTCACCGCTTCGGTCTCCGTCGGTAGTCATCTCTTCAGATCTCGTACTCAGTGGTTCTTAGGTGTCAGAAAGTTTGAGAAGCTCCCCTCAGACGGCGCCAAATTGTGGGAGTCGAAACTCGCACAACCAAAACTTGTAAAGAGATTTAGGGATTCGACAAACTTCTATGTAAAGGAACCAAGAAACCAAGATCCAAAGATGGAGATTCTATTCAAGCTGTTTCGAAAGCTGTTTGTAAAGTAATAAGCGTCTAGCTAGGTCAATTTTCGGATCCCCTTTTCAAAGAGGTACATTGTCTATTTATACACAAATAGGTCGGCTAGGTTTCTTCCTAAACGAGAAAGGAAAACTTCCTTATTCTTCGAAATTTCCTTTCTGGTTTTCATGGGCTTCTTTCTTTGCCTCGTCGCCTCGGCCCACCAATGTCTTGTGGCTCGTTTCCTCGTCCTATCTAAGACGTTGGGCTTGTTGCTTTGTTGGATTATCGATGGGCTGGCTCGTCGCCCATTTCTCCTTGATGCCGAGCTGAGGGTTTTGGTTCGCCAACATGTTGGCTCGTCACCGTTCTGCTGGTTTGCCAACATGTTGGCTCGTCACCAAGTACTTGGCTTGTCCCCTACTCATTCCACTGCCTAACCAAGATGTTGGCTCGTCACCATTTTACCCGGCTTCCTAGCCAAGATGTTGGCTCGTCTCCACTTCTTCATGCTGCCGAGCCAACACGAGTGTTGGCTCGTCACTCCTTCCTGCTGCCTAGCCAAGATGTTGGCTCGTCTCTATTTCTTCCTGCTGCCGAGCCAAGTTGTTGGCTCGTCTCCATTTCTTCCTGCTGCCGAGCCAACAGGAGTGTTGGCTCGTCACTCCTTCCTGCTGCCTAGCCTAGTTTGGCTCGTCGCCTAGGCATCTCCTCCATACTTAGTATTTTCGGCAGTTGATCTTGATGGGGTGAAAACTGACCCCAACAACCGCTGAAGTGACTTTGACCGAAGTGATTTTCTGCCGAAGTGAAGGATGCGCCGAAGTCTCACCGTGCCGAAGTGAATCGACTTATCGAAGTGGAGCTTGGCCGAAGCCCTTTTCTGCCGAAGTGGAGCAAGGCCGAAGTCGCCTACTTGCCAAAGTGGAGCTTGGCCGAAGCCCTTTTCCGCCGAAGTGATTTCCTTTGATGGACGAAATGGAGAATCCTTTCAACGTAAAAATCGAAATGGAGAATTGGAGCTCCGACTGTGCTAGGATGAAGCAAGACGCTAGTCTCCAAGCGTGCTCTTCAAAGCGACGGGCTTCTAAGATTGGATCCAAGTGTGAGGTACCCGATCCGCCAGGGTCTACTCTTTCCACTGCTAAATCTTTGGAGAGTCTTAGGCATCGGTTCAACATCTCTGAAGAGATTGATCCTTCCGTCACCATTAGATCGAGCCGATGAGCCTTCAAAAGGATGTTTTACCTTGTACAAGAACTGCTTCTACATGTGCTTTCTCTGGTTTCCAATATCAAGGGTCATCCTTGAGTATCTATGGAAGCATAGGTTGGCCTTGGCACAAATAGCTCCCCGAGGAATTCGACACTTGGTTGGAATTATGGTTCGTAGCTTCAACTGCGGCGAGGAGTTTACCGTGGACCACTTGTTGAACTTGCTATCCTTTCGGACATTTCATTTCAAGGAATCGCTTCTTTACTCTATCTAGAACAAGATCCACCACAAAATTATCGGAGGATTTCGAAGTAAAGATAGATATTGGGAGGATTATTTCTTCTTCGTGCCCATTTCTGAAGTTTCGGTTGGTGATGATTGGGTAAACAAAATTAGGACCAGATGGAGAGAAATCGGTAGCTGATCTGTAGCTTTATGAATTTTCTGCTTTGTTGAATATATAGGAACTTTCTGCTTTGTTTGTTGGTTTTGCAGTTCCTAACCCGATCCCAACGTGTCCGCCAGACGTAGTTACACTTTGCGAGACTCTAGCTCCCGGCGAATGTGATTGTCAAAGAGACTTTACTGTTCAAAGAGTAGAGAAAGCACGAGCTCGACATTTCGGTTATTATTCTCCAAGCTCAACTTCTTTGTCTTCCTCTACTAGTACGAGGAGACCCATGGGAAATCAATCATCGGTTTGTGAGAGGATGGAAGCCGAAACCCTAGCCATGATGGAGCAAACGGAGATTGGTCGAACTGAAGTTTCCAACGAGCAGCTAAGTGCTGCCCTTGCTTTTCCCTCGGGCGACTCGTCCATAGAGTCATCCGCGTTGGCTCCGTCCATCCCCAACGCGAGAGAGATTTTGTTGGGTTTTAGGCGATTGGATTTGCCTCCGGTTCACCGCACAAAGGGTAAGGCTATGGCCACAAGTGAGGATGCCGACCAGGTGAAGCCAGCCTAGAAGCGTGCCGCGACAAAGGCTGACAAAGGGAAAGATCTTCATAAGGATGATGCTCCTAGTCGAAAAAGGCGTAATGCTCCAGTTCGTGATGCCGCCGAGCACGAACTGCCTTCGGAGCCCGTATCTCTGCCATTCACTTCTGAAATGATTTGCGATGATGCGTCAGCATCGGCTACTCTTTTCTCCAAAATTCTTTCTAAGGGGGATTGCTTCCCTCCTCCCGATACTCTAACTCGAAGCAAACCATATGCCGACATGTCTCGTCGTGGTACTAAGGTAATTCGCATCGACCTTCCTTTCTCCTACTTTATTGAAAATGCAATGTCTAACCTTTTCTTTCTGTTCAGTTTCTGGCCTCAATTAGCAAAATGACGTTCGGCTACGAGGCGGATGCCCGAAAGAACACGAGGAGAGTTGAGCGTGCACGGAAAGTGGCCGAAGAGCTTCAAACCAAGCTTGACGAAGCTGAGCGGGAGAGAGCATCGAAACAAAAAGAAGACTTGGAGGCTGAGGTGGAACTCTACAAGGAGAGGCGCGGCCGAGCCGATGATAGGATTCTTTACCTAGAGTTTTCTCGGGTTCGACAGGAGGCTCAGGTTGCCGAGCTTCAACGGATGTTAAGCTCGGAGAAGGCCATGACGGACAAGAAGGTTGAACGAGCTAAGAAGGTGGCGATGCGCTGAATGGCTAAGAATTTCAAGCTAAAGTTGACCGAGCCAAGGAGAAGGTTAAGAGCTTGGGCGGGTCATCGAAAAATAATGTGGTTGACCTTGCCCAAGTTGACGGCAACCTCAAACTCCTTGCACTGCTTCGTGGTGACGAACCACCTTCGTTGGATGCTGAAATCGAGAAGCTCCAGGGATGGAGAGCTAGCTATGCTAGCACCGATGATGGGTTTGATAGGTTGGTTGCCGCATTGGGCAACGACTTAGTGGTTTCGCCGATCTCTGAAGATTCGGCCGAAGTTACGCTGGGTAACGAGTCCATCGAAGCATTAGCGGCTGATGTCGGATTTCACGTTTTATTTGGATCCAACAGGGGTAATCTCGGTTTGACTTTGCTTAGTTTGAAAGAATCTTCTAAATCCAGGACGACAACCGACTCCTCCGATGATGATGACGACGCGTCTTCAAGGAGTAAGATATGATGATGATGGGGATACGCCAAAGACTGTGGCTTGGTTTATCTCATTCTATTTGTGCTTGACATTATTTAGACATGGTGCCTGGATGGCTTTATCCGTATCAATTTGTTATGTTTGCCTTGTGGCTTTTGCTTTTGTTCTGTGGTTTTTTTGTTTTCGAAACTCGTTGCTGAATGCTTTTTATCCAAGGAGGATCGATTTGTTTCACTGTATTGTGTGTTAACGTTAATGCCAGCGATTCGTTTGTCGGGATTAAGATGATCATTCCGATTCACGGATATGTTAACGTAAACACACCCGCTCCGATGATGATTATATGTGTTTTGACCAACGATTTGTTTGTTGGGTTTTCAGATGAACATTTTGGTTTACAGATACGCTACCGTAAGCCTATCCGCTCCGACAATGGACACGTAGTACTGTTGCGACCAACGATTCGTTTGTTGGGTTTAGAATGAATATTTCGATTTACGGATATGCTACCGTAAGCATATCCACTCCGACAATGAACATGTAGTACTCTTACGACCAACGATTTGTTTGTTGGGTTTAAGATGAATATTTCGATTTACGGATACGCTACCGTAAGCTTATCCGCTCCGAAAATGAGCACAAACATTTATATAGCACTCGCTTTTAATCCACTAGGATGTAATAGTTAAATCCGTAAAGGATGTAGTAGTTCATTGCTGTGGCCAGCAGCAACGAGGATGAGATGAGATGTCCGTTTAGTTAAGACTTCGAGTAATCCGCAAAGGATTCGAATGTGATGCCTGTTTTTGTTAAGGCTTTAGTAACCCGCAAAGGATTCGAATGTGATGCATGTTTTTGTTAAGGCTTTAGTAACCCGCAAAGGATTCGAATGTGATGCCTTAGCTTCGAAAATCTTGCATTAAGTAGACGTAGATCCTATTATGAAGGTGGGAGTATACGAGTATACGTACCCACTCCCCCCCTTTTTTTTTAAAGAGAGTGGCAGCGGAACCCATCCGAAGACGAGCTGCCTACGTACCCTTTGCAGAGATCAAGCCACCCCGTAGTTCGTGTGAGGTACCCTAAGGATAGTACTTCTTGAGATGCATCGCGTTCCACGATCTTGGTATTGGAATGTCAGACATGTTGGCGAGTTCGTATACTCCGGGTCGGACTACTTTTGTGACTTTGTAAGGTCCTTCCCAATTTGCTCCAAGTTTGCCGACGTTCCGTTCTGTTGTATTCTGAAAAACCTTTCGTAGGACTAAGTCTCCTTCGTAGAACTGTCGATTTTGTACATGAGAGTTGTAGTACTTTGCGGCTGCGTTCTGGTAATTCTGAATTCGTATCAAAGCTTGGTCCCGCCTTTCGTTGATCAAGTCCAATTCATCGAGCATTAACAAGTGATTGAGCCCTTCTTATTCTGGGAGAAGTCTTCGGCAGACTCCTGGAAAATGTATCTCCGATGGAATGACGCATTCTGTCCCATTGACGAGAGCGAATGGAGTTTCATTGGTCGCTCGCCGCGGTGTTGTCCTATGAGACCACAACACTCCTTCCAGTTCGTCAGCCCACCGTCCTTTCTTTTCGTCAAGATGCTTTTTAGACCGTCGAGGATTGTCTTGTTTACTGCTTCTGCCTGGTGTTTCCTTATGGATATCTCGGGGTAGACTTGCTTAGTCGGATCTTCTACTTCTCGCAGAAAGCTTCGAACCTTGTGGAGATGAATTGTGAACCATTATCGGTGACGATTTCGTACGGGACTCCATGTCGGCATATGATATTTTTCCATATGAAACTTTTGACTTGTGCATGCTTGATACTGGCGTAAGAGTCTGCCTCCATCAACTTCGAAAAGTAGTCCATCAAGACCAGTAGAAATCATTTCTGTTTCGAACGATGCAAAGGTCCAACAATATCCATGGACCATCGCATGAACGGATAAAGTGACGGTATTGAGGAAAGCATCTCGGTTGGCTGATGAATCATTGGTGCATGACGCTGACACTTCTCACATCTAGCGGAGAACTTTTCGCAATCCTATATCATCGGTGGCCAATAATAACCGTGTCATTTGATTTTTATTGCCAAAACTCTTCCTCCTGAGTGGTTACCACATGAGCCGCTATGGACTTCCTCCATGATTGCTCTTGCCTCGTTTTCTTCCACGAAGGCAAGTAATGGTCCCGAGAATCTCCATTTGAAAACATTCCCATCGAGCAAGATGTAACGAGCCGCTTGTGCCCGAAGCTTACGAGCCGCCCATTTGTCAGAAGGTAAGACTCCATCGCAAATGTATCCTCGGATGTCATCAAGCCACCCTTTGTCGCAGCCGTATTTAATTTCCTGTGGTGTTTCGTCCATCTCGACTGTTTCATTTTCGTAAAGGGGGTTGATGTCGGTAGATTGGGGAACGGAATCCTCGTCCATGGCTGTCGCTTTGTTTTCAACATTTTTGAGATTTTCGTCTTCGTTGATTGCGTCTATTTCCATTTGAGATTCGGATCCTTTATCTCCCGCGTATGCCTCATCCTGGACCGTTGAGTCGTTGGCTATGGCTTCTTGTTCTTCGGCATCATCCTCAGCGATGTCTGGGGCACAAAATTTCTCCCTCGCATTCCTGGCGGCTTGAGATCGCTAAACTACACTCACTATTTCTGAAAGAGTTATACTCGGGTGTTCGATGAATTCCACCGGGATAACTCGTTTCAAGTATGGATTAGAAGTGGATGCGAGAGTGGCCAGTGCATAAGCCGAAGTGTTTTCTCCTCGTGGAATGCGTGTGAGCGTGAATTCTTTGAACTGTGCAGTCAAGTCTTTGACGACCTTTAGATATGCTTCCATACGATCGTCTTTAGCTACATATTCTCCGCTGAACTGGTTTGCAACCAACTGTGAATCGCAGAACGCGCGAATGCTGTCAATCTTGAGTCCTTGCGCTAGCTTCATTCCGGCAATGAGGGCTTCGTACTCTGCTTCATATCATGGCCGAAGTGAGCTCGTATTCTGCCTAAGTGGATTCGTATAGAAGCGACTTAGGTCACGACTTTGGCCTTGTCCGATTCCTCGTATTTCCATACTTAGTCATTTTTCCATTGATCACAGCTAGGTGGATTTTGACCCCAACAACTTGGTCGGGTATTGTGGCTCTATTTTTGGTTTCTTAGTCGAGAAGCTTAGCTTCTTTTGTTTAATATTTTATGGCTTTTTAATGTTTGATAGTATTGTAAAATATTTTGTATGGTCTGCCTCCGTGGCTGTATTAGCAGGAGATTATCCGATTGGGTTCACCTCCCATGGTAACATCCTTAGTCGGTTTTCACCGAACAATTGGGATATAGTGAGTTTCTCTGAATCTGGTTGTTGGGACGACACCAGATTATGTAATCCCGAGATACGAGATCAGTCCCACTCTTCTTTAGGAGTTTTATCTACCTCTTGTATGAGGTGTTGTCTACCCTTTAGTGGGTTCACTCTCTCCTCCTGTGGGTGTGGGATGGTTGTACTTCTTAGTGGGTTAATTTTCTGATCTAATATAACTCGTTGGCCGACAAAAAAAAAATTAATAAATCATTCCTAAAACTTAATAAATCCTTTAGAGAGAAAGAGAGAGCGAAGTCATCTTTTTGATTTAGTTTTTTTTGGTAAACTTCAGCCTTTTGCAAGTATTTAGGCTCTTCCAATTAAACGGAAGTTGTCAAATTCCGGAGGTTTTGTTTAGATCCCTTTTCTTGGTTTATGCAGGTTTTGTTTAGATCCCTTTTCTTGGTTTATGCTTGGTTCTTTGTTCACTGGATAGTAATATTCTTTTCTTCTCCGTTGGATTTCTTTGATAAGATTTAGAGTGGAGGTTCTCTTGATGTTTGAAGAATTGAGGTGGTGGGGAATAAATTCGGTCGATCTGGAACAGAGTAAGTGTTAGTGAATATATTGTATTAAGGGCAATTTAGTCTTCTACTTCATACATAATTAGGTTAATACACTTGTATAAATATGTAGCCGTTTGCCATGTTAATACACAAGGGAAAATCTTCATACGTTCTAAGTTTTCCTGACATGGTATCAGAGCAATAGTCGAATCATACAAATCTTCGACTATTATCGATCCTTGATTTTGTATTCATTTACTCTTTCTTTGACCTTTTCTATATCGATTCTTCCATTGTATAGAATTTCTTTTCCACCATGGCTGATAATTCTGCTCTCGCCGTGGCTCGCACCAAGACACGTCGAACGATTGATCCTTACGATTTGTCCTCTGGTGATAATCTTGGAAGTGTGATATCTCAACCACTTCTTCGTGGACCAAATTATGATGAATGGTCTATTAATGTTCGTCTTGCACTCAAGGCGAGGAAGAAATTTGGATTCGTATACGGCACCATACCAGAACCTGCTGCCGGATCTGAAGATCTTGAAGATTGGTGGGCAAATAACGCCATGGTGATTTCGTGCCTGAAACTAACAATTGAGGAGAGTCTTCGCTCAACACTATCGGTCCATGAGAACGCTCATGAGCTTTGGACTCATATCCAGCGCCGATTCTCTGTTCGTAATGGGCAACGTGTTCAGCGTCTTAAAGCAGAACTTGCAAACTGTCATCAAAAAGGACTCAAGATGCAAGAATACTATGGAAAATTAACTCAATTGTGGAGAGGTTTAGCTGATTATCAGCGAGCTAAAACCATGGAAGAGATTATAAAGGAAAGGGAAGAGGATAAACTTCACCAATTTCTAATGGGTTTGGATGAGAATGTGTATGGGGGTGTGAAGTCTTCTTTGTTATCTCGTGATCCTTTCCCATCAATTGATGAAGCCTATCAAGTCTTGACACAGGTTGAAGAGTCAAAGATTGGTAGTCGTATTATGGCTGAGAAAACAGAGGAGATGAACTTTGCTTTTCAAGCATCACCTCGTCCACAAGGTTTGTCGAGCAATCGTTCATGCCTTGTTTGCTCTGCTTGCGGCAAGACTGGACACTTGGCTGAGAATTGCTTTCGCAAACTTGGATATCCCGATTGGTGGGTAGAGAGACCTCACCCTCGCTCTGCCTCTGGACCATCACCAGCCCTATTACCACCTTTAGGACGTGGTCGTGGTTCTAACGTAGCCCGTGCTAATTATGTTGTTACTAGTCCTACTGCATCAGCGTCTGCCGCAGCTTCTGCATCAGCGTCTGCATCAGCTCCTGCATCAGCTCATTCTGCTATCACAGGAGCTGATCGCATCGGCATTACTGGGTTGACGGATACATAGTGGCAGAATTTAGTTCGTATTCTCAACAAACGCAAACAGTACCCAGACACCAAACTCTCTGGTATGATCTCTATCTCTTCTTGGATTATAGACACAAGTGCTACTAGCCACATGACTGGTTCACTTCGCACACTTGTTGAGATTCGTGATATGTCACCAGTTTTGATCAAGCTACCAGATGGTAGATATACTACTTCTACAAAACAAGGAACTGTTCAGCTAGGATCTGATCTTAGTCTCGAGAATGTGCTCTTCGTAGATGGCCAGCAATGCCACTTGATATCTGGTTCTTAGTTGAATCATGAGCGAGCTACTATTTTCCAGATTACTGATCGATTGTGCATTATTCAGGACCACATTACGAGGATGCTGATTGGAGCTGGTGAAGAGCGTAATGGCTCATATTTTTTTTGAAGCATGGGTGTTGCAGTAGCGATGCATATCTCTAACAATACCTCGTTGGATGTATGGCATAGACGTTTGGGACATCCAGCTTCTAAAGCAATGGATTTCTTACCTATTTCTGAATTAAGTTGTTGTTGTGGTGTTTTTGATTCAAAGACTTGTGAGATTTGTATACGCGCAAAGCAGTCTCGCACTTCGTTTCCATTGAGTTTGAATAAAACAAAGGATGTTTTTGAAGTTGTCCACTGTGATCTTTGGGGTCCTTATCGCACTCCCGCTCTTTGTGGTTCTCGCTATTTTTTTACTATTCTTGATGATTATTCTCGAGCTTTGTGGATTTATTTGTTGCCTGATAAACAACAACCACCAACAAGTTTGAAGAATTTTATTGCCATGGTTGAACGACAGTTCGGAAAGAAAGTCAAAATGATTCGTAGCAATAATGGATCCAAATTTATTTATCTTAGTGGGTTCTTTCGTGAACATGACATCATCCATGAGATGTCTTGCGTCGGGACGCCACAGTAAAATGGTCGCGTTGAAAAAAAGCATCGCCATATCCTTAATGTTGGGCGTGCTCTTCGGTTTCAAGCTTCCCATCCCCTTGAATTTTAGGGTCAGTGTATCCTAGCTGCGGGTTATGTTATCAACCGTACTCCAGCTGCTACTCTTGGCGGTAAAACACCTTTCGAATTGCTGTATAACCGTCCTCCACCTTTGTCTCATCTTCGGATGTCTGTGCTACATTCATAATCAGCATCATGGAGGTGATAAGTTTGCTAGTCGATGCAAAAAAATCTATATTTTTGGGATATCCCTTTGGCAAGAAGGGTTGGCGTGTATATGATCTTGAAACAGGGAAGATTTCTGTTTCCCGTGACGTGATCTTTTGTGAGGATAAGTTTCCATATGCTGCCTCAGACACTAACTCAGCGCCTCTACTGTCTCTTCCAAGTTCAGATCCTGCATCATCACAGTCTGCGAATTATGAACCTGCAATTTTAGAACAGTTTGAACCTGCAATTTCTGATTTGCCTGAACATGCTGCTTCTGCCTTGCCTGCATCTGCAAACTCTGACGTTACTGCACCTGTAGAACCTCTTATTCCAGCACTAACAGCTGCTGAAATTCCTGTGACTGCTGCACCTGAAAATTCAATTTCTGACATACATGTTGCTGCCTCATAAACTGACACAGCCACTGGTTCAGATACTGCTTCAGAATCTGCTCAGTTAGGACGTGGTCTTCGGCAACGACAACCTCCTACAAAACTGGCTGATTATGTTCTTCACACGATTGAAGTTCCATCAAATACTTTTTCTGATGCGTCATCTGTTACATGTGAATATCCACTTGATGTTTATCTCTCATGTGATCGTTTTTCGGCATCGCACTGTGCTTATCTTCACGCTATCACAAGTGCAAACATACATAATCATTACGCTCAAGATGTGAAAGATGAGATATTTCGAAAGGCTATGCGAGTTGAAATTGATGCTTTAGATGAAAGCCAAAATTGGACTATTGAACAACTTCCATCGGGAAAGAAAACCCTGGATTGCAAGTGGGTGTATACCATCAAATACAGATATGATGGTACAGATCTGATGGTACACTAGAGCGATACAAAGCACGTTTGGTAGTTCTCGATAATAACCAGATTGAGGGTGTAGATTATGATGAAACGTTTGCCCCTGTCGCAAAGATGACCACTGTTCGTATCGTTCTAGAAGTGTCTGCAGTGAAAAACTGGGAAGTTCATCAGATGGATGTTCATAACGCATTTTTTCATGGTGATTTAGATGAAGAAGTGTTTATGAAACTTACACCCGGATTTCGGACTAATGATCCTAACCAGGTATGTCGTCTACACAAGTCTCTCTATGGTCTTAAACAAGCACCCCGTTGTTGGTTTGCTAAACTTACTGCTGCTTTGATCGAATCTGGATTTACTCAGTGTCAATGACTACTCGTTGTTCACATATCATCGCGGCAACACTCAACTTACCGTTCTTGTGTATGTCGATGATTTGGTGATTACTGGCATTTCTCATGATTTGATTCAGGCTTTCAAAAGTTATCTTAGTTAATGCTTTCGTATGAAAGATTTGGGGATTCTCAAATATTTTTTGGGAATTGAGGTTGCTCGTAGTCCTTCTGGTATATATCTATGTCAAAGGAAATATGCACTTGACATCATCTCTGAAATTGGTCTCCTTGGAGCAAAACCTGTAGCATTCCCACTGGATCAGAATCATCGTCTGGCTCTTGCTACCAGTGATGATTACTCTGAGTAGGCACGATATCGTCGGTTAGTTGGTCGATTAATCTATCTTGCTGTGACTCGGCCAGACATATCTTATGCTATTCATGTCCTGACTCAATTTATGCAAAAACCAAAGACTGATCATTGGGATGCTACTATTCAAAGTGGTCTTATTGCTACACGCCATGTCTCTACGAAGGTTCAATTGGCTGACATCATGACTAAGGCTCTTGGGCGTGGAGAATTTAAAAGTTTCAAGTCCAAGATGGGCATTTGTGACCTTCATGCTCCATCTTGAGGGGGAGGGGGTGTTAGGGAATATATTGTATTAAGGGCAATTTAGTTTTCTACTTCATACATAATTAGGTTAATACACTTGTATAAATATGTAGCCGTTTGCCATGTTAATACACAAGGGAAAATCTTCATACGTTCTAAGTTTTCCTGACAGTAAGCAGAGTTGGAGCTTCTCCGAAAGCATTCCAACGAATATTCTGATTTCTCTATCCTCTGATGATTCCCGGGTTTTATGCTTCGGTGGCTAAGATGTTGATCTAGCCAATTACCTTTGGTGATCAATTTGCAGAAGGAGTAAGCAGTGGTACATCTATGAAGTTTTGTGGTGGTTCTGGTGAATTGGATTTCGCCGGCGGTAAAGAAACGGTGCTGCAACGAAGACAATCTAGCTTCAAAACACGTGTTAGGAACACCTTTATAAATATTTGGTAAACTATTCTAAAATAATTAGAAACACATTTCTAAACGTTTAATCCCCGTGGAACCTTCTTGGCCCAATGGTTAGGGATTTAAGGGCTTCTACATCAACTTTGGGATTCGATTTACAGAGGGTGCAGTTTTTTACAGATTAATGGATACAAAATTTATCGGAGGTTCCCAAGTGTTGTATGTAGAGCCGTTCGTCGTGGTCTCGTGTATTACGGAGAGAGCATGTCCATTGTGGAGATGTCGTACATGCAGAACCGTCCGTTGTGGCTCCGAGTGGTGCAGAGAGAGAGCTGAGTCGTGGAATCGTTGTTCGTGGAAGATATTCATCATAATCGCATATGGTGCAGGAAGTTAAATATCATCATAATAGGATTAGATCAACTATCTCTAATGATAATATAATAGACGACAAAAAATGTTTAATCCGCTTTCTAAATGTCAGATCCCTTTCTAATATTTAGTAAACTCTTTCTAAATATTTAGGAACCACTTCCTAAAAATCAGTAAATCCTTCCTAAAAATTAAAAAATATTTCCTACATTTTTAGGAATTCTTTCTTAGATCTTGAACCATTTTATAAATATATATGCAATTCTAAGGCTCTGAATGGTGAAAACGAATCAAGCGGTGCAGATCAAGCAATTCAAGCGAAACAAATGCGGATCTAACGGATCAGGTGGAACAAGTGCGGATCAGACGGTACAAGTGCGCATCAGGCGGTTAAGAATGATGTTGAATGGTGAAAAACATAAAAAATGGTGCATATAAAATGTATGAATAGTAAAAAATATAATAAATAGTTCATAATAAAAAATTTACATACAAATAATTAACTGAATAATATATGTAAATAAAATTAGTATCATTTAAATTTTTTTTATATATTAACTAATAATATCAGTAATTATATTTACAAAACAATACCTTAAAAGAACATTTGAATAATTAGAAATTAGTTTTCATAAATCATTTATATAAACCAATTATAAAATTTATTTGAACTAAATATTTCTAGTGTTTTATATAAGACATGAAATTTGGGATTGGGTTACCTTTTCATATTTACTAAAAAAAAAAAAAAACAAGAAGAGAACCGCTATGGTCCACAGCAATATGCTGTGTAACGGAAGAGGCTCTATTGTTTATGGTGGAACTTGAATTTTCTTTGTAAAAATGAACCAATTGTCAGTAGTGATTTTACACTCTCTACTAAAGGACTGCCACGTCGACAGAGCAAGTGGCTAATCCACTGTCCCGGCGTAGAGATTGACACTTTCCGGTAGATGTCAGAGAAAGATGATTAGCGCATGTGGTGAACAGTTCGAACGGGACCCATTTTTCATCGGCCGGAAGAAAGTTGTACTCCAACCTCTATGGAATAGGCTAATGATGTGACAACTCAACCGCATATTTAAACTGTTCATAGACCCGGCTAATGATATAAATGCCTCATGTCGAGAAAAGAGAAGGGGAGGTAAAGAGGAGGAAACCATAGGATGCCAAACGTATAAAGGGTAATCACGGAAAGAAGATGATTACCACGGATCCCTCATTATCCAAAACGTAGAAAGAGAGTTAACGCCCCACTCTTCCGGACGAACTTATCTCTTCCACCCTCAAAGTACTTAAACACCAGACTGAGACCTCAATCCCTCGGACGAGGCATCACACTTGAACCTACACTCACCTGTTGGAAAATTAACTCTTCTTAGTTGTTGTCTGACTTGGACGTCAAAGAGTCTTCGAGAAGGTAAACCCATCCTGCCCTCCCAGGGACAAATCCCTGACGATGCTACATGTGCAGGCCTTCTACTCATCCGGGGCAACCCCGCAGTGTTGCGTCCAGGAAGGAAAAACCTTGGTGGAACATAATTTTCCCCCAAGAGGACGGAAATCCTACTGTATGCTTGCCTGTGATTCATGATGGTGGCAACGGTCAACGCAAGAAGGCCGCGAGATGACTTGTCCACATAATCAGAAATCCGACCCAAACAGTTTGGCGGTAGAAGGAGTGGGAAGTCAAAATTGTCCACTGAAAAGGAAAGGCTCTTGGGGAGAGGATGTGAGTCTCCTGGAGAAGAGATCAAAGTTCACAAAAACTTATGATATACCTTAGATTTTACCGCTTTTTACTATGTTTAAATAGGTTTTAATGAAGAAACTACTTGGTTTTGGTATTTTACGACTATTTTTAGTGTTTTTGTAGATCTTAGAGTCTTTACAGGAAATTGGAGCAAATTGGACTAAAAAGGATGCAAAACAAGCAATTTGAAGATATGACAGATCCAGAGCATCACATGTTTCGTATAATATGGAGACCTTCCCACCGTTAGATCAAGCTAAACTTTTACCACAAGATATATGGGTGTGTTGGCTTCGATTTTGATATTATATCGTGCAAATCCAACGGTGCATTCTCAAGATATGCTTAATTTACTGAAGACAGGTAGTGCAGCCTTGAAGCTGAAGCATGCGCATGATCGATCGATCGAGGTCCCTAAAAACATGCAATTTTTCATATTTTTCGAAGATTATCTCCTAAATCTCATGGAATTTGTCCTACCCGTCTTCCACACCTATAAAAGCATTAGAGAGGCCACGAAAATCAGTAGGCACTCATAGCCACCAAAGTTCTTCATTACCCGAAACTCTTTTAGTTTCTTTTGTTATTTCTTTATTTTTGTTCGATAAAAGAGAAGATCTTGTCTCTTTGTATCTCCATAGAGAAGTTTTTTGAACCATTAGATACTGTTGTTATTGGGATATCAATCCAAGTCCCACATCGGAAGTTTAGAAAATTTTGTCTAGTATATAAGTAATGTCCAACTCTAATTAGTATGCGGCCTTTTGGGAAGGAGCCCAAAAACAAATCATTGCGGGCTTGCCCGCATGGCCCAAAGCGGACAATATCATACTAATGAGGGGAGTTGGACATGAGTTTGAAAAGCCCAACAAGTGGTATCAGAGCTTAGATTCAGAAAAAATTGGACCTGGAGAAGTGGATGTGTGCTGCAAATTCCTTGTGGGTGGAGAACCCTCAAGGTGACATTGCGATTAAGAGTGCCAGTAACTTGTGTTGAAAGTCTTCCTAGTGGTGCTAAGGGTTAGGTGAAGAGTTCCGTTGGTGAGTACGGCGGTACAAGATGGATGCCAGATTTCGCTGGAGGTTGGAGGCCAAGGGTTTGTGTGGTCCTTCGTTTGAGGGGAAGATTGTTGGGATATCAATCCAAGTTCCACATCAGAAGTTTAGATAAATATTGTCTAGTATATAAGTAATGTCCAACTCTGATTAGTATGAAGCATTTTGGGAAGGAGCCCAAAAACAAATCCGTGTGGGCTTGCTCACATGGCCCAAAGCGGACAATATCATAGTAATGAGAGGAGTTGGACAATATCATAATAATAAATTACAAACCCTTATGACCCCTTTATATAGGCCTCATTCAATATGACTTTGAACAGTGAATGGTTGAGACGTACAAGACTGGAAATATTGGGTCAGTTCAGTTGGCAGATGACAAGGTTTGTAATATCATGGATATTGGAACAGTCAAGTTTTGAATGCATGATGATACAATTAGGACGCTAACTGATGTAAGATATGTTCCAGTGGTAAGAAGAATCTGATATCCTTGGGTACTCTTCACAGAAACGTATTCAGATTCTTAGCAGGTGAATATGAAGACGTATTGAAGGTTAGCAAAGAAGGGGTGACGGTGATGAAGGGACTGATAACAGGAGGAAGCATATACAGATTGATGGGAACCGTGGTTGTAGGTGGAGCTGCAGCTGCAAAATATGAATCTGATAAAATAGCTCTATGGCATATGCGTAGGGGCATATTGGAGAGCATGGTTTGAAAGAACTCCATAAGAGGGGTCTTCTGGATGTAATGATGAGCTGCAAGATGGATTTTTGTAAGTTCTGTGTTATGGGAAGGAGCCCAAGAACAAATTCGTGTGGGCTTGCCCACATGGCCCAACTCATCCCATTAGTATGATATTGTCTGCTCTGGGCCGAGTAGCCAAGCTCGCACGATTTTTTTTTTTGGGTTCCTTCCCAAAAGGTCTCATACTAATCAGAGTTGGACATTACTTATATACTAGACAATATTTATCTAAACTTCCGGTGTGGGACTTGGATTGATACCCCAACAGTTCTTAATGATTATGAGTTTATCTATTGATTTTTCTTTGATTTACTTTATCATGATTGAGTAGTTATTTTGTTGGGACTAGGGGTTATTCAAGGGGATTTTCATGGTTCGATAGATATGTTTCTAGGAATAGAGTAGCGCTCTTGATAAGTTAGAGTAGTTCTTCATCTAGATATCTTCGTTAATGTATGTTTCTTTATTGACCATCTAGAAACTAATCTTAGAATGGTTTCGGCTTGCACACTACTTGAGTTATAGTTTAGATCTAATGTTTGATGGGCTGAGTGCTTTAACCTGCCAGAGCTGAGTTACTGAGTTATGTGAACAATTGAACATGAATATAAATATTTTTTTTAATATATTATTGACTGCGAGAGTTGAATAATAGGATAGCTAGGCATAGATGATTATCGTCACGAGAGTGGATTAGTCATATGATAGTGATTTGAGTTTTAGAATGAAGGAAAGACGATGTCAATTTCCTCTAGGAATATAACCTGAAAAATTCAAACTAATCCCTAAGAAGACCATGAATGTCCAATATTTTAATTATATTGTTTTACAACTCTTTTATTTTGATTGCTTTTATTATATTGCATCAAAAACCAAAAAACCCTCTTATTTGCATACTTAGCTTAACTCTTAGTTCAAGATTATTATTGTGTACTCTTGTTTCCATGGATTTGATCCTTAAGTACTATAATTGATCGTTGTGCACTTGTAGCATGATCATTGTATCATAAGATAAAGCCTGATGCATGTCAACTTACTTGGCCATCTAGAGGTGGGATAACAATCGCTCTCGGAAAGACAAGGGTAGTCATTGTAGAAGCTATCATTGTCACTCTCGAGGGCATGTTTGGTTGAATGGGTCGAGGTCAGCACGTAGCGGTAGCGTTCTGTCTCACTCATTAGTCTTTCTAGAAACAGCCTTCGTCGCCATCAGGGGCATCATCCTCCCAACGAGCGGCACTTGAAGTCTAGCAAGACGAGCCCTCGAGGCCCGAACATCACCCCGCGTGTACATTAAAGCTTCCTCTAGAAGGCGTGGCTATGGGACTAAGAGTTCCTGGAGCACTGGCAGGCTAGCAGATCTTGCCCACCTTGCCAGTTATTCCTAGAGACTCGATGGGGCAATCTGGCAAGACAGAGCCCCCGGATCGATCGGGTGCGCTTCCACCTTGCGTCAACGAAAAGGTGAAAAGCAAAAAGTCGTAAATCTAAGATGCCAATGAGTCTAAGCAAAATATCAAGGTCAGCATACAAAAAGAAAATTCTGTATTAATATGAATAGGGTTCCCTCGCGGGTGTCCTATTACAGCAAAAGCCCGAAGCCTGAGCCAAAGATTACAGACGAGACCTAAACCCTAAAGAGTACAAGACTGATGGGCGGCTAGAGCAAGTAACGCATGGGAATGAAGATGACACATCAATAAGCCTTTAGAGTCACGGTCGTACCTGGGAAAATATTGCTACTCCCTCAGGATCATCCTCTGCTCCGCAAAAGCTTATAAATCTCTTCACGAAAGCTTCTATCCAGAGCGCCTCAACGCTCCCAAACACTGCCGAGCTTCAGGTACTGGATCTCCCCCGCAGCTCAGACCGATCGGCCCACAAATCTTTGTTCGCACCCTAGAGGTCTGACACCAGTAAAGCGCTCTTTGCGAGGTTGTCCATGAGATTGCACATCAACCTAAGATGTTCATCCTCATCGTTAACTTCAGGATCGGGGGAACCGCCTCGACGGACCAATGCTTTCGCCCTAGTGGCACGGCTAGACAGGGCGATAGGCTGACCCGTAAAAAGCCTCATATCGATCCGACCTTGTTCTGCCTCTAGGAACCCCTTAAGGTAAGCCACCTCGGAGCGCAGTCCCACTTCAAAGATACGTCATCCGCTTACGAAGGTAACATCATCACAACAGTAAAAAAAAAACCAGCACAACATGGCAAAGGCCGACCACCTCGTCAACTGCCTGCTTTTCATGGACCTAGACCAAGCTAAGGCATCCCTGAGATAAGCCACTGATCTGATTGCCTATGCCAAGGAGCCGATGGCACAGTCAAAAACTTGAAGACATGCCCCCAATCGAAGACATAAGTCGATGTCCAAAGAAGGGCTTCCACCGTCACTTTCGAGATTGAGGCCGACGACTTCAAGGTCAGAGAGAAAGACATCGTGGGGATCAGCAATATCTTGGAAAAATTGGCAACGTGCTGCCCTCGGTGGATGCACAACATCAGAGAGAGCATTCCCATAACCCATCACCGGGGAGGGAGCGAGAACATCCCGACATTGATGGTTTCGAGGCACAAGATCGCCCCTAGGGATGGAGTCCATGCCCATGTGAAGATGGCAGAATCTCTCAATGAAGGTATGTCCACGACAAATAAGCGAGCGGTCCTCTGAGGATGAGGAGGGGTCGAGCACCCTTGATCCCCTTCATTCCGACATATAAAAGATACAAATGAAAGACAATCAGAGAAAGGAAATTGAGAGTGTTTATCGAGAAAACAAAAAGTAACTGCAAATAAAAAGAAGATTGAAGCGAGAGATGAAAAACCCTAATGTGTCGAGGTGCAATTTATGCTCAAGAGGAAAGGCCAAACGACATTTGAAAAATTTGGCGCCACAGTGGAAAGCATAAGAAGTTCAGGGACAGAACCTGCAAATTAAATGCCTCGAGTAGTTGACCATGAAGGGACGTTTTGTAAGAAGGACAAGTTTATACCCATCATTAAAGGCGGAATACGAAGCGACGCGATGGATAAACCGCCAAGCGACATAAAGAGGGAAGTTCTGATATATCATGGTTTTTACCGGTTTCCAACCATGATATTCGTCATTTTATCGAGTATTTTATATGTTTTAGAGTCGTTTCAGGTTGAAACATGTTTGGATGGAGGCTAAGGCATAAAGAGCAAGGAATGGTTGCAAACGGATATGTGAAGATGCATGATCGTGCAGAAATGTCAGAAGTTCGGCACTCATTGAATATGTTTCCACCAATGGATCGACCTGAAATTTTGACAAAGAATCGAGCGTCAAGTTAGCTTTCGTTTGGAAGTACATTTTAACGGTGCGATCGAAATTTATGCACATTTTAGTGAAGACATGTCCGTCTGGCAAAAGAAACATATGCAGGAAAAAAAAAGAAATTTCAGTTTTTCCTTATTGGCCTTGGTTTTGCCAGAGATTTTAACCAGAACATGATTAGACCTATTTATATGTTATTTTTAGCCATTTTTAGGCAACACTTTATTTTCTTATTCAGACTTTTGGGTTTTTGCAAGTTGTGAGTTTTGGGGAGACGAATCTCTGGCTCTACATCTCTGAGAAGATTTCTAAACCTCTTTGGATTTCTATTTATTTGATCATGAGTTTTTCTTCATCTCCTTCTTGTTTCTCTGCATCCATGTTTGAGTAGTTTTCCAATTGAGTTTTAGGGTTACAAAAGGTTTTAAGGGTTTGATTGAATTAAGATGTTGATTTAGGGATTGATAACTTGGTTTCTTCATCTAGGTTGTTCTTATTGTTGAAACTTGATTAGCGATCTAGTTTTTGATCTTAGGTTGTTTAACGCACCAAAAGTGTTTGTTTAAAATACTGAAAGAACCTATACGAGCAAAGCATTCCTAGCCAACGAAAGCTGATGTTACGGTATTTTGTGAACATATCAAACTTGATTTTAATGCATGTTTAACCTCTTGAATTCAAACGAAAGTTTAGAATCTTAGGTAGACATAGTAATTGATGCTATGACAATAGATCAATTTGATTTGGTAATTTGAGTTCTAGAACGATTCTTAATGCTTTCCCTGATGATTTGTCTATTTATGAATCCCTGCGAATTTCCTGATGCCCAAGGCTTTTAATTAATAGTTTACTTCGCTTTTCTTAATACTTTTCTTGCATCAAAAACAAACAAACCATATTTTTGTCTTAGCTTAGTTTCATTCTTAAGGATTCGTAGTGTGATACTTGGTCTCGTGGATTCAATCCCTGAAATACTACTTCATTTGTTGTGCACTTGCAGTGATATTTTTAGGGTTAAAACTCCATGTATCAAGTTTTTGGCGCCGTTGCCGGGGACCAATTGCGTTACCTTCGAATTTGAGACTGAAATTTAGTCTAAGATTTACTAATTAGTTTTATTTTTACTCTCTTGTGTGTTTCAGGTGTATGCAAAGAAGAAGCGAATGATTAGACAACCTTTTCAACTTCAACAACCAGAAACTTGCAAAGTTAGAGCGAACGAACAGAAAACCAAGGTCAAATCCAGTCACAATGGGTGATAATATCGACAACCTAACGCTTGTTATGGCAGCTGAACTTCAGAGGCTACAAGAGCAGTTGCAACAATTACAATAGTTGCAGCAGCATCAACAGCAGCAGCGACCACCTGCCATTGGAGATGCAGACACTCCTCATACCTTCTACTAGAACAGAGCTGCCATTTGTCCACCAGCCATTGTAAGACAGGACTACGAGATCAAGCCTCATATGATCAGATTGGTAAAGCAGCACGTGTTGCATGGTCTACCAGCTGAGAATCCGATGGATCACATAGAGAATTTTGAAGAGATTTACAGCACTACTAAGTCGAACATGGTACCTTAAGTGCAAGTTTTTCCTTTTCTCTCTAGCGAAAAAGGCGTCGAGATGGCTCAAGTCTCTACCTCCTGGATCATTGACAACTTGGGATGAATGCAGAGCTGCCTTCTTGGATCACTTCAACCCCAAATCCAAGACGGCTTCGCTGAGGAACAAGATCACTACCTTCCAGCAACATTCAGGACAGCCTTTCTGTGAAGCTTGGGAGAGATTCAAGGAGTATCGCAGAGAGTGCCCTCATCATGGCTACTCGGATGGGAATATTCTTAGCATCTTCTACGATGGAGTTGAGTGGGATTACAAGAACGCTCATAATGCTGCTAGCAATGGAGACTTCATGACTCAGAGTAAGGAAGGAGCCTACCAACTGATTGAGAACTTGGCTGCAAGTTCCAAAAAATGTGCAAAAAGGGGCAGATCGATCGATCCCTCCTCGGATTGATCAATCCGAGTGGCATTCAAATCGCTGTAGGTTTTTAGATCGATCTCCCAGCATCAGATCGATCAATCTATATGTGGATCGATCGATCCGAAGCCACCGTAAGTTTTCAGATCGATCAATCCAAATAAAAAATAAAAAAATTTCAGATCGATCGATCTATCCAGGCATAGATCGACCGATCTGGGCCAAGGTACGTTTTCTGGAGAAAAAAAATTCCTTTTCTTTTATTTTCATATTTTGAATCTGTTTTGCCTTTCTCTTGATTTGTTTTCACACCGAGACGGTGTGAAGTAAGCCTGGGGGATATTTATCGTTTACTAACACCATTTTTCTTTGTTTTGTTTCTCTTTAGTCCTTTTGATGTTTTATTTGAGTCAATCCAAGGTGTTTTTGATGTTTTATTTGAGTCAGTCCAAGATGTTTTATTGAGTCAAAACTTTATTGGGAATGATGACTTTTCTCTTGGTTTATTGTCTGACTATTTTATCTGAGTGACCATTGCTGCAGAATCAGTTCAGATCCGACTAATGAAAAATCCAAAGACTGACCAGTTAACTAGAGACATCCAGATTTCCAGTAGAATCCACTAAAATCGAGCTAATTTCTGAGGTCATCCTTTTACCTCATCAATGTGACTGGTGTTCATACGGCTTGACTCCTCGTTCATATCTGACCTCTTTTCCCAGCCACCCATTTTCCCCAGTGATGTTGTCTCATACCTCTGTATAGCTTCGTCGGCTTCGGAGGTACACCGGAACCGTACGCGTAACAAGATCTGACGACTTCGGTTTGCTTCATGAGTAACGGCTTCGGGCTGAGAAAATTCGAGAAGGAGTTGTTGTTGATCTTGTGGTGCGTTTGAGGAAGAACATGGATCTGAGACTGGATCTTGTGGATTTGGGAAGAAGAAATGTTGTTTAACCCGATTAATGACCCGATTTGTTGAAGATCCGATCCATATTGGGTCACGAACGGTGAAAAGTCAACTTTAGAGGGAAACTGTTGTATCGTTTTTTCCGATGATGGAAGTTTCCGACTCCGTAGAAGAGACGACGACGGAGAAAGCCGGAAAAGCAGCTGGCAGAAGAACGTTGTTGTTGCTGCTCACAATGATACCGGTCGTAATCATCATCACTGTTACAAATCTCTCTCCAATTACGGCAGTAGAGGACATTGAATCTGTTGTATCTGGTAAAGTGTATAGCATGCGCTGCATTTTATCTCTTTACTCATGCCAAAACTGGAATGATTTTTAGAATTTTGATGAGATTAGGAAGGGATTTCTTTTGCTTAATGCCTACGAGAGGAGGAAAATTGATTTGTTATCAGATACCTGCATTAGCTAAGCCTGGAATCGTGCTTGTTGTTTCTTCTTTGATTGGTAGAAATCTGTGTTTTGATTTGATTTGGTTTTGGTCTCTAACTATATGCTCTGTTTCTTCCCTTGTGCTCTTGTGTTTACCTTTTCTTTAAGATTTCTTGTCAATGAATTCTGAAAGACCATTCTTTGTTTCTCTTTGCTAAAGGAAAATCAAGTGATGGCACTGAAGGAGAAAGGTATTGATGTTGAGTATCTCTCATCCACATAAGCTACACATGTTAGGAACATGGTGTGTTTCTATGTCTTTATGTATACCTGTATATGCAACTTGATTCTAAGCTTTGTCTATTATCTGACCTCTTTCACCAAAATGAATACCCTTTGTTAGGATTCAAAGTTTATATGTGCTTTGTTATAACGTTGGCAGAATATGATTTTTTCATTTTGTTTCACTTCAACTGCTTGTGTTAATTATTCCTAGAAATATCTTGGATGAGCGAGATCACTTCTTTGCGATATTTGTTTTATTATTTTATCCTTTGATGTGATTTTTGACTTTGGTTTATAAAGGAATTAAGTTATGATGTGGAAAAAATATATTACAAAATAACAGTATCAAACTCGAACTATAAATCAACCACAAAAGTGAGAGAGAGAAAAAAGTTGTTTATAAAACCTTATAATTTATAGCTTATTAGGTTTTATTTTATAATTTCTCTATAAAGTCGTTTTAATTTTTTAAAGTTGCTTATTTTTGTTGTGTAGCGGAGAATGGACTTAATCAATAATAAGGTGTTTGGATCAAGAAATTCATCATTTTCTAGTATTCGTATTAAATAGTTGATACCTTATAAAACCTTTTAAATACCTTATAAAACTTACAAAAGTTTATAAAACTTTATAAAAACCTTATAATTTATAAGTATTAGTTCTTAAAATGTTTTAAAAGATTTTATAAGTTAATTTATAAAATCTAATAAAAGCGTTATAATTTATTATGCAAATAACTTATCAATAAATTTTATAACTTTGTTTATAAATTTATAACTAACAATAATTTTTATAAGTTTGTTTATAAAATCTTATAATTTATAACTTATTAGGATTTATCTTATAATTTGCCTATAAAGTCGTTTTAATTTTTTTAAAGTTGCTTATTTTTGTTGTGTATCGTAGATTGGATTCAACCAATAATGTGTTTGGATCAGGAAAGTCATCATTCTCTAGTATTCGTATTAAATAGTTGATACCTTATAAAACTTTTTAAATACCTTATAAAACTTACAAAAGTTTATAAATACTTGTGTTTAACGAAACAATGAAGTTAATTTTATAAATAAGCTTATAAAAATTTTTAAACACCTTATAAAACTTACATAAGGTTATAAATATTTGTATTTACTAAACAATGAGGTTATTTTAGAAGAAATAGTCCGAAATAGTACATTTTCTGACTTTAATGTCATACGGGGTACACTCGTAGGGAAAATTGTAGAACTAGTACACTTTTTTGGAAATACCAGCGCTACCCCTTAAGATCAGCAGAGTTAACGCGGACCGGTGGCACACTGTCTGCATGTTGACATTGGCAACGCAAGTAAATGTAGACTACGCAGAGTACAAGTAGAGAGAGAAAAGAGTATGCGCAGTCTCTGCTTTTACTGGCAGAAGAAAAACAAAGCGTTCTCAGTCTCTGCCGTTGGAAGCAGAGTATACACAAACACTGTTTATGTTCTACTTGTATTATGCAAAAATTTGGTATACACTGCTGTGCTTTTTTACAGTTAGGATTTCGCAGACCAAACCACCTAACGGTAGACCAAAGCCAGACTGGTATCAGACTTTAGGATAATTCATTACAAAAAGAGCTGAACATTGACTCCTTCCAATTAGCTTTGCACTTATGTTTCTTCATAATAAAACATAAACTCCCGGAAAAAAAAAACAAACAAACATAAACTCATAAACAGTTTTATTAGAAGTGATCAGAGTTGTAATCTTGAAGGGGTGGAAGAAACAACACAAAGGCGTCTCGTCCTCATCCATGAAGCGCTATGCGAGCGTGTTGTTAGGGAAACAGGCCGAAAGTGAGTGAGTATTGGTTAGGCCCAACCATGAAGTAGACATATCCATGTCCATTTGCTTCATCCTCAATGAA